>OZ025296.1:27443729-28133142 GCA_964019185.1 Maratus speculifer
TAATACTTTATAACGTAGATGAAAAAATGTTTTTAATTTAACAACATATTAATAACTCTATGTCAATATATAAAATATATTTATGAAAACATTCTTTTAAAATCATGCGCGAAAACTTAAATAACAAATATTAGTCTAAAATCTAGAATTCAGAGTGCAGACGATTTTAAGACATTAACGAAAGAATGTTAACTTTTCAAGCAAAATCTTAAATGATGCTTCTATATTGATATTTCAAAGTGACGGCTAGGTTACATTTATGTTATATTTAAGTTACGGTAGGGTGATGTTAAGTCGCAGTTAGGTTACAGACAGATTATGGCTATGGTACAAAAGTTTACGGTTAGGAATTTGTCCACAGAGTCAACATTACGCATGCTTTGATTAAAAAAATACACTTTTGTTAAATGGCTCTGAAATTATAATACTATATACCAATCTTTTATCATCGCGTATCGATTTCATTCACGGTATAGTCGGATTTAAGAGTGATATAATTAGTTTGAAATTCAAAATATTTCACTTGGGATTTCTATGCCAAAAAAAAAAAAAAAAATAATAATAATAATAATTAGTTTAGTTATTAATATTAGTTATATGATTTAACAGTGATTTTAATATCAACACTTTAACACGAAACTAACGCAATCGTTGGATACATGTTCCCTCCCGTGTTTCTCATTGCTCATTTTAAGTATTTTTAGAGCTTAATATTAGTTGTTGTTTTTAAAACCGATTTTTCGCAAAGTCAGCTGCGACGTATTTCAGACAATGCATTTCTGCATGCTTCCAGTTAATGATAAAATCATACAAATTTCAAGTTCGTTTAATATTGTTAATACGGACCCGGGCAACGCCGGGCGGGTCAGCTAGTTAATTAATATTGTTTCAAGTTCAAAGTCTAGTTAAGCATTGTCAATTCGATTTTGTTGCTATGGAAACATCTGGTTTTTATTTTTGAATACGCTTAAATGTATGAAAGTAATTTCATTGAATAAGAATATTTTATGTATGAAAATATTTTTTCCAGAAGTAAATTAAATAACTACAGCAACAAATAATATATCTATATGCAATTTAATATACTTTTATGTATATAATAGATTAAACTGTATCGCTGTTTATGTTTAAATTCATTAAATATCATTTATATGAATTCTAAAAATCCAAAAGTTTTCAGTTGCATTAAAATCGTTTGCTTTTGGCGGAGAAAAGTGCTGCTCGCCAAATCGTGAGACACTTTCGTCTTTTCACGCCAAATATTCGAAAGTATTTTAATTTTTTTACATGTTTTCTAGTGCAATTCCGCCGATAATTTTCACTGATCCTTTATTACTTACATGAGTAGTTTAATTAGTATTTTTTTTTTTAAAAAAATCTGAGTATGCCCAGAATGGAGACCTTCCTTGTGAGTGAAAATCATTAACTTTTCTCGAAGTCTAGATCCCCACCTGTAATAAGAGTGCTCAAGAAGGGTAAGCACATAAGATCTGCATCGTGTTTGAGGGAAGAAACACAACATGCCTTCAATCCGTCACTAGATTGAAGGTTACCTTTAACCCCTTGGAGACGAGCGACCTGTATACGTGCCACTTAAGGTGATCAGAATCCTTCACTATTCCCACCAGTTATTAATTGTTTTTTTAATTGTTTTGAAAAATCGCTGGTAAAACATTAAAAATTAAGCAAAAGACTCTCGAAGGGGTGTGGTTTCTTTCAAAAGGAAAATTAGCAAAAGTCGGTCTTGAGAATCAAGATCGCAAAAGATTAACAGTCATCTATAATTTAAAATATTTTTTCCCTAAATAAATAAAATCTTATAACTTAATCAAAAATGGAAGAATCAGTTCAATTTGAAATTCGACATTCTTAATTTATTGTGAATGGATGAATCTTTTATCTTATATTATAAATGTGAAAGTGTGTCCGAAAAATTGGAATGAAATTGACTTCAAAACGGATGAATTGATGTTTTTGTATTTTTGCATACAGATAGATTATAGGCCTGAAATGAACATAGGCTAATTTTTATTTATTTTAATCAAATAATTTTCTTAATAATTCAAATTTTTATTATTTTTGATACAGAATAAATTGACAATTTTTCTATAATATTTAATCAGATTTGATCATCTTTTTTTTTTCGTTGCCAAAAAATAAAAAAAACCGGAATAATTATTTCTCTTCAGAAAATGAAGCATGTAACAGTCATAGCTCAATCAAATGAGCACTCAAAAGGAGAAACATTATTTACTAAGAGAAAATATTATTTACGATGTATTTTAGTAGGGTTACATGTATCTTAAATATAATAAAGCTTTTATGCATTTTTAAGGTGCACAAGAACATGATTACTATCGAATATTTTAAGTGTAGTATTTATAGTATGCGTGCACGTAACTCAAAAGTATTTCATTATATTATAGTCCAGGCCTGTCCAACCTTTTACTAAGCAGGGGCGCATCTTAGCTTTTGGCAACCAGTTAAGGGCGCCATTATTAATGTGTCTCAAAATAAAAAAGAAAATCATCTTTCAATATCAATAGCAATACATATAGACAAATGCATAACCCGGTAGAGACATAATGCACCTATAGATTTAAAATACCATGATTTTTTTTAAAAAGTAATCAAACTGTAAATTGTAGTAAATTTTCAATAATGCATTTTTTTTTCAGGGAATTATCTCAAACATTTTTGAATTGGAAGGAGCTAGAAAATGAAATATCACCTCTTATTAAAATAAAATGATAATCAGATATATTGTCAGGTTTTCGGGGGATGCAAATACTCTGCAATAACTGTTTGTTGTTGTTGCTGTTTTTAGGTGTAAATTTGTCATTATAAAAAGTACAGAGTTAAAGTCATCGGTGGTTCCAAAGAGAGAGCCCAAATAATTTTCATTGATGGAAATCCTTTTGCGCGACTTTATAGATTTAATAAAATCATCAAAATTACGTAAAGTTACAAAGGTCTGGGCGAGAAAAAGACAGCCTTTATCCTATCTTATAAAATGGTGAATGAAAGACAGCCTTTATCCTTTATTGCGCGACTTTATAGATTCAATAAAATCATCAAAATTACTAGAGCGGGCGGCGGCGACACAAATGACTACGTCATCGAGTTACGGGATGAAATCACGATGTAGGACAAGCTTATTAGGTGTAGATTAAGGAATGACTGGTCTGCCACGTCATTTCTTGGTACGATATGAGTAACAGCGGGCGCCAACTCGCCATTTTGGCGTCACTTTCACGTCATCGAGTTACGGGATGAAATTGGTGCCAAATTAAAGCTATAATAAAGTATTTTAAGAATATTTCGGTCTGCCTGCGCATATCCTGGTACAAACCCTCGGCAGACTGAAATTTATAACAAAAAATGACGTTATAATGTAAAATTCAAGATGACCACGTCATCGAGTTACGGGATGAAATCAAGATGTAGGACAAGATTATTAGGTGTAGATTAAGGAACGACTGGTCTGCCTCGTCATTTCTTGGTACGATATGAGTAACAGCGGGCGCCAACTCGCCATTTTGGCGTCACTTTCACGTCATCGAGTTACGGGATGAAATTGGTGCCAAATTAAAGCTATAATAAAGTATTTTAAGAATATTTCGGTCTGCCTGCGCATATCCTGGTACAAACCCTCGGCAGACTGAAATTTATAACAAAAAATGACGTTATAATGTAAAATTCAAGATGACCACGTCATCGAGTTACGGGATGAAATCAAGATGTAGGACAAGATTATTAGGTGTAGATTAAGGAACGACTGGTCTGCCTCGTCATTTCTTGGTACGATATGAGTAACAGCGGGCGCCAACTCGCCATTTTGGCGTCACTTTCACGTCATCGAGTTACGGGATGAAATTGGTGCCAAATTAAAGCTAAAATAAAGTATTTTAAGAATATTTCGGTCTGCCTGCGCATATCCTGGTACAAACCCTTGGCAGACTGAAATTTATAACAAAAAATGACGTTATAATGTAAAATTCAAGATGACTACGTCATCGAGTTACGGGATGAAATCATGATGTAGGACAAGATTATTAGGTTTAGATTAAGGAACGACTGGTCTGCCTCGTCATTTCTTGGTACGATATGAGTAACAGCGGGCGCCAACTCGCCATTTTGGCGTCACTTTCACGTCATCAAGTTACGGGATGAAATTGGTGCCAAATTAAAGCTAAAATAAAGTATTTTAAGAATATTTCGGTCTGCCTGCGCATATCCTGGTACAAACACTCGGCAGACTGAAATTTATAACAAAAAATGACGTTATAATGTAAAATTCAATATGACTACGTCATCGAGTTACGGGATGAAATCATGGTGTAGGACAAGATTATTAGGTGTAGAATAAGGAATGACTGGTCTGCCTCGTCATTTCTTGGTACGATATGAGTAACAGCGGGCGCCAACTCGCCATTTTGGCGTCACTTTCACGTCATCGAGTTACGGGATGAAATTGGTGCCAAATTAAAGCTATAATAAAGTATTTTAAGAATATTTCGGTCTGCCTGCGCATATCCTGGTACAAACCCTCGGCAGACTGAAATTTATAACAAAAAATGACGTTATAATGTAAAATTCAAGATGACCACGTCATCGAGTTACGGGATGAAATCATGATGTAGGACAAGATTATTAGGTGTAGATTAAGGAACGACTGGTCTGCCTCGTCATTTCTTGGTACGATATGAGTAACAGCGGGCGCCAACTCGCCATTTTGGCGTCACTTTCACGTCATCGAGTTACGGGATGAAATGGGTGCCAAATTAAAGCTAAAATAATTTTTTTTAAGAATATTTCGGTCTGCCTGCGCATATCCTGGTACAAATCCTCTGCAGACTGAAATTTATAACAAAAAATGACGTTATAATGTAAAATTCAAGATGACTACGTCAACGAGTTACGGGATGAAATCATGATGTAGGACAAGATTATTAGGTGTAGAATAAGGAATGACTGGTCTGCCTCGTCATTTCTTGGTACGATATGAGTAACAGCGGGCGCCAACTCGCCATTTTGGCGTCACTTTCACGTCATCGAGTTACGGGATGAAATTGGTGCCAAATTGAAGCTAAAATAGAGTATTTTAACAATATTTCGGTCTGCCTGCTCATATCCTGGTACAAACCCTCGGCAGACTGAAATTTATAACAAAAATGACGTTATAATGTAAAATTCAAGATGACCACGTCATCGAGTTACGGGATGAAATCATGATGTAGGGCAAGCTTATTAGGTGTAGATTAAGGAATGACTGGTCTGCCTCGTCATTTCTTGGTACGATATGAGAAACAGCGGGCGCCAACTCGCCATTTTGGCATCACTTTCACGTCATCGAGTTACGGGATGAAATGGGTGCCAAATTGAAGCTAAAATAGAGTTTTTTAAGAATATTTCGGTCTGCCTGCTCATATCCTGGTACAAACCCTCGGCAGACAGAAATTTATAACAAAAATGGCGTCATAATATACAATACAATTCATGATATGCCGAATCGGTCGTTTTCTCGCTTACTAATAAGAGATTTTTCCTAAACCATCAAATTAGCATGAAAGTCGATTGCGAAGTTAAATAATGTAAAATACGTCTTTAGATTTTGTATTGTACATTATGAAGCATAGTTTGTTATAAATTTCAGTCTACCAAAAGTTTGTACGAGGATATGCTCGGGCAGACTAATGTATTCTTAAAATACTTTATTTTAGCTTTAATTTGGCACCAATTTCATCTCGTAATTCGATGACGTGAAATTGACGCCAAAACAGCGAGTTGGCGCCCGCTGTTATCGTACCAAGAAATGACGAGGCAGACCAGTCATTCCTTAATCTACACCCAATAATCTTGTCCTACATCATGATTTCATCCCGTAACTCGATGGCGTGGTCATCTTGAATTTTACATTATAACTTCATTTTTTGTTATAAATTTCAGTCTGCCGAGGGTTTGTACCAGGATATGAGCAGACAGACCGAAATATTCTTAAAATAATTTACTTTAGCTTCAATTTGGCACCAATTTCATCCCGTAACTCGATGACGTGAAAGTGACGCCAAAATGGCGAGTTGGCGCCCGCTGTTACTCATATCGTACCAAGAAATGACGAGGCAGACAAGTCATTCCTTAATCTACACCTAATAAGCTTGCCCTACATCACGATTTCATCCCGTAACTCGATGACGTGGTCATCTTGAATTTTACATTATAACGTCATTTTTTGTTATAAATTTCAGTCTGCCGAGGGTTTGTACCAGGATATGAGCAGTCAGACCGAAATATTGTTAAAATACTCTATTTTAGCTTCAATTTGGCACCAATTTCATCCCGTAACTCGATGACGTGAAAGTGACGCCAAAATGGCGAGTTGGCGCCCGCTGTTACTCATATCGTACCAAGAAATGACGAGGCAGACCAGTCATTCCTTAATCTACACCTAATAATCTTGTCCTACATCATGATTTCATCCCGTAACTCGATGACGTGGTCATCTTGAATTTTACATTATAACGTCATTTTTTGTTATAAATTTCAGTCTGCTGAGGGTTTGTACCAGGGTATGAGCAGGCAGACCGAAATATTCTTAATATACTCTATTTTAGCTTCAATTTGGCACCAATTTCATCCCGTAACTCGATGACGTGAAAGTGACGCCAAAATGGCGAGTTGGCGCCCGCTGTTACTCATATCGTACCAAGAAATGACGAGGCAGACCAGTCATTCCTTAATCTACACCTAATAAGCTTGTCCTACATCATGATTTCATCCCGTAACTCGATGACGTGGTCATCTTGAGTTTTACAATATAACGTCATTTTTTGTTATAAATTTCAGTCTGCCGAGGGTTTGTACCAGGATATGAGCAGGCAGACCGAAATATTCTTAAAATACTCTATTTTAGCTTCAATTTGGCACCAATTTCATCCCGTAACTCGATGACGTGAAAGTGACGCCAAAATGGTGAGTTGGCGCCCGCTGTTACTCATATCGTACCAAGAAATGACGAGGTAGACCAGTCATTCCTTAATCTACACCTAATAAGCTTGCCCTACATCATGATTTCATCCCGTAACTCGATGACGTGGTCATCTTGAATTTTACATTATAACGTCATTTTTGTTATAAATTTCAGTCTGCCGAGGGTTTGTACCAGGATATGAGCAGGCAGACCGAAATATTGTTAAAATACTCTATTTTAGCTTCAATTTGGCACCAATTTCATCCCGTAACTCGATGACGTGAAAGTGACGCCAAAATGGCGAGTTGGCGCCCGCTGTTACTCATATCGTACCAAGAAATGACGAGGCAGACCAGTCATTCCTTAATCTACACCTAATAATCTTGTCCTACATCATGATTTCATCCCGTAACTCGATGACGTGGTCATCTTGAGTTTTACATTATAACGTCATTTTTTGTTATAAATTTCAGTCTGCCGAGGGTTTGTACCAGGATATGAGCAGGCAGACCGAAATATTCTTAAAATACTCTATTTTAGCTTCAATTTGCAACCAATTTCATCCCGTAACTCGATGACGTGAAAGTGACGCCAAAATGGCGAGTTGGTGCCCGCTGTTACTCATCGTACCAAGAAATGACGAGGTAGACCAGTCATTCCTTAATCTACACCTAATAATCTTGTCCTACATCTGATTTCATCCCGTAACTCGATGACGTGGTCATCTTGAATTTTACATTATAACGTCATTTTTTGTTATAAATTTCAGTCTGCCGAGGGTTTGTACCAGAATATGCGCAGGCAGACCGAAATATTCTTAAAATACTCTATTTTAGCTTCAATTTGGCACCAATTTCATCCCGTAACTCGATGACGTGAAAGTGACGCCAAAATGGCGAGTTGGCGCCCGCTGTTACTCATATCGTACCAAGAAATGACGAGGCAGACCAGTCATTCCTTAATCTACACCTAATAATCTTGTCCTACATCATGATTTCATCCCGTAACTCGATGACGTGGTCATCTTGAATTTTACATTATAACGTCATTTTTTGTTATAAATTTCAGTCTGCAGAGGGTTTGTAGCAGGATATGCGCAGGCAGACCGAAATATTCTTAAAATACTCTATTTTAGCTTCAATTTGGCACCAATTTCATCCCGTAACTCGATGACGTGAAAGTGACGCCAAAATGGTGAGTTGGCGCTCGCTGTTACTCATATCGTACCAAGAAATGACGAGGCAGACCAGTCATTCCTTAATCTACACCTAATAAGCTTGCCCTACATCATGATTTCATCCCGTAACTCGATGACGTAGTCATTCGTGTCGCCGCCGCCCGGTCTATACGTAAAGTTACAAAGGTCTGGGCGAGAAAAAGACAGCCTTTATCCTATCTTATAAAATGGTGAATGAAACAATGTCAAATACGATAACAAAAATGCTGAACTTCCATGCATGAAGGAGGGGGAGGATTGCTTATTTTTTTTCTACATTTTACTTCTTAATGTATTTAAAAAATTACTGCTGACATTTATTAATTTTTATTGGCATGATTTCCATAAAATGAATAACCATAAATTAGTAAAGAAATGCAAAAGCACATAATTTGTTTCTTTAAAAAACTAATCAACGTCTTTTTAATAAGTTATAACTGAGATTTAATCATTGAAACAATAATCATTTTTGGAAATTTTAAAACATCTCTCAAGAAATATCAAGTATTTTAAATAAAGTATTATTTACAAAGAAATTTTACTTAAAAACAGGAAACCTTCAAAAGGGCGCCAAGAAAGCCTCCAAAGGGTGTCATGGCGCCCGCGGGCACCGCGTTGGACAGCCCTGTTATAGTCTATGAAGAAAAATCATTTGCGGGGTATTTTAATGATGCCACTCTGTTACAAAAATAATGAAATTGATATCAATTTCTGAAATGCACTAAAACAGGATTTCAACAGAAAATGAGATCAAAGCATTTAACATTCATTTACAATTTACATGGTCACAGAAAAGAAGTCGGTAATATAATAATCTACGAGGAAAAACATTTCCAGCGTATTTTAATTGTTTTACACTATTTCAAACAAGATGAAATTAATACACATTATTAAGATTCACTACAATATGCTTGCAGTTAAATATGATTTGCATCACATTTATTATTCATTTACAAAGACACATAAAGGACTTCGGCTACAATACTGTTTCCGAAGTATTAGAAAAAGATTGCTGAAGAGCATTTTCAATTATAGTATGCAATTTAAATTTAACTAATTTTTTGCGTAATTTGTCCTTTGCTTAAATTATAAAAAGGACTACAAAGAGAATTCGTAAACAGTACTGAGGTTGAGCATGAATTGATTAAGATAGTTTTAATTTGAATTATGCATTTTTAAGTTTACATTTATTTATTATAATAAGAGATATATGTAGAATTTAAATAAAATCATGTATCGTACTATACAAAAAAAAAATTGGATACATGGTCATTTGTGAAATAAGAATTCCCAGAAATGTGGATTCCATAATTTTAATCGGGTTTTTGCTTGAATAATTTAAGCTAATTTTGTGGCCCGTATAAAAATCTGCAAGTAATATACAGGGATGTACAAAACAATTAAAGTACATTTCGTCTATTATTAGAAATTGCTAAAGGTGAATTTTAATCTTTGTTATATTTTTTTGACTAAACTATATTTTAGCATTCTATTTAGAATATTTACACATATATAGGTCATAAATAACTGCACAAAAGAATGGGCCGGCAAAATTACGTATTTTGAAAGTGTTGGGTATTTTTTTATTATCTAGGTTTAAAGCATTAATTTTCTTTCTTTGATATGAAATTCTTAAATGTACAACAACATGATTTCTGTAGAACATGGCGTGCGTTACAGTTGTTGTACAGTATAAGTATTTGTCGTTTCATTTTAGCAATTGTTCTTATTATCTGGCACAACATAACATTTTTTAAATCCCTATAAGAATCACTATATTGCCTCCTATAAAATGGGATAAAATGTGTGTTAATTATATATTTTTTTAATTATTGGTAATGAAACGTTTTGTTTAGGTAAAGGGTTTATCTTTTTTTTAATGCTACGTGAACGACGTCACGGGTAACAGCTAGTGAAAAAAAAACTTCTTCGTAGATTATAATTTAACATTTCCCACTTCAGTTTGAAATTAGGCAATCTTAATCTAATGTAAATGGATTAAAAAAAAAAAATTCGCAATGATTTTTTTTTTTTTTTTGGATTGTAATTTAAAATTTTTCACTTCAATTTGAAAGTAGATGATCTTAATCTTATGTAGATGGCTAGGTGAAAAAAATTCTTTGCGAGATAATGATTTAAAAATTTCCACTTAAGTTTGAAATTAGACAGTCTTAATCTAATGTAGATGGATGGATGAAAAAAATTCATTTCGGATTGTAATTTAAAAATTTCCCACTTCAATTTGGAATTAGACAGTTTTAATCTGATGTGGATGGCTAGATGAAAAAATTCTTCGTCGTGGATTAGGATTTAAAATTTTCCACTTAAGTTTGAAATTAGACTGCCTTAATCTAATGTGGATGGATGGATGAAAAAAAAATCTTCATTGCGGATTATGATTTTAAAATTTCCCCTTCAATTTGAAATTATACAAACTAATGTGGATGATTGAATGGACAAAATTTCTTTATTGCGAATTATGATTTAAAATTTCCCGCTTCAGTTTAAAATTAGACAATCCTAATCTAATGTGGATGGATGAAAATAATTTCTCCATTGCGGATTATGATTTAAAATTTCCCACGTCAACTTGGAAATAAACTACCCTAATCTAATATGGATGGCTAAATGAAAAAATTCTTCTTCATGGATTGTGATTTAACATTTTCCACTTAAGTTTCAAATTAGACAGTCTTAATCTAATGTGGATGGATGGATGAAAAAACATTCTTCCTTGCGGACTATGATTTAAAATTTTCCTCTTCAAATTGAAATTAGACAATCCTAATCTAATGTGGATGGATGAAAATAATTTCTTCTTTAGAGATTATGATTTAAAATTTTCCACTTCAGTTTGAAGTTCGACAATTTTAATATAATGTGGATGAATGAAAAAAATTTCGTTATTGCGGATTGTAATTTAAAATTTCCTACTTCAATTTGGAATTAGACAATATTAATCTGATGTAGTTGGCTAGATGAAAAAATTCTTCTTCGTGGATTATGATTTAAAATTTTCCACTTCAGTTTGAAATTAGACAATCTTAATCTAATGTAGATGAATGGATGAAAAAAAAAATCATTGCGGATTATTATTTAAAATTTCCCACTTCAATTTGGAATTAGACAATTCTAATCTACTATGGATGGATGAATGAAAAAAAATTCTTCATTGTGAATTATGATTTAAAATTTCCCACTTCAATTTGAGATTAGATAATCCAAATCTAATGTAGATGGATAAAAATAATTTCTTTATTGAGAACTATGATTTAAACTTTCCCACTTGAATTTGAAATTAGGTAATCTTAATTTAATGTGGATGGATGAAAAAAAATTTCTTCACTGCGGATTACGAATAAAAATTTCCTACTTCAATTTGAAACTTGACAATCTTACTCTAATATGGATGGCTAGATGAAAGAATTCTTCTTCGTGGATTATGATTTAAAATTTTCCACTTAAGTTTGAAATTAGGCAATCTTAATCTAATACAGTGTTGCCAGGTGGGATACTCTTTTTTAAATTCAGATTCTTTATTGGCACCACTTTTTACAAAAGGTAAAATGTGCCTTATTCATTGACATGATAATTAAGGCGAAAACAAAAGGTAATTTACCGTTTCAAAAAAGTGGTGCCAATTAACAAATCCGAATTTTAAAAAAGTAGCCCACTGGCAACACTGATTTAACGTACATGGAAGGATAAAAAAAAATTCTTCATTGCGGATTATGATTTAAAATTTTTCCCTTCAGTTTAAAATTAGACAATCCTAGTTTAATGTAGATGGATAAAAATAATTTCTTTATTGAGAACTATGATTTAAACTTTCCCACTTGAATTTGAAATTAGGTAATCTTAATTTAATGTGGATGGATGAAAAAAAATTTCTTCACTGCGGATTACGAATAAAAATTTCCTACTTCAATTTGAAACTTGACAATCTTACTCTAATATGGATGGCTAGATGAAAGAATTCTTCTTCGTGGATTATGATTTAAAATTTTCCACTTAAGTTTGAAATTAGGCAATCTTAATCTAATACAGTGTTGCCAGGTGGGATACTCTTTTTTAAATTCAGATTCTTTATTGGCACCACTTTTTACAAAAGGTAAAATGTGCCTTATTCATTGACATGATAATTAAGGCGAAAACAAAAGGTAATTTACCGTTTCAAAAAAGTGGTGCCAATTAACAAATCCGAATTTTAAAAAAGTAGCCCACTGGCAACACTGATTTAACGTACATGGAAGGATAAAAAAAAATTCTTCATTGTGGATTATGATTTAAAATTTTTCCCTTCAGTTTAAAATTAGACAATCCTAGTTTAATGTGGATGGATGAAAATAATTTCTTCTTTGGAGATTATTATTTAAAATTTTGCACTTCAGTTTGAAATTAGACAATCTTAATCTAATGTGGATGGATGAAAAATAGTTCTTCATTGCAAATTATGATTTAAAATTGCACAAGTATCACACTTCGAGGAATAAGGCTACTCAGATGCAAACACAGTTGTTCTTGGCTAAAGCACGAAAGGTGTCCGGCCAAATTGTCCGAAATATTCTTCCTCAGAGTAGTCCCTATGTATGTAAGCTAGTAGTCTGTATTTCGTTGACCTCAAGCAACTGTGAAGCCTAAAGAAGGTGAGCAGCTGAACATCGAGCTTGGAGGCAATGTTGTTGAAGTCAAATTTTGTTTACAGACGAGTTCCGATTCAGTCTAGATGTAACATTCGATGCGGTTTGGAATGGAGAAAAATAGACACTCAAAAAAAAATCCCACATTCGTTTATGAAAAATCATATTGCAAACGAGCTGGGTTGGTGCTATAGAGGCTGATAGCAGCATAAGTGTATTTAAGGGTCTGTATATCATTAGGAATAGCACTTCGAACATCGATATTATATGAACGAAATACTAATAGACCAAGAGTCGACAGCACAAAAACCTTTGTTATCGAGCAAAGAAAAAAAAACCTTTGTTTCATGGAAGAGGGACTCTAATAGGGGAATCTAATGATCCATGTCTGCCGGAAGTGAAGTGATGCATAAGCCAAAAATTAATACCACTAGTGGTTCACGCGTAGGTTTTACATTGTGCTTGCCGTACAATCAAAGGCATGAAAAGATGGAAAACTGGGAGCAGGAAAAAACAATGATAAACCTACGAGTGAGCCACTAGTGGCATTAATTTTTGGCTCATGCACCACTTCACTTCCGGCAGACATGGATCATTCGATTCCCCTATTATTGCTTTTCCATAAAATAAAGATTTTCTCTTGTGCTCGAAAACTTAGGTTTTTGTACTGTCGGCTCTTGGACTATAACACCTCATACCGTATTTTATGTTGCAGCAATTGGTGATTCCTTTAATTCCATGCATGATAATGCCACACAGCATACAGCTCATCTTGTGGAGAAGATTCTTAAAGATGAAACAATACATCATATGGAATTAGCAACATGCTCTCTTGAGCTGGATGCGATCGAGAATGTTTGGGACACACTCAGAGAACGCATTGCGACGAGACTGAGGCCTCTTTTTATTTTTTGGGATTTGGAGATGGCAATTCTTGAGAAAAAGAACAGTTTTTACTCCCAGACAGTGTTGCCAGTGGGCTACTTTTTTAAAATTCGGATTTGTTAATTGGCAACACTTTTTTGAAACGGTAAATTACCTTTTGTTTTCGCCTTAATTATCATGTCAATGAATAAGGCACATTTTACCATTTGTAAAAAGTGGTGCCAATCAAGAATCTGAATTTTAAAAAAGTAGCCCATCTGGCAACACTGCTCTCAGAACAATTTCTACTACCCGAAGACATATCGATAATGTCACCGAATTCATAGAAAATAGGTATGTGACGCTTTTATCTAATTCAAAGGGACCACATTCCATATTAAACACCTTGCATCGTGATAAACAGTACTTTTTTTTGTCATTTTCATGTAACCGAATTATTACCCTAAACCATCTTTTACCGTTCTACCCATCGTTTCAAAGAATTAAAGTTCTTTTGCAAATTTTTCTTTGTCTTTTTTATGGCTGTTTCGCCCTGTTATCTTCACTTTTTGCTTATTCCCCTAATTTTTTTGAGCAGTGTATATGTATTGATAAACACAAAATAGACAGACAAATGTAAAGCTTATATATTTAAAAGCTAATTTAGATATGTTTGTAGCCTTTGAAAACACTAAAATTAATGTTTTAATTGCATATTGTTCTGCATTTTAATAGTGCAAAGTGTAACAATACAGGTGTAAGATTGTAACTGAACAATTTAGAAAACATTGTTTGTAAAAAATCAAATATATATGAATTGATAAACTCAAACAAACAGATAAATTTAAATCTTATATATTTTAAAGTTATTTTAGAGACGTTTTAAATTAGAAAACATTGATTGTTTAAATTTGAAAACACTAAAATGAAAGTTTTACTAGCATACAGTCTTGCATTTTAGAGGTCTAAAGTGTAACAAAATACGGTGAGATTGTAACTGAACAATTTAGAAATTATTCTTTCTAGAAAATTAAATAATTTAGTAATAAATGTACATTCACTAAGAATTAAATATACGAAACAAAAATTAATACTTTTTTATTTATAAATACAAAATAATACCAAAAAATGTTCAACATACTGTAAATATTCCAATCAGAAATTGGTAAATATCAACAAAATAACAATACACATCATAAAATAAAATCATAACAGAGAAATAGAGAAGAAAAAGGGCACACAAAATAGCTACACATTTTTCAAAAGAGAAACGAGTACATTTCATTTGGTTAATTCTGCTAGTAGCCTTGCAAATTTGAAAAAAAAAAAAAAAAAAAAAAAAAAAAAAAAAAAAAAAAGACGGAAATTCAAACACCAAAGGTACAAAAATTACGTCATGTGACGATTCAAAAAGATTTAATCTCACGAACAAAGTTAATGAGATCATAAAATGCAAAACATTCAAGTATCTTGCACTTGTAACTCTAATTTAGAGTAAAAATGAAATAAATATGTAGACCAGTTTTTTTTTTCTTTTTTATACAATCTGAAAACTTTAACAGGTTAATAAAGTTTTGAAATTTATTAGAAGCGATATTTTTGTATTCTATGTATAGTTAAAATTAATAACCGAAGAAATTTCAAAAAAAATTACAGCTTTTTGATTCTATAAACTAAATATCATACTTTAAGATTGATAGAAACAGTATCACTCCTAAGTAATATCTGAATGGTTTTACAGGTTGTTGAATAGTTTGCAACGATGTCATTTCTTATAATATTCCTGCGGTTTGGCTTAAAACTCTGGGTATTTCAAGGGCTCCTGAAATTTTGGATCTTTTCAGTCTTCTTCTAGAGCAATGCACTGAACTTCGTTAGCACATACGTTAGTATTTTGTTTTGTTTTTACTTATGTTTTTCTATGCCAGTCAGTCATCTTTTTCCTTTTAAAGTGAACGTGTGTGCGTTCAAAATATCTCAGGTTTATTTTAACTAATATCTTTTACATTTGTAACACCTTTAAATGATATGTATGCTTTAGCATCTGTTAACAAGATAAAAATTCCTCCACGACAGTAGTTTTAATATAGTGTTTGACTCTATTAATATATTTTTATAAAATATTGAAGATATGTATCAGTGAAATTAATGATTCTACTGACATGGTAATACATTGGGACTATCTTAAGCTTGAATAAATTATTTTGATTTGATTCATTTTCTTTCATCTTCTGAGGTTTAACATTTTGAAACAAGAGAACTGGAATACACAATATCGATTGTATGCCCACAATGAACAATGCCTTTCAAAAATAAAAGTATGTAATTCTCATTTTGTGCTTAAATTGAAATTTTTCATTAACAGATATGTATTCAAACTTTGAAAATAATTTAACTTTAAAAATATTGTAAAAATCATAAGGATTTCCTTTGATGTCTTAGACTATACATGTAGAGTGTAACATAATGTATTATAATTTTTAGGTTATTAAAATACTAAAGAGTAAGTGCCTCATAATTAAATTATTACTCTCTTTTGTTGTTATTTGTGTTGAAGGGCTTATGAAGCTAAATAACCGCAATTTTAATAATAGGCATTTTGAAAGGCGAGCTCAACAGATACTAGCTACCTCAGGTCTAGTAGCCATAGCCACCAATCATGACGAAAAAAAATATAATTTCTGAGATTTTTTTTTTTTTTTTTTTTGTAAGTTTTAAAACATCACGATAAATATACACCACAATAGAGAAATAAAATACTACGCTTTTTGATTAAAAAATGTGTAAAAATAAATATACAAATGGTTCTTAAACCGTTACAATAACCAAAACAAAAAAAAAAAAAAAAAAAAAAAAAAAAAACATTTAACCCCTTAATCGTCACACCTTATACTTTCGCGGGCAATTTGCCTATGCAAGTAAATGGGGCGGCGGCTAAGGAATTAAATGCCCATAGTAACTGATCTTAGCAAACTTTTAAAGGATAGAACCGTCATTGTGATTAAAATATATATATATATATATTATATCATATCTAGATATATTAGAAAAATCAAAAGTAATTATCATGTTGCAGTTAGCCTTTAGTAAGGAACCACCTTATTTTCTCAAATTTTAATAAGTAAATTTTCAAATCGGAAGGATGTTGTATTCTACTAATTTATTTTTAAAAGGTCCTTAAATAATGTTGTATATTTTAATATATTCAGTGCTACATACGATAATTATTGACAAATATACTGAACATATTAAATTTTGCTATAATTCTCATAAAATACTATTTTGTATGTATTATTATTGACTAATTAGCAACTTACGTCCATACACTTCTTTTTTATCATGGACAAAAAATCCATAAATATGGAACAACCAACAGTCATCTAAAATATCATTATGGGCAACAATTTATGTATAAATAAATGTAAGACCAATAACACTTTTTTTTTTTTTTTTTTTTTTTTTTTTTTTTTTTTTAAACTAAATCCCAACAATAAGGAATTCATCGAATATATTTTTTTAATTTCTGCAACATAAAAATTCCTGTTAAGAAAATATGACGTTATGTCACATCCAACTTGTTCCTAATTTTAAGGAAATTCGCTTAAAACGAATTCCTCAGTTAATCAGTTTTTTTTATGTTGCCATAGCAACAGTAAGTCCTTTTATTTAAATCACAATACATGATGCAACACGGGATGGTCCCAGGCAGAGGGCAACAACTCATAGCTTCTGGGGTCATTCGTGTCACGTAGAAGGTTCTAGAATCGTCTATCGCTTGCTTCTGCAAAGTCCAAGGAAGAGTGCCAGCTCGTTCCTTTCGTTGCAACGGCAGTCACGTCCGCCACGTTTGCAGGCGCATCGCGTACACTCGTTACAGCAGCTCTTGTGACGGCAGTCTTCGAAGTCACGAGCGCAATCACGTTGCCTAAATGGAACGAAAAAGTACAGGTGATAAGTGAATAGCAAATTAAAAATGGGCAAGTTGTCCAAAGAACAGAAAAACATATATACTTGTCTGTGACTGCCAATTCAACAAAAATCAGCATTTGTCAAAAATTCAGGCGTTTCGGAAAGGAAAAAAGCACCTCCAGAGGAATATTATTGTGTTTATGGAAAAACAAAAATTTTCTCGCTTTATAATTAGAATATATTTTTTCTTCCATTTGTCAGACAGTTTCTCATCATTATTAATATCATGATTGTAGTATTATGCTTAGAATATATAGTGTGGCACCTGGCTATCCCAGTAATGCTTTAAAAAGGGATAAAAAAATTGAGGGCCGACAAATGTCAAATGATGCTGAATTATAAATACTGATCTCAGCGACACATTGTAGCTCAGACATAAATATGCAATCTAGAAGACCGTGCACTGTTAAAAATATCGTGAAAAATTACCACTGGTTTTAAAGGCTATCTGTTTTCTGACCGATGAGAAAACTAATTAAATGCATAAACAATGTTCTCATTGGTCAGAAAATAGATGTTTAAAAACAGAGGTGATTTTCCGTAATATTATCAACAGTGTAGCTATTTATACAAAAGAATCTGTATGCTTGTAGAGCGATGGTTGTGTTAAGTTAACAGTAAGGCTCCGCGATAAGTGCAGGGAGGGGGCAAAAGAGCTTGTCAACTGGAGGAGAAATGTACGACGCAATATTATTTTCTCTGTAGAGTCCCATTTTTCTGTTCATCCTAATAATAAGCATATTTCCATCTGTAGGGAACGGGCCATTAGAAGCAATCCTGTGTTCATGAAAGGAAGGGTCAGATTTGACTGTGGGGGAGTTATAGTTTGCTGACATCTCCATTGATAAGTGCACCAGACCCTCACATCATTCAAAATGGAGAGCTGTAACTGGTCAATGATACAGGGATGAGATCCTTAGATCTATTGTAGTCCCTTTAGCTACAACAATTGGAAATGATTTCATGTTAATAAAGGTGACAATTGCAGGCCATCTGCCTTGTCGTGCTCACTTCGAGGATGATTTGCTTTTCAAGGAAAGAATTATACAAATGGAATAGTCAGCGTGTTCACCAGACATGAACCCCATAGAGCATGTTTCGGACATTCTAGGCAGACAAGTTGTTTGTGGCCTACCCTTACAAACTCTCCAAGAGCTGGAAAGAGCCCTTCTGGAGGAGTGGGACAAAATACCCCAGTTCCTATTTCTAACTTTCATTGACTCTACACCTCAAAGTTGTTCAGCGTTACTGGCCGTCCGTGGAAAATATACCCCCAGCTAAAAACGATTTTCTTTGAAGGAATCAACCTTTTTCATTCGTTTTCTCTCATATGCACAAATTAAGTTTTTTTATTCTTTTCTACCCATATGTTCAATACAATGCATTTTTCAGCCGAACAAGTGTAGTTTTTTTTTCTCATATAGCATACCACGTCAATCGATCATGTATCAATCATCTGAACAATATCGCAGCCACAAGATCCATCCATAACCTCGATATTTTTAATTGTTTTGAGTAGTGTATTTATTGGTACCGACAAGTATTGTTTATGTAATTTACACTACTTTTATATCATTTGTTATGCAATAAAGAATTCTGATACAACTTAAACAAATTACCTAGAATTTAGTCCGTTTCTGTCGTCCTCTTCAAAAATATCGTCATCTAAAAGTGTCCGTCTTTCTTCGGGTCCTAAACGACCTAAGGAAATAAAAACATGAATCAGTTTTTAATTCTGCGAGTCACTGAAGTTTGACTATCCCAATTAAAAAACAAAAACAAAAAATCATGCCCCAGGCATATATTATGGAACATTTTCCAACATTAAAAGATAATATTAAGAAAATTTCCTTTTTCGTACTTTTCCGATACATCATATACACTGTAAAAAAAAAAAAAAAAAAAAAAAAAAATCCGTTAAATTTACGGCAAAAACTGCTGGCAGCAATGTTGCCAGCAGTTTATGCCATAAAAATTGCAGTAAAATTAAATGTAATAAAAAAAAATTACATCTAATTTTGCTGCAATTTTTACGGCAAAAACTGCTGGCAACATTGCTGCCGGCAGTTTTTGCCGTAAATTTAATGGATTTTTTTTTTTACAGTGTATCAAAAAGTAAAATTTACCGTAGAACCCAAATACAAATTTAAAATTAGGTGGAAGCATTGAACGTAATAAAATTTGCTGCAATTCCTGTGTGTATATATCCGTTATGCAAAATATAAGTTACATAATTAATTAGAAGACTTATTATTAATTGATTAATACCCGGCACATTTCCATAGGATGATCTGCAACAGAATAACAACATAGATAGATTATCACTTTTTTTTCCAGGTGGGTACACATATTTGAGTTTAATTTCATGTGAAACATACCTTGTATTTATGACCGAATAAAAAGATTGAAGCACTGATTCCTTATTCAAAATTTATATATCTTGGTGAGTATCAAGACGCATGCGAAATTAACGTATTGTAACAAATTCTTTACAAAACAATATGAATTGCATTTGTGAAAGTCCGATTTTTAAGGTAAACGTTAAATGTTTATGAAGCGTATTTGGAAAAAAAAATTAATAATCATTAAAAAGTGAAAAAAAAAGTAATTTAACAAATTACAACAACCATTTGGAAAATGATTTTTTCAAAGACTAAAATTTAAGCCTAATAAATAAATTAAAATAATCTCTATAAATAAAAGGAATTCTGAGGATAATTAATTAATTGATTGAGGCACAGGGGAAAGCAAATCTTGGCAATGCGCCAACTCGGTCCAGAGGAAGCAAATCTTGGCAATGCGCCAACTCGGTCCAGAGGAAGCAAATCTTGGCAATGCGCCAACTCGGTCCAGAGGTATAAAAGCAAGATAGAAAAAAACGCGCAGGTCTGTGCATTCAAGTACAACCACCCATATGTATATGCTGAAAGTTTGTTCTGACGCTCACCCGACGCACGTGGAGTGCCGATGGTCCGGGGAGAGTCACCGGGGGATCCGTCGCCAGCTGAGAGAGAAGCGTAGAGTCACCGGGGGATCCGTCGCCAGCTGAGAGAGAAGCGTACCATACACATAAATTATTAAATAAACTTTCAAATTAAGCCCGGCGAAGCGGGCTGCGTATGCTAGTTTTATATAAAAAAACTAACGATTTGGAAAAGGAACAATGAAAATCTACGTCGATACGGCAGGGGGCATTGCCCGATTCTGTCGCCAAATGTGGGCAAGTTTGTCGCTAACTTGGCAATATATCGCCAAATTTAGCGACCAAAATTAGTCGCGATATCTCTAACATTTCGCCAAGTTTCCATAGACATTCAATAAAAAAACAATAGATTTGCTCGCTTGCAGAAAATGAACAAATTGAGACTTTTTTAATGCAACAAAAATTAATATTAGCTTAACATAAAAATATCTATATTATTTTTGAGTGCAAATATTAACTATTTACAAAATTCATAACAATATATTTACGTTAACTTCTCAGACAAATTAAAACATATGCTAAAACATATACCTTTAAGACCCAACCCGCACGATCGTGCGGTTAGACATTCTTTTAAATTGTTGCTTCTCAGTTGTATGTAATAAAAACCCAAATCGAACGGTTATTCAGAATTGCAGAAAGAGTAATATATCATTTTTTATCAGCAGCCAGTGGATGTAGTGCATATTTTACTTTTAATTAGCATGGCTAGCTTTGTTTATAATTTCATCGGGTCTTAAAGGGATAAAGAATGTTACATGAATTAATTAGACTTGATGGACAAGAATACGTTTTTAATTTTATAATATGCATTTCACAACATGCAGATCCCATGGCTTTTCTCTCTCTCTCTCTCTCTCTCTCTCTCTCTTTTGACAAAAGTTTGGTCTAAATTAACTAAAAATTTTAGCTTTGTGTTAAGAACCTATAAACATACATGTAAACTTTTACTTTTGTATATCATGGATATGCTAACTTACTATTTCTTTATTCTGAACTCAGATATGCGAAGTATAAAAAATAAAGGAAAATAATATAAAATAATATGAATATTAAATATTTTATATTATTTAATTTTATAATAATTTATTTTTCTTTATTTTTTATTCTTGGCTTATCTGAGTTCATAATAAAGTGGACTCTATTGTTTAGAAAGAATAAAAATAAATAAATACAGTGGTCTAATCTTTATTTTGCACTTGACCTGTAAAACTTCTACTCTTTTAACATAACCTAATTACACAACTGTTAAACTATGAATCCTCTGCAAATCCGATGATGAACTATATCGATATTATCAACGATGGAAATCAATCATTTGTTAGAAAGAAGAGGAATCTAATAATCAGTACTTCAATATGTAATTACATATCATCCGCATAATATACCCATTTAGATCGTGCGTTCGATTAAAGGATATTAAGTTATAGAAGTCATTAAGTGATTAGATGACACAGTTTAAATACATTGGTAATTTACATTTATAATCAGAACAAACTGTCAAGGTTAGAAGAATAAGAAAAAGAAATAAAGAAAATTTAGATCACGTTTTATCATTTAAACGTCGTTGGCGTTGTTTTAAGCCATAATTAATTAAAATCTTTTATATCTGATAAAAATCTGGTATAAAAAATTAATTTTGCAATATTTTAATTATTTAAAAGCTACTTTGAATCAAACCTTTATGTACCGTGTTACATTTCTGTAAAAGGAATACACCGAATAGTAATTTTGAGCGAATATCGAATGTCGAATATTCGGCCTGCAGGTAAACCGAATACCGAATATTTAGCTAGCTGAATAGTAATTGCTTAGCCGAATAGTAACTATTTGACCAAATGCTCAAGTTACTTTAATTTGGCTAAATACTTTTAATTGAGTTTAATGGTATTAAAAAACTAAATTTTAAACATTTTAGTACAATGCGTGTCGTAACCCGCCGAATTCGACGAATGAAAATGTTTAAAAGAACTTACTGAAAAAAATTAAACTTTATTATTTAAATCATTAGCAATATGCATTTACGATAATGAAATTAATAAGTTTTTAATTAAGGCTTTAATCTTTGGTTTTATGTAATGAAAAATCAACAAAAATCACGCCACTATGACGCAATTATAATTTAAGGAAATCTAAAGATAACATCTGTTTCACTGTTATAAAACATACATGTAACTTTTCATACTCATATTCACTATTTTAAAAATGTTTTAAAGTGTAATAGATTATTAATAAATATAGTTCCAAACTTTATGATATTATGCAATATTCATGTAATATAAATTCATGTTTACTATGAGATCATTTTCACCCACTGAAGCTCTCTGAAATAAACGTCCCAATTTCAGTATCAACGAAATCAAAACAACACTAAAAACGTATCAGTTTTATGAGAAAAATGCGTTATTTCAAATCCTGCCGTAATTTTCTTTTCAAAAGTTTTCAAATAGTTTTTTTTTTTTTTTTTTTTTTTGTTATATGTTAATAGCAAAAGACACCGTAATGATATGATGATATCTTATTTCCCCCTTATCTCTTCAACGATGATAATAGCTCCATTGCCACCAATGCGAAGAAATTTCAGAAAACAACTTTTAAAATTAAACTATAACAAGTTGGAAATTGCACGTAAAGCGTAGCAAATGAGGTGCGTTCGTTGATAACGAAGTTTTAAAACGTTCAGATCTTGCTGATATAGTAGAGCGTACTTTGGATACAGTATAGTGGTCGAAATCTTTGTGTTCCTGTAAATATGCAGGGAGTAATTTTTATTATACTTCATTAACGTATATCTTATTCATAAAATGTGAAGTAGTTTAATACAATTAAAACACCCCCCAAACAATGTTTCCTCGTATAACATTATTTAGTGGAATACATTTGTGTGGCCCTGTAATTTACTAATAAATATTATTTGCATCACAGATTGTACAAAATGTATTTTTAGTACATATTTCATAGATTCATGTCAATTCTGTTATATTCAAATGAGTGTAACACCATTAAAATGCATTTGAAACTTTTTCTCTATTGACCGTAATGTAATGGAATACTTTTGATTGTCCCTGTAAATGATTTATGCATCCGACTTTCATAACATTTGAAATGACTCGACAAAATCACGTAATAATTATATGTTTTAAATTTCAAACGATTAAAATGCATTTGAAACTTTTTCCCCATTGACCGTAATGTAACGGAATCCTTTTGATTGCCCCTGTAATTGATTTATACATCCGATTCTCATTAAATTTGAAATGACTCGAGAAAATTACGCAATAATTATATGTTTTAAATTTCAAACGATTAAAATGCATTTGAAACTTTTTCCCCAATTGACCGTAATGTAACGGAATCATTTTGATTGTCCCTGTAATTGATCTATCCATCCGATTTTCATAAAATTTGAAATGACTCGACAAAATTATGTAATAATTATGTATTTTAAATTTCAATTGATTCGGTTGGGTAGTTTTTGCGTTGTTATATGCGGACGGACAGACAGACAGACAGACAGACGGACAGACAGACGGACGGACTGAGCGACAACAATAGGTGCTACGTATCTACACAATTACGAACGCACCTAAAAATGGGATTATTTAAAAAAAAATAGCAAGTGCGAGCAAATCTAAAAATAACGCACTTTCATATTATCAAAATAAATTCAGTAGAAATCTTAGGCCAGATGACTAAAGAAAACAGCTTGGACTTTTAAGTATTACAAAACAGAAATCGTCAAATTTTGACGAAAGAAAATGTTTAAAAAGGAACTGTTTCATTAATTTATAATAAACCTACAAAGTTAATTACAATAAAAAATGCACTTTATATTGGTAAGTCCAACTCTAAAATAAATTATATTTAGTCTAAAGTTAATAATTTAGCTATTTTTATTTTATATTTTAGTTATTTCTTTTTAATATTTTAGTTATTTTTTATTTTATTATTTTAGTTATTTCTTTTTTATATTTTAGTTAATTTTTATTTTATTATTTTAACTTTGTTAAAAGTTAGTAAAGTTGATAATGATATTTAACCTAAAGTTAACAAAAAACTATTTCTATAAAAATCAGTTGTAGAAATTCTTAAAATTAAACTTTAAATGTACACGTAAACAGTGAAAAATAATAAAGGTCTGTTATTATGATAAAGTTATCAATTAAAGATCTTATGCTAGTATTCCAAAATATAAAAAAAAGCAAAAATTTATTCAACTTGGACTGAATCATGGAATTTTTTCCCTATGAAATCTAAACCCGACATTATTTCCACCGTATCAAAATTTAAATATGCACCTTTCTTTACCTTTTGAAAATATCTTTTTGAAAATTTCGGTATTTTAATTTGATCATTTTGAAATAATTTTAATTCAAAACTTGAAGTCTCGATGGTATTAGCTGAAACAGATACTAAACTATTTATATTCTTTTAAGTATAAATGAAACCAAAATTCGTCGGATTTTATAACAGACTTGGCACAGCACGTATTTTAATTTAATCTTCTTTCGCTTTTAATGAGAAAATGGCAACGTAAGAATACAGTAATCTGCTTTTTTCGGCTTTTTTCCCTTTGCTTTTTATACACATGGAGTACTTCTGTTGCCATAATTAGAAAAATGGTATTAAAAACAACAAAAAAATTAATATTTCAGAAATAAATTAACATATAGTTTTCAAATAAAATGCATTTAAAAATACATTTTTTCAATATAGGATGATGTAAAAAATGAAAATGTGCGATGTTCAGAAGTTTAAAAATTTGCAGTAGCAAAAATTGCAAAAACAGAAATTTCATTTCAAATTTCAAAGTGTTGTCATTCGCAAAATTACGTGTGCGTTACACACAGATACATTTGGCCTTTATAATATAAATAAGGTAGAACCCGTCGAATTTCGACGAAAGAAAATGTTTAAAAAGGAACTGTTTCATTGATTTATAATAAACTTACAAAATTAGTTACAATAAAAAATTCAACTTTTATTGGTAAGTGTAACTCTTAATTAAATTATATTTAACCTAAAGGTAACAAAATATTATTTCTATAAAAGTCAGTTGTAGAAATTGTTGAACTTTAATCGACATGTAAACATTAAAAATAATAAAGATCTGTTATTATGACAAAGTTATCAATTAAAGCTCTTATGCTCTATCAATTAAAAAATCGGTGTTTTAATTTGACCATTTTGAAATCATTTTTATTCAAAACTTGAAGTCTCGATGCTATTAGCTTAAACTATTTATATTCTTTTAAGTATAAATGAAATTTTGTAAATGAAATTAAAATTCACCGGATTTTATAACAGGCGATGTTCTTGAGACAACTCATACTTTAATTTAGTTTTTTTTTTTTTTTTTTTTTTTCGCTTTTAATGAGAAAATGGCAACATAAAGAAAATGTTATCTACTTTTTTCAGCCTTTTATCCCTTTGTTTTAATAGAACCAGAGTACTTCTGTTGCCAAGATTAAAAAAAATGGTATTGAAAACTACAATAAAATTAATTTTCAAAAATAAATTAAGATAGTTTTCAAATAAATTGCATTTAAAGGTATATTTTTTATCCTATACGATGGTGTAAAAGTTTAAAATGTGCAATGCTTAGAAGTTTAAAAATTTGCAGTGTCGAAAATTGCAAAATGAAAATTGCATTTCAAATTATAAAGTGTTGCCATTGGCAAAATGACGTATACGTTTGGCCTTTATAATATAGATATATAGATAGATAGATTAAACGCATATAGTTCCAATTTTATAAACAAGACTTTTTATACGTAAATTTTGCATTTAAAAAAAATCATTGTTTTGTGTTATTATTGTAGAAGATTGTTTAAAACTTTTTTAATTAAGAAAATTTAAATTCGATGCCTTCTGTGAACAAACGAATGGACAGAATAATTTTCTTGTGTTGAACAACATACAGCATGTCATTCCATTTATTCCATCATAAAAGAAAAGAGTGACACTATAAGCTATAGCTGTATTTTCGTTCACAACTAACGTTATTTTAGCGAGATTTGCATCATATTAGTTTGCTTGAGTAAAATGTGATGATATCAATGGAAGTGGCTGAATTTTGGCCAGTGATACAGTATAAGTGCTTTTAGTTGTGTTCTTAATAAAGGAGCTCGAGCTCATTGCTGTTTAAATTATGATAATTACTATTTTCAGCATTTCTTCAAATAAATTGCTATTTTAACGCATCAAACTGATTGGCAAAGTTATTATAAGATTTGAATATTTCCAAATGAGCGAAAAAATGCCCAGACTAACGAATTCAGATCGTTGGTTTACATATGGCCAGTGTTCTTGAGTAACACTTTTAAAGCAGCAAATAAATAATATAAAACATTTTCTTTTATTCAAAGGTGATTCTGTCTAATTATCCAGAATATCTTCATCAATACTCAGCTAGAAGTAGAAGTTGTATCAGGTTTAAGAAAAAATTAAGTTTTTTTTTTTTTTTTTTTTTTTTTTTTTTTTTTTTTTTTAAGTATTCGGTTTAGCCAAATAGTTTGATATTCAGCTAGACCGGATATCGGCCAAACTGATTGGTTTCTGCTTAACGAATTTTCTTCATAACGAAGTTTCACGAAAATATTACAGACTAGCAGCCTCCGCCCGCTACGCTGGTCAGTTTCTCTAAAATAATCTTGAATCAAACGAAATATATTTAAATAAACAATCTTAATATCGAATCAAATACCCACAATTTTTGTCTGATTTATGTAATCTTACATTGGTCAGTTCAAAGTTCATTTTGGCGACAAAATACCTGTAAAATGACTAAATAACTGACAAATTACAAAAGTACTAAAGTAATTAAAATTTTTTTAGTAGGTTTTTTATCTTGAATTCCACTTGAATTGCTTCTACCTGAATTTGCTTCTGAGATATGGTGAAACATGTTATTATTTTAGACCATCAGAAGAACTTCCTAAAGGAGAGATTTATATATATATAGATAGATAAGGATTCAAAATTTCAGGTTTTTGCGCCGAAGACATCGCCAAATTAGGAAAATGTGAAGTATCTCACCAAGTACTGGATTTAAAAGATTTGCTTAGTACCATTCAATTAAGCATAAAAAATGCACTAAAATATGCACTAAACAAACAAATAATTAGTAAAATATTAAGAAAAATATTAATAAAAAGACGAAATAAAAATCATTTAATGACATTTTAAACACGTGAATCGTATTTAATGTCATTGAATGTGACATTCACGATCATCCATTATTAGCATCTAATCTGATAGTTTGGCGATAATTTTTTGGTCGACGGGATAACCTAGTAGAACCATTTTTTTTTATTAGAATGAATGATAAATTAATTGCAAGTATTTTTTCATGATAATGATTTTTCCTTCACATTCAAAATATTTCTTTTTTAGGTACTTCTAAATTATCCCGTCGACCAAAAAATTATCGCCAAACTATAAGATTAAATGCCAATAATGGATGATCGTGAATGTCGCATTCAATGGCATTAAATGCGATTCGTGTGTTTAAAATGTCATTAAGTGATTTTTATTTCGACTTTTTATTAATATTTTTATTAATATTCTACTAATTATTTGTTTTTTCGTTATTTAAAATAAAAATTATGTCAACATGTATAGTTTGGCTATTAGTTTGGCGATTTGTATAATTTGGCGAAATTGGTTGACGGGATAACCTAGAAGTACCCTTTTTTAGTGATGGTAAAATAACTGCCGATGAAAAAGATATAATAGTAAGGCTACACAGATTTAATGACTGCTTGGCATATGACTTGGCGGAGACTCGATAAGTACGCTATTTCTATGAACCTAAATATCTAGATAGAGTGTAAACAAACAATTGGTACCATTTGATTATTCCGTCGATCAATTTCGCCAAATTATACAAATGGATATAATTTTTATTTTAAATAACCAAAGAATTAATTAATTACTAAAATATTAATAGAAATTGAGATAAAACATCGAATTAAAATTAGTTGACGACGTAACAATTATGTAAAACATATTTAATGTCAAAAGAATGTGACATTTACGATCATCCATTATTGACATTTAACCTTATACTTTGGCGACAGTTTTTTGGTCGATGGGAGATCAAGTATTGCCAAATAATGTAATATTGCCAAATAATGTAAACAAATTATATAAACAATGATATTGCCAATAATATTTAGATGCAGATATCTACGGATCACGTTGGTACGATTACAACAAAATTGCGATTTTATGCCTCACGTGGTAATCCAGTAATGTAATAGTCGTTTATTTATCAGTAAACTGTTTCATTATTTTTCTTTTCTATTTTAAAATTATACAGATTGTTTTGTTCCATAATTACTAATTGAATTAATTAATTTATTATTATTATTCCAGATTACATTTTCTTGGCAAAGGGAAAGAAAAATGGTTATTTTTTATCGGAAAAATTTTAATTGATTCTGTATGGAAAATAATGAAATTTTGAATTATTAAGAAAAATATTTGAATAAATCAATTAAAAATTAGCCTATGTTCACCGGAAATAGTGTAGCTTTCCAACGGTGAAAGAATTTTTCAAATCCGTCGAGTAGTTTCGGAGCCTATTCAATTCAAACAATCAAATCTTTCCTCTTTATAATATTAGTATAGATAACTTGTCCGGATACTTACAAAAATGCGAAAATTTTATGAACAGTGTACTTTGTATAATAAACCTAAGCAAAATAATATTAGAGACTTAAAGTTAAGAATTTGAAATACTGAGACAAAAAAGTGAAAAAATATGATACGCTTCAGTTTTTGCGTACCCTTCTTTATTATGTGTTTTTCTAAATATTATTCTAATATTATTTTTCTCATCGTATAAAAAAAAGGTTATAGCTCAAATTAAAATACATTTTTCCAGTATTTCCATTTTGCGTATTTTCATTTCATGCATGTGTATTTTAGTTTACAAATTTCTTAAATTTGAGTTGCTTTCTATTTAACGAATTTTCTTCATAACGAAATACTTAAGTATAACGATGAGGCTTCGTTAAATGAAAGTTTCGCTGTAATTATTATACAAAATAACAATAAAATTTTTCTTTTTTTTATATAAAAACTTGGCATAAAAAAGTTTTATAATCTTATAATTTACTTCATTAATTGTTAAAACGTGTTAAATGAAAAAAAATATATATATATATATAAACACTAAAAGTAAAAATAGTAACTAATGCTGTCACCGCCACTGACAATGAATCATTTGGGTCCTGAAGTCTTTCTTCGCTCAAATTATAAAAACTAAAACAGACAAAAATATAATTTTTTATATTAAAGGGAAATGTTTGATAAACACGCTGAAGCAGAAAGTTTTTAAAACGAAGAATTGTTTAAAAAATATTTAATGTTAAAATTAGATAAAATCATTCCATTAGAAAAGTTTTATTGGAGGAAAAACAATGCATAGAAATTTAATCATATTTTTTAAATATATATATCAGAAGCTCTCGGTGTGAAGACAGCATTTATTTATTTAATTGAATTCCTTTCCACTTTAAATTCAAATTTTCAACATTTTGAAACATTTGATTTTCTACATATTTAGAAAAAATTATTACTTTAAATTTTTGCCTATTTTTAAAAAAATTCTTAAAGAAAAATATTTCTATTAAGTTAAGAATTTATTTACACGTGAACATTATAAACAGAAAAAAAAGCTCTATGAAATTAGTATTAAATGATTAACGTGTTAAGAGCAAAAAAATATTAAAAATTACACCATAAAAATAGCTCAAACCTTTAATTATTTAAAAAGAAAGAAAACTATAAAATTATGTCAAAAACAGTATTAACTGCAGGTGAAATTACATCCTATTTTAAGTAGCTCAGATAATAATGTTGCCCAGCAGTTTAAATTAAAATAAATATTTACACGTTAACGAGATATTTATTTTATATTTTTATATCATTATTTTAACTATTGTTGCCAAATCTAAGACAGCGCAAATATTTCCTTCGAATAATAAGAATGTTTTCAGGTGAATATTACAAGAAGAAAAGCTTGAACAACATTATATCAGGTTTAAAACATGCCGCTTAGAATCCTTTTATTATAGTGCTATTAAAAATACCTGATATCAAAGACTCTGCTGAGTTAATTCATTATAAATTATCTATTTTTCAGATGTTTAACTAATATTATTTAATAAAAAGAAAAAAAAGAAAACAGGATTTAACAACAGTTGATTTTACCTTAAAATCCCCCCAGTAAAAGAGAACTGATTGAAAACCTATTTATGGAAAGATTGCTACTGTTTTTTAATCATAATTCAATTAAAGGATTTTTATAGACTGAACGGGGTTTGAACAGCATAGGTGACAGGGGGATGAGTCCCCAATTATGAAAAAAAAATATTAATTTAAATACTAATAAAAGAATAAGTTTACTTTCAATTTTGGTACATATAAATTGATTTCTTTTGGAGTTTTATATAAAAAAATTTCCATTTAAAATGAAAAGTATGAAAATATCCCACACAAATCTGTTAATATTTTTTTCTAATACTATTTAAAATAATAATAATTAATTAAATCTTTTATTTCTGATAGAAATAATTTTAAAATTTTATAATTATTTTGAAAGTTACTTTCGATTAACATTTTCAATAAAAATAATAAATACCAATTTAAATAATAATTATAAATATGTTTAGCTTTAATTTTGTACATAAGAACTTCGAAGTTTTTATAACATTTATCCATTAAAAAAAAGAGTTAATATACCTAACTCGAAGTTGTTATTATCATTATTTTGTACGTGCTATTTAAAAGATGAAATAAGTCATACATTTTCACATGGATTCTGAGAGAATGTATTACATTAATGGTATTATTGAAACATAACTCGCAATATAATCATGATTAAAAACCGGAAGTTCATAGAAATTAGTAAAATACAGAATCCCAATAAAAATAAATAATGAATTAGAAGAAACTAATATTCATTTCAGTCATTAATTCTTTACTAGATGAACACGAGCAACAGAAAGCATATATACTCACTATAAATAAATTAATAACACAAGATCAAAATTTTAATAGAGTGGAACTTTAAAATGACAATGTATAGTTTAGAAACTTACTTGTATGATCAGCAGCATCAGAAGCAACGTAAGATACGATGACTAACAGAAGCAACACGGCGAATAATAACACTCTCATAGTACGATTTCTGTCAAAGAAAATAGGACAAAGAATCATCAGCTTTACATACATACAGCAGAAAAACATGTTCAGAAATTTCAAAATAAACAACAGATACCATTTATTAAACATTCAATAGTTTCAAACGTAATTTCACAGCCGAGAATTAATTGAAAATTAATTAAAAATTACATACGTGTTCACTGATGCTGAGTTCATTTGTGTATCATGCTACGCCACAGGTTTGTGTGCTCATGTTAGATGCCTCCATCTTGTGCTGCAGTTGCAGCCTTACCAACATGTGTGAGTGAGAGGTGCGAAACTGGGCATATTCATCATAGCTTAAATTGTAGAGCACTTGGAGCGATATTCTAGAGGTTCTGGGTACGGTCCCCGGCTTGGACATTTTTCACTCTGTTGGTTCTCTGCTTAGCTAACAATGTGATAATTCGCGTTTCTTCACCATTTTTAATCCAATCTATAAATGTTCAAAGTATGCGCCCTTAATCAACCGACACACATCGCAACGGTAATCCAGCTCCGTCCATACATTCAAAAGCCATATTTATGTTAACCCTTTAACGATCAAAGCATTTTCATTGCTAAGATGTCGAAATAAATAAATGACACCGGTAATTAAGAACAAACATATTTGTAAATAAGAAAGCGTGATTTTTCACATACATAATAAAAGGGATATTTTCAGATAAAAATACCGGTGTCAGTGTTGCATATCGGAATTAAAATTTTGTGGTTTCGTGGCGAAACCAATGAACGTTAAAGGGTTAAGGCTGCTAATCATTCAGCTTCTGAATTACCCTCGGTGATGTTAAGTCTATGGGCGTTTGATGCAATTTTATATTCAAAATATCTCCTCAGAAAATTAATATATTTAATTTCTTTTTTTCTGTGTTCTCTTCTTAAAGAATGTCTCTTATTATTATTGTTATTTTAATTTTTAAAACATTTCAAAAATTTATTCTTAATTTTATATGAAGTGTTAAAATTTTGCTCCCAATTTGTCAATTTTTAAAACATAAAATATTAAATTAAGTATAGATTTTAGAAATTTTTGAACATCTAAGGAAAAAAAGGCATCCTTTCAAAAGCAAACATTGGAAAAAAAACTTAAAAATATTAATTCTTTGAGGAGATATTTTAATTATAAGAATGCATCAAACGCTCGTACACTTAAGATTACCGAGGGAAATTTTGGAAGCTGAGAATCCAGCATTAATGCCCATCTCAACAGCAGTAACGGAAACACGAGACGGGCTTTTAAACTTGGTGAGCATATGAGTCTTGTCATCTGTCATCCGTCTTTGTAGGTCGTATGTTTGTAAATAACAATGTTTCGAAACCTGATGGATCATTTAGCCTAAATCTGTATAATATTAAATTTTTTAATGCTTTTTTCAAATATTACTTTCTCAAAAAGACTTTAATGCAAAGGCATCTAATTTCCTGCACTTTATTGTTTTTCTTCTTAAAGGAAAAATGTAAAGTTTGTAGAAACTTGAGCTATGATAAAACATATTCGTAGAATTCCGATTCACCTTAAACAACATACAAATGTGAAAAATGACATAAATGTTCAAAAATACATATATCATTTTATAAAAAACTTTTACTGAAAATATTTGAGATATTTTATCATTAGGCATTGTGTGGTTCATGTATAACGCTGATGATGAACAAGTGTTTGCTCTTAGTTTTTACGAAAATACAGTTTTGTATATTTTAAACACCTTCAATAAAAATTCATTATAAAATTATATATGTGCTTTTCACCATTTATATATTTTTCGTTATTTGTCTAAACATAAAGATTCCATAAAATTATTTTCTGCTTTCGGATAGCCATTCCAAAATAAAATATGAACCGTTCAGTTTTTAATCAAAGTTATTTAGATAACGAAAAACACTGAATTGGTATACTACAGACAGTGCTATAATTATTATTATATCAGTATTGCGGCACATAACTTTCCTATTTTTTGTTTCATTCGGGAAATTTTCGACCTATTCCCTCAAAAAGATAACAAAAAATCGTTGCATTGTTTTATTAAATTCAATTTGATTCATGCATATCAAGCGCGTGAAACACTTGGACCGTGGGCCATGTTTGGCTTGCCGATCGGTGTCCTGCCAAGGCATTGTATTTTTCAACTATGTTTGATTCTGTTCTTGCTTGATGCAGAAAATATATTTTGCTTGAACACACTTGAATTAATCATGGCTAGTATAGCAAAATTGGAGATTTTTTTTATTATTATCTATTTACCACTATTTCGGAATACTAATCTTCGCTTTATTTATTGACAGAAGCTCCATGATTAAATGAAGAACAGATTACTAATTAAGAAAAAGATACATAAAATTGTAAAACCTTGAATCTGCACCTTGGCGTTAGCGATGGCAAACATCAGAAAGTATATAGTACGATGTATATGATCTAGCTCATTTTAAATTTTATCGTCAAAAAAAAAAAAAGAGAGAGAGAGAGAGAGAGAGGATGCAATAAATAACCATTCGGAAAACCACAAAGAGGGCAGATCTTGAATTTGAAAATTTATAAATTTTTATAGCATTCTGTACGAATAAATTGCTGTACAAAATAAATACAATACTTAATAAATACTTATTAGATATTGAAAAAGCATATGACCTTCTAGACATTTTCACGAGGATTCTGAGACCTCTGCTCCAGATCCCGTCAAAACTGGAACCACTAACGGGATTTGTCACCATGGCAGCAACGGGCAACAATTAAAATTAACAAGTTGGAAATTGCACGTGAAGCGTAGCAAATGAGGTGCGTTCGTACGATATCGAAGTTTCAAAAATATCACTCTCATATATCAATCTCATAAAATTGTAAATAATTACAATTAAAATGCGCACCAAACAATGTTCTCCCTATACCATTATGCAATGGAATACTTTTGTGCGGCCTTGTAAATCAATAACAAATATTCTTTGCACCACAGATTATGCAAAATGTATATTATAATATGTCTTTATAGATGCATATCAATTTTATTACGTTCGAATGAGTGTAACACCATTAAAATGCATTTGAAACATTTTCTCCATTAACCGTAATGTAACGGAACACTTTTGATTGTCCCTGTAGTTGAATTATGCATCCGATTTTGATAAAATTTTAAACAACCCTATAAAATTATCTAATAATTATGTATTTAAAATTTCAAACGATTAAAATGCATTTGAAACATTTCCTCCCACTGACAGTAATCTAACGGAATCCTTTTGATTGTCCCTGTAATTGATCTATGCATCCGATTTTCATAAAATTTGAAATGACTCGACAAAATTATGTAATAATTCTGTATTTTAAATTCCAAACGATTCAGTTGGGTAGTTTTTGCGTTGTTATATGCGGACAGACGGACAGACGGACAGACGGACGGACTGAGCGACAACAATAGGTGCTACGTATTTACATAATTACGAACGCACCTAAAAATTGTAGAAATTGATGCGCTTACTTAATAATATTGCTTTTAAAATTTTCCAGTGGGTGTTACTTTTTTTCGGTAGATAACTTCAAATATTTGCTTTTTATTATTATTTATTTATTTATTTATTTTTTAAAGAAAACTGCATTTATAATTACAAAAATGAGCAAGTTTTTTACATTATAAAAGAAACTTTATTTCATTTTATAATATAATAAATTTTCGCCTTTTTCTTAATGTAACCCGCGGTTTTCTATGCAATAATAATTTTGGCCCTCCTTGGTGGTAAACTAGTTTATCATGCCTGATATGTATATATATAAATGGAATTTCGTAATCGATTTTTCACCCACTTCCTGATATGCCAGAGGCTAGAATTATACAATTTATGTACACAGATGTGTTTCCGATAAGAATATGACATTTTAATTCTTTTAGAACTTCATTATAAAACAATAAACAGGAACAAGGTTTATCACCCAATATATTTTATGGTTATAACAGCATGCAAGTTACGGCAACAATAGAGTTAATGGTGCCCCAAACCATGCTCTTCAAAATAGGCCAATTGCCAGAAAAAATAGCAAAATTCATATTATTCTAAACACTATAAAGTAGCAAAAGAAAAACAAAAAGTGTAATGCTTGAAAAAATATATACGCATTATAAATTAATGGTCAAATATTAATTAAATTATGAATATATATTGCAGGATTCATACGTTTCAGGTACTTTCGAAACACCTTTTATCAGAATTTTTATAAAGTAATATTTGCCTTATTTAATGAAAAAAAAATTTCTTCAGATATAGGGATCAATATATTTTATAAAATTCTTGATACTAAAATACTTAAAATCATTCGAATCCCTTAATATGTATGAACCCTGCATTGAGAAAATAATTTAGAATTCTAGAATAGGTAATTTAAATTTTAAATAAAGTTTCTTTCCTCCTTTCTTTCTACTATATCTTTCAAAAGGAGTAGAAAAAAAAAATATGTATATTTTTAATAAATTCACTAATTTGCGCTATCATCTAAACTTAAGGTGGTATGATACTTTTAAACACGACGAAAAAGCAAAAAATATCACGATGTTCCAAGTTTTAAAACTTGTATAATAAATCAAAAATAAAAATCAAACTTTATTTAAATATGAAGCTCATATTTAAATATATATATATAATTTGCTTTTAAGAATATTTTTATATTTTATATATTTCTTTAGTTAATTATATATGGTGTGCGATTTGAGTTTAATATATCAGTCTTATTTAAATATATATATATATATATATACTTTCAAATTTATAAATAAATATTGAAATGATAAGTTCAAAAATATATATGATAATATAAGAAAAAAAAAAAACACGTCTCTTGCGCGCATGATAAAATCTGGAAATATGCATATAAAGAGAACATTTTCGTGAAAATAAATATATATAGCGTTACCTTTATAATAAAAATAGTATATTTGTAAAAAATATTGATTAAATTAAAAAAGGTAACTTAATAATTAAAATAATTAAAAATTTTCAGTTTTATTAAGGATATATTTCAGGGTATAAAACAAAAAATAAAATAAAATCTTACCTTTATCTGGTTTTAAGTTGTAGGTAACACAGAAAGGAATATGTGGTAAAATTTTCTTTTGATAGACCATGTATATTTTTTTAGTAACACTGTGTGCAATATCAAAATTCATCATTTCGAATAAACACGACTCAAAGTTTTATTTTCACTTTTCGCATCACATATGTAGTCTTAATAAAACTGTCATAATTACTAACTTAATGGGAAATTTTTAATGCGGTTTTTTGCATATTGTTCAAAAATTATTACGGAATCAAAATAGGTATAAAAAATAAAAAAAATCAAAATTTAGAAAGTTTAAAGGTATTCTACCCCTTTAAATCAAAGCGAGAAATTTTCCATAATCAAGGCACACATTAACATATTGCAGCGGAATATTTTGGAAGATCAATGGTTGTCAGTCATGTAATTAGGCGTGATTTTAAAGGTAAAGATTAAAAGCTTACAAAAGAATGTCCTTTAACACTTTTCAAATAGTTGAACAGTGTTTTTGATTTCGATTTGTCTGTCCATCTGTCCATACTCTAATTCTCGTGAATATACCGATTACTCTGTTAGTATAGTATTTTATTATACAAAATGATTAGTACTGAAAATGAATCGGATATAATTTACAGTTCATTTACAGCGACTGTAAAACGTATTTCGTTACATTACGGCCAATTGGGAAAATCATTCCAAGTGCATTTTAATGACGTTGCAATGTTGCAAACATAATGAAATTGATATGTATTTATGAAGTGCAATAAAAATTAATTCTGTGGAATATGGGATGCAAAGCATTTGTTATTCACTTACAGGACCACACAAAAGAATACCATTACAAAAAAATGTAAGGGGAAAACTGTTTGCAACGTATTTTAATGATGTTGCACAATTTCAAATGTAATGAAATTGATATACATTACGGAGGTTTACTACAAAGTGATTTCTGTGTAATATGATGTCCATATCATTTATTGTTCATTTATAGGGACACACAAAAGATTTCGTATACTGTACTGTATCCGAAGTATTGCCTGTTAGTGATAATTATTTTCGTGATTTGGCTTTTTAAAAATACAATTCTTTCTCTAAAAAACGGGATAAAAATTAAAAATGTACGCTGTTGAGAAGTTTAAAAATTTACAGTACCGAAAATTGTAAAACTGGATTTTTATTTAAAATTTGTTTATGTTCCGTCCAGAAATATGAATATTTAATCCTTGGCGTCTGTAATATAGGACTGTGTTGTTACATAAGCCACGTTTTTATCATCATAAAAATGATGTTTATAGTTTTTTTTTTTAATATAGAATTTTTTTAGAAGTCTAAAATTTTAGTCTTTGAAAATATCATTTTTCAAATAGTCGTTGTAATTTGTTAAATTACAATTTTATTTTTATTTATTTATTTATTTATTGAAAAGGATTTAGACCCCTTGACTAGAGCGATGATTGGCTAAATTGGATCTGTTCACAAAATTTTTCATTAAAAAGTTTAAGGCAAGAAAGTACCCTTTTTCTGTTTACTGAAACAAACAAACAAAAAAGAATTACTAACCTTTTCTTGAAAAATAAAATTTCGTAATCTTGGATTGAAAAAAGTTTTTTCAGACTTGAACGTAAGCACCTCCGTCTAGCCGGGAACGTCGTAACAGACTTACAACAAGCAACAAGTTGACCAGTTCTGTCGTAATCAAATCAAACCAGCTATATCAGATGGCGAGGGAATGACACGGAATATTAAAATCAGAATCTCTGGCTTGCTTAATAGCACACACTCTTTTAATAGAAGACGGGAGAAGCCTCTAAATTTCATCATTTGTAACCCAGATTCGTAAAAAAAAAACGACTAAGAGAGTGGTAGAGCAGGTATGAATGAACCGTTTAAAAGGCAGAATGGTGTAAGTCACTATCTATGGAAAATTCAGTTAAGTGCAAAGGGCGTGGGCAGGGCCTGATTAATGCACGGACCTCCGGGGCCTTGGCGCTGGACTCACCAATTTCAGGGACCCACAAATTATGTGGCTGATTTTTTTCTTTAATCAAGTATTTTTCAAATAATATTGCTTTATAAAATAAGAAACGTAAAATTTAAATATTCTGAATGACTCGTTAAAATTTTTTATAAGCTTTTAACCTAAGCACTTTTCTGTAAAAGCCCTTTTCATTTTGAGAGTACCTATAATTTTCAAAATTTGACGTATCCAAAAAATCAAATTGGGGGGAAATGCCAAAAACTGCCTTCTGTGTTTATTGGATTCAATAGAAACAAGGATTTTACAATGTCAGAATTATAGTTTAAAACGATAATTAGACTATTAGAGAAAACACAATATTTATGATTTTGGATAAGGCAAGTTTTGAAAAAGATGTCCTCATTTATTCTGCATCATAAACTGTGAACCATAGATGTTTGTGAATTATACAAATGCTTATTTGAGACAGTGGCGGTAATTCATTATCTCGATAACTCTTGTAAGTTTATTTTTTTTATTTTTTTTATTTTTATTTTTTTTTTTTTTTGTAAATTTGAAACTTTTACCCAAATAACTTTGTCAAGTCATCAAATAAGCCTACTGTTTTTCTGAAAGTGTCGACGGAAATGGGAAGGTACGGGGGCCCAATTTTTTAACAGACCCTGGGCCAAATTTCAGCTTGATCGGATTCTGGGCGTGGGTGCCCGCTAGTAGGAGATAAGAAAAAACAATTTGCTTTTCTGATTTTCAATTTTAATTACTTTTTACTTTCCTCTATCTTTACAAGAAGAAATTATTAAATTCGTGAAAATTTCCGAATTCCGGTTTCTAACGAATTTACACGTTTAAGGAGTGAGAGATTCCAAAAAACATGTTTTTGAGTCTGTGAATCTGACAGTCAGTCTACCTGTATGTGGCACAAATTTTGTGCGGGCTCTATCTCAAGAACTAATGCACAGAATTTCATAAAACTTTAGATTCAGTTAGACCTTGATATAAACTGGTTCTGATTACATTAGATTAATTTTAAACACGATTATACAAGTATCAGACCTGATTATGTGATCGTTGAGGTTAATTGGGTGAAATTGTCCTCCAGTGTTAGTGTCCGGGATGGCTCAGTTGGAAGAGCATTGCGGATTCAGCCAATACATCCCTGGTTCGAATCCTGTCTCGGACTTTTTTCGTCCATATGGAAAATTTACATCTGGTTTTGATTAGTTTTTCGTGTATATCGTCCAACAGGTGCCGCTGCTATGCGACCTTTTTTCACGATTTCCAAAATTGCGATATATCAAGAAACCCTCTTACCATCCGTTTCGTTCCTGTTTTTGCCACCAGGGGTGTCTTTAATTCTTATTTCTTCTGTTATTTTGCTACTAATTGCTCGAAAATTCTAATTTTTGATACTTAAACTTCCTTATCTTTTTATACTTATTCGCGCCTTTTAAACTTTTTGCGTCTGTCACATGACTTTTCCATTATTGCGACCCCCTTTTAGCCTTTCTTCGTTGTGTGTGTGTGTGTTTTTTTTTTTTTTTAATTCCATCCGTTTTTAAATGCCATGTATTTATTAAAATCATTCATAAGTCTAAAAACAACTATTTTAATAATCGATTGTAAGACTTCTTGATTGTAGATTCTCGGGCCTAAGTGATTACTGTATCGATTGTGTTTTTTACGATGACGATTATTTTCGATGAGTAAATTTTCGAGAAACGCCTATTACTAGTTCATATCCGAGCAGCAATTTTATGTGGAAGCTTGAAATTCAAGATAACAAACCTATTTAAAAAATATCAACAATTTATTTCAGCGATTTTAGAAATCCCCCCCCCCCCCCCGACCAAAAGGAATAACAGTTGGTGTGAAAATTTAGGTCATTCCGCCATATCTCAAAAGCAGTTTTAGCTAGAGGCAGGAATTTTAGGCTAAATAATCTACTAAAACAAACTTTAACATGTATTTTATCTATTTTAGAAATTCCCTCCTAAGCGGGTGGGAGCATTTCGCCATATCTCTACAGCAGATTTAGGTAGAAGCGGGAAATTCAAGATAACAAACCTATTAAAAAATAGTTAAACTTAAATACGTCAGTCATTATAAAGCTTTTTTGTCTATTACGTCGTCAACATCGACTTTGAACGGAATAATTTAAGATTATACACAGCTAGTAATTTTTTTTTTTTTTTTTTTTTTTTGCAAGAGTTGATTGGAGGGATTGATTTTTGATAGATCTTTTCAGATATGTTCGCATATTTGCAGATATACTTGAAAAACTAAAAATCTAAAACTAAATCTACTTTACTGAAAAACTAAATCTACTTTAAAAGGACATCAGAATAATTTCACATTCGTTATTTTAATTTGAAATAGGGTTTTTACCGTAAATACATAAGCACCTATTTAAGAAGAAAAAAAATACACATGTTCTTTTACTTTGTGGAAAGCATTGAAATAAATATTTTCGTCGTTACACTATCAAATAAGTTTAACATTGCACAATTTCATATTTATCACGGTTTCTTGAATTAAAATTAAAGATGTGCCAAACGCAAACATGTATGCAAGAATAAACTGCTCCATATAATGAAACTTAAAAAGCAATAGTTGAAGCACTTGCTCCCAAAAATTTAAAATACTAAAATCTATCTAAATAAAAAAATATAATTACGACAAATAACAAAAAATGGTTTATGTAAGCGAACTTTAACAAAAGAGCAAAAGAGGAGCAGAAAATTATTTGTAGATCATTACACAAAAAATTAGAAGGCAAAAATCCCTCTTTCCCCAAAAAGAAGCTACATAAAGAGATGGTCTAACTAAACAGAAAAGAAAAATTCATGCACCAAGCATAGATTATGAAGCACTTTCCAACACATTCAGAATAATTTAACAAAACTGCACCGTTAAAAACATTAAAATATTACATTTTATTTCACTATATGGAAATGTATTACGCATTTCAAAGCCGGATATCAGTTGTTACCTTCTACAATCGGAAAATTATCCGAATTTTTTAGCAGCTCTGTATATGGTATGGAGATTTGTATTTAGTTAATTTAAGAGATACATATATATATCAGTTGAAAATTCCAATTCAGCAATTTCCTCTAATGAGAAAAATGGTATGAGAATACTTTTGAGTATATGAAGTATAGAACATATATATATATATATATATATATATATATATATAAAGTAATATGAAAAAAACTATTTAAATTTAAAAGCGCTTGTCTGAATTTTAAAACGTACTCTCCAGCAATTTTTACATAAAGACAGTACTGTAATCAATTTGTGTTCCTGTAAATTAATCAAAAAAAAAAAAAAAATGATACGAATGCTCTGTTTTAATGTGATGGTAGTAAAATTCAGTGATTTATATCGGTTTTAATCCATTTGAAATAGCTTAATGTCATTAAAATACTCATCAAACGATTTTTCCCATATACCATAATGTAATCTATTTCTTTTGAGAGTCTCTGTAAATCGGCCATTAATCGTACATACTTCATATGCAATACCAAACACGCTTTGTGGACCCTAAATAAGCTTTATAGATTGTATGAAAACCGAGTATATTTACGGAAGTTAGAGCGTGGCCAGATGGGCAGATGAGCAGACAAACCGAATGCATAAGCACTTTTCAAGATATCACACACTTCAAGATTCACACTTTTCACTGTTGGAAAATTCTAATAATGCATAGAAACCATTTTTATCAAGAGTTTCTTGTAATCTCCAAGTCATTGATTCAATGAGACTGTTAGAAATAGTATCAGGATTTGATTTGATATTTTTCATAGATCATGAACGTAGAAAAGATTCAGATTAACGAAATATCTTGAGATAATGAAATAAGTTTTACGCTTTGTTTACATCGTAAGACAGACTTATGCTCTAAGCCAGCGGTTCCCAAACTATGAGTTGCGACCCATTGGTGAATCGTTTTGGAGGGCCGTAGAACAATCAAGATTTGCCACAGAAATATAACTTTTACTTCCTCTATTAAAAAAAAAAAAAAAAAAAAAAAAAAACAGCAAATAATATTTCAAGGTAAAATCCTTAATTTTCATCTTGATAAATATATCTGCGGAATACCCTCACATATCGAAATCAACTTTGAATTCCTCGATGAAGTTCACGTAATACGTGATTCTACATGTAATGTAAGAATATTTTTTTCTTTTTTTTTACTTTGCTGTTTTTGAAAAAAGAAAAGTTCAGAAACAAATTGCATGTAGAAAGTAACTTATCATTAAAATTAACCAGTTTTACCCCTGATATAAATGCTCTCATCAGTAAATACCAGTGTCAGAAATTTCACTGACTAAATTGTACTCTTTTGTCTTTTGATAATAATTACACGTATTTTTATTTATCTTTGTAGTTTGTGTGTTGTTTTAATTATTATATACAAGTTGGTGCATTAGCCACAAGTTGGGATCATTTTTTTTTTTTTTTTGTTTTTGTTGATAGTGTATGGTTCGTACACTATTTAAAATTTCCCTTTTTTGTAGGATATGATGGCCGATAGCTTAAAGATGTAATACAACAATTTCCATACGGATCTACACCCTTATATTAGGTAGGTCGCAAAAAGTTTTTAACTTAAAGGTGGGTCGCGTACCAATAGAGTTTGGGAACCACTGCTCTAAGCCGATCTTCGAGCTAGGCACCGTAACCCCGCCTCAGATGCTTCAGTAAGATGAGTGAAAAATATTTTTACTCATTCATACAACATACTAATCCATACATTAGGAATTCCTGAGTAGCTCAAGAAATTCAATGAGATTGGCTCAATATTGGAAAAAGCAACGTAATAAATGAAAAACTATATGGATGTGTCAATCTCAAAACTTTCTTCCATCGAATGCATCTTAAAATTTCAAAAAAGTAGTTACAGATGTTAATGCTGCAAGTTCAATACTATACAACTTTGATTTTTTATTTCGAGGTTTCTGCTTCAGTCAATTAATCTGAATAAAAATGAGTTAATCTAGCTAGATCATGGTATTTATTAAAATCGGTTTTTCGTTATTTAACGTGTTACGTTATTCTGTTACATATCATCTGTTCGGAGAATAGTCGTCTTAGCAGGATGCGAATTCCTGTCGATGTATGAGGCGAGAATTGACAACAAAACTATAAAAAAAAAAACCGAAAACAAACAAAAATCCTATCACAGCAACCCTTTTCGGAGGATCATTTCCAAATTCTGCCGGCCATAACTAAAATCACACACAAAAAATAGATTCAGTTCTATTCATAACTATCAATTCTAACTTCATATACTTTTCGTTGATAAAATAAAGAAAATGACTCAAAAATCATTGTCATAGCAGCCCCTTTCGGCAGAATATTTTCAAATTCAAGGAGAAACTGCTCACCACAGCCAAATAAATATACAAAAAATCTGGTTCAATTCTATATTTTATATATAATTTCATACGCTTTTTCTGTTACAGTAATGAAAATGATACAGATATAGCTATTGCAACGTACTCTTCCTGCGGAATATCCCTAAATCGAAGGATGACCTGCTGGCCATAGGGAAAAACATGGCCAAAATATTTCATTCAGTTCTATGTATAACTTCAAACATTTTTTTGATGGAACAATAATGAAAATGGCACAAAAATCCCTATTACAGCGCCTCCTTCCGGCGGAATATTTTCAAATTCAGGGAGAATCAATTGGTCATAGCCAAAAACATACAAAATATTTGATTCAATTCTATGCATAATTTCATACGCTTGTTGATGGTACAATAATGAAAATAACACAAAAATTGCTATTATAACACCCCCCCTCCCCTCTCGGCAGAATATTTCTAAACTGAAGGATGATCTGTTAGCCATAGCCAAATACAAACACAAAAAATTTCGTTCAATTCCATGCATAACTTTATGTACTTTTTGATGATACAATGGCGACAGACGGACGAACAGACAGTCATTTTGTATAAACATGTTTTTGGAGACCATTGACCCCTAAAACATGTAAATCCGTCAAAAATCAGAAGTCAAAAAGAATTTACAATATTTTCTTCTATTGAAGATGGAAAAAAGTAAAAAGTATCAGATGGAAAATGTCGACTATTATCGCCTTGGGTGCATCTCGCAATCAATAATCACGCACGTAGAAAGGTTAGTAGTTGAAGAAAATAATAATAATAATAACAAATAAATAAATAAACTGTACATATTCCTGTTATTGTAATACTTCCTATATTTATTGTAAAACTTTAAATTCCTATTCGTTTGTATTTGTAATAAAAAAACTTGAAATTATGAAAATACTTTGTAAACACCCTATATTTTACGGAATAGAAAATCTTCGTAACACGTCCAGAAAATCTTCGATTTTAAACATTTAAGAAAATGTGACTTACACCACATTGCTATTAAACGACTCAATGGCGTGTTCAGGACCCCGCGTACCCTGACCTACAAAAGTTCTGACCCTTCCGAGAGTGTTTAAGTGTTTGGAAGATTATTTTGATTATTTAATGGAACAGTGAGATGAGATCATTTTCGGAGAAGAAAATAAACATGACACAGATGATGCCTTAGTGAGTTTTTAATAGTAGTGAAAGACGGTATGCTGGAGGCTAAATTTATTTTTTTTCTCATTGTATTTGCAGTCACTATTATTATAGAAATCCCGAATTGGGATAGAAGTAAAGAATAAAAGGCGGGAACTTAGACCTTGAAAATTTTTCGTTACTTCACAAATTGCTTTTAAGATGATCAGATGCGAGAAATCAGGTTGCCTAGCAACTTATCTTGCTCTGCAATCACATTTTGAGATTAAGTGCATGCAAACCGGGAACTTCTAGGTCTCTGAATATAATAAACCTTATATTAAAGCTCATTAGGAAGTAATTCTTCCGAAATGGAGCTTGTTCCTCGGATTTTAATATTTTTAGGATCAAACCGCAAATATTCCCGAACACGATTCGGGCAATGGGGTAAACTTATGTTTCTTGACCAATGCCTAGAGGCTGGCTTTAATTTATCTACTGTGTTTTCTTGGCGTTTTTTCAACTTTTAGTAGAAGGTAATATCAGGCCGAAACTGGGTAACCTCTTTCTTTAGTGTAATAAAATTAACGCTTTCAGTATTATGTTATAAGTTCATTTGAATTGAGCGTGGTCCATGCATGTTAAGTTCAGTTTACAAGTAGCTTTAATGTAGGAAGAAGTTCTAGAGCAATCGACAAAATAGGGGTAATTGATGTAATATACTTTTTCCCTATTGTTTGCAATTCAAAATAAAATTCTCGCAAAGATAATGGTATCCATTAACTGTTTTTTATAATAGTATTTTCAGTTGTTCCAAAAGTCTAAAAATAGATAAGAATAAAAACAATCGTAATATTAAAAAAAAAAAAAAAAAAAAAAAAAAGTCCATAATAGAAACAATCCTATAGGGAAAAATAATCACGCTTTGAACAAAATTCTGAGTAATAATAATGCTTTTGTGAATTATTTTGCGAGAAAAATTATTTCTAAATATGCTCGTTTATGCTAAAGGGATACTTTCACAACTATAAATAGAAAAAGAAGGAAAATAAGAAATATATTTACAATTGTGCACAATTCGTACACAAAATTAACTGCATAAACTCTAGCTCAGATTACTTTATTGGAATACAACAGGCATTTCGCAAACATACATTGTGCTTCCAAAAGAAAATAACAAAAAATGAATTATTCACATTTTTTCTGTAGCTGAAAGGTATTTATAGTTTTATTATTATATATATATATATATACAGGGTGTCCAGCAAATAACACCCTGATTTCAAAATTAAATTTCTCAAAAACAAAGATCAATAGAATTATGCAGTAAACGGTTTGTTTACAGGTAAGATGTAAAAATCTTATACAAAAGTTTCGAACGGTAAATATTTTGAAAAGATTGTGTTCTGATTGCAAAGAATGCTTTGATTTGACATTTTTCTTGCTTTAGATTGCTGCCAGAGAATGTGTTTTTCGGCTTAAAGTGCCATATTTCATAGTTTTTTTTAATTAAATTTTTGAAATTTCAAAATTCTAAAAATTTACTTCGAAAAATCTTTAAAATATTGCACTGTAAGCTGAAAAAAATTTTCTCTGCAGGCAATCTAAAACAAGAAAAATGTCAAATCAAAGCATTCTATGCAATCAAAACGTAATTTTTTCAAAATATTCACTGTTTGAAATTTTTGTATAAGATTTTTACAGCTTACCTAATGAAAAAAACGTTACCGCATATTACTATCGATCTTTGTTTTTGAGAAATTTAATTTTGAAATCAGGGTGTTATTTGCTGGACACCTTGTAAATATATATATATCACCTAGTTAATAAAAATATTCTTATTCTTTAATAAAGTTTCTCGAATATGGTCGTAATTTAAAGATGTTATCGAAGTAGTTTACAGTTTGTTTTGTTTGTATCTGACTTTTCAAAATGATAGTTTTTTTTCTTACTTTAAATTTAAAAAAAATGAATATATTATCATGTGTGCAGAGTGCCCTGTTTCATTGCTTTCTAGTAGTTCTGTCCAAAGCTTTTAATTTTAGAGATACAGTTCCGACTGGATCATTACAAAACTTTCGACATACTTTATTTATTTATTTTATCTTCCCCCTTCAATTTCATATTTTTTATTATAATAATAATTTTTTATTATATTTTAAGCTATATAGAGATATATTTGTGCAAGCAATATTTCTAGTTCATTTCTCAATTGTAATTCATTTCTCAATATGAATGCATAGTTCATTATATAACATAGTTCAGTATAAGATTTCATTCAATTACAGTCGAACCTCTACATAACGAAATTCCATACATCGAATTTCTCCATATAACGAATTTTTAGTAAGAACGGTCCCCTTTTCGCATGATTACATTCAAAACAGACTCTATATAGCGAAATATCTATCTCCATATAACGAAATTTTTCATAAATTGATCTTAATTTATTCAGTTTGAAATCATATGGAATCAATTTTCCATCACTTATTTTTGATTTATCGTTCAGTGGAGAGGTTTTTTTTTTTATAAATATTACTTTTCTCCTTATTCTTTAAATCTAACAAGTTCATCCCACCTCCCACACACCTTTCAACATCCTTCTCAAAACACAATCAATTGAATTGTTACACATATAAGAGAGGAATCAATGAGAGCACATAAGAGAGACCTTCAAACGGAGGAAAATATCAACTACAATTTTTCATTCCTTGCTAAAATTTGAGAATTTTTTTTGAGAGCGTAACACTTGTAATTTTAAAATCAAAACAACAAAAAATTACAGATTTCTTCCTCTGAAATTTATGTAAGTCTTCCTCATTTGATTTTCATTAAGCTTTCAAATAAATGTCTTTTCTCTTTTTTGAAACTGCTTAAATAAGTAAGAAATAAAATGTTAGGTTAATATATACTTTTAAACATTTCAAATTCTTAATTAAAAAGATCAAAAATAATATTTGTTCAAAATTTACACATTAAATACTATTTTTAACATCATACTCTATACATCGAATTTTTTACTGGAACGATGGATTTCGTTATATAGAGGCTCGACTGTATTTCCAAACATGTCACATGGACGACGTCTTAGTGTGGGAAGAGATCAGACTGAACTGGACCAAAGACAGAGAATTTTTCTGAATAAACTTAAAGAAGCTGTCATTACTCTAAGTAACAAGCAGAGATCGACCGAAAATTTGGTTTCGTTTTCGTTTTCATCCTAAAATCTCAATTTCGACGAAAATTCGTTTTCGGCGAAAGTGCGATTGAAAATTTGACCAGGCCGAAAATATCAGTATCCCAAATATCTCATTCCTTCCTTCAGTAATGTTCAACATGACTCATCGATTTGAAATAAATTTGCTCAAACGAAACGATTTATTGATACGATCTTCGTGGTTTATAATTATCAGTCATGGCTGACTCAAGAAGTGAAGGCAAATTATAAAGCAAACAATGCATATAAAACTAAACTTTCTCACATACTCATTAAAAGCTTCAGGCTCAACCTATAACAGAATATTTTTAGTTTGAAACCGCGAAAGTGATACGAATACTCTTTGAGAAAGTTCTAGTATAACAGATGATCATTTACAAAAATCATTATAAAAGATAAATTGATGTGCGTATACATAAAACTGAAATATATTTTTTAATTAGATGAATTTAAGATAATTGGAAAATCTTTCTGTGACATTGATGAATTAATTATGTTTGATTACTTACCCATCATACATAGTATAGGGTAAGCCTTGCAATCGTTTTGAAAATAGTAAAAAAAAAAAAAAAAAAAAAAAAAAAATGCCTTATTTACACGTTTTAGTTACTGGAGATTCCAAAAAACATATTTTTAGAAAAAAAAATTACCGTCCGTCCATCTGTTTGTCTGTAAACTCTCTATCTTCTGAACAAATTGAGATAGAGTCTTGAAGTTTTCTATATTCTTAGTACGCAAGAATGGGACGAAGCTTTTTGAACATCAGTAAGATTATCCGGAACTATTTTTTTCGAACTCTCGAAAAATTTGTTCTGATGAAAGGTATATGAAAATTTTCATTTTTTTTTTTTATTTCAAGGAATGAACGTAAAAGGCAATAAAAAAACACAGATTTTGCATAAAGAACGAAGATCAGATTATTAGTTGTCGAGATATTTGTAATCGTGTTTCCCACATTCTTCGATTTCTTATGACCCTGTATTTCATTCAAATTTCAATTCAAAGATACATTTTAATTGGAAATAAGACACTTAATCCGACGCAGTAACTGTTAGTTAATATGATTATTATTTTTGGAGTTATAAGGATGTTTCTTTTACGCAATTAGGTACTACTTGAGTAGTTTGGTGTTTTATATAATTTTTCGAAATTGGTTCATCAGCAATTCATTAATAGAGCATTACTATGTATATTAAAAATACTTAATTTTTGTTTTGGAATTGCAATATGCATTTTATAAATAGCTTACATATGTTTTATTTTCATATATTATATTATTCATATCCATGATGGGTAAGTATTACGGTAACCTCCAACGACTAGTTTTATGTGAAAATAAAAGTTTTGGGTCTAAAGCACAGAGAGCCAACTTGGCCACACGCATAATATATATACAGTGTTCAGCAAAAGTTTAGACAATGATCAATTTCGCTTCTAAGTTCAGAAGTATGTACCGAATTTTTATAATTCATCTGTCATACATTTCTTGGGACTTATCCTTTATTCACAAACAATAAATTATAAATTTTACTTTTTTATATAATATATAATGACAAAAAAAGAAATTAACATTGTGGCAAAAGTATAGACAATTTGTATATTTACAGAGAAATAATTACAAATTAAAGTCGAGTTGCAACCACGTTGCCTGCAATTAGTGCGAGAATGTTACTTTTCATCGAAGAAATTAAATACTGCGTGCGTCACTTGGGGGTCTATTTTGTACCAAACATGTTCAAAAGCAGCTCGAAGCTCATAAACAGAAGAGTATAGCAAAAATTTGCATAAACCTTACGAGATCAGGGCTACACGCCGGCCATTTGAGATCAATAGTATGCTCAGAGTTAAACGAAGTTCTTGTTTTGAATGCAACATGAATAGAGGCATTATCTTGCTAAAATCTATACTTTGAACCAGTTAAAAGTTCCCCAAATGACTAAAAATTGATCTTCAACGTATGTATGTAGTCTTGTGTTTCTTGGCAACCATTGAATAACTCCAGAGATCTCGAGCATTAAAGCAAAAAGAGGACCAAATCATTAAAAAGTCATCTCCTTGTTGTCGACTTAAAAAAGTCCCAAGCCTTTTACGCAAGTCGTGCCAATAGTATGTCCACCAGTTTGGGCCATTCAAACTCCACTTTTTTTTTTTTTTTTTTTTTTTTGTTACACATCTGACACATGTTTGCAAGTTCATTGCATTCTCGCCAATTTGTAGCGAGATTTTAAAGCTGATTGTTTTATCATTTTCATGCAAATTGATTTACCTCTTTCTGTAATTCATCTACGAATCATAGATGTCGACACAGAAAGTCGTGACTTACTTTTAATGGGACTAACAGTCATCATTTGTGAAAATGCCAGTTTATGGATCCTTTTGACATCTCATTTTCTGGTCACACACGGTCTTCCAGATTTATGTTTTGTTTAGAAGGAATCACCTTTAGACTATGCTTCATAGACAGACCACTTTGGACGATTCAATGCTGCTGAACTTTCTGCAACAGTCTTCCCTTTCGATTTCAGCTTTCCTATTTCAATTACCTCATCTAACTGGTTATTTTTAGCTCGCGGCATTTTCACTAACTGATGCCATATCGAGGTATACTTAAATACTTCAGACATGTGACATCATAACTTAGAAATTAGCATTTTTCCATGAGCAGTTTGCAAAAAATCAAGAAAGTGTCTAAACTTTTGCAATGTGCAAATTTTACTTTTTTCAGTTTAATTAAATATTATCTTATATTATGAACATTATTTATATCCTAAAATGTTTAAAATATATTTAAAAATAAGTACAGCCATTTGTAAAACTCAAGCTTTCGTATTTTTTATTTAAAGGTTAAATAACACCAGTGTCTAAACTTTTGCTGAGCACTGTAACTGATAGCTAAATATCTAATTCCATCAAGGCAAACAAACAAAAGAGATTCTTTCATCTTAAACGATTGAAAATATTAAAACAAGTACATAATCATTCGCAAACGAATTTTCCAGGGAGCAACTAAAAAAATTAATATGTTGCAAAATGCGACTTTGTTTGAATTGTGCTATACATTTCGAGCTCACTATTTTTTGAACACGAATCAATTTTTTAAGCTATAGTTTACATTCTTTGCTGATGCTGAAGTGGTTTTTACCATTTCGTCATCAGAGAATAATAAGGTTCTATCTGTTTTTTTTTTCTTTTAATGACTTACCGATATACAAATGTTCTATTTGTATCTATGAAGGCATTTCTGGATTAAAATAATGCCATAACATAATCTTTATACATGTGTAAATCATATATAACATCATTTTGATGCTAAAATGCCTTCATAGATATAAATAGAACCTTTCTATATCGGTAAACCAATTTAAAAAAAAAAACACAGATAGAACCTTATTATTCTCAGGTGACGATTTGTCTCTTATTTCATAAAGAATGACCAGCATAAAAATTAAAATGCGGAATTATATGTAAACTTTTTTTATTTATTTATTTATTTTGCGATACAAGATGCGAACAATTCCCAGTAAATTTTAGTAATTTAAATATTGAATTTACAGTAATTTTTGGAACCTGGCACAGAATCTGCTGGGTGTCGTATTAACTAAAATGCGCCAGCTGAGGAAGATCAATCAGACCCGATCAGGAAAGGTTGTTTAAGGTGCAATATTAGTCAGAGAAAAAGACCCGGATAATGATGTTAAGTCTATGGAGGCGTTCTTTTCAAATATCTCGTTCAAATTTTAATACTTTTACGTCTTTCTTTTTCTTTTTTTTTTCCATAGGATAGCTGAGGAGGATCCACAATCAGGCTAGTTTTTATTTTTTCAATTTTGGTTTAAGCTTTTTTTTTCTTTTTAATCTTCTATATTGTAAAGGCCAAACGTATCTGTGCGTAACGCATACGTCATTTTGCGAATGGCAACACTTTCAATTTTTAAATGAATTTCGGTATTGCAATTTTTGCTACTAAAAGTTTTTAAACTTCTTAATGTTGCGCATTTTCAGTTTTTACACCATCGTCAAAAAGTCCACAAGACACTAGAGAAAATGATGAAGAATTGGAGGAAAAAATTGGTGCTTGTACTCGTAATGGTAATTTCCTCACTACCAATTTCATAGAACGGATTAGAAAAATTGCGTCAAAAACAAAAGTCTAATGTAACATGCAGAGAGCTAGAAAATTTAATTCTGAATGTCTGGACATAGATGCTGATTGTGCTTTGGTGTAAAACCGAACAGGGGGCGCTGCCATGCAGCATTTTTTTCGAGATTTCTGCGATAGTTATACCTCAAGAACTAATGCACAGAATTTTTTAAAACTTAATATTCTGTTAGACTTCGTAATAAATAGATTCTAATTAAATTTTTGTGTAAATTGTTCAACAGATAACGCTACTCTGCAGCATTTGTTCGGATTTCAGCAATAATTATACCTCAAGAACTAATGCAAGGAGTTTCACCAAACTTCCTATTTTGTTAGATCTTGAAATAAATGAATGCTTATTATATTTTCTCGTAAATCAGTCATCAGGTGGCGCTACTATGCCGCATTTTTCCAGATTTCGACGACAGATATGACTCAAGTACTAATGTACGTAATTTCATAACTTTGTCATACAGGGTGTTTATAAAGTTCCGGACCCATTTTGATGTTTAATAACTTATAAAATAATAAAGATAGATTAAAATTAATAGCATAAATGGTTAGATAGACTCAAAAGGTTTCATGACCCTTGTCAATGAACTTCCACGTGTGCCCCCTTCGTCGCACGAAGAATTTCAAGTCGATAGTCAATTTCACGCCAGATAGCTGCAAGCATGTAGGAATTCACAGGTTATCGACTTGGTATTCTCCGTGCGACGAAGGGGGCACACGTGGAAGTTCATTGACAAGGGTCATGAAACTTTTTGAGTCTATCTAACTATTTATGTTATTAATTTTAATCTATCTTTATTATTTTATGAGTTATTAAACATCAAAATGGGTCCGGTATTTTATAAACATCCTGTATATAGATTCTGATTGTATTTTCTGTGAATAACAGAACAACTGGTGCTGCTATGCCGTATATTTTTGGGAGTTCCACGATAGTTATATCGCAAGAACTAATGTACAGAATTTCATCAGACTTAATATTCTGTTAGACCTTGAGATAAGTAGATTCTAATTAAGTTTTGGTGAAATTTTCCAACAAGGTAATGCTACTACGCCGCATTTTTCTCGATTTCCGCCATAACTATATCTCCTTATTTCATAAAAAGAACATTTTTGTCACAAGTGCTGTATTAGAAAACATATTAATATTACTTTTATGTAATCTTTCAAAAATTAAGTTTTCGTCTCATTAGTAGTACATTTAGAAAATCTGTATATTTTATATTGATTAATAATTAAAGTTTAATAAAATTCCATACCATTATTTCTGAGATATACATATACTATTATAGAAATCTAGAAAAATGTGGTGTAGTAGCGCCACCTGCTGAGATATTTACGCAAAAACATAATCAGCGTTCATTTATCTCTAAATCTGACAGATTAGGAAGTTTGGTGAAATTCCGTGCATTAGTTCTTGAGCTATAGCAATTGTGAAAATCGGGAGAAATACGACAAAGTAATGTTATCTGTTGGACAATTTACTCCAAATTTCAATCAGAATCTATTTATCGCAAGATCTAACGGAATATTAAGTTTCATGAAATTCTGTTCATTAGTTCTTGAAGTATAGCCATCGCGGAAATCTCGAAAAAATGCGGAATAGCAAAGTCACTTGTTCAGCTATTTATACCAAAACACAATCAGCATGTATATATGTCAAGGCTTAGCAGATTATGAAGTTTGATAAAATTCCTTGCACTAGTTCTTGAGATATAACTAACGCGGAAATAGAGAAAACTGTGACATAGCAGCGCCATATGTTTGACAATTTGCACCAAAACATAATCAGCATCTATGTATTTCAAAGTTTAACAGAATATGATGTTTGATGAAATTCGGAGCATTAGTTCATGAGATAGAGCTATCCCGGAAATCGAGAAAAATGAGCAGCGCTACCTGTTGGGCAATTTTCAACAAAAATTAATCCGCATCAACTTATATCAAGATATAACTGAATCAAAAATTTTATTATACTCCGTGTGTTAGTTCTTGATATACAGTGCGCAGAAAATTATGTCACATTCATCTAGACAGACATTTTCTATAAACAGTCTTCAGAACCATCTACAACGTATAAATCAATCGGAAACAAATTCGCATTTTTTTTTAAGTCCCAATACTGCTTCCAAAAATAGAAAAAATTAAAAAAATACAGTGTGCAATAAGATGCCCCTGCCCCCGGAAGAATTGAGGTTTTGTATTTTCAATAATAAAAAATATTATTAATAAAATTTGTGTTTTAAAAAACCTGCAATTTTTGCCTCTCGGATTTCTATAATGTCCCTCCCCCCCGAACCTCAGAAATCCCTGCCGGAGAAAATTGTCAGAATTTAACACTGCCTTCTATAACTAAGATTATGTAAAAATAATCCCTTACGGCTTTTGCAAAAATTATTTTCCGAATTTCTGGATAATGACCTTTAATTTACGCTATTTTTCCCCCGAAAATAATTAATATAAAAATTTGTTTTAATTCTACATTCATTAATTACTTATATATCTAAATATTTGAATTATTAAATTATTCAAAAGTTATAAAAACTATACGCGAGATTAAAATTTACTTCAGAAAATTTTATCAATACTTTTAATTTCTAAAATTTATAAGTTTATTTCTCGGCCCTAGAATAATAGTGAAGAAAACTCCAATTAATCAGATTTCTACTTGCACGACTTTCTAAAAATTCAGATTTTTCATTAAAAAAAATTAAAAAATAAATGCCTTTCCAATCGAAAAGCATTGAAAAAGCATCGATCTACGATGTCGCGGTCTATCGCGAAAAAAACAGCCTAGCAAAATTTTAACAATACTTTCTCGTCTTCTCTTTGACTCCGTGGTGTAAAATAAATAAATGTGATTGCTTTCAACATTTAACAAAAGATAGCAGCACCATCGACAATTCTGCAAAATGTCGAAATAAATGGAAAAATTATTCAAGAATGCAAATAGTAATTTCCTGATTCAGTAATTTTTCAGACAAAATGCATGTTTAGAAGAACAAACTTTTCAGATACTCTTTTGCACTAGGTAGAAGCATTCACAGCAGAGAAGGCACTTTAAAAAAAGTAAAATTAGCTTTATTATTTCTGAAGCTTGATGGCAAAAGACTGAGAAAAATACAAATTTTTAAGTATTACATAACATATAAATATTTTTCCCCCACTGGGGGGGGGGGTCTTACTGACAGTTTATAGAATCATTTGCAGTGTGGTTTTAATTTTACTATTCTGGTAAAGCAGACCTGTCCAACCTTACCTTTCAGTAAGCAGGGCCGTAACAAAGCTCTTGGAACTTAATAATGTGCGCCATTATGCACATAACTGAAATCATGCGGCAGTATTAGCCTACAGTATTATATACAAGCACGTCTTAACATAATAAATCTGACAGCGATAGACAAAAAAAAAAAAAAAAATCTACGGTACGGAGTTACATATGTTAAATTCCAAATTATACATTTTGTATGACAGTTTCATCTCAAAAAAAGTTTTTCAGTTAATAACAAAAATAAAATAAAATAAAATAAATAAATAAATATGGAAATCAGAGCTACAGTAGACTCCCTCAAATCCGCACAGCTTGGGACCAGAGGCTGTGCGGATTTCTGGTCATTTCTTGGTTTACATTTTTTAAGCAGTAATTTGAATGTAATTAACAATGCAATCAAAACTATAAAAAATGCTTACAATTATAATAAAATATTAAAAAAGTAATAAAAAAATAATTAAAATTTAGATAATTTTTAAAATGATTAAAATATTAAAAGCAAGGGTCAAGTTAATAATCAATAACGTATGATTGAATATACTTTATAAAGATGAAATCTATTTTTCCTAAATTATTCAATCAAATTTGCCTAATCAAGGTACGTCACAAATTCACATCAAAATCATAAAATAAAGAAGTTTTATTTCAGGTTTAACCAGACTTAATAACCAAAAAAGTTTGATTAATACATAAATGTATTTGGTTAGAAGAATAATTACCAGTGATATAAGCAATATCTTGATTTTTATTTTTCAGACATAACTATTTTTCCTTCATGAAAAAACATGAATTCAGTAATATTAGCAAAAATTACAAATTATAATCTGTATGGAATTGATATAAAACTAAAAAAGAGACAAATTTTGTCCCCAGGGCCGTAACTACCGCCGGGGCAGCCGGGGCTCTGCCCCGGGGCCCCTTAAGTTTGGTGGTTTAAAAAAACTATTGATTTTAGTTTATCGTCTAACGTCCTATAAAATGCCCAGCACCTAGCTAAAAATTAATAATAATAATAAAAATCAAAGTGCTAGAGTAAATGTTTCTGCGGGTTCGTTGGTATACTCCATACGCCTCGCATGCAAAAGCAGCTCTAGAGCAGAGAGCAGAATGTAGAGTTGAACAGGGCCTGATTAATGCACGGGCCTCCGGCGCCTCGGCTATGGGCCCAACTATTTCAAGGGCCCACAAATTATGCAGCTGATTTTTTTCCTTAATCAAATACTTTTCAAATAATATTGTTTTATAAAATGTAAAACGTAAAATTTAAATATTCTGAATGACTCAATGTAATTTTTAAAAGCTTTTAACCTAGGCACTTTTCACCAAACAACTTTGTCAACTCATCAAGTAACTTTTTTTTCTGAAAGTGTCGCCTAAAATGGGTAGGTAAGGGGCCCAACTTCAGCTTGATCGAGCTCTGGAGCCGAATGTGTCATGTCGCGCCAGTATGTTTGCCGATCCCACCGAAGCTAGTATAAGGAAGAAAATATGGGTTTCTGATCAGTTGAATAATATAAAAAGCATCTAAAAGATTCTAGAAAATCTTTCTTTTTAATCTATTAATAAATACTTAAAATCGAAAAAAAAAAAATCAAAATCCATATTTCATCTTTTTAGGCTTATCATACTGTGTACGATTAAATAGCGGCGTGCGAAAAAAAAAAAAAAGAAAAAGAAAAAAACTGCGCCCGGAGCAAAGTTTTAATTTGCCCCTTGCGGGAGGGGCCTCACTAGTTTGCCCCGGGGCCCCAAGTTTATAGTTACGGCCCTGTTTGTCCCTAGATGGGAAGTCAAAGTTTCATTGTTTACATCCATAAATTAAGTGCGGATTTTAGAGAGTTGCTTATTTGAGGGTGTTTATTGTATCTATACTGATAGGTTTCTTTTTTGATGGAAAATTTCGCTTTGACTTATTTTGAAGGCGTGGATTTAGTTTTATAAAAGGTGCAAAAACAAAGAAAGCCATGATAGTGACCAATCCATATGATTGGTTCCAAAAGTATAGTTTGGATGTGTTTCCATACACGGAAATCATTCTGAACTGTTTTATTAATTTTTATAAACATACGCGGTCACACACACAAAAATTAAAGAAAGGAAAAAAACAAGCAATTTTATAACTCGTATAAAACAGCAATGGGCCATTGTAACAAAAGGCTGAACTTGCATGCATTGTGTCTTCAAAGGGGCAGGAGAAGGTTTCTACGTTATTTTTTTTTTTGTTACGTCTGAAGTATTAAAAAGATCTATTTACTGTCTCGTTCGGAAAAGTCGTGTCCGTTTGGGAAAATCAGTTCGTACTGAAAAATTCTGCTCATTAATTACTAAACATTAGATATCGGAAACAGTATCTAATAATTAATAGGATAGATTTTTCGGTACGAATTAATTTTCCCAAACGTACACGACTTTCCGAGCGACCCAATACAATTATTACCGAATTTAGGCAACATAATAACACTTTTTAAACAATAATTAGAAATCGTGAAAATATGCATGATTAAATTTTCAAAGTATTTTTCTGCTTTTTAATGCGCATTCACGGGTTTTGAAATTTTCAGAGATTTAAATATTAATGATTTTAACGAACACATTCTTTATAATGGAATTTTACTTCTAAAAAATATAACAACACGAAACCTTCAAAATGGCGCCAAGAAACCCTGCAAACCTGTGGTGAAGGATAAAGGATACAAGCAGCAGCAAAAGTTAGATTCAGTATTGCCATCTAGGGGTATTTCGAAAAGAACATAAGTTCATAATAGTGAATTTAATAACATTTCAGAAATTTATTCTTTTTAGTAAATTAGTAATACTAAAAATGTTTATATTTGAAATCTTATAAAGTTAAACGAAGCCTAACTCAACTAGCTTTACGATAACCATATCAAGTTTGAATCTGAAGTGTTTCTTTTAGTGCATGTTCTTCATCATATGAGATATCGGATGTTTTTAATCTGTATACACACTTTGTAGAATTGTTATTTTCACAATATTTGGTATTACTTCCCTATCATACGTAGTATAGGGTAAATTTTGTAATCGTTTTAAAAATAAAAAAAACAAAATTAACGGATTTATAAGTTTCAGACACTGGAGATTCCGAAAAACATATTTCTAGAAAAAAAAAAAATGCGGGCCATCTGTCTATGTGTGCTTTTGTAAATGTCTTATCTCTCGAACAAATTGAGATAAGCTTGAAATTTTGTGTGTACTTAGTATGTAATAAGGAGAAGTCTACTTAATTTTAGTAACCTCGATTATCCGAAGATTTTTTTTTTTTTTTCGAATTCTCAAAATATTCGTTCTGATAAAAAATATATAAAAATTTTCGAAATTGTTTATTTTCAGAAATAAATACAAAAAAAATACTTTAAGAAAAAATTAATCGGACAATTAGTTACCGAGATATTTGTAATTATATTTTCCACACATTTTCATGGCACGGTACTTCATTTAAATTTCATTTCAAAGATAGCATATTTTAATTGGAAATGAGACACTTAAATCCGACGCAGTGAACTATTAGTTAATATGACTATCATTTTTAAAGCTATAAGGATTTAGGAGTTATTAACTCACAGGCTATCAAAGCTTGTGAGCTCATGTGCCCGCCCGTTCTGTATGCATGTACGTGCGTACATAACGCGATAACTCATGATAAAAATATCCGATTCATTTGAAATTTTTGGTACAGGTATATTCTAATAAGGCGCTTCCCTGATTAGTTTCGGGAGTTCATTCGGGGGATAATGCTTCGCCCCTTAGTTTAATGATTGGTAATAAATGAATTTTTCATACAGAATTATCAGTTTTTGTTCAAAATTTAGATATAGGATCATTCTAAAGAGGCGCATGGGCATCCATGATTAATATTGGATGTTCATCGGATAAGTATAAAGAGGGGGGAACGGGGAGCATTTTCAGAAAGATTCACGTTTTGAGTACCTTATCGCCAGAACAACGATTGGCGCGGAGATGAAGTCAATGCTATGCACCCTTTCTTGTTTGTGACGTCAAATGCCTAGCGAATAGCAACCCTTCCTTCTGCAAAGAGATTGTGCTCATTGTTCATTTGTTTTTCCGTAATTGTTATCAAGCAAAGAATATAATATGACTAAATGTTATTCACCGTTGTTTACAATTAAAACATAGTTTAAAACAAAGCTTTATCAGATTAAAATTATTTCGGATTTGAAAATCAAAATAAAACGACGATTGGCGTTTGGCGATGCAGCTAGCTGAACGTTCTCGCTTTCGCCAACTCGCCAAGGCTGGTGCTCAAAATGTGATTCTTTATAAAAATGCGAACGGGGAGCTAATTTCCCATCCTTAATTTCGATAAATGGGTTTTTCATGCAGATTTTTCAGATTTCAGGTGTGAATATAGCTATGATTTTATTGTCCGCACATATTCCCGTAAAGATCAAAGGCAATGCCGCAAAAGGGATGATGGTATTTCACCTTGTAATGATAAAAAGAGTAATATTAAATAAAGGTGTCGAATATCGAAGTAATAGGGAATTTATGAATATGGAAAATCCAATAGAAGAAATATTTGGGAAGTAGAAGAAAAAAAACGAAAGAAATTGGTTGGTTAATGTTAATATTAGGGTGGAAAAAGGTATTTGATATGACAATGTACGGAAGGTAGAAATAGAGAGAGGAGAGAGAAAGAAGGGGTCTTGGTGGAGAAAGAGTTGTGGTAATAACTTCAGATTTGTAAGAAGATTCCGAGAGATGTGAATTTTACCGGAGGAGCGAGAGTGGAGAAAAGAGATGATGTCTGGATTCTGGTTTTGGGGTAAGCAGGCTCAAGCTTTTCAGAGCATTACTTTATTAACAAATATTTTCTAATTGCACTAATATATTTTGAGGCTTTTCCATACATTTATATTTAGCAGTACACATTTTATTTTGCAATGCAAACTTTAGCTAAGATAGTTTCATAGTAGTATTTTGGACATGTTTGTACTAATATTCTACTGTTAATAAATAATATTCATGGTAATTTCAGTTTGTTCATTTAAGCGTAAAATTCCTATTTCTTTGTTTCGGGTAATAAACGAACCTGGTACTACATTCCTCAACATGTTACGGCCTATGATTAATAACTAACATTTGTAGAATAATGAGAATACATCATCTAATAATACGTGAAGAAATGTAGAATTGAGTTTCTATTTATTAACAAAGTAAAGTAAGACAAACTGGCGCCCGAACAACAGGATCATTCTGATGAGGACAGCTCCGTGATTAGTATTGGGTGTTCATTGGATAAGCATAAAGAGGGTGAAGGTGGGACTAATCCCCTATCCTTAATTTCGATAAATGAGTTTTTCCAGCAGATTTATCAGATTTCATTCAATTTCAGATATATGATCATTCTGATGTGGCATCTCTGTGATTAATATTGGGTGTTCATTGGATAAGCATAAAGAGGGTGAAGGTGGGACTAATCCCCTATCCTTAATTTCGATAAATGAGTTTTTCCAGCAGATTTATCAGATTTCATTCAAATTTCAGATATATGATCATTCTGATGTGGCATCTCTGTGATTAATATTGGGTGTTCATTGGATAAGCATAAAGGGGGGGGGGAATGGGAGTGTCCTTCCTTAATTTAGGTTAATGGGTTTTTCACGCAATTTGCTTCAATTTTTTTATATAGGTTCATTCTGATAAGACGCCCCTGGTTTGTTTTGGAAATGCATCACATAAGTATAAAGTGAGGATCAGGGGGACTGTCCCTCCTAATTTAGGTAAATGGTTTATCATGCAGAATTAACTAGTCTGCTTCAATTTTTTTTATACAGGTTCATAGTGATAAGACGCCTCCTTGATTAGTTGTAGGGTTCTTTTTTTTTTTTAAGTATAAAGAGGTTGACGGGCGATTATCCCTTTAAATTAGATATATGGGTTTTCATGTAGAATTATCCAATTTGCTTTAAATTTTAGGTGTAGTTTTTTTTTCTGATAAGATGAATCTATGAATAGTTTTTGAGGTTTAATAGTTAAGTATAAAGGGGGGAATGGAGAAAACTCCTATTAAATTATATAAATGTTTTTTATGCAAAATTATCTGACTTGTTTCGAATTTTGGATATAGGTTTATTATATGATAAAGCGTATTCCTCATTAGTTTTGGGGGTTCAATGATTAAGTATGAAGAAAGAAATTAGAAGAGGACCATTTCCTTCCTTAATTTGTTTTTCGAAGGGCATTATACCTTGAAAATAGAAGATTGTAATCTACAATTAGTGTGCATAACCTGTGGGCTCAATGCTGTCAGTTTAACTGGGCAATATTCTTTCTATATTTCTTTTACCGAATTCAGTAATCAAACATCTAAAGTTTATGATGTCATCAAGCCATGATTTTAAACACTCTATCTACTGAACATATTGAGATAGAGGCTTGAAATTTGGTAAGTACTTGGAATGTTTCAGTGCAACAAGGCTTATTAAATTTTAGTAACCTTAGTTATCTGGAACTATTTTCTTTTCGTATTTTTAAAATATATGTTCTGATGAAGAATATAAAGATTTTCGGAGTTACTTATTTTAAAGAATGAATGTAACATTAATTTTACACAAAGAACGAAGTCGATCTGACAAGCAGTCCCTTTGATATTTGTGATTATAATTTCCACATTATTTTATATTTAGCATATCCATGATGGGTAAGTACACAGAATCCTATAGAAGTAGATTGGTTAGCAATAGAAAAACCTTTATGTTATTTAAAAACCACTAAAGATCCTAAATTAATAATCTGCAAAAATAAAACATACATATTAACAGCACACCGTGACACTGATTGGGCAAACGACAAAGTTGATAGAAAATCAACTACAGGAAATTTATTTAAATTAGAAAACAATTTAATTTCATGGTCCAGAAAACAAACAAGTGCAGCAGTTTCTTCTACTGGAGTAGAGCACATTTCTGTTTCAAATGCATGTGAAGAAGTAGAGTTCTACTCACATTATTAAATAATTTAGATCTATGACAAATACTGCCAATTGTAATATATGAGGACAACCTTTCGTGCATATAAATATCAAAAAACAAAGACATTTGTCTCGAAACAAACACATTAGTGTTAAGTACAACACCAAAAACTTAATCGAGAGCAGAACTGTTACACTGCATTACTGCCCTTCTAATTGCTGATATTTTGACAAAGCCCCTTGCAAAACTTCAGTTTGAATTATTGAGAATGCAGCTACAACTGAGACTACAACTTTGAAATCAAAAGTGGGGGTATTGCAGAGTTGCCAACCTCCGGCTTTTTATTAAACAAAAAAACTTACTTTCAACCAAAAAATATATTAAATAAAATGTTTCCTCCCTCTACGTGATAATTAATTAAAATACACATGGTTCCATTAATTAAATAAAATTTATGGTTCAAAGAATGTTTTGTCAATTTAAAAAAAAACTGGAGGTTGGCAAATGTGGTATTGGAAGATCAGTGCCAAGGTGCAAAGACATTGCTTTCAAGAACTGTCACAAGACGGCAGCACTAAAGGTTTGATTCCAAGTAGTGCAAGTAGATAGTGACATCAAAAAAAGGCTTCAATTGCAAAAAACCCTTTCAGAACATTAAAAATGACGCAAGAGCTTATTGAAATTACACCAGGAATTCCATCATCCTTTTTATACTGACTTAATTTTAAAAAAACTGTATTTCATAGTGTTTTTTGTGAATATGTTGAGGATAATACAGAAGCGATGCTTACTTGTGATAAAAACTTAATTAAAACTTTATAACTTTTTAAAAACTTTTACCAACTATTTAATCTAGTATACTTTAAATATATGCATTTTTAATGCTCATGTAATCAAGAACAATATTGTGAAATATATTAAATATCTTCTCAGCATTAAAGAATAAGTAATTAATATATGCTATCAGCATTTTGATTACATATATGCTTTGATGGAACACGTGCATTTTTCTTCAAAGAAATAAAGTGATTTTTTTTTTTCAGTGTCAATAAGCTGAGCATCTCTAAATGTAATTAGATAAATCCAGGGGTGCAGAATATGTCCGATCCGGCGATCTAGGATCAGGGAGAAATTTTGTAAAAAAATATATACAATTGATTTTGATTTTTAGAATGAATTACATAATTCCCAGATATAATTTTTTTTCACTGCAAATAAAAAGATTTGTATGACGAATTTTACAAAATCGTTCTCAGAATAATGTATGTCATATATATTTGTGGATAAATTGAGAAATTTTGGAAAACAAAATATTCTGTACCTACAATAATACAGACTACATCCTGTATACATGTTCTGCATATATTCATATAATACATACATTTCTATAATACATCCATTCTGTATGTATTATAAGCCTACAATGTATCATAAAATTTGGGGAAAATTTCAGTATGGATTGGGGGAAATGTGGGGAGTAAAATCATTTTCTGCACCCCTGGATAAATCTGGTTTGTTTAAACAGATATCATAAATGCTGTTTCTTCTAAGACAGGATAAACTTTTACGTAATTATTTTGAAACTGTTATAGGCCTGTGAAAACTTACTGATGTTAAGCACCACTGGTGACAATATCTCCTTTTTGCCTTCTCGGGGGCTCTTTTCTAAATTTTGCTGATCTCCATATGTGATATATCGTTCAAAAGCTTTGTGACCACTTATTCATGTTAAGCAGCTCTTGTGCTCTTTCTCCCCCTCAAGAGATCCGCCCAAGGAACTTTTTTTTTTGTTTACAAGAATTAGCAGTGTGTGCACACCATACCTTCTATATGGTGCCGTATAGAGTGAGGATTTAGTTAGTGATTTTATATAACAAGATTATACATAAACTAGAGGCTCCAATTAAAGGAGGAACCCACTAGTAGGTGAAGCCACCAAGTCCTTATTAATGCTGACTCACCTGCAGATGATTCTAAATAAAATTGAATCTGGTATGGTATAAAAGCATTTGGCAAACTGGAGTCATCTAGAAGAAATTTACACAATCAAAAAATTATTGAGATGTTCATATAATCGATAAAATCAATAAAAACATGTTGTTATCACACATTACTACTGTTGAGTTCCAATTCAGTCTGGAATGTGACATGTTCTGATATGGATAGAAAAGGGATCTCAAAATAACCCCACAGATTATAAATATGATTCCAACTAACTTTTTATTCCTTAATTCCTTTTTGACATGGGAGAAGTAAGTATAATGTTATTAACAGATGGCTCAGTATACATTCATTAAAAATCCATAATCAAGTTTAAAATACAATATAAAGTTGAAAAGTATAGAAATGGTGATTTTCCAGGAGAAAAATATATAATTTCAGAATACCTGATTTTACTTTTTAGCTCACAGGCTATCATAGCCTGAGAGCTTATGTGCCCGCCCGTTCTGTATGTTCGTTCGTATGTGCGTAACGCGATAACTCGTGATAAAAATATCCGATCCTCTTAAAATTTTGTATGTAGGTATATCCTGACAAGGCGCTTCCCTGATTAGTTTTTGAAGTTCATTCGATATGTATAAGAGGGGGAACGGGGAGCTCATGCCCCCCGTTAGTTGATATAAATGGGATTTTCATGCAGAATTAAGTTTTCAAAATTTGGATTAGGATCATTCTGATGAGGCGATTCCGTGACTGTTATTAGGTGTTCATTGAATAAGTATAAATAGGGGGAACAGGGGTTCTAATCCCCCCCCCCCCGTTAGTTGATATAAACGGGATTTTCATGCAGAATTAAGTTTTCGTTCAAAATTTAGATTAGGATCATTCTGATGAGGCGATTCCGTGACTGTTATTAGGTGTTCATTGAATAAGTATAAATAGGGGCAACAGGGGTTCTAATGCCTCCCCCCCCCTCTTAATTTATATAAATAGGTTTTTCAAGCAGAATTTTCAGATTTCGTTCAAATCTCTGAATAGTTTTGGAAGTTTAATGGTTAAGTATAAAAGAAGGGGATAACTCCTTTTAAATTATATAAATGCTAAATGGGTTTTTATTAAGAATTATCTAATTTGCTCTGAATTTTGGATATAGATTTTTTATATGATAAAGCATGTCTTTGATAGTATAGGAGGTTCAATGATTAAGTATAAAAAAAGAGGAAAGGGGAGAGCTGTTTCCCCTTCTTAATTTTTTTTTTCGAACGGAATTAACCCTTGAAAATATAAGGCTTTAATGTACAATTAGTATTTGTAGCCTGTGAGCTCAATGCCATCAGTTTAACTGGGCAGTATTCTTTATTTAATTTCTGACCCACTATTCATGATACACAAAATATGTCACCAAACATTGTGATTTAACTACAATAGACAAGCATGACATGTTGTGAGTGATGTGAACTACAGCACTACATGTCACACTTGAGGAACATCTTTCATTTTTAGGTACTTTTATAAGAGCCAGGTGCAAACATCACCAATAACAGTTTTATTTTTCATGTGTGTAAATTAGAAACAATACTTTGAAGAATTAAAGTATTCTGGTTCATAATTTTTTTATTTTCTTGCATTCTTAATGCAATGTTTTAAAGTTATATTTTGGATTCATTTCCCCGGATCAACTCACTCATATTTTTACTGGACCAGGGACCCGTTTTAAGCATTTCACCGAATTTTTTGTGCATTTCTTTAAAATTTTATTCCAATCATTAATTTATATCTTATACTTAATTTTGACAAAATTGAAGGTTAAAATGCTAAGAACTAAGACTTTAACATGTTTTCATGTTAGAGCTGTGTTCTGAACTTTTAGCTGGCCTTTTTAGGGCCCTTTATTATAGCTTTACTAAAAATGGTCAGATTCACCAACTTTTTTTTTTCCTGACTACTATTAGGTCCTTCAGTTTCTACATGAATGACAAAATCATTTCTCAGACTTCAGCTACCATCAATTTTGAATATTTAGGTCTTTGTTGCAGTTTCTTTAAAAACAATCAAATTCTATTTAATTTTTTTTTTTTTTTTTTTTTGACATAGTTTTAGCATCCTCCAGGTACTTAAACTACTGAACAATTTTCTTTTACTTAATTACATTCCATTTAAGACCCTTTCCCCCAGAGCCTGGCACTATTTTATGCCTCAAGTTACCACCCTTTTTGGCAACAACTTAAGTTTATTCACTACAACCATAAATTAAAATCATGTTACTTTAAAGATAACTTTAGGTAAGAGATTTCATCTGTTTATTAAATATTGTGTTAATGTTAAAAGTAATTTCTGAAATTGACAGGAGAGGGGCCCTTCCATTTCTTGGGGGCACATTCTGGCGTCAGGTTCTAAGGGTTCAATTTCAATGGAATTTAGTTTATTTAACTTAAATTACAATTCAACTACTTTCTGTATAATGAAATTTTATTTTTGATTTGAGTTACAACATTTTCAAACATTGATTGTACATTCTTTTTACAAGTTTTATGGACTTAATTACTACGAGGTTTAATTGATTCAGCTTGGTTTTCAATAGCCTCCGGTACTTGCTGTTTTAGGTAGTGGAGACTTAGAACACAAGTTTGTTCATAAAGAGGTTTATTGGGAACACATTTGAAGCTGTGGAAGGCAGTGGAGGCCTTCAAAACCAGGTTTATTTAAAAGATTTTTAAAAGATGTAAAATTATACAAACTTGAGTTTTGTTTAAGTTCATTTTAACAGGCCTTGAATATTGCCAGACATGTCAGCTTGTATATCAATAAAGAAAGCAAAAGTAAAATTAAAAGAGAACCAAAAAAAAAAAAAAAAAATCAAAGTCATTATACCAACAATAAATACTCATCAAATATGCAAAAAGTGGAAAAATTACTTTTACAAATAATTCATTTTTTCTATCAGGTACAAAATATTTTAAATGCTGAAAATTGCATTAAAGAATTAAAAAAGAAAAAAAAAGAGAAAAGAAAAAAGAAAAAGAAGAAAGAAAGAAAGAGATGAGAACAAAGAAGCCAAATGATGGAAGTTTAAACCTCACACCTATCCTTCAAAAAGTTGGATGAAGGAAGTTTAAACCTATCCTTCAAAACTGTCAATTTTGAAGGATAAAAATCATACAGAATAACTCTAACATAAATGTAAAACAGATTCAGCCAAGAAGCACAACTTATTCAATAAGGACACAAATTTTTGTAAATAGTTCAAATAATTCTTTATTTTGTTTATATATATTTACATGATCTACAATTACTACAGTTGACAAATTGTATAACAACTTATTTACGATACCACATTTGAACGCTGTTCATTCGCTTGATTTTTTTCTGCAACTGTAGAACTCCATATAACAAAGCTTCTGCTGTAGGTGGACATCCTGAAATAGAGTTTTAAACAATTTATTCAATAAGCAATCAACTTAACAAAACAATTGACAAAAAAATTCTAAACATTTTTTAAAAATTAATACTTGTATTTTAAATGTTTTCCATTAATATTTAAATTATCAAATATTAAAAAAAAATAAATATTAAAAAATAAAAATATCCGATATTTTTTTCTCACAAGGAAACTTTTTCACATGCATTATAATTATAAATTATGTGATTGTTATACTGAATTCACTTTTCATTTATATTTTAATAAGTTTTCTTTTATTTGACCTATGATAAAATGCCCCTATGCTCATGAAATGCAAAATATATGCTTTGAAATGCAAAAGTTATAAACTTGATAACTCTGATTGAAAACTTTTTACCGAGGGTTGTATTATTAGAGGTTCACGGAAGGACTTAAGAAATTCTGAAAGAAAACCTATGATAGGTGGGTGAAGGAAGTTTTCGGTCACTGTTTTAAATTTGTGGCACGAATTTGTGTTTCCAACAAAATTGGGTTGTTCAGCTAAACAAATGGTAATAAAATAAATTGCAATAAATAGAATAAAAATTGGTAATACAATAATTTTCACTTTAAATATTTATAAAGAGCAATCTTTCATTAATAATTTATGTTTTTACCTCAGAATGTGTCGAATATATTAGGTAAGCAGGTCCTGTACAGCATTTTTTATTATGCAGAATTTTCTTTTTTCTGTGCACAAATCACGCAATCTTGCACATTATTTCAAACCCTGCCCCTCAAAGAAAACCTCATTACTAGGAATGTCAAAAAATCACCACAAAATGCAAAAAACCCTCTAAAAACTACATTAAAAATTGAAAAATCACTAAGAATTTTGAAAAATTCTTTTTTACTAATTTGGAAAAAATTCGTATAAAATTTAAATGAAAAATTCCAAAAATTGGCTTTGATATGCATGACTTTAGGCATACAGTACTTTCCTGCCATATCTTGTGGCTATGCGAGCTACATTGCTTTTTGAGCGTGTGCATGTATACACACAGACAACATCTATCTTATTACAGTTGCATTGTGATAACATTATTTTTATCATCCTGATAAAATATAATGTATATTATCATGACTTGCTTACCTAATATATTCAACCCTTCTAAATTCTTTCACAAACCTGTGATTCTTCAATGATTATTTTAAAATTTCTTTGAAATCCATGATTTTTATTTCTTTTAAGGAATTTCTTAAAATCAATTCAAGAGTCGGTCCCTGAAAAAATTGAGAATTCCTTCAAACGATCGTTGAAAAACATCGTGAATTTCAATAAAAGGATGTAGAAAGAAATTGATCAATTTCGTCAAAAGATTGCTCAAAAAATCTTTGAATTTTGTAAACAACTAACAAAAAAATCTTAAAAATTTTGTCAAAAGCTCACGGAAATCAGTACAGAGTTTTATTAGTTGGTACTTTAAGATATCCAGAATTTTCCCGATTGGTCACACAAAACTATCACAAATTTTGACAAATAACAGTTGTAAAAAAATAAATTTCATCAATCTATTGCAAAAGAAAATAAATTTTAAAGGATCACTGAAAGAAAATGTGAGTTTTATCAGAGGATCTTTGAAAGAAAATGTGAATTTCGTCAAAGGATCACTAAAAAACAACACAAATTCCGTCAAAAGATTGCAAAAAAAAGCAAATTTTGTCAAAAGACCATGGGGAAAAAGTGAATTTCTTCGAAGGATTGCACTAAAGAAATGCCAATTTACTCAAATGATTGCGGTAAAATAACATGAATTTTGACAAAAAATTACATGAACACTGAAGGTGCAAAAAATTGTGAAATGACTGCAGAAAAAAATTGCCAATTTCATCAAAATTTACTACATTAGGCTAAAATACTGAAACCAGTTTCTTTCATAAATTTCAACAATGCAACAACATGCAAAACGAGAACAAATTCTAAAAATCATGCAAAAATTTAGAGGAAAAATTTATTATATTGATTTGAAAACAAAGATATTATGAAATATGATATATATATATATTAAAGATAGATTTTTTTTTTTTTTTTTTTTACAAAAGATATATTTACATTAAAAATAAAAAATGCCAATTAACACTCTTATAAGAAACCATCAATGCTAGTTTGTTTTTGCTTTGGCTGTGTTTGAACAATGACCCTCTTTCATTTCTCTGAAACACTGAATTAAAACGTTTTACTCAAATTTTCCATTCTGAATTTTTGATCATTTCTTCACTTGCATAGAATATTCATTGCCAATTTTTGTGGCTGAGTCTTTGTTCTTTAAAATCCCTCTGAGTTTTTGACAAAATAATTTTAGAGCTAAATTTATATTTGACAGTTTAGGGTTGGCATTTTTGCCGGCAAAAAGGTATTTTTGCCAGGACAGTGGAAAAAACTGGAAAAAACCAGGGAAAAAATGGAAAAAAACGGCAAAAATGGAAAAAACCTATATGTCTTTAATGTGTAATAAAATCTGCACGCTAATAAGGATAGTAATGGTATAAACAATTAAATTTAACAGTGTATTATTTAATATTTTAATTTCATTTGCTGATTAATTAATATTAAATATTTTAAATCTTTAAAAAATAGGTGGGATTCAGTCTTGCTTAGGAATTTAAGAACAAAATAAAAAATTACATATCTAATTTATTTTACTTTAAGTCAGGGATATGTTTAGGAAAATTTTAGGTCCTTTAAAGGACCCTTCACAAAATTCCTTAACCTCAAACAGGATTCTTCATAAAATTATTTGTCTCTCAAATCGACATTTCACCTTTAAACTGAACTTTTCACAAATTTAATCATTTTAAAATAAAATCTGGCCTGTTAATAAACATTTGAACTCACAAAAAAATATATTACTTAGCTTCTCTATATGTGAAGGGTAGAACCTGAAAACCTGATAATTTAAATTCACAAAACTGTCTAGAATTTTCACAAAGACGAGAAAAGTCTAGACAGACCCCTGTAAGTAAAGTATTTTATCAGTCATTAACATACATATTTTTTTAATTATCAAAAGATTTTCACTTTCAAATATGTTCAGCAAGCAGTGCTGCTATTAAAAGATTTTTTTCAAATTTTTCATTTGTGCAAACTGAGATTCGAAATACTTCAACAGATACTCTTTCAAAACTTGTTTACTGTTATGCCATGCTAAAGCAGCAAAATTTAGGTTGTGAGGAAGATATTGCTGAAATATTTGAAATTTAATAGTTTTCTGCTTTAAATATAATTTTATATTAAATTAAATTTAGGTTACTATAACTGTTTCTTCGAATTTCTAACATATATAAACTATAAATATAAATGCTTTACTCAGTCTCAACAGTTCTATTATCTGAATTAATAATTGTATAAACATTGAATAAATGAAGTTTCTATTTATTTCTATTAAAATTGGTATTTTTTTCATTTATAATCTTGTTATAAAAGTTAGTATTCTTTCATAAAGTGCATAATTATACTTATTTAACTTAAAAGTTAAAATAAATTTAGAATAATATTGATTTTTTAATTAAGTATGCAGTTTATTTTTTCTTTTGTGAAATATTTTTCTCTTTCTGGGGAAAAAATTTAAATGGACAGCCTATTTTTGCCACTTCTTTGGCAAAAACCTATTTTTGCCGGGACGGTTTTTACCAGGTTTTTTCCGCGGTTTTTTCCACCTTTGGCAAAAACTCGCCAACCCTGGATAATTTCCTGCTGCTTACATAACTTCTATTTGAATGAAATTGTTAAATTTTTTAACTTAACTCAAAGTTTATGAATTGTGCTGTTATTTCAGCATATAACTGGGAGATGAAATTTAAAGTTCTACTTGTAAGTGCCAGCATTACAGCAATCTATAGCATTATTTTCCTATTCCTCTGAAAGAACCTCACAAAATTCGCAAATAGCTAAGAGATGCAGAAGAGATGACTTGTGAGCAGCAAGTCTTGAGGAAGAAAGAAAAAAAGAAGAAAAGAGAAAAAAAAAAAAAACAATCTTTAGAAATGCATATGTGAAGTTAAAAATCAATTAGTCTGTGGTACAACATACATTTTCAATTTCAAATTGAGCCAGTTTTAATTTGAATATTTCCATGCAATTTGTTTTGTTTGATTCTAAATTGTGCAACATTTAAAAGAAAAAAAAAATATTGACAGATATTAATTTTGAGAAATTAAAAGCGATTAATACTCATAATAAAGTCTCATAAGAAAAAAAAAAAAAAAAAAAAAAAAAAAAAAAAAAAAAATTGCAAATTTTGAATACACTAATTTAAGTACTTTAAATAAAACTTTATATGACCAAAAAATCTAAATGGCTGTAAACTTACCAGGCACATAAATATCCACAGGTATAATACGATCACAGCCTCTCACTACAGAATAAGAATAATGATAGTAACCACCTCCATTTGCACAGCTGCCCATTGAAATAACCCAACGAGGCTCAGGCATCTGATCATAAATCTAAAAACAAAAGACACAATTATAAATAATTTGGAAACGATTAACCTCACATCAAGAAATTATACTTAATCAGGGATGCAAATAATAAACAACCCAGAAAGCAAAAAATATGGAAAAGTTAAAAGTGAGAAATGAAGTAGAAAAATAAAAAACAAACTTATGTATTTTTTTTTTTTTTTTACTAATATTTTTAAAAAATGAGAGTAAATAACTCATAATGACAGTCCATATTTTCAGAAATCTTTGATTTTTTTGTCTGATTGATAAAGAACAAAGTAATGTTTTTAGTAATGAATTTTACTACCTTTTTTTAAATAACTTTTACAGCCGAACCCTGTTATAATGAATTTAAAGGGACCAGAGGTTTCGTTTGCTATATCCGAACCTCTTACTAAAATTCTAGAGTTCACGCAATCTGTGAACCGTTAGTTGCTACGTGTATATTCAATAATGATGTATTAAAAAAAAGATAAAATCTACTAGATTTCATCATTAATTAAATTCGCTAAAATCGATTACCTTAAACTGACACAATACTAATTAAATTAACTATAAATGAAGACAAATGGAAATAAATACATTTTACCTTTAATTGTTTCCCATTGTTTTTACACAGAAATAATCGGCAATCTTCTGCTGATGTGATGCTGATTTTAAAAACACGTTATTAATTTTTTTGTCTAGTTTCTAGTATATTGAACGACTCCATCACTCTTTCTTCCACTGTTTGTGTAGACAAAAATTTATTAATTATACGCATAGCTGCTGTAGCATCTGAGATTGTGGGGATTTCATCATTTATAAGATCATGTTCATCAGCATCAGATGCAGAATCTTCAATTTCAGAATGATTCATTTTAATTTCTTCCACAATCTCTTCATCAGTCGGATCTTCACATGTAGTAACTTCATCATCACATGTTTCAAACAACTGCATGTCACAAGCTGAGAAGGATGAAATTTTATGCTTTTCTATCTACATCGCGATAGGTAAATTTTCATCATCCTCTTCTTCAACATTTGTTGTATCTTCAGTATTCTTTGCTAGGCCTGCATGTCGAAAACATTTTCTAAATGTTGAATCTGTAACTAACCGCCAAGATTTTTCGAGCATTTTAAGTGCATCAAGAAGAGAAACATCACATTTTATATTTTTATCATATCCCTCTAAAATTCGTAAAATGAGCTGCTTCCTGTATTGACATTTAAGACTTCTGATGACATCCTGGTCCTAATCGACTCAAACTGTTTATCGATTTTGTGTGCACTACAACTGTCAAGCTGTAGTATATTCCGCTTTTTGGCGGACAGTTCATGATCCCACTTACAAAGCTCTTTTTCAAACAGTTCTTTAGTCATCCGCGGTTTGCTCATGGGTGCAAGTGAGAAATTTTGCCAGGACTGAAAATATTTTGAATCCCCCCCCCCCCCCAACCACGTTTTAATTCATGTTTTTTTCCACCAAACTGAAAAATCGCTTTTTCCCACAATCTTTTGACAGAAATCGCGTCTATTTAGTGATTCTTTGACAAAAATCGCGTCTCTATCGCGATCCTATGACCAAAAAAACTCGTTTTTTGCGATCCTTTGACGAAAATTCGTGACTTTCCGCGATCCTTTTACAAAAATTCGCGACTTTTTCGCGATCTTTTGACAAAAATTCACAACTTTTTCGCGATCCTTAGACAAAAATTCGCGTCTTATCCACGATCTTTTGACAAAACTCGCGTCTTTTCTTTGCTCTTTTGACAAAAAATCGCGTTTTCTCCGCAATTCTGACAAAAATAACGTTTTTTCCGCGATAATTTCACGAAAATCGCGTATTTTTCGCGATTCTTTGAAAGAGACTGCGTCATTTCCGCAATCCTTCGACAGGAATCGCGTTTATTTTGCTTTCCTTTGACGAAAAACGCGTCTTTTTTGCGATCTTTTGATAGAAATAGTGATTTTTCTGCGATCTTTTGACAGAAATAGTGATTTTTCTGCGATCTTTTGACAAAAATCCCGTATTATCAGCAATCTTTTTTAAAAAAATCGTGTCTTTTTTCGCGATCTGTTGACGAAAAACGTCTTTTCCTCGATCTTTTGACAAAAATCGAGTCTTTTCCGCGATTCCTCGACAGAGACAGCATCATTTTCGCGAATCTACGACGGAAATGACGTTTTTCTTGAGATACGTAGACAAGAATCGCTTTATTTCGCAATATTTTTTACGAAAAACGCGTCCTTTTGCGATCTTTTAAACGAAATAGCACTGTTTTCTGTGATTCTTTTGACGCGATCATTTGACAAAAATCACTTTTATTCATAATCTTTTGACGAAAAATCGTGTCTTCTTCCGCGATCTTTTGGCGAAAAATGCGTCATTTTCGCAAACATTTTTCGTCGTCGGAGATTTTTCCGTCCCGCTTCCGTCCTCGGGAACTTTTAAAAGACGGAATTCCGTCTGTAGACGGAAAACTTGCACCCATGGGTTTGCTTCATTTTAAACAGGAAGCCGTTTGATATTTTTGAAGCATCTGGGGTGCTTAGATTTACCTATCACTAGAAGCTTACGACGTTCAATACCACTCATATTGGCACACACAAGAAATGTGATTCTGTCTTTCGACAATTTTCCACCTATACATTTTTCTCCCTTAAATTTTAATGTCTGGGATGATGTCATCTTGTAAAATAGTGCAGCTTCATCAGCATTATATATGTCATTCTTGTCATATTCATGAGAGATTTTATTCCAAACATTTTCTTTCCACATATCAATGTCGGATGTCGAAACACTTCCCGATTCTCCGGCAATTTTTCCAGGTGATATGTTGTTCCATTTTTTAAATCTGTCTAGCCATCCATTAGAACACGAAAATGGAATTCCAAATTTACTTGCAAATTCCTAAGCTTTTAGTTGAAGCATTTGTCCAGAAACTGGTACATTCCAGCTTCTTTGGATACTAAACTATTTTAATAAAGTGTCTTCTACTTCTTGTTGTTCAGTTTATCTCAATTTCTTTTGGGAGTTCAAATTTTTTTCAAAAGCAGAAAGTATGTTTTCTCTGTTTTTCCATATTGTTCCAACAGTAGACTTCGATAAATCTTTTTTTTCGGCAGATATCAACTTGGCTACCTCCTTTTTCTATTTCTCTTATGATGCTTATTTTTTCTTCAATGCTGAATGCTTTACGCTTGCCCGACATGGTTAAGCTAATGATTTCTTAAAAGCAAATTTAACTTTTGAATCTAGAATCAGTAATTATGAAGCGCAGTTTCACAGAGACAAACACAAAAATGAATACCCCGACTCGACTACGAGACGACCTTTCTCCTTGTTCTCGGCAGAGGGGGTTTTTAACTTCTCCCTCCCTACCCCATCATTTAGCATAGACTCGTAAATGCTTACTGTTCATGCTTTTACATTTCTCCTATAGCATCTCCCCCTTCCCACACCTTGTCAACTAATTGGCTGTTATTTCTCTTTTTTATATTTCCCCGCCCCTTACTGTCACCAGTCTAGTGCACAACTGTGATAGGAGTGAGGGAAAATGATTAACAAGTGGGTGGAATCACACCTGCAGAATGGCTATCAGAAAAGAGAAAGAACTCGGTTGTTTCTATCCTTTAATAATAAAAAGAAAAAAAAATATTTGCACCATATTTTATTAGCCCGCATACATTTTCTTATAAAATTAGAGTCAAAGTCCTATTTCCACAATTTGAGAAAAGAAAAAAAAATTGTGGTGGACTGGAAAAAAAGTTCGTTATAGGCGACTTAAAGTTGAAATTATATGGGTGTGGCTATGAAGGTGTTGATACATAAATGCTTATAACTCTGTTAAAAATGCAAATATTTTTATGTGGTTTTTTGTATTGAGTTAAGAATTAATTGAATAATCAAACTAGATCATAAAAAAAATCGATTTTTTGAAAAGTTTTCAACCCCTGAGCCCCCTTAATTACACACTGTATATAAATACTCAATTTACAATTTCAATAAATGAAAACGCTGTATTATAAAATTAAATTAACTGTTTTAAAATAAACTACACTGATACAAAGGATAAATTAACATTAAATATAATAGGAAAATGGCAGGGCCAAAAATTTTGTTCATTATAACCGGGAGTTTGCTATATACCAGGTTCGCTATAACGAGGTTTGACTGTATATGTATAATAAAATACAAATAAAAATTTTGATTTCTTATAACTTGAATGGTTTTTAACGAAACTTGTATTGTTAAATAGATAATATTTCAGGGAAAGTTGCAGTAATAATATTCTATATAGATTAGTTATAGAATTATAATGTAAAGTTCTGTCATTTTTGATAAAAAAATTGAAATGACTATATAGCACAAAAAATAAAAGAAAACAACTGTTACAAATTTTCTTTAAGAAAAAAACAGTTTTGATAAGTGATCAATTACAAAGCAAAAATATTTTATTTAACATGAAAGGGAATATCTGTATTACTTAAAAAATATTCAGTGTGAATGTTGAAACAATATTTAGCAATTTACCTTTTGTGCCTTAAAAAAAAAAAAAAAAAAAAAAAAAATATGCATTAGAAAATTTGATATGATAATATATGAGTAACAAATTCATTTTTCATTTGTTCTTTTTTTTTTTAATAAAATTTTTATTTTTATCAAACTCCTGCCATCATGTGACTCACAAGAGAAACAAGCAGATGTAATTATAAAAATGACACTATTTGTGAGTTATGTATTATTTTTGTTTATTTTGGATTTTGATTACACTTTTGTCGTTAAACCATTTAACTAAGCCAGACATAAATGTGACATCGGTCTGAGTGATCTTCACAATAATAACGACTTTTCAAATATATGGCAATATTTTTGGAGTAATTTTTTATCTTCAAATGTAAATTATAAATACAGCAATTAATATTTAAAAAAATGGAGTATTTAGACTAGTGTAAATGTCTACAAAGTTAAAAAATTGAAACTTTTTCTGCATCGCCACTCCATCGCTTTTATAGACAACGATTACTTCACTGTATTATGGAGTGAATGGACATGGAGAATATCAATGGACTATGGATGGAATATCAATGGACAAATTAGAGATATTCTATAAAAGCAGAAGAGCGACGATGCAGCAAAAGTTTAAAAATTTTAACAGTGTACCATATACACACACACATATTGTAAAATAATTTAATTTCAATATAAAATTTTCACGATATTTTATTTTTGAAACATGGCACTTTTTTCCCCCAAACTTGCAACTTTTAAATATTGAAATCAGATCAGCAAATATTTTCCACTTTTTTTTTTTTTTTTTTTAAACATATTGCCAATTTTCCTTGTAGAGACATTTCTTAATCAACATATCCCATCCAGATATTTAAATTCTCAAAGATGAGGATATCCAATGCATTTTTTTTACCACCAAATAACAATGGCAATTTTGCAACCCATTTACCAAGGGGTCTTAGAATCTTTAGGAAGGAACAATCAGAAACTATAAGAGATGCAATAGTAAATAATAGTAATGATAGTTAATTTACCGATTGAATAATCTTATTTAAAATTAATCTCATATATAATCAGAAACTGTCTATTAGAAAATTATTTTCCAAAGGAGATTGCAATGGAACTTTTGTTGTGAAATTTTAGAAATCTTTTGACTGTAAAAGACTGTATGTAGATGATAAGTGAAGTTTGGGAATTGTTACAGTAGCATACCTTCATTTCAAGTTGGAGGAAACTTGCTTCACATTTAGTTACTGAAACAAACAAAAGCTTTATAAATGAATGAAAAAGAGAATGACGCTGCCAATTTGTAATCAGTATTTAATAAAATACCTGGCTCTGAAGGCTGCTATATTGCAAAAATAAGCAATTGGCTAAAATGTGACTCAATTAACCCCAAATTTCATATAATGAATGATGAAGAAATTATTGATGATATTTGAGGAACTTGTACTACTCAAAGATAAGGAGAACGATTTGGTTGAAGAAAACGAACAAATTAGCAATTCTGAAACTTCAATGTTTTGCAAAAGGTTTGGCGTGGCTAGAACAGCAGAAAGACTGCAATACAGGTAAACTAATATAATTTTTAAAAAACTTCATATAGATCAGCAAAGCAAGGGCGATCAATGTTGCACCCAGTGTTCTCGCTGTCGCTCGCCAATGTGCCAAATTGCGACTAAATTCTTCATTTGGCCAGTAAACAAGCGATTAGATTTGCCAAATTGCTAGTGCTCAATTTTTGCTTTTTCTATTTTTCTCTTCCTTTTTTCATACATATGCATATCTATTTAATATATACACATTTTTTTTATTTGTAGCGGATAGTTGAAATTAGATTAATAACAATCGCTGTCACAGTTATAAAAACTTGGGTTATTTTAGAACATATTGAAACAAAAGGGAATGCAATAAAAAAATATTTTGTACTACATGGCGAATTTATGTTGCTAATACTTTTCTCATTTGGCGAATGTTTTCTATTTTTAATTAGCCAAATTATTAACGTTGGCCAAATGTCAGCGAGAACACTGGTTGCACCACACAAAATTTTATTTCAAACCTTTGTGAAATATGTAAAAGGTACTTGATTTCAAAATTAAAATTTCAAGTAATGTATTTTTGTTTCTATTTTGCTATTGCTTTATTTTTATCACACACTTGTTACCATAATAAGAAATAGCGCATATATTTGTCCTTAATCTTAAAATTGAAACCTCAACTATCCAAAAATTTTGATTGTTTGAAAGAGGGTCAGTCTTAATTACTTTAGATAATCAAAGTTTTACCGTGTTATTTTATCAAGCAAAGTTAATAATAATTAATCACCACACCAATAGAAATGTTAATGTTTGAAAGCTCATTTAATCCCCCTAACAGCCCAACAAAACGACAAAATTGTAATGATATTTTCTTTGTAATTTTTGAAAAGGCTAAATGATATTTTTAGCACTTTCCAACAAAGTTAAAAAGAATTTATGAATTCGATTTGTCTGACCATGTGGCCATGCTCTACTCTCATATATTTACTCTCGTAAATATACTCGGATTGCCATTAAATTTTTGGACGTTATTTAGGTTTACCCTAGCACGAACCCTATTGTAAATGAAGTTTCTACCATGATTAATTTATTTACAGGGACAGTCAAAATTTTTACATTACATTATGGCCTATGGGGAAAAATCGTTTCAAATGAATTTTTTCCAAAAGTTTGAAAAGTGCTTATACATTTCAGTTTGTCTGTCCCTGCTCTAACAACTGTAAATATACTCGAATTGTCCTAAAATTTTTGTATGTTATTGACATGTACCTTAGCATGAACCCTATTGAAAATGAAATTTCTACCATGAATAGTTTATTTACAGGGTGAGTCAAAAGTTTTCCATTACATTATGGCTTATGGGGGAAAATCGTTTCAAAGGCGTTTTAAAGATGTTGCACCCTGTCAAACATATTAAAATTTACATGCATTTAAGAGGTGCACTAAAATATGTATTCTATAAAATATGCGGTGAAAATATAGCGATTATTCCTTTACAGGGCCACACAAAAGAATTCCATTGGATAATGGTAAAGTGGGGGAATTGTGTGAGACATTTTAAAACTATATTAAACTGTTTCATGTATAACAAAATTGATATATGTCACTGAGGCTTAATATAAATTATATGATAATGTCTTGCATAATATGAAGCACATTGAATTTACAGGGACACACAAAAGATTTCAAATAGTATATTCCTTCCAACGGACTGTATATGTTTCCAATGATGGCTGGTAGATGGATGTATTACATTTTACTTATGATATACGCATTTAAGTTTCACTAAATCTTTGTACATTATAAGGGTGTCCATAAATGCTATAGTTGATATACAGGGCTATCCAAAAGAGCTCACCAATGTTACTGAGTATGAGCGTAAATTACTTAAAAGTGGTTCTTAAATAAGATATACATTTTTACCCTGAACTGCATTCAATTTACAAAGAAATGTTTGTAGAATATAGATAAAATGATATACAGGGCCATGCAAAGAATTGTGTACATGAACACCTATGAATGATAATTTATAATAATGTGATTTCAGTTGTTTTAAGAGTGTTTTAATTTAAAAAGAATTTTAGCTTCTTACTGATGTGTAATAAAGGTACAAGGTAAACTACAGGGTTGAAGAAAAGTTTTCAAGTATGTTTCCCATTTATTAGTACAAATTACTCAAAAAGAAATTTTAAGCTTTTTTCTTGCTAAACTAAATTTTTCCATTTTATAATATGTATATACACTGACAGATCAAATACAGGGCTGTTCAAAAGTATTGGAATACATATTCAGGGATGAAAGTGCATTAAAGCCATTTTGTAGCAGCTTTGGAACAGCAAAAATCGAATTTTGGAGCAGTAAAATCGACTTTTGTAGCAGCAGAAATCTGATTTTGTAGCAGCAAAAATTTAATTTTGCAGCAACAAAAGCTGTTTTAGGAGCAGATTGAAATATTCTAATGCTAATAAACCCTTAACAATTATAATAACTGCTATCTTGAAAAAAAATTGTTACATTTGAAAGAATAAATACTCAGATTAAATTTCTCACACATTTTAGGCCTTTTGGTGTAATTTGCGGTTTTTCGCGATCTTTTAACTATTTACGCTTTTTCACAATCTTTTGACCCTGTTTGTTTTGTAACTAGATTTGCGGGGTTTTATTATGACCTTTTGATGAAATTTGTAAGTTTTCTGAGATCTTTTAACGAAACCTTTTTATAAAATTTTCCGGTTTTTTCACACGATGTTTTAAAGAGATTAATTTTTTTTTTCCACGATCTTTTGGCCGTATTTTTTTCTTTTTATGAAGTTAGATATCCCTTGACAAAATTTGCATGTTTTTTGTGATTTTTTGATGAAATACGCTTGTTTTTCGAAATCCTTTAGAGAAATTTGCGGGGTTTTTTTCCGCCATCTTTTACAGAAATGAACGTTTTTTCATGATCTTTTGACTGTGTTTCATTCTCTTTTTTTATATTAACGATTCTTTAGGAAAACTCACGTTTTTCTCGCGATCCTTTGATGAAATTCGAGTGTTTTTCGCGATCTATAGTCGAAATTTGCATTATCTATTGTCGAAATTCGCGTCTTTTTTACGATCTATTGATAAAATTCGAGTGTTTTTCACGATCTATTGGTGAAATTTGAATGTTTTACACGATATATTGACGAAATTCAAGTACTCTTCGCGATCTTTCGATAAAAATTTGCGTGTTTATCGTGATTTTTTGACAAAATTCGCATGTTTTTTTGTGATTTTTTTGACGAAATACGCTTGTTTTTCGGAATCTATTGGAGAAATTTGCGGGTTTTTAGCGATCTTTTCCAGAAATTGTTTTTTTCATGATCTTTTGGCTGTGTTTTGTTCAATCTTTTTTGATATAATAACGATCCTTTAGCAAAACTCGTTTTTTTTCTCGCGATCCTTTGCTGAAACTTGAGTGTTTTTCGTGATTTTTCGATAAAATGTGCATGTTTTTCGCGATCTATAGACAAATTTTTCATGATCTATTAATGAAATTAGAGTGTTTTTCACTATCTATTAGTGAAATTAGAGTGACGAAATTAGCGATCCTTTGACAAAATTCAAGTTTTATTATTTCGAGATCCTTTGACAAAATTCGCGTATGTTTTTTGAAATGCTTCGACAAAATTCGTGATTTTTCCGCGATTTTTTGCCGAGATTTATGTTCTTTACCTTCAGTGTTGAATTCAGGTGCCCCCACCCCCGGAAATCTATCATGTCCCACGCGGAGCTACAGAAGTCCCTCCCGGAAAAGTGTCTGAATTCAACACTGTTTTCTCTTGCGTTCTGTTCATGTTTTGACAAAACAGCAATTTTTTTTTTTGACAAAATTAGATTTTTTTTTTTTTTTTTTTTTTTTTTTTTTTTTTGTAATTGTTTCACAAACATGTAGCGGATATTCATACGCGCTTTCATTCTGTTTTCGGTTTTGCCGTCTATCGGCAGGGTTCGTCGAGGAGCAAAATAATTCACCTCTGACACAGGAAAGACACAGAACAGTAAGATAATTTACAGAAAATATAGACATAAGACATATGTACATAAGACAGGGGCGATTCTGGGTGAAACTTTATTTTCGGAAATTGACATCGCATTTTCGGAAATCGGTGGTGGGAGAAGGGGGGGGGGGGGAAGGGTACCGCGGGTTATCCACCCCCCGGTAAGGGGGGATCTTCAGACGAAATTCGCTTTTTCCCGCGATCTTCAGATGAAATCAGCGATTTACCTGCGATATTTGAGCAAAATCGGCGAATTATTGCGATTTTTTGACGAAATTGGCGGTTTTTTCGCGACCTTTTGACGAAATCGGCGTTTTTCCGTGTTTTTTTAATAAAATCGGCGTTTTTTCGACGATCTTTAGACAAAAGTGGTATTTTTACGCGATCTTTTCTCGAAAACGGCGTTTTATCCCAGCGACCTTTTGACGAAATCGGCGTTTTTTCGCGTTTTTTACTGAAATCGGCGTTTTTTCGAAGATTTTTAGACAAAATTGGCATTTTTACGCGTTCTTTTCTCGAAAACGGCGTTTTATCACCGCGATCTTTTGACGAAATCGGCGTTTTTTTCGTGATCTTTTAATGAAATCGGAATTTTTTTTTTTTTCAATGATCTTTTGGCAAAATATTTTTAAGCGATCTTTTATCGATAAAGGCGTTCTTTTCCGCGATCTTTTAACGAAATCGGCGTTATATCCGCAATCTTTATACGAAATCGACGTTTTCCCGCAGTCTTCAGACGTAATCAGCTTTTTATCTACGATATTTGGTGAAATTGCCGTTTTTCGCGATCCGCAGAGAAAATTCGCATTTTTAAGCGATCTTTTGATAAAGTTCGTTGACAAAAACATTGACGAGATCGCCGTTTTTCCACGAAATATTAACGAAATGTGTGCTTTTTCAGCGATCCTTTCACGAAGTTTGCATTTCTCCGCAATTACTTTTTCCGCGCGCAAAACCGCACAAGTTTGCAAATATGTGGAACTGATAACCCAATTTCAAATTTTCGTAAGAGGATGCCTTAAATTTTCGGAAATTTCGGATGAGTATCATCCCTGACATAGGAGGGGAACTGCAGTTATTTGGGAATAAACATATTATGGCAGCTCCATTCGTCTCCCAACGCGCGCGGTGTACGTCACATGACGTCCCGCTCCGAACTCTGCAATCGGTTGTTGCGATGAAAATGAACGTAGGATGACTCGAGGAAAAAACAGCTTGCGATCGTTTGCGGAGCCACGATAAAACTTCACAAAACATCGCGTGTTTTTCGTGACCGAATACGCATGTTTTTCGCAATTTTTCGGCGAAATTTGCGCGTTTTTCGAGATCTTTTCAATGTTTTTTTGTTTTTTGACGAAATTAACAGCCTGAAAAAAGTTATTTGTTGTTGTTCCCTGGATCGACGAAATCGCGCTAAATTTCGTTTTGGCACTAAGCGACTTTTGGCGCAGGTTTGGCGCAAAATTGAAAAAAATAGCTGTTTTGTAGCCGTTTGGCGCAGAAAGCGGTTTCGGCGCAGTCTGGCGCAATTGGCGCAGGTCTTACATCCCTGCATATTTGACTATATACCCTTATTTCCCTAATTAACGAAGTTTTGTTAAAGATTTCATGAAGTGTTGGAAAGTGCTTCATAATCTATGCTTAATGTATGATTTTTCTTACTTTTCTTCTTTTTTTTTTTTTTTTTTCCCAACTTGATACAAAAACTTAACTACATATAGCAAATTTTGTCTAAGACAGAAATCAGTCTAACTCAAAAAGATTTTCAAGTCCCTGCGAATCTATAGACATAGAATAAAGTTTGTCTAAGGCATAATATTGTCCATCACAACAAGGATGCCGCGGATGCACTATAGCGCATAAAATACCCAAAAAATTGGCGACGGGATGCAGAAAAATAGCTCTTAAGCATCCTGTGGGACACGTAATTTCATTAAAAAATTTAAAAAAACAGAGATTTTCGTTAAAAAATTGCGAAATAACGACTATTTTTCGGCAAATTTCATCAAAGAATACATGATAAAATGAGTTTTTTTCATCAAAAAATTTCGAAAAAATGGCAGATTTCCTCGAAAGATGATGAAAAAATGACATATTTCACCCAAAAATCACGATAAAGTGGCAAATTTTGTTAAAAAATTAGCGAAAAAAGGCAGATTCCATGAAAAATCGGGATAAAACGGCAAGTTTTGTCAAAAATTTCAAGAAAACGGCAAATTTTTGTAAAAAAATTTGGATTAAACGACAAATTTTGTCACAAATCACACAAAACGGCAAATTTCTTCAAAAGATTCGCGAAAAAATAACTAATTTTGTCACAAATCGTGAAAAAACTTCAAATTTTGTGAAAAGATTTGCGAAAAAATGGCTGAGTTTGTCACAAATCTCGAAAAAACGGCGAATTTCCTCAAAAAATTGCGGAAAAGCAACAAATTTGGGCAAAAATCCACAATAAAATGACAGATTTATTAAAAAAAATTCGTAAAAAATGGCTAATTTTGTCTGAAAATCTTGAAAAATGGCAGACTTCCTCAAAAGATCACGAAAAAACGACAAATTTCGTCAAACAATTCATGAAAAACCGGCAAATTTCGTCAAAAAATCCCAAATAAATGAAAGATCCCGTCAAAAGATCGTGAAAAGACTCAAATTTTGTCAAAGGGGTACAAGAAAAAAAAAGTTAATGCCGGGAGTGAATTTCTCTGTTCCAAAAGCTAATTTTCTTGCTTCAAAATTATTTATTCTTTTTTTGCTGCTCCAAAAACAGATTTTCCTGCTTCACAATCCGTTTTTGACTGCTCCAAGTCTTTCTGAGTAAATGTATATCTCAGGAAAATACCCATTCATTAAACAAAATGTCTTTTTCAATAAATCAGTCTTGCCCCCTTTTTTTAAAAGAAATGTGAACAATAGTGATACTTGTTACCTTCTACATTCAAATGTTCAATATTTTATAGTTAAATTTGTATCTTGCACATTTATTTTTAAACAAGTAAAGAAAATTTCTCTTAATAGTTTAAAAAAATTAATCTTGGTTTTAATTATTTATTTATTATTAACACAATAATTATAGCATTTCATTTTTCTTTTGCAAATGAACGAGATCAATTTTTGCAACTAAAAATATGACTTATTAATGGGGATCCGCTTTTGGTAAAAAGGGACCCAGAATTTTAGAAGTCCTGGGTTCCCGGGACCCAGGATTTTTCAAGTCCAGCGGCATCACTGCACAAAAAAAAAAAAATTTCGGGTCTAATCAATTCTGCCTTAGACAGATTTTACTGTATATGAATATAACTCTTGAGAGACTTGACTATATTATGCAATGTTTTAAAACTGCATTACATTCATTGAATTACATTAATTTGAATAATGCTTTTGTTGCAGCGAAAGCTACAACTTAGTAAATTGATAGATTGTGCTGAGAGGATTAACAAGAACATCATTTCTCATTAATCAACTTTTCAATAATTTTGTTTGTTTGAAATGTGACATAAGACAATCAGAACTCGAAAGTGAAAACATGTTTCTAATTTGTGGGAAAGAAACTCTACTGGTAACAGATATTTAATAGTTATACACATCTCTGCTTCAGGCATAAAACACAATAAGATTATAATACAAATCACAAATAAATATATGCATTTAAAAAGATAAGAGATTTCTGTTTGATATCAGGTGACAGTGCAGTACTTGAAAAGTGAAAAAATAAAGAATCATTATGACATGAAACAACTGTCTTTTATACTGCATTCAAATGAAGCATACATACATTTTACATACAAAGGAACTAATAATTATTCTTATTTAAATAATAATAACATTTTCTTTACTCAGTCACTTTTAATTTTCATATAAACACTAATAAATATTTTATATTTAAAATAATCAAAATTACCTTTCTAAGAGCTGGAGCCATTTTATTAGTAAGAGTACCAGCAACAATAATGACATCAGACTGTCTAGGACTAGCTCGGAATACCACTCCAAACCGATCCATATCATAACGAGGAGCTGCCATGTGCATCATCTCCACAGCACAGCAAGCAAGACCAAAAGTCATGGGCCATAATGAATTCTAAAAGCAATGTAATATAATTAAGAAAAATACAAAAATATGTGTGTGTATATATATACAGTCGAGTCTCTCTACAACGAAACTCCATACATCGAATTTCTCTATATAACAAATTTTTAGTAGGAACGGTCCCCTTTTCGCAAGATTACATTAAAAACAGTCTCTATATAGCGAAATATCTATCTCCATATAACGAATTTTTTCACAAATTGGTCATAAAAACAGTTTTAAAAAGCTACGAAATCATATGGAATCAATTTTCCATCACTTATTTTTGATTTATCGTCAGTGTTGTTTTTATTATTATTATTATTATTACTTTCTCCTTGTTCTTTAAATCCAACGAATTCATCCCACCTCCCACATACCTTTCCACATTTTTCTTAAAATAATGTGAATTGGATTGTTACACATGTAAGAGAGAATCAATGAGAGGCACATAAGAGAGGCCTTCAAATGGAGGAAAATGTTAACTACAATTTTTCATTCCTTAGTAAAATTTGAGTATTTTTTTGAGAGCGTAACAATTTTAAAATAAAAAACAAAAACAAAAAATTACAGATTTCTTCGTCTGAAATTAATGCAAGTCTTTTTTATCTCATTTTCATTAAGCTTTCAAATAAATGTCTGTTATCTTTTTTGAAACAGCTTAAATAATTAAGAAATAAAATGTTAGGTTAATATTTACTTTTAAACACTTCAAATTCTTAATTCAAAAGATCAAAAATAATATTTGTTCAAATTTCACACATTAAATACGATTTTTAACATCATTCTCTATACATCAAATTTCTCTATATAACGAATTTTTTACTGGAACAGTGGATTTCGTTATATAGAGACTCAACTGTATATATATATATATATATATATATATATTCAGCTGTTTACAAAGAATTAAAAGAAAGTATCTCTTTGATAATTTTATTTACATGCCAGAGGGTTTAAGAGTAATAGTTTGTAATTTACCATTTTAATTTGTGTCAAATTAAATAATATTTCACACACACTAAAACCTCCATAATGAATCCTTCTATTTATTGGACACTATTCCAATCCCTACTCCCAAAATCTAAATATCTGTATGTTTAACCTCTAAATAGAGGGCATTTCAAATAGTGGACAGTAATTTTGATGATAAAAAATGAAAAATGTTTTTTTTAATGTGAACAAAAATGGAAAGAAACTAAAAAGTATCTAAATTTATCAGAGCAATGTGTCACTAATTTTGTGACCATGGATAAACATAGCATATGGCCTAGGCCTAGAGTTCCAGGGGAAAATCTTCCTCTCTCATAAAAGAATTAAAACATCTTTCCTTGGAAGGTATTGGATTTTCTGCTGATAAATGACTTGAAGTACAAATTTCTCCATCCCCAGAATTCCACAATATATATACAGGGTGTCCGAAAAGTCTGGAAACGGCCAAATAACTCGAGAAATACATATGAGATTGAAAAACGTAAATATACGTGTTAAATTTTTTTAAATAAGCTACTCTGTGATACCAAATTTGACCTTCGAAACCGACCCCCTGGGGGTCAGAGGGGGTCCAACTTTGAAATCTTAAATTATAACCCCCATTTTTTATTGCAGATTCGGATTCTACGGACAAAAATACATAACTTTTGTATTTGATGTTCATTTCAAATCTTCGTTTATCACGGTGTAATCGAGCATATTAAATCGATACATATTCCTGCTTTTCCAACGGGATTTTCCCTAATCGAAACTGATTGGGCGGAATTTTTGACGTCAAATTCCTCGTCTTTTGTAGGAATAGTGTTTCCTGAAAATTACCCATAGCGATTATTTCAATAGTGCTACACTGTTAAAAATTTGACCCATTTGCTGCAGCGTCACTCCACAGCTATTATAGAATATCTCTTTTGTGACCAATGAGAATGCTCCATAACACAGTAAAGTAATCGTTTTCTATAAAAGCGGTGGAGTGACGATGCAGCAAAAGGGTCAATTTTTTTACAGTGTACTTTACTGTGTTATAGAACATTCTCATTGGTCATGAAAGAGATATTCTATAAAAGCTGTGGAGTGACGCTACAGCAAATAGATCAAATTTTTAACTGTGTAGCACTACCGAAATAATCGGCACGGGTGATTTTCAGGAAACGCTATTATTGCAAAAGACGAGGAATTTGATGTCATAAATTCTCCCCAATTAGTTTCGATTAGGGAAAATCCCGTTGGAAAAGCCGAAATATGTATCGATTTAATATGCTCAATTACACGGTGATAAACGAGGATTCGAAATAAACATCAAATACAAAAGTTACGTATTTTTGTCCGTAGAATCCGAATCTGCAATAAAAAATGGGGGTTATAATTTAAGATTTCAAAATTGGACCCCCTCTGACCCCCAGGGGGTCGGTTATGAAGGTCAAATTTGGTATCACTGAGTAGCTTATTTAAAAATATTTAACACGTATATTTACGTTTTTCAATCTCATATGTATTTTTCAAGTTATTCGACCGTTTCCAGACTTTTCGGACACCCTGTATGTATATGTATGTATATATATATATATATATATATATATATATATATATGTATATATATATATATATATATATATATACACTGGTGGACAAAATTAAGAGATGGAATGCATTTTCCCAAATATCTCGAGAAATACTGGATACAAATAAATGAAAATTGGTATGAATATAACTTATAGTATGACAATAATATGTGCAAAGTAAAAATTAAAGTATCATTCATTGACAAGAGTTACTGGCAACAGTCCAATGTGGACTGAAATTCATGATGAAAGATGACAATGAAAGTGAGGCTTGTATGGTGTGTGGTCGCCTCTAGTATGGTGTGTGGTCGCCTCTAGTATGGTGTGTGGTCGCCTCTGACAGATAGACAGCATGCACAACGAGTATGCATACTGTTAATAAGAAAGTTAAGGTTTGCTTGTGGAAGAATCTCCCACTCTTCCACCAGAGCAGTTTTTAACTCCGGAATGGCTCTGGGTGTGGGTTGACGCCTTGCAATAGCCCTTCCAAGAGTATCCCAAGCATGTTCAATGCGGTTAAGGTCAGGAGATTTGGCTGGCCAATCCATTCGATGAATATCCTCGCTTTCTAGATACTTCTCAACGAACGTCTACAGAGACACAACTGTCTAGGGACCTTGCTGCTGCCACAGGATCATTAGTTTCAAGGAAGACTGTTACCATGTGGCTTGGTGAAAGATGATTGTATGCCAGGAAGCGCGCCATTTGCATCCCACTCACTCCCTTCCACAAAAGAGAGCATGCACAGTGGTGCAGACAGCACCAACACTGGACACAGGTCCAATGAGCTAATGTTCTGTTCACAGATGAGTCCAGATTCAGTCTTCAACCTGATTCTCGGCGAATATTCATATGTAGCGAACCTGGGACCTGATTCTATCCCAGTAACATCATTGAAAGGGACCATTATGCTGGTGGAGGACTGATGGTTCGGGAAGGGATCATGCAAAATATTCGCACACTGCTCCATGTGTTTCACTCTGGTTCCGTGAATGCCCAGAGGTACAGGCAGGATATCCTACAATCCAACGTGCGTCTTTTCAGCAGTGCTGTTGGCCCTGAATTCATTTTTATGGACGAATAGCCCGACCACATAGGGCTCGTCTGGTTGAGGAGTATTTGTAAAGCGAGGATATTCATCGAATGGATTGGCCAGCCAAATCTCCTGACCTTAACCCCATTGAACATGTTTGGGATGCTCTTGGAAGGGCTATTGTGAGACGCCAACCTCCACCTAGAACCATTCCGGAGTTAAAAACTGTTCTGGTGGAAGAGTGGGAGAGTCTTCCACAAGCAATCCCTAACTCTCTAATTAACAGCATGCATACTCGTTGTGCATGTTTTCTATCTCTCAGACGTGATCACACACCATACTAGAGGCGACCACATACCATACAAGGCTCACTTTCATTGCCATCTCTCATCATGAATATTAGTCCACATTGGACTGTTGCCAATAACTCTTGCCAATGAATGGCACTTTATTTTTACTTTGCACATATTATTGTCATACTATAAGTTATACCCATACCAATTTTCATTTATTTGTATCCAGTATTTCTCGAGATATTTGGGAAAACACCTTCCATCTCTTAATTTTGTCCACCAGTGTATATATATATATATATATATATATGTGTGTGTATATATATATATATATATATATATTGCATATGCACATAAGATAAACTCATTTACATATGACTTTGAATTTCAAGATATATAATATACTATTTTTGTTTCTGCATAGTATCAAAGCTCAAATAATTTTTCAGATAATTTTATAAGTGTCAAAAAAGAAAGGGAACAAAACAACAAAGGCTTATCTCTTCATTTTAATAGGGTTTGCTCATAAAATCCAAACAAACAATAATTAATTGGATTGCATCATTGCATAACCTAGAAGAAAAAAAGCAGACATCAGATGGCACTACTGGAAAGGTGGTTGATATAAATGAAGTAAAACAAAAATGAATAGCTTTGAAAACATAACATAGTTTTTTATTTATTTATTTTAACTTTTTTATAAAAAAAAAAAAAAAAAAAAAAAAAAAAAAGAGTCATTCTACATGGTGCTTTTTAATAAGAAATTGTGCATTGATTTTTAGGAAGTGAAAATTAAAGGTACCAAGTACCAAGAAAATGACAAATGCAGGGGGAAAAAACTTATTCTGTAATGCATCTTGTATTGATTACTGTTTGATTCTTGGGACTTCATTAACATTCAAAACACATTAATCAAAGGTTTTTTAAGTTCTATCTTTTATGTACTTTGAATTTACAGGAGGAAGGATAATTAGGATGACTTTTAAACAATTAATTGCCAGAAAATGAAGCTGACTATATGTTAAATGTTATGCATAATTTTACCATGTGATAATTGGAATCAGTGGTACTTTCCTTCATGCCTTACAAGATACATGGTCATGAGTAAATGGGATTAAAATATCTCATTGTGGAATTTACAGCAAGATATTTTTTATTTTACAACTTTTCTCTGGCATACAGTATTCAGGGATATGTTTAGGAAAATTTTAGGTCCTTTAAAGGACCCTTCACAAAATAATTTATATTAAAACAGAACCCTTCCCAATTTTTTTTTTATCCCCAAACAGGACCCTTCATGAAACATTTTATCCAAAAACAGTACATTTCACAAAATTATTTGTCTCTTAAAAAGACCTTTCACAGAATTTTTCACCTTCAAATTGAACTTTTCACAAATTTAATCATTTAATAATAAAATCTGGCTTGTAGATAAGCAGTTGAATTCACCAAAGAGCATATTATTTAACTTTTTATGTATGAAAAACAGAATCTGAAGACATCGATAATTTAAAATTCATATTTGCAACTAGAATTTTCACAAATATAAGAAAAAAATTCACAATTTCACAAAAACAAGACCTTGTGAGAAAAATCTAGACAGACCCCTGGTATTGGAAAAATAGGTACGCAGTGGAAAAAAAAAAAAAAAAAAAAGAGGGAAGTACTTCTTTAAAAAAATTTCTATATTTATATGCTTTATACTCTGCTTACATAACAAAATCAAATGCAAAATTTTTATTGGAAATTAATAGCTTTATTGTATTAATAAAAAACTCCCCCCCCCCCCCAAGGATTAGTCAAAGTTCATATGCTGTGATGTGAAAGAGAAAGTTTCATTTACATGAGACCCAATTAGGCCTAAAACATGAAGTCAAAGCTAAAATTTGAAAATAAATGCAAAATAAAATTGTAAAATGAATGTTTTGATAACACAAAATATTCAATAATGTAAACTAAACTAGGGAGATTTTACAGGATCTGAAAACTGAAAGATGCATAAAAAATGTAATCCTAAACTCACAATTTGATTTAAACAAAAAATTAAACTTGCAATCCCAATTTATCTTTAACCCCTTGGGGACAAGCAATAGGTATATGTGCCACAAAAAGGCATATAATTGTTATCATGTTAAAAAAATCATCAAAAAAATCTCTGCAGAATGCAAAAAAATTAAATATCATAAGAAATTCAAAATTGCAAAAACTGAATAAACTTTATTAAAAAAAGAACAGAATTTACTATATTGGCTAAAAAAATAAAACCAATTTCCTTTCCTAAAATAGAAAAAAGAAAAAAAAATCTGCCAATCACAAAACATTTAGAAAAAAATCTTTAAAAATTCGAAAATTACAGAGGGTAGATTTTACTGCAATGGACCTGGAACAGGAAGTTGTTCATAACTGTCAAAAAATCAGTGGGAAATGAAAAAAATGCAAAAAATCACATTGAAAACTGAAAATGACAAAATGATTTATATTGCCACTGAGCTTAAAAAAAGTACTAAAATCATTAAAAATTGCTAAAATAAAAAATCGAGAAGAAGAAAACTTACTGTATTAGGCTAAAAGTTTGAAACGCAATTCTTTTTTCAAATATCAAAAAATCGTCGTGAACCCAAAAAATCTCATTGAAAACCTTTAAAATTAAGGAGGAAAAAATTTACTACTTTAGACTTAAAATTTGAAAACAAATACCATTTCTGAGAATTAAAAAATTGCCTTTTGTAAATCACCAAAATTCAAAAATCGAGGAGTATAATTATTGACTTTACAATTGGAATTGAGAACAAAATCAGTGCAGAATTTACCTTGTTTACTAATTTAAAATGAAAAATACAAGTAACTGTACGTATATTACTTAAAAGGTGCACAAAACAAACACTTAAAAATACATTTAAAGTACTTTTAAAAGGAACAGAACGTTTTCAACCATCTCTTACGCTCTCCTCATTAGTGTGAAAAACTTTAATGACAGTTTTTGCTGTTTGGTATTCTCAGAGGCTCCACCCAGAACAGTCCATTTTACATCAAGGGGGGGGGGGGAAGAGAAACTCAGCCTGGGTCATCCATTTGAAGCGGTCCAGCACTGGTCGCTCGACTATTTTTAAAAAATCTGAAATTTTTTGTACAACAACCCTAACATAATGGAAGTTCAAAATGACTGTTATTTTAATTTTACTATTTTTTGTTTGTGGATGGCTGCCATCTTTATTTCATCGTGTTCAGCGATTTTCTCAGATACTAGGATACACAAAATTGTAAATATCTCGTCTTTTATTTTCCCAATTGAAATGGGGTTTGCAGCATTTTGTTCAGAATAAAATAGGCTAAATGTAAGGTGGTAGAATAATTTTGAAAAATAAATTTTTGCAGGTGAAATTTTAGCACAAAATTTAAGATTTTTTCCAAAATCTATCCGTTTGCAAGAGGAAATTTTTCATGCAAGGGAAACTGTCAACCTTACACAATTTTTTCTACAAATAGGGTGTACTCATACACCGAGTCCCAGATTTGCGAGTTGATTTCTCTTTGCGAAAAAAATTCCGAAATTCGTCAAAAATTTCAAAAATCGCACTTTTTAGGTTTTGATATCTCTGGTGAGGCACGAGATAAAAATCTGAAATTCTGGCCTTTGATAGTATTGTGTAGTAGTGTTATGTACAAAAAATTTCATGAAGGAGATTTGACTACAAGCTGAAATATGACATGGACAATATGTGAAAACAATACTGCCAAACTATTGTAACCTACTATGTAATTGTTCAACAAGACTGTCAACCTTACACAATTTTTTCTACAAATAGGTCAAAAGTGCGTGTACTCATACACCAAGTCACAGATCTGGGAGCTGATTTCTCTTTGCGAAAAAAATTCTGAAATTCGTCGCAAATTTCAAAAATCACACTTTTTAGGCTTTGATATCTCTAGTGGAGCACGAAATAAAAATCTGAAATTCTGGCCTTTGATAGTATTGTGTAGTAGTGTTATGTACAAAAAATTTCAAGAAGAAGATTTGACTACACGCTGAGATATGACATGGACAATATGTGAAAACAATACTGCCAAACTATTGTAACCTACTATGTAATTGTTCACACCACCAAAATTTTAAATTAATTATTTATGGTACAAAGTTAAATGTTAATTACAAATATCTTCTTCAAATGCTTCTGTGTGATTTAAACAATTCAGAATGTATGCTAGCTAAGCCAATACACTATTTGTCCAGATGAACAAACCTACTAAAAATGATATTGCAACAATTTTACTCGTAACATATTTCAGGAAAAGAAAATTACAGAAAATGGGTTGCAACTGATCGAGTTGACATGGTTTCAATTATTAAACCTAGAGAATTTCATTCAAGTTAACAAGGGATGACAAGACTTGGGTGGCTTCAAATAAAATTTTGAGAAAGAACAGCCTAATGGACTGACAATAGTAAACTGTCGAATTCACAACATCTCTCGTAAATAGTGTTAAGCTCTTTGTTGAACATATATAGTATCTTTGTAAATTAAATGTTTATTATTTAACTGTTTTCAACAAACGATATTTTCTGTGTAAATATTGTAATAAAAGACACTAAACTCATTTCTCCTAATATACTCGTAATAGCATTTCTTAACATTTTTTTATCACCGTATCTCAGCTTATAGTCAAATCGCCTTCTTAGAATTTTTTTTGTACATAAATTTTCAAAATTTTTTGAAATTTTCGACGAATTTCGGAATTTTTTTTCGCAAAGAGAAATTAGCTCCCAGGTCCCTACACAACTGTCTAGGGACCTTGCTGCTGCCACAGGATCATTAGTTTCAAGGAAGACTGTTACCATGTGGCTTGGTGAAAGATGATTGTATGCCAGGAAGCGCGCCATTTGCATCCCACTCACTCCCTTCCACAAAAGAGAGCATGCACAGTGGTGCAGACAGCACCAACACTGGACACAGGTCCAATGAGCTAATGTTCTGTTCACAGATGAGTCCAGATTCAGTCTTCAACCTGATTCTCGGCGAATATTCATATGTAGCGAACCTGGGACCTGATTCTATCCCAGTAACATCATTGAAAGGGACCATTATGCTGGTGGAGGACTGATGGTTCGGGAAGGGATCATGCAAAATATTCGCACACTGCTCCATGTGTTTCACTCTGGTTCCGTGAATGCCCAGAGGTACAGGCAGGATATCCTACAATCCAACGTGCGTCTTTTCAGCAGTGCTGTTGGCCCTGAATTCATTTTTATGGACGAATAGCCCGACCACATAGGGCTCGTCTGGTTGAGGAGTATTTGTAAAGCGAGGATATTCATCGAATGGATTGGCCAGCCAAATCTCCTGACCTTAACCCCATTGAACATGTTTGGGATGCTCTTGGAAGGGCTATTGTGAGACGCCAACCTCCACCTAGAACCATTCCGGAGTTAAAAACTGTTCTGGTGGAAGAGTGGGAGAGTCTTCCACAAGCAATCCCTAACTCTCTAATTAACAGCATGCATACTCGTTGTGCATGTTTTCTATCTCTCAGACGTGATCACACACCATACTAGAGGCGACCACATACCATACAAGGCTCACTTTCATTGCCATCTCTCATCATGAATATTAGTCCACATTGGACTGTTGCCAATAACTCTTGCCAATGAATGGCACTTTATTTTTACTTTGCACATATTATTGTCATACTATAAGTTATACCCATACCAATTTTCATTTATTTGTATCCAGTATTTCTCGAGATATTTGGGAAAACACCTTCCATCTCTTAATTTTGTCCACCAGTGTATATATATATATATATATATATATGTGTGTGTATATATATATATATATATATATATATTGCATATGCACATAAGATAAACTCATTTACATATGACTTTGAATTTCAAGATATATAATATACTATTTTTGTTTCTGCATAGTATCAAAGCTCAAATAATTTTTCAGATAATTTTATAAGTGTCAAAAAAGAAAGGGAACAAAACAACAAAGGCTTATCTCTTCATTTTAATAGGGTTTGCTCATAAAATCCAAACAAACAATAATTAATTGGATTGCATCATTGCATAACCTAGAAGAAAAAAAGCAGACATCAGATGGCACTACTGGAAAGGTGGTTGATATAAATGAAGTAAAACAAAAATGAATAGCTTTGAAAACATAACATAGTTTTTTATTTATTTATTTTAACTTTTTTATAAAAAAAAAAAAAAAAAAAAAAAAAAAAAGAGTCATTCTACATGGTGCTTTTTAATAAGAAATTGTGCATTGATTTTTAGGAAGTGAAAATTAAAGGTACCAAGTACCAAGAAAATGACAAATGCAGGGGGAAAAAACTTATTCTGTAATGCATCTTGTATTGATTACTGTTTGATTCTTGGGACTTCATTAACATTCAAAACACATTAATCAAAGGTTTTTTAAGTTCTATCTTTTATGTACTTTGAATTTACAGGAGGAAGGATAATTAGGATGACTTTTAAACAATTAATTGCCAGAAAATGAAGCTGACTATATGTTAAATGTTATGCATAATTTTACCATGTGATAATTGGAATCAGTGGTACTTTCCTTCATGCCTTACAAGATACATGGTCATGAGTAAATGGGATTAAAATATCTCATTGTGGAATTTACAGCAAGATATTTTTTATTTTACAACTTTTCTCTGGCATACAGTATTCAGGGATATGTTTAGGAAAATTTTAGGTCCTTTAAAGGACCCTTCACAAAATAATTTATATTAAAACAGAACCCTTCCCAATTTTTTTTTTATCCCCAAACAGGACCCTTCATGAAACATTTTATCCAAAAACAGTACATTTCACAAAATTATTTGTCTCTTAAAAAGACCTTTCACAGAATTTTTCACCTTCAAATTGAACTTTTCACAAATTTAATCATTTAATAATAAAATCTGGCTTGTAGATAAGCAGTTGAATTCACCAAAGAGCATATTATTTAACTTTTTATGTATGAAAAACAGAATCTGAAGACATCGATAATTTAAAATTCATATTTGCAACTAGAATTTTCACAAATATAAGAAAAAAATTCACAATTTCACAAAAACAAGACCTTGTGAGAAAAATCTAGACAGACCCCTGGTATTGGAAAAATAGGTACGCAGTGGGAAAAAAAAAAAAAAAAAAAAAAGAGGGAAGTACTTCTTTAAAAAAATTTCTATATTTATATGCTTTATACTCTGCTTACATAACAAAATCAAATGCAAAATTTTTATTGGAAATTAATAGCTTTATTGTATTAATAAAAAACTCCCCCCCCCCCCCCAAGGATTAGTCAAAGTTCATATGCTGTGATGTGAAAGAGAAAGTTTCATTTACATGAGACCCAATTAGGCCTAAAACATGAAGTCAAAGCTAAAATTTGAAAATAAATGCAAAATAAAATTGTAAAATGAATGTTTTGATAACACAAAATATTCAATAATGTAAACTAAACTAGGGAGATTTTACAGGATCTGAAAACTGAAAGATGCATAAAAAATGTAATCCTAAACTCACAATTTGATTTAAACAAAAAATTAAACTTGCAATCCCAATTTATCTTTAACCCCTTGGGGACAAGCAATAGGTATATGTGCCACAAAAAGGCATATAATTGTTATCATGTTAAAAAAATCATCAAAAAAATCTCTGCAGAATGCAAAAAAATTAAATATCATAAGAAATTCAAAATTGCAAAAACTGAATAAACTTTATTAAAAAAAGAACAGAATTTACTATATTGGCTAAAAAAATAAAACCAATTTCCTTTCCTAAAATAGAAAAAAGAAAAAAAAATCTGCCAATCACAAAACATTTAGAAAAAAATCTTTAAAAATTCGAAAATTACAGAGGGTAGATTTTACTGCAATGGACCTGGAACAGGAAGTTGTTCATAACTGTCAAAAAATCAGTGGGAAATGAAAAAAATGCAAAAAATCACATTGAAAACTGAAAATGACAAAATGATTTATATTGCCACTGAGCTTAAAAAAAGTACTAAAATCATTAAAAATTGCTAAAATAAAAAATCGAGAAGAAGAAAACTTACTGTATTAGGCTAAAAGTTTGAAACGCAATTCTTTTTTCAAATATCAAAAAATCGTCGTGAACCCAAAAAATCTCATTGAAAACCTTTAAAATTAAGGAGGAAAAAATTTACTACTTTAGACTTAAAATTTGAAAACAAATACCATTTCTGAGAATTAAAAAATTGCCTTTTGTAAATCACCAAAATTCAAAAATCGAGGAGTATAATTATTGACTTTACAATTGGAATTGAGAACAAAATCAGTGCAGAATTTACCTTGTTTACTAATTTAAAATGAAAAATACAAGTAACTGTACGTATATTACTTAAAAGGTGCACAAAACAAACACTTAAAAATACATTTAAAGTACTTTTAAAAGGAACAGAACGTTTTCAACCATCTCTTACGCTCTCCTCATTAGTGTGAAAAACTTTAATGACAGTTTTTGCTGTTTGGTATTCTCAGAGGCTCCACCCAGAACAGTCCATTTTACATCAAGGGGGGGGGGGGGGAAGAGAAACTCAGCCTGGGTCATCCATTTGAAGCGGTCCAGCACTGGTCGCTCGACTATTTTTAAAAAATCTGAAATTTTTTGTACAACAACCCTAACATAATGGAAGTTCAAAATGACTGTTATTTTAATTTTACTATTTTTTGTTTGTGGATGGCTGCCATCTTTATTTCATCGTGTTCAGCGATTTTCTCAGATACTAGGATACACAAAATTGTAAATATCTCGTCTTTTATTTTCCCAATTGAAATGGGGTTTGCAGCATTTTGTTCAGAATAAAATAGGCTAAATGTAAGGTGGTAGAATAATTTTGAAAAATAAATTTTTGCAGGTGAAATTTTAGCACAAAATTTAAGATTTTTTCCAAAATCTATCCGTTTGCAAGAGGAAATTTTTCATGCAAGGGAAACTGTCAACCTTACACAATTTTTTCTACAAATAGGGTGTACTCATACACCGAGTCCCAGATTTGCGAGTTGATTTCTCTTTGCGAAAAAAATTCCGAAATTCGTCAAAAATTTCAAAAATCGCACTTTTTAGGTTTTGATATCTCTGGTGAGGCACGAGATAAAAATCTGAAATTCTGGCCTTTGATAGTATTGTGTAGTAGTGTTATGTACAAAAAATTTCATGAAGGAGATTTGACTACAAGCTGAAATATGACATGGACAATATGTGAAAACAATACTGCCAAACTATTGTAACCTACTATGTAATTGTTCAACAAGACTGTCAACCTTACACAATTTTTTCTACAAATAGGTCAAAAGTGCGTGTACTCATACACCAAGTCACAGATCTGGGAGCTGATTTCTCTTTGCGAAAAAAATTCTGAAATTCGTCGCAAATTTCAAAAATCACACTTTTTAGGCTTTGATATCTCTAGTGGAGCACGAAATAAAAATCTGAAATTCTGGCCTTTGATAGTATTGTGTAGTAGTGTTATGTACAAAAAATTTCAAGAAGAAGATTTGACTACACGCTGAGATATGACATGGACAATATGTGAAAACAATACTGCCAAACTATTGTAACCTACTATGTAATTGTTCACACCACCAAAATTTTAAATTAATTATTTATGGTACAAAGTTAAATGTTAATTACAAATATCTTCTTCAAATGCTTCTGTGTGATTTAAACAATTCAGAATGTATGCTAGCTAAGCCAATACACTATTTGTCCAGATGAACAAACCTACTAAAAATGATATTGCAACAATTTTACTCGTAACATATTTCAGGAAAAGAAAATTACAGAAAATGGGTTGCAACTGATCGAGTTGACATGGTTTCAATTATTAAACCTAGAGAATTTCATTCAAGTTAACAAGGGATGACAAGACTTGGGTGGCTTCAAATAAAATTTTGAGAAAGAACAGCCTAATGGACTGACAATAGTAAACTGTCGAATTCACAACATCTCTCGTAAATAGTGTTAAGCTCTTTGTTGAACATATATAGTATCTTTGTAAATTAAATGTTTATTATTTAACTGTTTTCAACAAACGATATTTTCTGTGTAAATATTGTAATAAAAGACACTAAACTCATTTCTCCTAATATACTCGTAATAGCATTTCTTAACATTTTTTTATCACCGTATCTCAGCTTATAGTCAAATCGCCTTCTTAGAATTTTTTTTGTACATAAATTTTCAAAATTTTTTGAAATTTTCGACGAATTTCGGAATTTTTTTTCGCAAAGAGAAATTAGCTCCCAGGTCTGGGACTTGGTGTATGAGTACACGCACTTTTGATTTATTTGTAGAAAAAAATGTGTAAGGTTGATAGTCTTGTTGAACAATTACATAGTAGGTTACAATAGTTTGGCAGTATTGTTTTCACATATTGTCTATGTCATATCTCAGCTTGTAGTCAAATCTCCTTCTTGAAATTTTTTGTACATAACACTACTACACAATACTATCAAAGACCAGAATTTCAGATTTTTATCTCGTGCCCCACCAGAGATATCAAAGCCTAAAAAGGGTGATTTTTGAAATTTTTGGAATTTTTTTCGCAAAGAGAAATCAACTCCCAGATCTGGGACTTGGTATGTGAGTACACGCACTTTTGACCTATTTGTAGAAAAAATTGTGTAAGGTTGACAGTTTTCCTTACATGAAAAATTTCCTCTTGCAAACGGATAGATTTTGGAAAAAATCTTAAATTTTGTGCTAAAATTTCACCTGTAAAAATTTATTTTTCAAAATTATTCTACGACCGTACATTTAGCCTATTTTATTTTGAACAAAATGCTGCAAACCCCATTTCAATTGGGAAAATAAAAGACAAGATATTTACAATTTTGTGTATCCTAGCATCTGAGAAAATCACTGAACACAATGAAACAAAGATGGCCGCCATCCACAAACAAAAAATAGTAAAGTTAAAATAATGGTCATTTTGAACTTCCGTCATGTTAGGGTTGTTGTACATAAAATTTTAAATTTTTAAAAAATGGTTGAGCGACCATTTTTATATTTTCTGGACCACTTGGAGTGACCCACCTATGAAATAGATTTCAATAGTTTGAAGATAATCTTTCATACTACTAGTCACCTTGAGGCTATCATATCGAAATAATATACAATAAAGAAATAGTATATAACAGGGTTGGCGAGTTTTTGCTGAAGGTGGAAAAAACCTGGTAAAAACCGTCCTGGCAAAAATAGGTTTTTGCCAAAGAGGTGGCAAAAATAGGCTGTCCATTTAATTTTTTTCCCCAAAAAGAGATAAAATATTTCACGAAAGAAAAAAACTGCATATTTAATAAAAAAATCAATATTATTCTAAATTTATTTTAACTTTTAAGTTAAATAAATATAATTATGTATTTTATGACAGTATACTAATTTTTATAACAAGGTTATAAATGAAAAAAATACCAATTTTATATAAATAAATAGAAACTTCATTTATTCATGTTTATACAATTATTAATAATTCATATAATAGAACTGTTGAGACTAAGTAAAGAATTTATGTTTATATATATTAGAAATTCGAAGAAACATTTATAGTTATCTAAATTTAATTTAATATAAAATTATATTTAAAGCAGAAAACTTTTAAATTTCAAATATTTCAGCAATATCTTCCTCACATCCTAAATTTTGCTGCTTTAGCATGGCATAACAGTAAAGTTTTGAAAGAGTATCTTGTTGATAGTTTATTTCGAATCTTAGCTTGCACAAATGAAAAACTTGAAGAAAATCTTTCAGAAGCAGCACTACTTGCTGGACATATTTGATGTTGTGCTTAAATGATTAAATTTGTGAAAAGCTCAGTTTGAAGGTGAAATGTCTGAGAGACAAATAATTTTGTGAAGGGTCCTGTTTGAGATTAAAGAATTTTGTGAAGGGTCCTTTAAAGAACCTAAAATTTTCCTAAACATATCGCTGACTTAAGGTAAAATAATTAGGCATGTAATTTTTTATTTTGTTCTTAAATTCCTAAGGAAGACTGAATCCCACTTATTTTTCAAAGATTTAAAATATTTAATATTAATTATTTAGCAAATTAAATTAAAATATTAAATAGTACAATGTTAAATTTAATTGTTTATAACATTACTATCCTTATTAGCATGCAGATTTTATTACACATTAAAGACAAATAGGTTTTTTCCAGTTTTCTCCTGGTTTTTTTTCCAGTTTTTGCCACTGTCCTGGCAAAAATGCCAACCCTGGTATGTAATGATGCACTTTCCTACGATATTCACGATTCATGCAATATGGAGAAATTTTATTCATGATAGTTAAACCTGTGTTTTTGAAAATATTTTGAATAATTTTTATTCTATTTCCCTTCTTATGCTCTGTTCCCCTTTCCCTCCTTGATGTAAAATGGACTGTTTTGGATGAAGCCTCTGAGAACACCAAGCAGCAACAACTGTCATTCAAGTTTTTTCACATTGATGAAGGAGTGTTGCCGGCTCTTAGCCAGGCCAAAAAAAGCCGGATGGCTTTTTTTGGTTTTATCCAGGGTTCTCGCTGTCACTCGGCATTGCGCCAAAATGCGACTCAATTCTTCATTTGGCGAGTCAATAAGCAATTAGATTCGCCCAGTTGCTAGTGTTCAATTTTTGATTTTTTTTTTCTTTTCTTTTTTGTTTTTTATACATATGCATGCATACATATTTTTAATATATACATATTGGATTAAAAGATAATTTTTTTTGTGCTACACGGCAAATCAATTTTGCTAATACTTTTTTTATTTGGCGAATGTTTTTTATTTTTAATTAGCCAAATTACTAACATTGATCAAAAGGCAGCGAGAACACTGGTTTTATCCACTTAAAAAAAGCCAGCTAAAATTGAAAAAAGCCGGCTTTTATTTTTAAAGTGTTAATTTGTATCAAATCCATATTAATTTTGGATTGATTTAATTAAAAAAAAATTTAATTATTTACTACTAAAAAAGTTATAAATTTCTATTTAATTTTTCAAATATACAAATCTTTATAACTGCTAAAATTCAACTGTGAAGGCATTATGTCTGAAAAATATAAATCTTGGAAAAAAGAAAATATACTCAAAAATGTGTTTTAAACTTCTATATTTCATGGTTCTACTTATATTACACATTCTTAAGAATTATATTTAATTGAATTATGACAAAATGAAACACATCAAAGCATTTATGGAAACATTCTTACAGGTCAATATGTAAAGATTAAGTCATAAAATGAACAATGTTGAAAGAGAAATTAGGAAGGATTCAGTATTTGAGGAAAGTTTAATACAAAATTACATAAAATTAAACAACAAAAAATTTTCTAATAAAATTTGTTGAATTAAAATTTTGAATAGCTCTTTGTTACTTAAAAGTGCATATATGCCCACTTGCATGAATGAATATATTCATGCATATGCTAATTGAGAATACTGAAATAAATTGTGAAATGTTATATATTATGAAATATGCATAATTCGAATTACTATTTTCAATAGTGAGATATGGTGTTTTCTTTATATGTATGATTTTAAATGTTTATAAGGAATAAAACATGACATTTTAATAACTCTTAAAATTAATTAAGTAATAAAACATGTAACTAAGTAACCATAGTCCTGTTTAATTTTATAAAGCAGTAAAAATGGAAAATCAAGGATAGGATTAAAGGTCAATGTAAATCAGAAAAAGCACTTGGTATGGCCATTTTATAATTTAGCTGACATATTTGCAATTCTGGCTATAAACCACTAGCAACTCCATCAGTGAGTTATTCTAGTATTAATATCTTCATTATTGAAAAATTGGGTTATAACCCAATTTCTCATAATAAATCATAATTAAAATCCCAATTTTTCATTTTAATAAATAAATTTATTAAACTCAAAGTAAATTAAACATCATTAAAATTAGTTAAAAGACACTTAAAAATGTGTAGCTTATAATTAAAAGTCTTCACTGTACAAAAGCCAATTATGGCCAAAAAAGGCCAATTTTGGCCAAAAAAAAAAGCCGATCGGCCTGGCCTTTTTTATTTTATTTTAGCCGGCTTTTTTGCAACCCTGTGATGAAGACTGTGTAAGCGATGATCGAAAATGTTCCGGACTTTTTAAAAGTACTTTAAATGTATTTTTAATAGAGATGGGCATTATATAACGTAACAGGATAAATATTCGTAATATTAACCAAAAACTTATTATTCAATAACAGATTACCAAAAAGTCCCTGTTAATTTTGGAACGCGTCATATGATAAGCATTTTAAAAAGAAGAAACAAATAGTAAGGCTGAAAATCATTTTAGGAATACATATTTATAAATTAATAAAAGTTTAGTTATATAAAAAAAAATTTCCAACTTATAACTCCATTTGAATTCTGAGGCAAAGAATTTCTATTACTGCAGTAAACAAAAATCCTTAACTGCATTAAAACGCTTTTGAAACAGAGAGAGAAAAAAAATTTCCGATGCACAAAAAAAAAAAAAAAAACCTATGAAACTTTCTTTTTGACACGTCACTGTCGATCTACGATTCCAAGACATTAAAAATCCTTTTGGTCTAATCAAAAAAGGCAATCATAGGAACCATTTTCCTTTTGCATTGTCCAAGACATTAAAAATCCTTTTGGTCTAATCAAGGAAGCCAATCATAGGAATCCTTGTCCTTTTGCTATCTCAAAAGTTCACGTGATAAAATCTCTCAAAAGCTATTCGTTGTTGATTATTCTATGGATATTTAAAAACATCTGGCTTCGATTCTTGCTAGAATATATTTTATCGTTTGATTTTTTTTATAACGCTCACAGTTACAAAGATTAAAGCAATAGAATCAGTTTTTAGAATAACGAAAATATTTACTGAAAAAAATAGCTGGAATATGAAAACTGCTTTTATCAAACAAATGGTTAGAATACTGAAAATGAAATGGGGGAAAAATGTGTTTTTATTCTAGAGTACGTGAATTTAGTGAGTGACGCTTGCAGATTATTAAAAAGCAAGGAGGTAATGTCGGCCATCTTTGGTCATAATTTTAATGGGAAGGAATCTGCTTGAAAAATGGAATTAAAGAGATTTACGAATTTAATTGTTGATTGAAAGTTGTTTTATCGCTCAGGCATGGGATATCTTTCGTTGATGTAGTTAGATGGGTAAAATGGTAGCAATCTTTGAGTTTGAATATTTAAAAGGGATATTACTATGTACTCATGGTATTTGGGGAAGGGGGGGGGGGTTCTGGCGCTATGATTTTTATTTAATAAAATGTTTATTACTGTTTTTATTATTATTATTTTGTCAATATTGCGTTGTAAGAAAATACGAACTGGAAAACATTACTTTTGTATTTGTATTTTACGGAAAAAAAGAAGAAAAATAGCCTGGTCAGGACAGAGCCACTCGAAAAGGGATGGGAATGGGGGGGGGGGGGGCGGTCTTGCCGGACGCGGAAATTTATAGGGCGCCAATTTCATACTACCAACGTCATTTTTTGGCCTCTCACAAGTTTTGGGGAGGGGATCTTAAATACGTACTTGCACATACTAAATTTGTGGAATGAATGACATTTGATTAAAAATATATAAGTAATGTTTCGTGTTCTTGTAGGGTAAGCTTTGAGTATCTGTTGACAGATATTGATTCGGGGATGTCAAAATTCAACCTTCAAGTCAAGGTGCCTACGAATGAAGATCAATTTTATTGTTAGGCCGAATCCATGTCGATTCAGGCAGGGGGGTTACCTTCATAGTCTCAGAAGTTCTTTCATTGAACATATGTTAAAATTGAGGAAAAAATAAAATTCCCGTAATTTTTGGTTTTTCCCAAAAAAATTTCTGGACCGAGATACAGGGTGCCAAAGATGGCATCCCAAGCACCTTTTCCCGTTTGCGATTTTTGAAAAAAAGTTTAAAGTGCTCTATCTCTGAAACGATGCAAGATATTTCATTGCAGTTTATTTTATTTTAAAAATAATATTTTTCTGCTTATAAAGATATACTCCATTTTGAAATATGTATTTAATTATTTTTAAAGCAGCCTTCTAAAAAAAATTTTTTTTAATCAAAAATAATTTTTTTTTTTCAAAAATGCCAATCTCAAAAATTTTGATTTTTTTACTGTTAGTCAATACCATTGAGGACTACCTTCACTGTAAAGGAGAACTTCCACTTTTGAGTTTAACAAGTTTTAGAATCATTTCAAGAATTTAGAGAATTTTACAGGAACTGCATATCAAAAGTTCCAATAAAAGTCTCTCAATTTTTGTTTATTTGCATCACATGTAGCCTGTTACATATCCTAAACAAGTTAGAAATCACACGTCAAACATGGTAAATGAGGTGCATTCATATAGGGATGCACCGAATAGTGATTTTGGCCGAATACCGAATGCCGAATATTCGGCTGACAGGTGAACCAAATACCGAATATTCGGCTAGCCGAACAGTAATTGCTGGGCCGAATACCGAATATTCGGCCAGCCGAATAGTTAACTATTCGGCCGAATACCGAATATTCGGCTTTTCAAATTCTTTTTATATTTTAAAATTTAAAGGTATTAAAATGTTACTTTTTAAAACAGTTTTATATAATATTTAATAAAAGAAACTTACATTTTGATAAACAAGAGTTTTTTATAAGAACATTTAGTATTGAAAAAAATGTGCCTTGAGTTATTTAAGAAGCGCAATTATGAAACTTTAATTAATAAAATTTTCTATGAATGAAAACAAACATTTTAAAATCAAATAATGAAAAAATGGCCAAAGAAAAATTTTACAGTCTGATAATTGTCCTTTTTAAATAACTCGAGGCAATTTTTTTCAATATAAAGTACAAATACTTTCAACTTAATTTTGAATAAAGGCATGTTTGGCTCATAGTTCTTTTCTTATGAATGGTGGTATTTTCCATCCTTCCCATCATATCATATTTTACAGAAATCAAAGCATGCGAGTTGAAAATATGTTATCTTATTTATTGTCAATGTAATAAACGAACACACAAGTTTTGACCTAGAGTGAGATGAAATACAATGTACTTATGACTCAATAAGTTGATTATGATTATGGTTCATGAACAAAAATTGTCTGCCTTGATAGCTATTACTAATCTCAAAAGTTGTTTATTTACTAAACAAAATTTAGAAACTTGTATCTGCACATAATTTATTCCTAAGGGGAATCCTAATAAATCACCATTTTAACCCTTCTCATATTTAATTTTCTTAAGTTAAACTTTACAAACGCAAATAAATAATGTAAAAACATTCTATTTTATTTAAAAATGATTTTGTTTCTAATTGTTTTAAATATAAATTAAAAAATTGACAGTTAAAAGTAGAAATAGTGAAAAGATTTTATTAAGTATTGAATTCAGCCGAATACTTTGATATTCGGCCATACCGAATAGTTTAATATTCGGCCTAACCGAATATTCTGTAACATGGCCGAATAGGCCGAATACCGAATAGATACCGAATATTCAATGCATCCCTACATTCATACTATGACTAGTTTTATAAATATTTAGATCTTGGTGCAATAAGTATTACACTCTTGTGAAAACTGGCATAAATACAAAATTTATTATGCTTCTATATATTAAATTCAGTAAAACAGAAGTAATATGAATCCCTCTTAAAAAGAATGTACTCGCCACGGCAACCTAGAATCATTACCTATCATGTGATATGTTTGAATTAATTATGTGTGATAGGATTTAACAGGATGAATAAAATATTTATAAGTGTCTTTTTTTCAAAGTTTTAATTTGACTTTCATAACATTTGACAACCTTTTTCACAACATTTGTCTTTTTTTTTTGCTAATATTTCTTTGTTTGAAATGATATACAGTAGACTCCCTCAAATCCACACTCCTAAAATCTGCAACTCTCTAAAATCCGCACATATTTTACAGATGTAAACAATGAAACATTCAGTTCAGATGTAGGTGCAAAAATTGATTTTTTTTCAGTTTTATATCAATTCCATACATTTTTTAATTTATAATTTTTATTAAGGTTATTGAATTCATGTTTTTTCATGAAGAAAGAATAATTTATTTCTGAAAAAATAAAGATATTGCTGATATCATTGGTAATCACAATCTTACCAAATATATTTATCTATTAATCAAGCTTTTTTAGTTATTAAGTCTGGTTAAACCTGAAATAATATTTCTTTGTTTTATGATTTTGATGTGAATTAGTAATGTACCTTTATGAGGCAAGTTTCATTGAATAATTTAGGAAAAACACATTTCCTCTTTTATAATGAATATTTAATTGTACATTATTGATTGTAAACTTGACCTTTCCTTTTAGTATTTTAATCATTTTTAAAATTATCTAAATTTTAATTATTTTAGTTTATTACTTATTTTAATATTTTAGTATATTGTGTGCATTCATTATACTTTTCATTTCATTATTAATTACATTCAAATTATTTTTAAAAAAATGTAAACAAAGCAATGACCAGAAATCCGCAAAATTCTAAAATCCGCAAAACCTCTGGTCCCAATCTGTGCGGATTTAAGGGAGTCTACTGTATTCAATTTTGAAAAAATGTATTCATATTTTCTGATGCAGCCTTTTGATTTTTTTTAATTAAAAGAAATCAAAAATGCCAATCCTAAATTTATTTATTTATTTTTTTGCTGTTGATTAATACCACTGAGTACTTACTGCCTTTCTTTTTTCGAAAAATTTCATTTTTGATTTTGACAAGCTATTGAAACACATGTAAAATTTTGCCATATATTTTACAAGTTCCTGTATGACAATCACATACTGATCTCAGGAAATCAAAATCTTAGTCTTGTTTGACATAGGATTTTATTTCTTAATAAGTATTAGAAACTGACAGCTTTAAAAATGGCTTACAAAAGAAAAGAAAACATGCAGTAAAGTTTCAAAACATATTATTTCCAGTGTACTCTGCTCAGAACTGAAATTAGAAATTTATAGACTTTATAATTTGTTGAACAGTATCTGTATCTTCCTTTGATATTTAGTGATGCCTTCCTGTTTAACTAATAGGGTCTGGGGCTTCCATAATCCTTAAAACATTGTGAATAGGAAGTGAACACTGGTGTTGATGTTGCTGTCTTGCAGGTGGAAATCTATACCCAGCAGCCGATCCAAGTGGGAGCATAAAGTTAACGACAATTTCATAAACAACTGATATCATTTACCTTTGCAATCCTCCACTCACAGTAATATACACAGGCAACAAAAATTCCTTTTTATAAATTGTGAATCTGAATATTTTGCAATTGTTTCAGAGATCTTGGTTGGACAAATGAAATTTCTTCTTGCTTGCTGTTCAAAGTTTGTGCAATATAGGTACTATGATAGTAAAAGATGAATATACCCATCACTATGATATTAATGGATGATTGTTCAATCTATTAAATTCTATCATACATAATTAAATATCCCATGATAGGTAATGATTCTAGGTTGCCCTGGAGATTACGTTCTTTTTAAGATGGATACATATTACTTCCGTATTACTGAATTTAATATATAGAAACATAATAAATTTTGTATTCATGCCAGTTTTCACAAGAGTGTAATACTTATTGCACCAAGATCTAAATATTTATAAAACTAGTCATAGTATGAATGCACCTTATTTACCATGTTTGATGTGTGATTTCTAACTTGTTTAGGATATGTAATAGGCTACATATGATACAAATAAACAAAAATTGAGAGACTTTTATTGGAACTTTTCACATGCAGTTCCTGTAAAATTCTCTAAATTCTTGAAATGATTCTAAAACTTGTTAAACTCAAAAGTGGAAGTTCTCCTTTACAGTGAAGGTAGTACTCAATGGTATTGACTAACAGTAAAAAAATCAAAATTTTTGAGATTGGCATTTTTGAAAAAAAAAATTATTTTTGATTAAAAAAAATTTTTTTAGAAGGCTGCTGTAAAAATAATTAAATACACATTTCAAAATAGAGTATATCTTTTTAAGCAGAAAAATATTATCTTTAAAATAAAATAAACTGCAACGAGATATCTTGCATCGTTTCAGAGATAGAGCACTTTAAACTTTTTTTCGAAAATCGCAAATGGGAAAAGGTGCTTGGGATGCCATCTTTGGCACCCTGTATCTCGGTCCAGAAATTTTTTTGGGGAAAACCAAAAATTACGGGAATTTTATTTTTTCCTGAATTTTAACATATGTTCAATCAAAGAACTTCTGAGACTATGAAGGTAAGATTTTTTCTTTGGCTACCTGAATTGACATGGACTATGCCATTATTATTTTTTTTTTAACAAATCACATTGTTAAAACGGTGTTGTTTTTTATGGAGGATATTGCTGATCGTTTACAAAAAATTAATTTCTAAACCGTCAGTTTTAGAGTCATTATAACAATTGCAAAAATGCTTTAAACTTTCTTCTGCATCATATAAATATCAATTTACATTAAAATAATTATTCTTTAAATTGTTAAGAAACTACATATTTTATACAGTGTTCAGTAAGTTTCCTATAACTTTTATTTAGGAAAAGTTTTTATGTATTTTAACAAGTAAAACAGCAAAAAAGTTCTACGAGCAAAATTTACTGAGTTATGATACTTATAAATTTTCAACGAGGAAAAATGCATTTTTAGTGCAAGAAAACGATAATAATGCGTGAAATGCAAAGTATCACAACTAACTAAGTTTTTGTCTTGCAAAAATTTTAATTTTAACCCTATGTTGATTTTAAAGGCGTAGATTTATCAGAACTAAAACAGAGTCTATACTTATGTATCAAAATTATTCAAGATACCTTAATTAACGGCCCTCTAATTAAAATGTCTGTTGACAGCATAGTCTCATCGATTAGTTATACGTTACAAAAATAACAGGTTCTTGAAACCTGTTACCTATGAATGTGTGGAACGATGTAACCTGTTAACCAAAAATAACTATATTTCCCATCTCTAATTTTTAAGTTTTATTTGTTTTTTGCTCCTTTTAAATAATATATATTCAGTTTACTTCTATTGGCTTTAGTTAAAAGTTTGAAATGGAACAAATTCTAAACGTCAAAAAATCACCACAGAACTTGAAAAATTACATTGAATATAGTACAAATATCACTAAAATTCAAAAATCACAGAGGACAAAATTTACTATAATAGGATAATGTTAGAAATCAAATTCCATGTCTGAATATCAAAAAATCATCAAAGAAATAGAAATAGAAAATTTGCATTGTAAGGCGTATTAATATCTCTAAAATTCAAAAATCGCATAGAACAAAATTTGCTATAGTTGGGTAAAAGTTTAAAATAAAATTTTGTTTCCAAATGGCAAAAAACTATCTATGAAAATCTAGAAATAATATTGGAAATTGCACTAAACATCGCTAAATATTCAAAAATCGTAGAGATCCAAATGCACTATAATATGGTAAAACATTCTAATCTGAATTTTTTGACAAAAAATCAATATAGAATGGAAACATTGCTATAATTGAAAATTTGTATAGGTGAAAATTTACAACATTAAGCTAAAAAATTAGAAAATACTTTTTTTTCTGATGTCAAAAACTTGCCTCAAAATGAATCCAACCAACCAAACAAAAAATATTCAGGCAAACCTTGTTAACATGAACATACTTAACGTGAATTACTTTTAACATAAACTGTTTTCACAGACCCCTGTAAAAACAAATACAAAGATTTGATACTGATAACATGAACAAAATTTTGATTCCCCTTGGTTCATGTTAACGAGGTTCGACTGTATTAATAAATAATATATTATTAATTATTAGAGATTCTTCTAATCATTTGACTCCTTCTTATCGCTTTGTATATCTTAATTTGTTGCAGTCCATTCAATTGCAATTTAGTACATACTTGAACAGTAAGTTTCACTGAATAATTAAAAAATATATATTTACTTAATTTTTACTTTTAATACTTATTTTTGTTCTCAATTTTTATGATTTTACTTTATTGAAAGAATTCTTTAAAATTCCAGTGCATTGTTGATTCATATCTGTGAACCATGCATCAGCAAAACAGTGACCAAAATCCACAAAACCTCTGTTTCAAGGTGTGTAGATTTGTGAGAATTTATTTTTATTGTATTATAATTCACAGAAACAAAGAAAAATAACAAAATTATAAAGAGGGTTTTTCCTTACAATATAGAATAATTAATTAAATATATACCTTTCTGCCCCAATTCAGCAAATCATCTACACGAGCTAAAGCATATTCTAATTTACTGCCAGTATTTTGAAATGGGGAATAAGGCTTTCTTTTAACAGGTACACTTGCATCAGGCTGCTGCACTGGTTCAGGTACAGTAGATTGTGATCTAACACAATTTTGGACTAAAGCTTTGGCAAAAACATTGCCAAAAGATCCCTTTAATAATACTGCAAAAAAGAACAACAAATAATTACTTACATATATACTCACTTATTTCCAGAATGATTTGATTTAAATCAAATATCTTTATATAAATATATATACATATATAAATCTTTGTTTTAAATGTTAACATTGATATTTACAAACAAAATAAGAATAAAGTTTATCATTTATGTCATAAAAAAAGTTCATCACTCATGTAAGATTAAAAATAATCTTTTAATAACCCCTATATGACTGGTCCCCCCCCCCCCTATAATTCATTGTTTACTGCAATGGAAAATGTAAGAAATATTATTGATCTTATTCTTGGTTCTGCCCAGAGTTTGTGTATCCTGTGAAATTGTGAACAGTTTTTTAACTGAAAAATCTAATCACAATTTTGTGAATTCAAATTTTTCTGTATGTTAACAAAATTGTTTATTTACAAAAAAAAAAAAAAAAAAAAAAATACTTTAATGATTTTATCTGTTTTATGACAGGTAATTTTTATTTTAATATAACTAGTAAATCTGCATATCAGGAGCCTGAACATCAGTTCTTCAAATAACTGCTTTTTATCACACTTTGTGTAATATTTAACTTTATACAAACAGCAATTGAAAGTTTTCAAATAACATAAATATTATAAGAATAAACAAGTTGGAAATTGCATGTCAAACATATCAAATGAGGTGTGTTCTTACAGAGTTTCCCCCCAGAGGGTTTCAGGGGGGTGCTCTGCCCCTCCTGGTCCTTTAGTTTAAAAAATAGCGTCCCTCTTGTCATTCATTCAAAAAAAAAAAAAAAAAAAAATAGTGCCCTTCTTGCCCCACATTGAAAAAATGCAGCCCTCCAGCGATGATCCGAAAGTGCTATAGCGCGTAAATTACGCAAAAAATCAGCGACGGAATGCAAAAAATAGCTTCTTACGCTTCTCATGGGATGGGTAATTTTGTCAAAAAATCGTTTAAAAAAACGGTAAGTTTCGTTAAAAATCATGAAATAACGACTAATTTCTGCTAAGATTTGCAAAAAAAAAAAAATAGCTAATTTCGTCACAAATTTTCAGAATACGGCATGAAATCGTACATCATATCCGTTTCATATACGTCAAAAAATCATGGAAAAACGACAAATGAAACAGAAAATTTTGTTAAATGTTGCAAAAAACAGCAACTTTCGTCAAAAAATTGTGATAAAACGGAAGATTTCGTCAAAAAATTTGCGAAAAAAAATGGCAAATTTCCTCCAAAAATCGCAATAAAACAGAAAATTCTGTGAAGAGTTCTGTTTTTTCGCGATATTTTCACGAGATATGTCGTTTTTTTCCTCAAATTTTTTTTAGCAATATATGCTGTTTTTTGCAATCTTTTAACAAAAACTGTTGTTTTTGCGATCTTTTAATAAAATTTGCTGTTTTTTCGAGATTTTTTCACGAAATTTGACTTTTTTAGCAAAGTATGCCGTTATTTGCGATCTTTTAACAAAATCTGCTGTTTTTTGCGATCTTTTATCAAAATTGGTCGTTTTTTCGTGATCTTTTAACAAAATTTACCTTTTTTTCTCTCAATATTTAGATGAAATTTCTTTTTTTTTTTCACAACTTTTTGAACCGCTAGATTCTAGATTCAACTCTATAAAAGTGCCCTTAAAGATGAAAAAGTGCCCTGAAAAATGTAAAAAGTACCCTTTTCAGAACAGTAGCGCCGTGCCCTTTTTTAAATCTGGGGGAAACTCTGGTTCTTAGTTTAACAAAGTTTTAAAAATAAGATCATGGCGTTATAACTGTTGCAATCTTATGCAAAAATACATGAATATAAAATTTATTATGTTTTCATATATTAAATTCAGTAAAACCAAAATAATATTATTCCCTCTTAAAAAAGGTATAATCACTATGGCAACCTAGAATTAATATGACTTATCATGGGATATGACTGAATTATTTATGAAAGATAAGATTTGACAGATCAAAGAAAACTTTTATTAAGTAGTAGATGGATTTTCCTCAGACAATTTGAAATGATTCAACAAAATTTTGCAACGATGTTATGTATTTAATTTCAACTCATTTCACTATGTAGTTTTTGCACTACTATATGCAGATAGGCAGACAAAGACATGGATGGACCAGACAATGGCTATAAATGCTACATAATTGTTGAATTATATTTTTCTATGAGCCATAATGTAATAGAATTCTTTTGAGTGTATCTGTCAATATATTATAAGCTTTATTTTCAGTACCGAACATGGAATAGTAAATCTCAATAACATGTATCAATTCCAGATTAATCCAACTATATTAATGCAAGTTTGAGTTTGGAAAGACAGACAGACGATCAGATAGACAAACATAATTCACAAAGATTTTTTAACTATCTTGCAATGTTATAAAAATACATGACAGATCTGATCACATTTGATCTTTTAATTGCAATCACTTTTTTTTTTTTTTTTTTTTTTTTGATTTTTTGACGAAAGTTGTGTTTTTTCCCTGCGATCTTTTGACGAAAATTATGTTTTTCTCAGCATCTTTTGGCGAAAATTGCAATGTTCCTCACAATCTTTTGATGAAAATCATGTTTTTACTGTAATCTGTTTACGACAATTATGTTTTCCCAGCAATCCTTTTTCCTTTTTTTTACATCACATTTTAAGTAAAATTTTCAGGGTTTTTGAGTTGTTTTTTCCACCACATGTAACAATCTCATAAACCTGGAAGGATCGGTAAAAAAGCCCTGAAATCCAGGGCACACCTGGATCACAACCCCAGCTATTGAAATCTCTAATCCAGAGATTATTGTCCATAGATGATCTTGTATTCAAATCTTTGCATGGCCTTGTTTTATCTATATGTTCTATCGTTTTATCTATATGGTGCAAAGATATAATATTCATGTTTGTTCTGCAATCCTTTTACAAAATTGGCTTTTTTTCTGCATTTCTTTGATGTAATTCACATTTTTAGCAATTTTTTACATTAATTTCCATATTTTAAGCAATTTTTTGGTATAAATTGCATTTTTCAGCAATTTTTGATTAAATTAGTGTTTTTTCCATGACTAGTAAGAAAACTGTTAATTTTTTCTGTGAACGATTGCTGAAATTGACTTCTTTTAGATCACTTGGTGAAATTCTCAACTTTTTTTATGTTTGAATCTTTGGATCGATGTCAGATCTTTTAAAGGACCGCTTTTTTGAAAAAATAAACTTGCTTACAAAAGAAAGGGAGGAGGGGGGGGGGGGTTGATCAGGAGAAGCAGATTAATGGGATATTCATGGATGCAAAAAGCACAAGCAAGCCAAAACAGAAAAATTTTGAGTATTAGATATAACTACAAGGAAATGGATTTCTATGTCTTATATTATGGTTAAAATTTATTTTTTCTTTTCATAAAAGAAAGGGATTAAAAGCTTTAGCTAGTAAAATTGCTGTCATTTAAATACATAAAGAAGAATTTATTATCAGTCAAGAATCTCTACAGGACTGAAAGTCTAGCAGCCGTGTGAATATTACGATAGTACTGTTTTCATAAAAATTTAGTAACATTGGTTTATAAAAATTCTATTTGCAACTGAAAAATCTTAACTTTGTTGTAGAAGGACATCAGAACTTGGCAGAGAATCTTGACAAATGATGGCGTAACGAAAAAAAAAAAAAAAGACTTTTTCAGGTTTTAGAAAAAAATAAAGTTATCCCTCCCTTTTTGAGCATTTGTAATTTTCCATGATAATTTTTTGTTCTCTTATCGGTTAGGAACCTTGTTAATTATGCCTGAAATATTAATTTTAATTTAATAAAAAAATAAAAAAAATGTTTATTTTGAAAAAAATGCCACGCCACACAGCAGCCGTTATCGCGACTTTTGGCGAAAGAGTATACTGAACTAAAATATCCCCGTAATTTTTGCCAAAGTGATGCATTATAAAAAAGTTGGAACTGGTTTGTATCTTACTTTTGGCATGAAACTTGGTAATGTTTACCAAATTTCACCAAACCTAGTGATCATTTGATAATTTTTAGAATCATCTGAGAATAGATAAAATAACTGAAGTTCATCTACATTCCACAGGGAGAAAACTAAAATTACCGTAATCTAAACACATGCACCATTAAAACTGACCTCCTATTTTGCATAAACAAAATGAAAAATAATTAAACATTAATCTGACAATAGAAATTTTATTAACAATTAACAGCTGTAAAATGAAACGTAACTCTTTAATTAATTATAAAATAATTATATGAAACAAAAAAAGAATTGAAAGAGAAGGGCAAGTTGACCTTTTATGTAACATCATATTATGTAGGTCTTTTGAAGGTTTAATATTAGATTTTAAAAGGTCATTAATCCTCAATTGAAAAAAAAAAAATAATAAAATATCTATGTTGACTTATGCGCATTTTAAGTAGAATATTGTGGAAAATATAAATGAAATTTATAATTTTACTTAAGAATAATTGAATAAAAAATATAAGCATACACTTTTAAATACAGTAAAACTAATTTAAAAAATGAAAACTTGCAAAGAAAATTAACAATTCAACGAGATTTTAAAAAATAAATACTAAAGAAAATGAGTTTGTAATAGTAATTTAAATATTTATATTTGTAAACAACTTACAGCTGGACGCCATCTTGGCTTCTTCTGTTGCGGTTTCAGTTAATGATTCAAAATTATTTCACTTTTTGTCCAGCTTTTTGTTCTTCATAATCAAACCATTCTAATAACTTTCCGTTAATTTGATAACTGAAAGATTTGCTGAATACAAACAGCCAAACGTTGAATCATAAACCATTTGATGTGAACAAAAATCGAAGCATATAAGTATTTTGCACCAACCAACCAACATTTAAATCACCCTATGTAAACAAAGTTCAAGTTCGTTCCGAGGAGGATAAAGTTTAGCTAGATCATGATTAGAAGGCTCTAAGTATTAAATAAAGTTCTTTCATTCTATAATGATTATTTAAAAGTTATAATATATAGTAAAGTAGCAATGTTGCGCATTTTGTTAAAAACATTTGGTATTTTTGTAGCTTTTTTTGTCGCACTTATCGGAATATGTGTTTTTAGAGCATTACTGTGGCATGAATCTCCTATGATAGACTATTGCAATCCAAATGAAAAAGACTTTGTAAGTGATGTATCCGGTACCATAAAAAGGTTTTCTGAAGCTTTGAAATTTCGAACGATCAGTTATAGTGCCCATAATTATGAGAGAGAAGCTCTTTCGGACTTTGTCAAATACATTTCTACAAGTGAGTAAACATATGAAGGTCGTACACTATTTAGCTATTATATATATGTGATTTGTGATCAATTTGGTAATCTCCCGTAATCTGATCTACATTCAAGGGAACTACTTTGATATACCCCCCCAAATCTTAAATTTGGCGACTTTTTTTTCTCGTCATGCAAAATACCCATTAAGTTAAATTAAGTTAAATACAAAAAATAAAATTAATTAAAATTAAGTTAAATACATTAATTAAAAATACATTAATTAAAAATAATAAATTAATTAAAAATACATTAATTAAAATTAAGTTAAATACAAAAAAGGAATACCTAAAAAATACAATGAATACATAAAAAATACAAATGAAAGAATGAACCTGACTAACAGCAAACCTAAAAGGTCCGTAGGAAAAGTGCGTAGGGAGTGCCAGATTTGGCGCGTAATTTTTGGGGGGGTATATCAAAGTAGCACCCATTCAAGATTGGCGTTAAACATGAACATTGACGTGATTGCTTAAAATATCATTAAATATATACACAAAAAGATATTACAAAAATAAAATTAACTCTCTGTCAAATTATGCTCACTAAAATAAATGCATATATTTTTTTCTGCGCGTTAAATTTTACATATTTTTAATATTTAATAAATCAATTACTTATTTTATTTAATAATGTTTTTCATTAAATAATTAATTTGAATTTTGGGTGCGAATGCAGTTTACTCTCCTTCTTGGCACGATTTTCAAAAATCGCCAAAATGGCGCATTTTTGCGTCTTGTCTCCCGGAGCTTCTTGCTCCAAGGCCCGCCACACACTACAGAGACATGCATCAAAAATCGTGCAACATGACGCAGTCAAACCGGTTTTTACTTTGTTATCAGTGTGAAACTGTCTCATGTCGTACGTTTTTTCGTTCAATGTTTCACTGGTGTGTGGCGGGCCCAAGAGACAAAGCACATAAAATACAAATCTAAAGACAAAAAAAAAAGGAGAATTTTTACTTACCCGGAGCTGCTGTTTTGCTCCGGATATTCCTATTTTGCTCCGGATTCACTGGTCAATCATATACTTTTTCCCGCAAATTTTCAACAGCGTAAAGTATCCATTTGAATACTTTACTTCCTCATTCAAACTATCAACAACATTCTTTCTGAAATCAACAATTTCCATTGTAGTTACTGAATGGTATCTAACTAAATATAAAAAGTCCTTCCGGCAATGCCGGGAGGAAGAGGTAGCTTTCATATACTTATATATTTATTTATTTATTTTAAAGTAAGTTACATTGTTCAAAAATACTAAGCTCAAATTAGTGGAAATAATCTTTAAAAATTAGTGATTTTATAAGATTGAATACTAGTTTTTGTCAAGACTGAATATTAATAGGAATTTTTAGAAATTAGTCATCTTTTATTCAACCTGGTTTTATTTTAAGCGATTTAGAGAGTCACCAAATTCCACGATATCATAAAGTGTATGCCATTTTAAAGCAACATGATGGATCGTTCAGATCAGATCGTTTCAAAATGTCAGCCATAAGCAAAATTCAAAATGCTATAACTCAATCATTTTTTAAGATATAGACAAAAAAAAGTGTTTTGGAATCGTTGTTTTATGTTTTAACACGTAAAAGAAAAATATTTTTCAGCTTTTAATTTTTTCGCATTTAATTTTAAATTTTTAAAAAAATTTAAAATGGCCACCATTTTGAAACAAAATGGTGGATGATGCTGGCCAACGAACTCGGTTGAGACATTTGTATGTAGTATGTACATACCAAGTTTCATTGAAATCGGTTCATAAATACGCGTGTTATCACGTGACAAAGTCAGATCGTTTCAAAATGTCAGCCGTAAGAAAAATTCAAAGTGCTATAACTCAATCATTTTGTAAGATATAGACAAAATAAAAAGTGTTCTAGAATCGTTGTTTTAAGTTCTAACACGTAAAAAAAAATTTTTTTTGGAATTTTGATTTTTTCGCATTTAGTTTTAAATTTAAAATTTTTTTAAAAATTTAAAATGGCCACCATTTTGAAACAAAATGGCGGATGATGCTGGCCAACGAACTCGGTCGAGACATTTGTATGTACTATGTACATACCAAGTTTCATTGAAATCGGTTCATAAATACGCGTGTTATTACTTGACAAAAATCAGATCGTTTCAAAATGTCAGTCATAAGAAAAATTCAAAGTGCTATAACTCAATCATTTTTTAAGATATTGACAAAATAAAAAGTGTTCTGGAATCTTTGTTTTAAGTTCTAACACGTAAAAGAAAAATATTTTTCAAATTTTAATTTTTTCGCATTTAATTTTAAATTTTAAATTTTTTAAAAAATTTAAAATGGCCGCCATTTTGAAACAAAATGGCGGATGATGCTGGCCAACGAACTCGGTCAAGACATTTGTATGTACTATGTACATACCAAGTTTCATTCAAATCGGTTCATAAATACGTTAGTTATCGCATGACAAAAATCAGATATATATATATATATATATATGGTTATATATATATATATGTCAACATTTGAACGGAGGGTGGTTTTGGGGTCTGGGGGTCATGATCGGTGAAAATATACCAAAATTTTCCGGAAGTGCTTTCCTCCGGACGGCTGCAATAGGTAGCTTTTTACTTTTTGTAATGAAAGCTACCTAAAAGAGGAAAATGCAAAAAAATAAACTCACTCGTTGAATGCAAGACGCAACTCCAATAAACAATCCTACCGGAAGCAATTTCTAAGCTGGAATAACGATATTCAAAAATTTAAAAGCTCTCTTTCAAATTCTCTTCTTTGGTCCAATCAGAAAACATTTAACAAAAAGGAGCATCCAATCAGAAACGGCTTAGAAATCGGTAGCCGGAGCACTCCTTAGGGTTTCCATATTGAAGATCCGAGAGGAGAAAATGAAAATGCAGGGTTACCATATCGAAACATTTATCGCTAAAAAAAAAGTTGCCTTGGCGAAGGAGAGTAAACTGCATTTCACCTGAATTTTGATTGTATATCTACAATTTATAAACATAACAGTCTATCTTTTGCTATATCAGTTAAGGGGTAACTATAATGGCAGGTATGTTTTTTTCCTTTTCTATCCATTTTAAAATGTTATTATGATTTATTTTTAATGTCTTTCTCCATTTTAAATTGGTTTTATGTGTGTTGATAGCCTCAAATTCATATTATTTTTCTTTTTCATGGCTAATACGAAAATGAAACCACACACTTTATTTATATAGTTCCACAGTATTTGTGAGCCTGAGGATTCTACTACAAATTTCAATTGTATTGATTTTGATTTATTCTTTCCATGCTTAAATGTGGTGATTTTGTGCTCATAATTGTTTTAAATGTGCTGGTTTCATCCCAGTTCATGAGATCTTGAGTGTATAGAAAGTAATGAAGAAGATATTCCTCTTCCAATATTGTTTAAAGAGTTGTTAGATCATGTAATAGATAGAACAGGGAATATCCAGATGTACACAATGATTTTGATAAGTGTCACCTTGTCCCCAGCTGCAATGATTTCTGTAATTGAAAAAAAAAAAAAAAAAAGAAATTTTTCCAGACTCGGAGATTACAAGTGATATGGAGCTAGAGCAAAAGCCTCCAAATAGAATCAAAACATTGCATTGCACTGAAATGATCAGAAAATAATCTAGCATCCATTTCTGAAACAACGGATATTGTTCAAAATTCATTGTAAAATTTAAAGAAAGAATTGTAGGAAGCACATCTAGGGATATGCAAGCCTTAATTCATCAGTATTTCATGTTACAATAAAAAAAAAAATTCCTCAGAAATTTGATTTTTTTTCTTTTCAATTCCATTTTGCATTTATTTTGTTTAATAATAATGTTTTAGTGTTTAAAAATGCAAGAGCAGTTCTGAATTTAAAATTGTCTTAAATTAATTAAAAATACAGCTTTTTGGAAACATATTTTTCTCCAACCCTGCTTACTGTGACACTTCGCTTATGACAACCCTTTTTTCCGGTCCTGAGAATGTCAGAATAATGAGGTTTGACTGTATATGTACCCCTGAAATGTGGTAATTCTTGGTCACTACCAGGGTAATTATTGGTTAGCATTCTTTTTTATGTGAAAAAAGCAGTAAAGTAATTTTTTTAAGACTTAGTATTAAGATAAATAGAATCAATCATGTAAAACTTTTGTTCATCTCATAATTGTGCAAAAACAAAGCATAAACTTTGTTTTTTGGTATAAATACAAAATTATTTGATGTGCAAAAGACTCTTGTACATTTTACAAAACATTAATTAGTCAATGTATTTTCATGCATTTTTACAATATTTATAAGCAGTATTTATGCAGTACTTCTTTATCCACTGTCAATGGATTAATTAATATTTTGTAAATTATTGGTCCATAAATTATATGACTGAATGTTCGTTTTCAATTTTTAACCGACTTCAAAGAGGAGGTTATGATTTCGGCCTGTATGTACTTACTGTTCACCCATAACTTCTGTAAATGTAAACCGATTTTGATAATTCTTTTTTTGTTTGAAAGTGTAAGATGTCCGTGTGGTCCCATTTCAATTTCTTCAAATTCTAGTGATTAAAACTTTTTAAAAAATAGAAACATTAAAAATTCAAATTCTTTTTGAAGCTGTTGTCTAATTAGAAGCATTCATTTTTCATGCTGTTACTCTTGCGCAGATACACTGTTAAAAATTTGACTCATTTGCTGCAGCGTCACTCCACTGCTTTTATAGAATATCTCTTTTATGACCAATAAGAATGCTCCATAACACAGTAAAGTAACCATTTTCTATAAAAGCGGTGGAGTGATGCTGCAGCAAATGAGTCAAATTTTTAACAGTGTACATTATATTGTGAAAATTTGAATGGACCGGATTCAGATAGATTTTACGCTATTGCGAATTGAGATTGACCAATAAGAAAATTTACTTACTTTAAGCAATGACAATTTCGCAAAAAATGCAGGCTCCTCATTGGTCAATCTGGTTTCGTTAATAGTGTAAAATCCACTGGATTGCCGCCAAATTCTCTTTCGCTGTTAAAAACATCAGATCAGCCAATTAGAAGCCTGCATTTTTGCGAACTTTTCACTGTTTACTAAATAGTAAACTTTCACTAAATAGTGAAAAAATATGTACACTGTAAAAAATTTGACCCATTTGCTGCATCGTCACTCCCCGCTTTTATGAAATATCTCTCTTTTGACCCATGAGAATGCTCCATAATAGGCTTAAGTAATCATTTTCTATAAAAGTGGTGGAGTGACGATGCAGCAAAAGGGTAAAAATTTTTACAGTGTATGGTTCGTAGTCACTGTTGCAGAGATGCGAGTTCTTTCCAAAGCGCAAAATTCTAACTGGATCAATTCTCGTATACCCCAAAATAAAAGTTCTGCATCGATGTCTCTTTTTGACATTAAAAGTTGGTGTCAAAAAGCTGAAAATCCACTTTAAAAATATATTTATATGTCAGTGTACAAGTGCCTGTGTAAGAAATTAAAAAAAAAAAAAAAACATTGCTATGTGTAGTGTATCGATACTGTCTTGAGATTCAGTTATCGAGTTAAATATCAGAATGCTTTCAGATTTTCTTCTAACAAAATTCCTCGATATGAAAGTGGTAATATACGGGGATATTGAAAAAGTTGAGATGAATCTAGTCAAAAGAAAATGGGGAAACATTTTGATGAGCCTGCCATTAAAGTGATGCTAGTTACTGTTAAAAATTTGACCGTTTTGCTGCATCATCACTCCACTGCTTTGATAGAAAACGATTACTTCACTCTATCATGGAACATTCTCATGCATCAAAAGAGACATATTCTATAAAAGCAGGGCAGTGGGCAAGCAAAAGGGTAAAATTTTTTACAGTGTAACTTTTTCACTCGGGGCCTCCGTCGCCAAGTGGTTAAGACACCATGCCGCTAATTGCTTGAGAGCGTAGGAGGTTATGGGCAGACTTCTATAAAACCAAAAACTTTCTGCGCATGTAAATATTGGATCAAAACTTCCTACAAATTAATTTAATATTTAATGAATTTGTGTTATATTTTGACATGCATGAAATTTGCATTTATTACTTGATTCATGGACGTGATGCATGTTTTTAAAGTGATTTGTAGATGAAATTCATGTTTCTTACATGATTCTTGAACGAAATTCACTTTTTTATGTGATTCATGGATGAAATTTGTGTTTTTTGCACGCCCTTTGGATGAAATTCCCATTTTTTGCACAGTTTTTGGACGACATTTGCATTTTTTGCACGGTCTATGGACGAAATTTGCATTTTTTATGTGGTCTTTGGACGAAATTTGTATTTTTCTTCGGCAGTCCTGAGCTGTTTGCGTTTTTGCACAGTCTTGAGTCGAAATACGATTTTTTTACGTGAATCTTTATTGAAATGCGCATTTTCAATGTGATTCTTTAAATGAGCTTTTTTGTATGATTCTTTGTTGAAATTCGCAATTTTTTCAAGGTCTTTTGGCAAAAATTATATGTTTCTCAAAATCTTTTGACGAAATTTGCGTTTTTTTTTTTTTTTTTTTTGGCAGTCCTTTGTCAAAATTCAACTTTTTTGCACAATCCTTTGCCAAAATAAGAGGTTTTTTACGCGATTCTTTGTTGAAATTTGTGATTTTTTCGAGGTCTTTTAACATAAAAAGTATTTTTCTTAACATCTTTTGACAAAATTTTTGAGTTTTTTTTGCTACTGTTTGAAGAATTTTGCATTTTTTCATGATCCATTGACGATATTTTGTGCTTTTTCCACGGAACTTTGACTAAATTCGTTTTTTTTTTTTTTTTTTTTTTTCCGTTACAATGTGACGAAATTGGAGATTTTTTCTGTGAATGATTGACGAAAATTATTTTTTACGACAACCGTTTGTTGAAATACGCAATTTTTGGGGTCCAAAATTCCAGACTCTAAATTTTCGGCATCAAATGTCTTAAATTTTCGGAAAATTCTAAAACCGGCCCTGCTTTTAATCGTGTGTTAATCGTAAATAATTCTTTCATAAAATTGAGGGAAATATTTTTTATTTTTTGGTACTAAAAAAGTTACAAAAATAAAAATTGTTTCTTTCCTAAAATTTTCTGCACGCTGCGTGCATGCATTCGTTTATATTGTTCAACTCTGGTTATGGGCTCGAATCCCGATGGTTTCATTGCACAAAACTCTTTGCATTGAGCTCTCAGCGGCATTTTCTTCATGTTATAAAAATTTCCTTGCATTATTTCGTCCCTGTATATTAAAGATAATGGGGCTGGGACCACTTGGGTGAACCCTGAAAATAGTTGTTGACAATTGAATCAAAAAGAAAGAAAAGAAAAATATTTAAAATGTAAGTTGTGACAAAGATCTTTAAAAAAATGTGCTATAACTAAGACCAGTGTTATTTTACAGAAGCTAAAGCTTAGCAGGCAGTCTAAAAAAATATTTTTTTTCTCAAACTAAATAACTAGTAATTGTTTTATTAAATGATAAATTCTAAACAAGATAATATTATGATACAGTGTTTTTCACATTCTCCAATCTAACTTAGAAATATATTGAATAACTTTCGTAATTTATTTTATTTTAGGTTTTCCCTTAGTTCACTCATCTCCTCTTGTTTCACGAGAAGTTGTCAATAATTTGAGCCTTCTATATCATGTACAGGGATCTAACAAGGAATTAAAGCCATACATGCTTACTGGTCACATGGATGTAGTTCCTGTTGAAGAATCAAAATGGACTGTTGAACCATTTTCTGGAAAAATTTTTGATGGTTATCTCTGGGGAAGGGGCACTATGGATTGTAAGAATCTAGTTATGGTAATATGTTTTGAATTTTTCTTAAATTTATGCTAACATTTCTTGTTTCAAACCTAGTTTATTATTCAAGTTGTTGGGCTTTTTGTCCTTTTTATACATGAAGTTAAATTTTGATTACATGAAGGTAGAATATATTTTTTAAAATCTAATTACAATTTTTATGTCATGTTTTCTTCCTTTCTTTCTTTATTTCTCCATTTTAAATGATTTTTTACTTCAGTTCTATTATGTTTTTTGTTTATATATATATATATATATATATATATATATATATATATATATATATATATATATATATATATATATATATATGTATATATATTTATATTTAAAAGGCCCTTTTAATATCTAAACATTGGGTCACTCTTTTCTTGACATGACAATATAAATAAGTATAAAAAAATATTGCCCAGTTAAATTGATGGCATTGAGGTCACAGGCTTCGCATACTAATTGTATATTACAACCTTATATTTTCAAGGGTTAATGCCATTCAAAAAACAAATTAGGGGAGGAAATAGCTCTCCCTTTTTTTTAATTAATCAATAAACTAATCAAGCATATGCTTTATCACATAAAAAACCTATATCCAAAATTCAGAGCAAATTGGATACTTCTTCATAAAAACCCATTTATATAACTTAAGATGAGTTATCCCCCTCCTTTATACTTAACCATCAAACTTCCAAAGCTATTCAAAAATTCACCTTATCAGAAAGAAACTACATCCAAAATTTAAAGCAAATTAGATAACTTTGCATAAAAACCCATTTATCAAATTTAAGTGGGGGGGGGGGGGTTGTAATCGCCCATACATCCTTTATACTTAACAAAAGAACCCCACAGCTAATTAGGGAAGCATCTTATCACTGTGAACCTGTATCAAAAAATTTAAGCAAATCGTTTACCTAAAAAACAACTATTTACCTAAATTAAGAGGGTTAGTCTCACTGATCCTCCATTTATACTTATCCATTGTATTCCCAAAACAAATAAGGGAAGCGCCTTATCAGAATGAACCTATATCCAAAATTTAAAGCAGATCTGTGAATTCTGCGTGAAAAACGCATTAACCTAAATTATGGGGGGGTAGTCCCATTTTACCACCTCTATGTCTAAAATTGAATGAAGACTGACAATTCTGCATGAAGAACCTATTTATCTAAATTAAAGACGGGGGATTAGCCCCCGTTCCCTCTCTTTATACTTATCCTATGAACTCTTAAAACTAATCATGGCGATGCCCTCATTAGAATGATCTTATGTCTAAAATTTGAATGAAATCTCATAAATCTGAATGAAAAACACATCTAAATTAAGGGTGAAGAATTAGGCCTCCATTTCTCCTCTTTATACTTATCCAATGAATTCCCAAAACTAATCATGGTGGTGCCCTCATCAGAATGATCATATGTCTAAAATTTTAATGAAATCTGATAAATCTGCATGAAAAACCCATTTATTGAAATTAAGGGTGGGGAATTAGCCTACCATTCCCCCTCTTTATATTTTGTCAATGAACTCCCAAAACTAATCATAGCAATGCCCTCACCAGAATGATCCTGTGTCTAAAATTTGAATGCAGTCTGTTAAATCTGCATGAATAACCCATTTATCTAAAAGGATGGGGAATCAGCTCCCCATTCCCCCTGTTTATACTTATCTAATGTACTTCCAAAACTAATCATGGTCGTGCCCTAATCAGAATGATCCTGTATCTAAAATTTGAGTGGAATCTGATAAATCTGTATGAAAAACCCATTTATCGAAATTAAGGTTGGGGAATTAGCCCCCCATTTCCCCTCTTTATACTTATCCAATGAACACCTAATACTAATCATGGAGGCGCCTCATCAGAATGATCCTATATCTAAATTTCGAACGAAAACTGATAATTCTGCATGAAAAACCCATATATAAATTTTGAGGAGGGGCATTAGGCCCCATTCCCCCTCTTGTACTTATCGAATGAACACCCAAAACTAATCAGGAAAGTGCCGTATCAGAATATATTTGTATCCAAAATTTCAAGTGAATCGGGTATTTTATCACGAGTTATCACATTACGCACTTACATGTATACAGAATGGGCAGGGACATAAGCTCTCAGGCTTTGATAGTCTGTGAGCTAAAAAGCTGATTTATTTTCATTATGAATGTAAAAACACTTTTTTATTTTACTCAACTTGGTTTTCTAGGATTCTGTGCTTAAAAGATGAAAACCAGGGTTGTCTACCAATCTACCGGCCAAAAAACCCCGAGTGGGTTAAAAAAAAAGCATGAGTGGGTTTTATTGAGTTTTTTTGGTTTTATTAGTTTTTTGTTGTACATTTTCATGCACACTGCCATTTATTTTTAATTACTACTTATTTATTATGATTTTGTTATACGTACATGTAAATTGAATACATTGAAAATTAATTAAATTTAGGTTTTCTGCCATCTTTGTTTAAAAAAATAAACAAGATTTAAAAGAACTGAAAAACGCAAGCCACACCAAATTAAAATTATCCAAATAACTTGTATTTTTAATTATTTCAATTATTGGTAAAATGACTACAGTTTATCTTTCATTATATTATATATAAATGTATTACAAGTAATTATGAATGTATGTACAATTTGATATTTATAAATATAATATCTTTTCATTTTGAATAAAATATTCATTATGAATTTTTTCCTTATTATGGTATCTTTTATATATTTTTAATATATAGCAAAGGTAGTTAAAAATATTTTTAAGCAATATTATAAATATTATGCGCTAAGGTAATTGCTGCATTGCGCATAACCTTAGTGTATTGTCATCATGATTTCTACTATGTAGTTTTCTGATATCACTTTATAGGAATTTCCATTAATAGTAACAATATATTGTCTAATCATACATATATTGGGATTTAATATACTATTTAAGGATAATATTAGTAGCTTATTTTAATTATTTATATTTTCTCTCCATGTTCAATGTACTATAAGTTATTAAATTCAATGGTTCATATATTGTAATACAATTAATGGTTATATATATATAACCATTATACAATTCTACTATTCAACATCTATAATGAATACAAAATAACAAACTAAAACAACACAAGAAGAGTTGGCAATATTAGAGCAATTCTTTTTTTAATTATTATTAAATTGTTCTTCTTGCTGACTTCTGACGTCATTCTTTTTAATCTTTTTAATATTTTAATAAAATTACATTATTTCCATTAATTTGCATTACATTTTTGTTTAATATTATTTTAATAATTTAATTTTATTAATAATTGTTATTTTTAATTAAATTAATAATTAAATCTATATATTTGGTTTCTGTTATTAATCTCCTTACAATCCACTGTTAACTGACATCTCTTAACTGTTAGTGAAATGAGATTACAAATTTGATTTTTTTTTTCTCCCACATGTTGGCGAACGTATAATGTAAGTTTTTTCTTTTTTCTCTTTCTATTTTATTGGTCTAATACATATCTAGTTTTTTTCATTGACTTCAATTTTGCATATATATATGATTAATAGGGTAATTTAGAAATTGCTTTTAGGTTTATTTTGATTTCTAATCAGAAATTAATCGTAATTAATGTGTCTATTTGGTATTACCCTTGATAACGAACCAAATACTGCATTTCCAATAATTTGTTATTATTCCAATATTGCCAACTCCTCTTGTCTTGTTTTAGTTTGTTATTTTATGGGTTATTCTATATTCATTGTAGATGTTGAATAGTAGTATTGTATAATGGTTATATATAAGCATTCAAATTACTATGATGCAAAAGCGCATGTAATTATGAATGTATGCTTTTTTATTATTATTTCACTTTGAATTGTAAAATTCACTCTGAAAATCCCATTCTTATTATGGAATCACGGAAAAAAGCGCACCGGAAAAAAGCGCACGGAAAAAAGCGTCCCCGGAAAAAAGCGTCCCTTTTTACAAATCACATATTTAAATAAGTCTGATAATAGTACACATGCTTAATCTTAGAATATAAACACTAGATTGAGACGGTTTTATGAAATTTAAGTTTTTGCTCTATCGAGACTCAGATTGACGAGGGGGGGGGGGGGCTTTAAAAGTTATCTCAAAACCTGTCATTGCTTTAATGAAAAAAAGTCGTAAGGTACGAAGAATTAGATAATAAACACTAGGTACTTAAATGATTTTTTACTTCCTTCTATCTTTACAAGAAGAAAGTATTGGATTCATGAAAATTTTCGACTTCCGGTTTTCGACGGATTCATACGTTTTAGAAGGTCCTGAACACGTTTTGACTATTTTTAGAAAATGTCTGTCTGTGAGTCTGTTCGTCTGTCTGTCTGTCAGTCTGTCTGTCTGTGAGTCTGTCAGTCTGTGAGTCACTCTGTATGTGACAAAAAATTTGTGGGCGCTCTATCTCAAGAACTAATGCTCGAAATTTAATAAAATTTTATATTCAGTTAGACCTTGATATGAATTAGTGCCTAATGGTTTTTGGTGAAAATTGGCCAGCAGGTGGCGCTGCTATACTACGTTTTTCATGATTTTCAAGATTGCTATATCTCAAGAACTAATGCACAGAATTTCACCAAACTTCAGATTCCGCGATATCTTGAGATACATAGCCGCTGATAAGGTTTTGGTGGGAACTGCCCTATAGGTGGTGCTGCTATGCTGCATTTTGCACGATTTTTGCGATAGATATATCTCAAGAACTAATGCAGAGAACTTCATCAAATTTTAGTTTCTTTTACACTAGAATATATTACATAATTAGGCGCTGATTACATTTTGGTATTAACCTTGCAACAGGTGGTGCAGCTATGCTGCATTTTGCACGATTTTTCCGATAGCTATGTATCAACAACCAACGCACAGAATTTCATCAAACTTCAGATTTTGTTACAAAATGACATATAACATAATTACACGATGATTACCTTTTGTTATAAATCCTTCAAATGATTGTGCTGCTGTGCTATATTTTACACGGTTCTTTTTAAACTAGCTGCATCTCAAAAACTAATGCACAGAATTTCATCAAACTTCAGATTCTTTTACACCATAACATAATTAGACGCTTTTTTACGTTTTGGCATAAATTGTCCAAGATATAGTGTTGTTGTGCTACGTTTTGAAAATATTTTGTTATAACTATATCTCAAGAACTAATGGACGAAATTCCATCAAATTTCAGATTCTGTTAGGTCTTGACATCAATAGATGCTTATTAGGTTTTAGTATAAATTACCCAACATGCGGCACTACTAAGCTCATTTTCTCAGAATATTAATTAAATTTTGCGTTTTAGGCTTTTCGGATACCAGAATCTCATTAGGCTAGGTCAAATGTTCGAGGAAATTCAATAGTGGGTAACTTTGGGGTCACCACGTTTTTTTTTTTTTTTTTTTTTTTTTTTTTTTTTTTTTTTTTAATATTAAAGTGTACTTATGAGATAGAAGAAAGTTTCGGGATTGACACATCCAACTAGTTTTTAATTCAGTCTCCCTTGTTCTCCTGTGGAGTGGGGAGGGGGGAGGGGAGAGCGTGTCTACAAACTTTTGAATATATCTCTTATATTTATTTTTTTTTATATTATTTATAATTTGTATATTTTTATTATAAAATTACATATTAATATTTTATTATATTTTATATTACATTTATATATTTATATTTATATAATGTATAACATAATATATAATAATAAATATATTGATATAATATAATAATACTACAGAATAAATAATTTATAATAAATAAGTAATAAATTAATAATACATAAATATAAATTAAATATAAAATTAAAAATAAATGTAATTAAATATTAAAAATTATACTTATTAACAAAAGTTTATTTAAAAATGATAATATTTTATTAACTCATAGTAAATCAATAAAAATAAATGTATTAATAAATAAAATTAAATATTAAAAATCTAGTTTCATCAACAAGAATTAACTAGCAGGGGTGACCGAGCTCAACTCGGTCAAAATTAACTTTGTGTTCAACTCGATATAGTATTTTCCCTGAATCAGTCACTCTGAATTATTACTGTAAAACATGTTATTAATAATAGTATTATTTACAAAAATAATTAATAAGAAAAGTATGCGTTGTATGCACATGTTCATAAATTTTACTTTATTTTAAAATTTACAACAAAAGGACATCAATCCAAATCACTTTTTTAGTTCGACTCACTTTAGCTAACAATGCATCTCGAATACTATTAAGAATGTATAAGAAATTTCTTCACATTTTGAAAGATTATATTTTTTGCCAGATATATCCAAATTTGGATACATTCTTTCATTTGGTGCCAAATACGTGTTTTGGTTTCGTAATCTTAATAGTGGATTTTCGGCCAAATTTAGCCGGTATTTTGTCAAATATCGCCAATTTATTGGATTTTGCCATAGTCTCGTGATACTGAACCTTATTACCCATATGATCCACTAATCAAATGTGATCAAACATATGACTTAGCTCAATGGTCTTCAGGTAATCAAAAACAGTAGAGTATAAAATGAATCAAAATCGTTTAAGCCATTTCTTAAGTAAAATTAACTTGACAGCATTCAGCAATGAAGCGATATGACCCACTAATATAATTTTGTTTAATATGCAACTCAGCTCAATAGTCTTCTCGTGACAAAAGACGTTTTGTTGCAAAATTTAGGTAAAATTGATTGAGTCATTATTATATATAATTAGAATGACCCGAACCCATTAAGACCTAAAACGACCCACTAATTGAATTGTTACGAGTATGTGTCCTAGATCAATGGTTTTCTCTTGCCCGAAAACGATATAATAGAAAGTATACTCAAAATGGCGAGAACAATTTTCTAGATAAAATTAGCATGACCCACAATTGACCATTATATCGAAATCTCTCGAAAATGTGATCTAGCTCATTAATTTTTGCGTGCCGAAAAACGTTAGATACAAAATTTAGATAAAATCGATTGAGCCAATTTTTAGGTATAAATAGTTTGACCTTGACCCATTATGACCCAAAATGACTCATTAATCAAATTTTCTCAAACATCTGACCTAACCCAATGGTTTTCTTGCGGCCGAAAACGATAGAATATAAAATTTAGTCAAGATTGCGCTAGATTATTGTCTTGATAAAATTAGTATAACCCAAAAGTGACACACTGATCAAAATTTCTCGAACATGTGACCTAGCCCAATGATTTTCTCGTGCCAAAAATATGTTGTATACAAAATTTCGTTGAAATCGATTCGCCCGTTCTTTAGATGTAGTTTGACCATGATCCACAAATGACCCTTATAATAGAAATCTCTCGAACATGTGACTTAGCCCATTAGGTTTCTCGTGTATAAATATTGTTACACTCAAAATTTCGTTAAAATTGATCCTGCGGTTCTTTAAATATAAATAACTTGACCCAGACCCTTTATGACCCAAAATGACCCATTAATTGAAATTTCTCGATCATGCGACCTAGCCCAATGATTTTCTCGTGCCAAAAAATGTTGTATACAAAATTTCGTTAAAACTGATCCACATGTTCTTTAGATATAGCTTGACATGACCCGTTATGACCCATCATGACCCATAAATGACTCTTATAATCGAAATCTCTCAAACATGTGACATAGCCCATTAATTTTCTCGTGTCAAAAAACTTACATACAAAATTTCATTAAATTTGATACTGTCGTACTTTATATATAAATAGCTTGACCCAGACCTTTTATGACCCAAAATGACCCAGTAATCGAAATTTCTCGAATTGAGACCTAGCCCAATAGTTTTCTCGTGCCAAAAAAATGTTGTATACAAAATTTCGTTAAAATCGATCCACCTGTTCTTTAGCTATAGCTTGACCATGACCCATTTTGACCCATCATGACCCACAAATGACTCTTATAATCGAAATCTCTCGATCGTGTGACTTAGCCCATTAGCTTTCTCGTGTCAAAAAAACTATTACAGGCAAAATTTTGATGAAATTGATTCTGCGGTTCTTTAAATATAAATAGCTTGACCCAGACCCTTAATGACCCAATATGACCCATTAAAATTTTTTTTCGAACATGTAACCTAGCCCAATGTTTTTCTCGTGCCCGAAAACCATAAAATGCAATTTTTAGTCAAAATTGCGTGAGAAAATCTCTAGATAAAAATAGCATGACCCACAATGACCCCAAAAATGACCCACTAACCGAATTTTCTCGAACATGTTACCTAACCCAATGGTCTTCTTGTAATCCAAAACGATAAAATATAAAATTTGGTCGAAATCGTTAGAGCCGTTTTTTAAATAAAAATGGCTTGACCCACAATGACCCAAAAATGACCCACTAATCAAAATTTTTCGAACATGCGACCCAGCTCAATTGTTTTCTCGTGCCAAAAAACGATTGGATACAAAATTTCCTTAAAATCGATCCAGCCGTTCTCTAGATATAAATAGCTTGATCCTGACCCATTATGACCCGAAATGACCCAATAATCGAATTTTCTCGAACATGTGACCTAGCCCAATGGTCTTCTCGTGCCCGAAAATGGTAAAATCCAAATTTTTGCGAAAATCGTTAGAGCCGTTTTTAGGTGCGTTCGTAATTATATAATACGTAGCACCTATAGTTGTCGTTCAGTCCGTCCGTCTGTCCGTCCGCATATAACAACGCAAAAACTACCCAACCGAATCGTTTGAAATTTAAAATACATAATTATTACATAATTTTGTCGAGTCATTTCAAATTTTATGAAAATCGGATGCATAGATCAATTACAGGGGCAATCAAAAGTATTCCATTACATTACGGTCAATGGGGAAAAAAGTTTCAAATGCATTTTAATCGTTTGAAATTTAAAATACGCAATTATTACATAATTCTGTCGAGTTATTTCAAATATTTTGATAATCGTGTGCATAGATCAATTACAGGGGCAATCAAAAGTATTCAATTACATTATGGTCAATTAGGAAAAAGTTTCAAATATATTCTATACGTTTGAAATTTAAAATACATAATTATTACATAATTTTGTCGAGTTATTTCAAATTATATGAAAATCGGATGCATAGATCAATTACAGGGGCAATCAAAAGTATTCCATTACATTACGGTCAATGGGGAAAAAAGTTTCAAATGCATTTTAATCGTTTGAAATTTATAATACGCAATTATTACATAATTCTGTCGAGTTATTTCAAATATTTTGATAATCGTGTGCATAGATCAATTACAGGGGCAATCAAAAGTATTCAATTACATTATGGTCAATTAGGAAAAAGTTTCAAATATATTCTATACGTTTGAAATTTAAAATACATAATTATTACATAATTTTGTCGAGTTATTTCAAATTATATGAAAATCGGATGCATAGATCAATTACAGGGGAAATCAAAAGTATTCCATTACATTACGGTCAATGGGGAAAAAAGTTTCAAATGCATTTTAATCGTTTGAAATTTATAATACGCAATTATTACATAATTCTGTCGAGTTATTTCAAATATTTTGATAATCGTGTGCATAGATCAATTACAGGCGCAATCAAAATTATTCAGTTACATTATGGTCAATTAGGAAAAAGTTTCAAATATATTCTATACGTTTGAAATTTAAACTACATAATTATTACATAATTTTGTCGAGTTATTTCAAATTTTATGAAAATCGGATTTATAGATCAATTATAGGGACACTCAAAAGTATTCCGTTACATTACGGTCAATGGGAAAAATGTTTCAAATGCATTTTAATCGTGTTACACTCATACGAACTTAATAAAATTTATATGCAACTATAAAGTACATATTATAATATACATCATACATAATTTGTGGTGCAAAGAACATTTGTTATTGATTTACAAGGCCACACAAAAGTATTACATTATATAATGGTATAGGAAGAACATTGTTTGATGAGCGTTTTAATTGTAATTCACTATTTACAATTTTATGAGATTGACATATGAAAGTAATATTTTTAAAACTTCGTTATCGTACGAACGCACCTAATTTGCTACGCTTCACGTGCAATTTCCAACTTGTTGAGATAAAATTTACCCACACACACACACACAATTTTTGCTCGCATTATAGTATAAGATTTTAAAAATGATAATATTTTATTAACTTATAGGACATAATAAAAATAAGTGTATAAATATATAAAATTAAATATTAAAAAATCTACACATTAACAAGAATTTATTTAAAAAATGATATTTTATCATCCGCCATTATTGATACTATTGTCATATACCTTCAGCAATCTCGCGACGTATCCCCCAAGGGTATACGTGTATTAAAGATTGGGAACCGCTGTTCTACGAGAATGATATAAATGAGACATTTGTTGCCACTTTAGTTTTTATCATTTATTTATCCACAAGTTAAATATTTATCAATTCTTTGTCACCTTTTTCTAATCACTTTTTGCGCTCTTGTTTTTCCAGTCACTTTTTTCTCTAAATTCTAGAAAACATTCCGAAAAAAATGTTATCGTCTAAAGCAGTGATAGATTTGGAGTTTGTAGACTCACCCCCCCCCCCCCCCGCCCCCACAGAAGAACAAGGGTGGCTGAATGAAAAAAATATATATGAGTTGATATTACTATGAATTAATAAAATCTTATCATTTTTATTTATTATTATTAATTACTTTAATTATTATCATTTTTAAATAAATTTTTGTTAATGAGTATAATTTTTAATATTTAATAATATTGTACATTTTTTTTATTTTTTTTTATTTAATTTTCAATTTATAATTATGTATTATTAATTTATTATTTATTTATTATAAATTATTTATTATTTATTATTATTAATTATTATTATTATTATTATTCTTAATTTATTAATTATATTATTATGAATTATTTACTATTAATATATTATATTAATATATTAATAATTAATTAATATGTATTATATAAGTATAAATATATAATATAAAATGTAATAAAATATTAATATGTAATTTGATACTAATAATAAAAATAATAATCATATAATATATAAATTAATTATGTATAATTTAAATTATAAATAATATAAAAAAAATAATGTAAGAGATAGATTCAGAGTTTGTAGACAATCGCCCTCTCCCCCCCCCCCCCCCCCCACCCTCCAACCACCATCACAGAAGAACAAGGGAGACTGAATTAAAAAAAAATCATTTAAGTACCTAGTGTTTATTATCTTATTTTTCGTATCTTGCAATTTTTTTTTTCATTGAGGCAATAACAGGTTTTGAGATAACTTTTAAAGCCCCCCACCTTCGCCCATCTCAGTCCCGAGAGAGCAAGGACGCTCAAATTTCATAAAACCGTCTCAATCTAGTGTTTATATTCTAAGATTAACCATGTGTACTATTATCAGACTTATTTAAATATGTGATTTGTAAAAAGGGACACTTTTTTCCGGTGCGCTTTTTTCCGGGGACGCTTTTTTCCGGGGCGCTTTTTTCCGTGCGCTTTTTTCCGGGGACGCTTTTTTCCGCCTACCCTTATTATGGGTATCTTATATATTATTGTCTGAGCGAAGCGAAGTCTTTATACTCAGAGATACGTAACGATATTAAAAGTCAAAAAAATTCTTTCGTCAAGCAAATCTCAAAAAGTACTTGCCGGATTTTGATTCTGTTTGTACCAATAGGTACCTATGAAGGTAATCTGGTGAATGCACTACATACGAAAAATTAGTTCCAAATAGTTTAAAAGTTATATTAAAAAAACTGATAAAAAAGCACAATTTATTTGCATACGTCACAGAAATTTGGTGTGCGTGATTTTCACCAGCTGGATATTTTCGTAGATAACCGAATCAGTACATGGAGTAAATAGTAATCATTAACGCACTCAAAAATATTGAATGCAATAAAACATTTTAAAATTTAATCATGCAGGAAAATAAAACTGTTATTTTTTTATATAAAAAAAAATGTCATAAAAACTTTGATTTTGAGATTTTGTGATAATCTCTTAATAGCATTTTTTGATCGCTAAAAGAATGTTTTATATATTTCGCGTGTGAAAATTAGAAACAATTACGTTTTTAAATAAAAAGTTTCTTTTATGACATCATTTTACCTTTATATTTATTTTTGTTGCATGTTTTCTTTTAACTTATATTTTGTTTGTGTGTGGAAGTCCAGGGCTTGAATTTCAGGGCGGGATGGCGGGATTCACGCCCAAAATTTTGAAATCCCGCCCAAAAGAATAACGTAGACGGGAGGCTCCCGCCCAAAAAATTTTGCATTTTGAAACTATGATCAACTCCCACGACCGTTTTGCGAATTTTATGATATTTTCATGCGAGTAATCGACACATTTTGCGAGTTTTTTTACAGCGAAAAATCATTGAAAATCACGATTTTTTCCGCGACTGTTTGACAAATTTTGCAATTTTTCCCTGCAATCAATTGACGAGTTTCGTTGTATTTTCCGCGGCGAAATAGAGGTGATTCTGTTCGGAATTTCCACTCCCCCCCCCCCCCCCCCCAAAAAAAAAAAAAAAAAAAAAACCGCATTCAATTCCAAAAATTATGAAACAGTAACGCCACGGACGCGCTATTGCGCATAAATTACTCAAAAGATCGGAGATGACACACAAAAGAAACAGCTCTTACACGTTTCACAAGACGCGTGATTTCGTAAAAGTTTGCTAAAAAACGGCAAATATTGTTAAAAGATCGCGAAAAAACAACTACTTTCCGGCAAATTTCGTCAAAAGATTCACGAAAGAATGCCTAATTTTGCCACAGAACTCTGTAAAACGGCAGTTTTTGTCAAAAAAGTCGCGAAAGAACGGCAAATTTCGTCCAAAAATCGCGAAAAACGACAAATTTCGACAAAAGATTCACTATAAATGACAAAGCGCGATAAAACAACAGATTTCATCAAAAAATCGCGAAAAAACGGCAAATTTCCTCAGAAAATTCACGAAAAAAATCAAATTTCGTCCAAAAACCGCAAAAACGACAAATTTTGACAAAAGATTCACTATAAACAAATTGTCCGAAAATATTGCGAAAAACGGCAATTTTCGTAAAAAAAATCGCGATAAAACATCAGATTTCATCAAAAGATCGCGAAAAAATGCAACTTTCGTCAAAGGAAACCTCTCCCTCCTTCCTCCCCCCAAAAGTAATGTAACGGGGAGTTCATTTTTATGTTCAACAAATTAATTTTCCTGCTTCAATATATATATTTTTTTTTCTTTGCTACTCTCAAATCAGTTTCTGACAGCTCCAAATCTTTCTGAGTGAGTGCAATTCCTGAAAGCAGCCATATATTAAACAAAAAGTATCCCTTTACTCAACAAAGTATTCATTTTTTAAGAAAATCTTTTTCGATGAATTTGACTTGCCCCTTTTTTAAAGAAATGCAAACAATAGTGATACTTCTTATCTTCTACACTCAAATAAGTATTATTTTATGATTAAATTTGTATCTTGCACATTTAAAATACAGAAAAATAACATTAATTATAATTATTAATCATTAATTATAAATTATAAATATAAATTTATTAAATTAATTAGAAGTTTTATTAATTATTATTAAAATAATAATTAGACCTGTGACAAAAATAATTAGCACCGGGAGGAAATTTACCACCAGTAAAAACTAGACAGTATAAAAGTTTTTTTTACACATTTTGCATAATTATTCTGAATTGTTGATAAAAATTGCTTCAGTGATATTTTTTATGTCTGTTTTCTGGTAATTCTTTAAATAGCACATAAAATAATGGCGGATTTTAAACATTTTTTCCCCTCCCAAACAGCCAAACTCCCCTCCATTTATAAATGTTGGTAGGGAGACTCCCCTCCTTCGAAAAATTGAATTTCATGCCCTGAAGTCAATTCTGGTCACTAATTTTTCGGCACGGATACCACAAGCGCATCAGATTTGGCGCAATTTTTTTCAAAACCCATTTGGCGAAAACTCCGTTTTCAAATAACGCTTACATACACATTTTTAAATAATTTTCTATTTTCAAAAAGAACTTACAGTAAATAAAATAATAATAATAATTAATAACTATAAAAAGAAATATTTTATATAATTAAAAAAAGGAAATGAAAGTAAATAAACATTTTATGAGTAAATAAACAAATAATAAATAAATAAAGCCGGGTTACCATCTCAGTAAAATAATGACATTTTGACGCCAATTATGTATCCTGGTACATATGTGACATCTTTTCCCATTTTTCATCCATTTCCTGTTGGCATACAACTTTGAAATTTGGAATATGTATGCATACCTGGGAGCAATACTCGAATTAGACATTGATTTTTTAAAAATTCGATCCAAAAAGGGGCAACGGGGGCTATTTTTTAAAGATTTATACTGCATAAAGGAGCCACTTACCTATTTTTATATACAAGAAGAAGTAAGTGGTATGTAAAAACAATTATAGTATACATAAATAAAATACTTGAGATAATATACTAGAGATATAAGCACCGGGTTTGGCGAGATATTTTATGCCAATTAGGCGAAAACATCGTTTTGATTACCGGATACATATAGCATGCTACAATAACACGTTATTTATTTATTTCAAAATGAAATAAAGGAATAAACGAAACATTTTCTGTTATTAAAAAAAAGAAATAACAATCAATAAATGATAATATTTTTAGAACAAACAATTTATTATAACATTTATATGATAACCAGCATGTTAGGCAACTGAACGCCATTTTGGTGCCAATTAGGTACCTCGGTGTGTATAGGGCATATATGTGCCATATTTATTTGTAAAACGTAGCATGAACGTTTACCAAGTGTGTTTTCATAGTTGTTTATTTTTGCAACATAGCGCACCTTCCGAAGCCAAAACTGCACAAAAGAAAAAAAAAATCAATATTTGCAATAATTTTTTTTTTTTTTTTTTATGTAATGCACATTTTGTAATTAGTAGGCTCGATAATCAGACCTCGTTTTTTTGCTTTCAAAGATGTTATTTCATACGACGTCTTTTTTGGATTCGTCGTTTTTCCATATTTGATAGTATGCGTCTACTCGTTTTGTAACTTTTTTTGTAACTTTCTTCTTTATTAACAGCGACGTTTGGATTTCCTATTTAAATAAAATTTCTTCTCAATACAAAGAATTTTGTTAAAATAAATAAATAAATGAAATGCGGACATCTATTGCTCAAAGCACAAAATTTTTCCTATTGAGTTAGTAAAAATCAGTAAAAACATAATTTTTATGATAATAAAAAGGTGACTTATGTAATAACAGAGTCATATATTATGTACGTTATGGATTAAGTATGAATATTTCTCCACCATTTATAAATAATAATAGTAATAAAATAAAATGCGGACAGACCGAAGTCTATATTTGACTGAAAACAACAACCATTTTCTAAATGCTTTAAAAAGATGGCCAATGAAAAGTGATATTTCAAAAGTATTATGAAATTAGTTAAAAACCATTTATTTTAAACTAATGAATAAAAGATTTATATTTTTAATGTAATAAATGGGATTTGAAAAATTATTGGAAATTTATCACCATAGATGTATCAATATTATAATCAGTACTTTGTATGCAAAATGGAACAATTAGCAATACATTTTGAACCCAAAAAATGGTCGTTGCTTCTTTTAAGGTTAAAAAGGAGGTTACGAAATATTCCTATACAGAGATGCCAAGCCTCCGCTTATTGCACAGCAGAATTTTCTTATAGGAAAAGTTATTTTTAAATCCGCAGAATGTTCCTATTAAATAAAAGATTTTCTGTATTAAAATACCGGTATCCAAAATGCCGGAGACTTGGCAGCTCTGCCTATAACATTTTAATTAATCACGGTACTTTTTTTTAATCGGATTCAAATTTAGTGAAGATAACGTTTTTTGGTCAAAAGCAGCTTTTTTCCACATGTGTAACTACGATACAATTCCTTGATGCTGAAATAAAATGTTTTGACTTATGCTATTACTGCTTCCTCTTATTTATTTATTTGAATTTTAAATAAGATGACTCAAAATCATGTTTTTTAAATGTACGGAAAAAATGCATTTCGAGAGAGGGCGAAAAGAACAATGTTTGGCGATTTATTACCTGCGTTTGGCTAAGTTTCTTACTACCTCGTATTTAATACTCTTCACAATACTTCGCTGTTATATGGACTTAGGCGCTTTTATAAAAAGTTTGACGTAGTTCGGGCTTAAGAAAGTGAGTATTTTACTGAATAATACAAATAAATGAAAAATGAATACTAAGAAATACTAATAAAAGAAAAATGAAGTGTTATATTGATCTATGTATATTTAAAAATGCTTCTGCTAGCACTATTTAGATAATTTATGTGTATATAATAGGAGATAAATAGCTTTTGATTCTGTATTTCTATGCTTTAAAGCATTAACGTTTGTGTGTTTTTCGTTATCATTGGGAGTACCTAGCCGATTTAAAAAATAATGTGGGCAAAAAATGTTTGTAACTATCTTTGCTGAAAAATATACTATATTTTGCGTAGGAACAATAATCACCATAAATGCACGAGCAAAAAAAGTTCTAAAATTGAGAATTCTTTGATGTCAATATGACTAAAAAAATTTTTTTTTTTTTTTTTTTTGGTGGCAACTTTTAGGATATAATATTCTCGTTATGAACGATTTCTAAAACATTCGACAATTTGATTTCACAAATTGAACATTTTTTTTCTAGAAAAAGTTTTAAACCCAATTTATTGAGAATATTGCAATTTCTAGGATACTGTTGGGGTCAGAAACTATAACTTTGGCATCACAGTAACTTATAAGATGTAAGTGCTCTTTTAGGACAAATTTTTAAAAAAAGATTCCTTAACTCTTATCGACAACCTCATTGCATCCGTGGAAAACAGATATTCAACATTATAAACTATTCGGACGGATTTCACACCGTATAAAATCCACTCCATTCTCTTCAAACATAATAGTTTATGTTATTTATAGTTTCTCAAATCGGTGCGAAGCTTTTGTTTATGCTCATGACATCATTTCAAAGAGTTATATTTGCAATATAGGAAAATTTGGTGTTTTATTTTCTGTATTACTTTTAACATTTTGCATATTTCCAATTTTATATCCATGCATGGTTTGCTTTTCTTTTATAAAAATAGTATATGCAACTTTATATGTAAGATTTTGTAATGATTTCTATGATTCAATATGCTTATTTTCATCATATATTATCACAATGAATGACCAATTAAAGGTAACATCTCATTTTCTTTACTTATCGCAAGTTATTAAATGTTTATTCTCAGCAATATCGCTCAGACTAATCCCTCTGAGGGAAAAGTCCTAGTTAAATTTATGGTATTGTCTGAATTACTTTGGATGTATTTATAAAAGTATTGATATATATATACAGGGTGATTTTAAATTGCTTTTACAAAAAAGATTGGTGATAGTACACATCAAGACAAACAATATTAAATAGGGAACCTGGGGTCCCAAATGTTTTCTGGAGGAGATAGCCACAATTAAAGTTTAGTGTCCAAAATTTCAAATAATCATAAGAAGCAGAAAAATTAATTGATGGATTTGTGGTTTTTACTAAAACTATTCTTCATATCAGTATGTCTTGAAAATAAATTATAAAGATAAATTTCAAAAAATGCCGATAGAGGGACTATAGAGTAACGAACAACTATTTTTTACCATTATTTTTTGCATCTCATTAAATGTTTTCAAAAGCTTAGCCATAAACTTAAATTTTGAGCTCAAAATCTGAATCGTTGGGAGTGGTTAAGTACTGCAAACTGAATTAAATTAGTAAAAATTTTTTTTTTATTAATTGGTAAAAATTCATTTATTTAAGTAGATAGTTTAATTAAAAGTTAAGCTGTCTGTTTATTGGCATTTTTTTACAAACTGTGATAATTTTAAAAAATAAATTCACAATTGTATGCAGTTAAACATTTATATCAAGCCATTCTTTTAAATATATGCTAAAAATATGGAGGTTCTCAGTACTATTGGCCAACACTATGTTTGTAATTTTCTTATTTTCATGATGTAGAGTGATCACATAAATCAAGTAAACTTATATTTTATTCTTTTGTTCATTTTAGGGAACTTTAGAAGCTCTTGAATTTTTACTTAGTAAAGGATATCAACCTAAGCGTTCATTCTATCTAGGATTTGGTCATGATGAAGAGGTAGTTGTTTTGTGTTATTGCAATTTGTTTTTGTTTATCTTTACTTTTTATTAAATCATCGATTCGGAAAGTCTTTGAAGTTATTTTTAGGAAATTTAAATATATTAAATGATTTTACATAGGAGAATAACCTGAAGTTTTTTTTTTTTTTTTTTTTTTTTTTCAGAAGTTATTTAAAGTAGTAATATATCATTCATAATAACAGTGGTTTGCATAATTTCTAGAACAGATAATTCAATTAATGTTCTATAAAGCAATTTTAATACTGATGCAAGAATGCAATAAAAATATTCTGTCACATTACTTTTTTTAATTATAAAACTTGAAAGATCTTTATTATTGAATTTTTAGTACATAATGGAAACATTCTGTTTTCTTTAAAAACAATCAGCCATCCACATGGAAGCAATAAAAAATGAGTCATCTACTCCTGAATCAAAGCTGGAGTACCTGTTTGATATCATGCACTCTGTCATTGCATCAAAAGCCATTGTCAGATATGGTTGTATGTGGTAATCTGTATTGAGTTTTGCGAATTCAGTAAATGTTCTACACTTAAAGTTATACAAGTACAGTTTATTTCATTTTGTAGAATTTCATAAATGAATAAACTTAGTCTTTTTGCAAAATTTTTATTATTTTTTTTTAGCAATTTTCATGGTTCTGTTCTTAAAAGGTAAAAACTGAACCATGATAAGATCATTCCTAAGTCTGTCTGTCACAGCCATTTTACTCATAAATTATAGGACATGGAAAGTTCGAATTTGGAGGAAGTAATTAAGACTATTGACCCACATATTTACTGATTATAAAAGATTTACAAATATGTTTAATTAAGTTACTTGAAAACAAAAAAGTATTTTCATTGTATATTGTATGGGGTACTGTGTGAAAGCTTTCCTAATCCAGAATTCAAAAGTACATTTCTTTTAATTTTAGGTATTATATTTTCAGAAATATCATTAAAAATGTAGTGCAAGAGTATGTTTCCTCCTGTCTATTTCCAAAATCTATCGAAGCTAAATTTGTGAATAAAATTAGAGGTAGTGGACATTAATTTGAACCTTGTAGGAGAACTATAGCAATTACTCTAGGTCACATAGTATTTAGAAAAACACATTTTTAAATTACACACAAATTTCAATTTGTGGGCATTCAGCAAAAATGTTGAGGAATGCTGGAGGTACATATCATAGCAGAAGGATAAAAGCATTGTTGATAATAATTTTTGAAAAAAAAATGTGGGCATCTATTAGCTGAGATATTAATCCTTAAAGAGAGACAGACAATTTGGACATACATAATGACAAGGATGGCATACTTTTTATATTATTGGCTTTTGAAGCTTACCTAACAACTTTTAATGATATATCTGTATAATGCAATGCCCATTAACAGTATAATTGCAATAAACTTCAAATTGTTAAAAACAGACTAATTTAATTAGAATTAATCACATAAATACTACTATGGGATTTGTGACTAGTTTGCATTGAGTGGATCTCTCAATATGCCTTCTGTGTCTTTGAAAGTTAATTAAAAACATTAGGAAAAATGTGGCATGGACCAAACAGCAATTCGGTGAACTCTTTTCAAAGTGCACTTAGCAAATACCAAGTTTAAACTTTGAACAAATATTTTGTTTTAGTTCCACTATAAGAAGGAAAGATTATTTCTACACTGAACTTAGGTTTATGAAATACCAAATAAATTTTAAATATGCACTACTCTCATTGTCAGTACAGAATTAAGTTTAAAAAAAATCTGATTAGGATAAAATTTTAAAAAAGTTTTACAGAATAGTAATATTTGATAATATTAAGGCTTCATATCTCTTCGAATTTTCATGGTATACCCATTTATATTTTTCTAGTATATACAGCGATACCCAACCCAATGTAGTATATGTTTTACAAATTAATATAACTTTTAGCACCATATATATGTATATATATATTGATAATACATTTAATAATTCATACATTTATTATTTGAAAATCTCTAAGCATGAGAAATGTGGTGCATATTTGGAAAAAAAAAAAAAAGATGTCATTTTGAGATTGAGCATTTGCAAAAACATCTAAATAAAAATCCTTATCTTTTATTAGTCCCACCAGTATGTGAGACTTGAGATATTCTGCTCTCAAAGCTGGTAAACAAAAGGTACTGGTTTTGAACCCATGTCTCCCTCATTTGCATAACCATTCAGAGTTTTCAATGTTCTTCTTAAACCTGGATTAATATGGGTCAGATTCCCATTGAAAAATACTCATGAAAATCGTTCCCTTTCTTTTTCAATCTATCTCTCTCATGCAGATTGTTTACCGTAATAAACACTACTACTTTATCCATTATCTAAGTGACCAAAGCATACCTAAGAAGCATTCTCTAAGTTAAGCATTGGTCAAAAGCAGATTATGTTTTTTTAATTGGAACCTCAGAAAGACATGAATAATGTTGAAGTTGATATAAAAATAAAGTATTTTAAACAATAGAATTTTATAATGATTCACTATTTATCTTAAAAATCCCATCTAATTTCATGACTACAATTCATGTTGTTCCAAAGAATATCCATTACACTTGGGCCCTGATTGTGGAAAATTCATTGCTTTTATTTATGCTTGGCAGAAAGCTGGGACTAGAGAATGAAAGAATTCTGAAGGCTTCTTTTAAGATCTCCAGTTGCAGCATTTTTGTAAACTCAGTAGTTAACAGTATTTTCTTCACTAAAGTTTCAGCCCTAAAATTAGCTTTTTGCAATATTACTTTTCATACTTTAGAAACTTTGTTTTAAAATATATATCGCTATTAGAAATCGTTAACATATATTTTTTCATAATACACAAATTACAGCCCAAAAAGTACATTTATTTTCCTTATTTTACTACATTATATATTCATATACTTAGCACAATATGTCTTTACATAATTTATTGTTCAGTGACTTATTGATAGCATGGATGTTTTCATGTAGTTACCATTAAAATTTCTGTATATAACACACAGTCTTACTTTTTAGGCTTAAAATTTTGAAAGAAAAAATGCACAATGCAAATGCAGAAAAAATGCAGTATAATGATATCAGACAGAAAAAATCCAAATATATCTTCATGAATTTACTTTATATTTTACTTCTCTTTTAATATCTGTTTAATAATTTTTTTAATAGCCATATTTTGTTATATTTGTGCCTTATAAATATATGCATCAATAAGTAAATAATCTTCTAGATTCTCCTTCTCTTGCAGTTCATTTAGAAGTAGTTTTGATTTCTCCTTTTCTATTTCCTGATTTCAGTAAACAAAATTAAAAATTGTTAAAACTATTTAATTAAAAATAATTGCATTCTTTGTTGATCTGTAATAATAATTTATAAATCTTAGCTGTTATTTTATATTTATATATATATTTTTTTTAGGTCCATGGAGAGGATGGTGCCCAGTATATTAATAAATTGCTTCAGTCTAGAAATGTGAAACTTGAATATATATTAGATGAAGGAAGCCTTGTTGTAGATAATTTTGTTCCAGGCATCAGCAGACCAATTGCTTTGTAAATTTTTTCTTGTTTTTAAAGATATTTTATTGCTAAAAAATAAAAATATAATTCTTTCTATAAATTTTTAAAATGCTTTTATCTTTTTTTTTTTTTTTTTTTAAAGAAAACAAGATTTTAAATACTGAACCAACTTCCTTTCTTTCTTTTTTTTAAAAAATGCAATTTTAATTTCATTCAACTAAGAATTCAGAAGTGGAAATCTTCTGTACTTTAGCAATATTTTGTTTAGCCTAAAATTGTACCTAAAAATTCTTCTGAACTTTTCACAGTAATAATATATCTCTGCCAAACAAAATTTGACATTGATCGATTTAATTTTTAAATAAATTCTTGCCCATTTATTTTATTGCATCAATAAGTAAATAATCTTCTAGATTCTCCTTCTCTTGCAGTTCATTTGAAAGTAGTTTTGATTTCTCCTTTGCTATTTCCTGATTTCAGTAAACAAAATTAATAATTGTTAAAACTATTTAATTAAAAATAATTGCATTCTTTGTTGATCTGTAATAATAATTTATAAATCTTAGCTGTTATTTTATATGCATATTAATTTATATATACAGCTCATATTCAAAATATTAGAATAATTACCTTTTTTTTAGAAATTGAAAATATCGTTTGGTAATTTAATGTCTTTTAATGAAAATATGCAAACGATATTTTTATTAAGAACTTATTGTTGATTAAACTTACTTGTTATCTTAAATTTAATATCATTTTTGAAAAGATTAATTGCAAAAAAAATTATTTTGAAAAGCCAAAATATTAGAATATTTATTCAAGTGGTTCAAAATATTAGAATATTTCACATTAATTCTCCTTTAATTATTACCAATTCTTAACTGGTGGCATCATTGATTAAATTCAGACTATTTTATTTAAAATCAGTATTCTTTTTTGCAGTTTGTTTCTTTTTCGTCTTAAAATGGGCCGTGTGAGTGATATTCCTGAATCTACTAAACTTCGTATGGTTGATTTGTATTGGCACGGTAAAAATCAATGTTTTATAGCGAATTATTTACATTGTTCGCAATCGAGCGTTAGTAAAATACTAACACAATATTCAAAAATTGGAAAATTTCAAGATAATCGCCGAAATGGTGGCCGAAAACCAAAAACATCTGCTAGAGATGACAGGAAACTGAAGAGTATAGTTAAGAAAAACCGTTTTAAAAGTGTGCGATTCTTGCACCAAAAATGGAAAGAAGAAGGAGTTGAAGTTTCTACATCGACAACATTAAGACGTCTCCATAAATTCAAATTTCGTGTACCGAAAACAAAACCTCGCAAGACTACAAGACAAAAGCGTATAAGATTGAATTGGTGTAAATCAAGACGTTTATGGAGCAATGAAGATTGGAAAAATATATTATTTAGTGATGAAAGTATGTTTTGTGTTTCATATGGTAATCAAGGTATTCGAGTTTGGAGAATGAAGCAAGAAGCATTTGATAAAGAATGCCTTAAACGTTCCGTAAAATTTGCTGCTAGTGTCATGGTTTGGGGTTGTATGAGTGCAGAAGGACCTGGAAAGTTATGCATCGTCTACGAAAAGGTTAACTCTCTGATATATCAAGAAATTTTAGAATATTACATGATTCCATCATCAGAAGATTTATTTGAAGATGATTTCATCTTTCAACAAGATTTAGCGTCCCCGCATACCTCGGTGTCAACTAAGAATTGGTTCCGCCAACACAACATTAAGGTACTTCCTTGGCCACCAAATTCACCAGATCTTAATCCCATCGAAAACTTATGGTGTATAATGAAGAAAAAACTTCAAGAAAATCCTCCTTCAAGTAAAACTGAGTTATTGGCACTATAACGAATAAAGTCTATTTGGGCTAATATTGATAGAAATGTTTGTAAACACCTTGTATATAGTATGCAAGATCGATTGTACGCTGTTATGAAAGCTAAAGGGGATGCTACAAAATATTAACTACCATTTACTTCATATTCATAAGGTAATATTGTTGCGTAAAATAAAATATTCTAATATTTTGAACCAATCTAAATTTTATTCTAATATTCTGGTGTGTTTAAGGAAGCTGTATACCTAATTTATTGTGCTGTATTTTATATTTTATAAATGTTAAAATCTTATCTAAACATTCCAGATTTAATTTATAAGAAATTTAATTGCATTTACTTAGTATAAAAAATAAACAAATGACAAATAATTTTTTCTTATTACTTTTTCTTAATTATTCTAATATTTTGAATATGAGCTGTATATATATATTTATATAGTTTATGTATAGTTTATGCATTTCTTGTATTAATTTAGCATTGGAATATCTGAAAAGGGAAGTTTGCATTTAGAGCTTACAGTAAATGAGCCTCCTGGGCATTCTTCTTTGCCAAGCAGAGAAACAGCTATTACAATTTTGTCTTCTGCAGTTTCAAAGTAAGTTAACTCACCATGGTGCATGTTTTCTTATTATTTTCATTTGCATACTGTCCAAATTAATATATATTTTTTTATTTATTTTTGCATGCAAAACAATTATTACTTTTCTTTCTTAAGATTAAAAGGAGATGTATTTCCAAGTATGTTTGGTAAAGGTCCTGAAAAACAAATGTTGGAAGAAATGGCTTATTCTGTAAGTAAAAGAAAAAAAAAGTGACACACACTGTAATTATTATAATATCCCATTGCATATATATATATTATACATGTATGCATTGCATATATATGTATATATATATTTTTTTTTCTCATGCTTCAAGAAAAATATGGCTGTAATTTTGAAAATTACAGCCATATTTTAAAAGACAATGTTATGTAAAATTTATTTCTTAAAATAAATTATATCTGAGATAGATTTACTTGTTTTTAGGGTTTCATACTTAAAAAAGTGAAAACAGAACCAACAATCAAACCTGTGTCTGTCTGTCCATTTGTCACAGCCATTTAATGAGTAAACTATGGAACATGGAAAGTTCAAATTGGCTAAAGTAATAAAGCCTATTGTTATTGATTCACATATTTATAGATTAGTAACCATTCACGAATATATTTAAGAAAATTATAGGGGGCTAATTAAATTACTTGAAAAAAAAAACTTTTCTTTCTATATTGTGAAAGCTTTTGTAATGCTAAACTCAAAAATAGATTTTTTTTTAATAATATGTATTCAGATATATCATCGAAAATATAATACAAAAGTATGTTCTTCCTTTCTCTATTTCTGAATCTATTAAAACTAAAATTATGAGAGAAAACTAGGATTAGTCGAAGTTTATTTAAAGCTTGTAGGAAAACTATAGCGATTACCCTGGGTCACATAGTTTTTGACAAAATCGCATTTTACCATTGTGGGATATACTTATATAACATAATAAATTTTTTCATAATTTTGCACTCCCTCCCTCCATTTAGATAATGCATGTTATTAGCCAATCCATAATGATATTGTTATCAGTGTCTTAAAATCAAATTATCATTTTTTGATAAAAAATCTATTAAATCCATTAGATTTTTAAAATCCCAAGATTATAAGAACTTCACGTTTTTATAAACATTTTAATAAACAACTTATATTACTTGAGAGAAGTGTTACAAAATATATTGAAAACAGATAACATTGACATGTTTTGGTTCCAAATCTGATAAGAACCATAGTCATAATAAAAACAAAAATACAAATTGTCTCACAGTCAATACAAATGATACACGATAATGAGATATAAACAAAATGTACTATGTAGGGATATTTCCTTATGAAAGCTTAAATGAGATGAGCCACAATGGAGAAAATAATTTTTGATCATGGTCTATTTTTAATTTAATTTCTTACAATAGAGTGCATGTCTTTGTTTACATCTCATTGTCGCATGTCATTTATATTAACCATGAGACGATTTGCATATTTTTTTTTATTATGATTATGGTATTGAGAAACACCGAAAATATATATCAATAAATATAAAAACTTTGTTAAATCACCATAAAAAGAAATTAAACAGGACGCGTTTCGAGCTGCAAAATTACCGCTTGTCATCAGCTGGTCCAAACACGTGTCACAACGGACAGAGTGGAAACAACAGTGAAATAAAGAGGGAGGAGATTATACAGAGTACGACAGGTGGCGCTGCTTGTCAGAGCCAAGGAGGAAGAGAAAAATAAAGATAAACTCAAAGAAGGAGGGAGGAGATTACAAAGACAAGAGGAGAACAATCTTTGTAATCTCCTCCCTCTTTCTTTGAGTTTATCTTTACTTTTCTCTTCCTCCTTGGCTCTGACAAGCAGCGCCACCTGTCGTACTCTGTGTAATCTCCTCCCTCTTTATTTCACTGTTATTTCCACTCTGTCCATTGTGACAGGTGTTTGGACCAGCTGATGACGAGCAGTAATTTTGCAGCTCGAAACGCGTCCTGTTTAATTTCTTTTTATGGTGATTTAACAAAGTTTTTATATTTATTGATATGATTATGGTTCTTATCAGAATTGGAACCAAAGCATGTCAATGTTATTTGTTTTTAATATATTTAGTAACTTCTTATTCAAGCAATATAAATTGTTTATTAAAATCATATTTTGAATTTTTTTCTTTTGATTTGAGTCATGTACAGATATGGTTATACATTTATTATTTGCATACTTTATTGATTCAAATGTGGAGGTGTCAATAAAATATTACTTTGTTTATGAAATAACTTTATGTCAAATAACACTTAAAAGAAATAATTGCTATTTAAAAATACTTATAATAGCTTTTTGTAACATAATTCATTCAATTGTAATAATGTCTTTGCACTTGCTGCAATACTGGAGGAGGTGATGTTGGTAGAAAGAGCTTCTTATCAACAGCACAGGTAGACAGCATTCTTTCTCATTAAATTATCAGTAAATAAAATACAAAAGATATCATTTCAAACATTATGTGTACTTAATTTCTCGAATTGTAAATTATATATTCACACATATAAGGCAGAAGAATAGATGCCAAACCTTGTGTGTATGCCATATTTTGGAATTAAACAATTTTATAATAATTCAATGATTTTTAATAATAACTTTGTATTTCCATAAAAATAGATACCAGACAAAAAATATATAACAAAACAGAAAATTTTGGTTGGGTCAAAAATCATGATATCAAAAGACAAAACTCTCTCTCTCCCTAGACATATCTTATGATCTAGACACACGGCAGTGTGTCAGCCAAGTTCACAAAGTAAAAGGCGACACACCAGCCATGAGTCTTAAAATGATTTGTTATGTTACTTGTTATTCAATAGAGCGACTTGGCAAGTTTTTAGCTACCAACTTTAATCTTTGAGTCAGAATACAATTTAATATGGAATCTGATTGGCAAGGATCTATTCAATCAAATGTTCGAATAAGTGTATTGAAGTTAAGGAAGGGATCAACTTTAAGTTCTGATCAACTAAATAGAGAAATTTGAATAAGAGAAAACTTGCTAAGTTGCTCTATTGAATAACAAGTAACATAACAAATCATTTTAAGTAATTGAATAATATTACGCATGACAGGAGCTATGATTTAAGAAGCTGCGAAAGAACTTGGTTTGCAGTTAGATCTCACTTCTTTTATTAGCGAAACCTTTAACGAACTTGGGATTCTTTCACATTCATATTTTTGACAGGATATTATTTGACGAACTCCCCACCCCCTTAAATCATAATGTTGTGTATACATAGACCCTTACACGCAAATTTCAATTTACAGACATTCTGCAAAGTAGTTGAGAAGTGCTGGAATACCTATCATCACAGAAGTATAAAAAGATTGTTAATATTGATTTTTTTTTTCATTGTTGGTAATTAGTCAAGATGTTAACCTTTAAAGATACAGACAATTTAGACATTTTGCAGTTTATTTGCCATCAGCTTTTAAAACCTAGATAGCAACTTTTTCTGATATTTTTGTATAATGCAAAACTCAATTATTCATGTATTTATTGCATGGAACCCTCTGAACACAAGTAATACTCACACTTGTCCAGTTATTTGTCAATAAATATTACAGAAAAGTTGTAACATTTTCAATATTCTTTGCGATTGTTTTATTCAATATCATAAATTATGTTTCATTAATTTGAAGAATTACCTATGATGTTGCAGATAATTTCTGTTTGTGTACTTTAAGTTAAGTTACTTTGTTTTATTCTGTCTAGATCAAATCATGAAATTTATTTTTGATCTCTTTCATTGAACGAATTTTCCTTTAATGTTCCATGTATGTTCATTTTCAATCACAATGTAGTATTCATGATTGTCAAGAACATACCACATTTGGGCCAAAAACATTCTTTTACATTTTTTGTTTGAAATCCCATATCCCAAGAATAAATTTTTTTGCTTAAATTTTGCACAGAAACAGAAGCTCATTGTCAGTGACAATGTATATTGAAGTATTTTTAGAACTGTACCACACCAGCGATAGTGTCCGAGAATGAAAACTGATCATCTTTTATGTTTCTGATTGAAATCACATATTTATTGAAACAATTTCATTTATATTTTGTATGTAAGTTCATTGTCAGTGATGTTATATGTTCGTTTATTTTAAGGGCCATACATCACTACCCATGAGCTCCAGGGGTATATATCCTATATACACTTATAGCTATTAATGACTGACACTTTCAATTTTAGATATTTTGTCGAATATTTAAAAATCTTGTTGGATATTTCTGGAACTTCAAGATTATAAAGAATATGTTTGACTTCATGTTTAACAAGAAGATGTTTGATAAGAAGAACAATTGTGAATCAACAAAAAAGCAAAGAAAAATATTAATATTTGAGATCAACCTGTAAAGTGAAATGCATGAAATGATATATTGCTGCAAAATACAAATTTGTGGATATTGTACAACATGTTTACTGATTTCTGTTAGAATAGCAAATATGTTCATGCAGATATAGCGATTTTTATAATAATAATTAAAAAAAAAAAATTGTATGATTTTAGCTTATATTACACAGAGCTTCAGCCAAAATTAACACAAGTTTCAGAAAACGTTGAAAAATGTAGTAGAAACAATATAGTGCAATAAGAATATAAACATATTAAATATTTTATTAAACATGAATAGTTGTACAAAAGAGTTTTTGGTGCTTGTGGGAAAGATAACACAGATTTTTTTTTTTACATAACATAGTTGTCAATTCAATGGAGCAACTTTAAAATAAAATACAGACAAATATTGCGAAAATTCAAAAAAGTATTGGCACTAGGAGAGAGCTGATTTATAGTTACTCTTTAAAAGTACTTGAATGATAAGAGATTTTCCACAAATTGTCCATTTTAATTAATTTTTTTTTTCATTTGTTATTGATGTTTTTTCTTGCATAACTACCGGAGTGAACTTATTTCATGATAAAAAGAAGTATCAAAATTGAAGCATTTGTTCCAAATCTATTAACTTATTGATATTCATAAATAGTTTTTCCTAAAAGTCAATTAATAAAAAATGACAATTTGTGGAAAATCCATTATCATTCAGCTGCTTTTAGAAATAAACTAAAATTAAGCTCATTCAATTGACAATATCATTTTGTCGATATTTGACTGAATTTCATTTATGAGTTGCTTCATAGAGTTGATTATTAAATTATGTAAAAAAAAAAAAATTGTAATCATTTGTGCATATTATTTCTACTACATTTTGCAAATTTTTTCTAAAATGGGTATTAATTTTGATTGAAAACCCTGCATGATTATAAGTTAAAAATATGCAAGATTTTTTTGCATAATAATATTAAGATAATGGTTGCCATATATATTGAAATAGTGCTCATTTGACAGCTCTTTAATTATCTGGCAGGTCTTTTTAATATTGATTTTCACGCATTGTAAAATTGAATTCCAATACTGAATTTAAAGCATGAGATAAATTTAAAACAATAAATAACAAAATTGTAATTTAACAAATTACAATGACTATTTGGAAAATGATATTTTCAGAAACTCAAATTTTAAAGACTTATAAATAAATTCTATATTTAAATTAATAATAATAATAAGTATCATTTTTACAATGATTATAATGAGTCATATATTACGTATGTCATGCATTAGACATTAACATTTCTAGACCAATGATAAAAAGAAACAGACAGCTTTACCTGTTTAAAATGTGCATTTTTATTTTATGGAGTTAATCAGACTGACTTCTGAACGCCTCATATTACATACGTCATGGATTAAACATTAATATTCCAGGACCCAACACAAACAAATTTTAAATAAAATTTCAGTTTTACAATTTTCGGATCTGCAAATTTTTCAACTTCAAAATATCGCACATTTTTTATTTTTACATCGTTGCATAGAGAAAAAAATTCACTTTTTAATGAAATTTGTTTGAAATTTCTATCACAATTTGTTGTTAAATTATTATTATTTTTTATGTTTTAATTACTCTTTTTGTCTTGCTGGCAACAGAAGTATTTCACTTTTGGACATTAAACTTGGACCAATCAGGAAACAAATAAAATTAAATAAGTTGCAGAATTCAACCAATAAAAAGATTCAGATATGCTTTAGATTTCCTAATTCTCTGCTGAGAACAACAACTATTTTTTCCAAATAGTTAAAAAAATTGCTACATCTCCTTGAATATACATTTATGAATATTCTTACAAAATTCAGTGGACATGTACTGTATTTACATACTTGTATTCTGCAATGATAGATCATTTTGTGCATTTTAATGTACAAGGTGATCCCAAATATTATTATTCTTTGATTTTTTGTCAATCTCTCAATTGTGTCCCCCTTATCATACAGACAATGATAAATGTGAGGTCAAACATAATATAATTCAGAAGAATCTGAGAAGTATATTTTGAAATATGCAACAAAATATCTAAAATAGAAAGTGTTCGGTGATTAATGGCTATATAGTGTATATGTATTCCATATGGTCTTAAGTTTAACATTGCTTAATACATTTTTTTTTCTTCAATTCCTCAAAAACAATACCATCTTCTTTTTCTGCTCCTTAACTCTTAGTGTCGTTGATAACCACTTTACCTTGCTTCCCCCACCCTCCCCCTGCAAAGTCTAGTGATCAAAAAAATTTTTTATTATCTCACTTTGATGCTTTGTTTCAATCAGAAAGCTTTTATACCATTTGAAATTCACTTGGTCATATTTCCCTCAATAGATTTCAAATAAATACCAAAATTAATGCAGAAAATAATTTAACTGTTTTTTCAGTGAAAGGACCGTTCAAGTATTACGTAAGCATATTTTTAGTCATTTTTTACTCCCTCCCCCCCTTGTAAGAAAATATAAGCAAATGCTAGACCTCCCCCCCCCCCCTTTGCCTGCGTAAGATTTTATGACAGTTTATACATCAATACTTCTTGACTTATAAAAAGTTACCAATCAATTACATTATTAATCCTACAAATTTATATAGGCACATAGGGATTGTGATATCAAAATATATAAAATGGTTTTAATATATTGTTGCTTATTGCATTAAACAAATCACAGAGTACAAAATGGTTTAGATATATTGTTATTTATCATATTGAACAATAAAACAAGATATACAAGAAGTCTTAACTTATTAGGCATCATAACTAAAATTTTTGACATGAATCATACAAACATCGGATTTACCTAAAATAAAGTCAACTGACCAGTTAACCTGGCATCAGAACCCAGCCACACCGGTTCCTGTGTTTTTCTAGTCTTGCAATGTACTTGACTTCGCACACAACTTAACAGACAACAATGAAAACAAAGGGCGAGTGGGTGATGCTGGTCACGCGACTGCTGATGGATAAGAAAAGAATAAAATCGAAAATAAATGGCAAATTTCGAACGGACTGTAGAATACTCTTTCCCCATCATACTTTATTTGCTTGTTGAATTTGAACTGCAGTTGCTTCGTTGTTTAATGCTTACGTAAGAATTGTCGTGACCCCCCTCCCCCTTGTCAGAAAAAATAAGCAGACTCTGGACTCCCCCCTCCCCTTTTAGTGCTTACGTAATACGTGAACAGTCCCGAAGTATTAATTCTGTATTAGGTGTTTTTCAATTAGAAAGATTTATTAGTCATTTTCCCAATTCAATATATATATATATATATATGTCTTTTGTTATGTGATTTAATAAATTTTCTATTTTAAAAAATGTACATTTCTGCTTTTAAAAAATCTTCTGTAGCTTTTATTTTTAGAAGCATGAATGTTTTTGCTTTTTTGTTATGTTTTTGATATCTCATAATTTAAGCTTTATTTAAAATATTTATTATACCATGTTCTTATTTTATTCTATTTCAGTGTTTTATTTATTTATTTATTTTTGTGTGTGTTTATTTCTTTGTACTAAAACATTGCAATACTGTTAAAATATCATAGTTATTTTGAGATCCAGTATTATGTGATACTTTATTAATCATTCACTGTTAATATTTCAGTAATATTAATTTAAAACATTCATAATGAAATGGTAGGATATTGTCTATCAATGTTGGTGCAATGTTAACACTCCATTAATTTGGTATGGCAATATTCATTAGTTTTTTTTTTTTTTTTTTTTTTTTTTTTTTTTTTTTTTTTTTAATAAGGCCTTTGGTACAACATAAAAAATGAAAAGATTAAATTTGACAAGAAAAGGAAAATTTTAAAGATATTTCTAACAACTTTTATTTATATTTTAAAACCTTATCAGGTTGTTGTACCTTTATAAAATAACTATCAATATACTATTATTTTCAACACAATCTAACTGATTGGTAAAGTAATCATACGAATTGAATATTTCCAACTGAGTGAAAAATTGACCAGGTTGGGAATCGAACCCAGATACTTGGCTTACAAGGCCAGTGCTTTACCTGTTAAGCTACCTGGGCGATAGCCAGCTGGGATTTTTCGCTCAGATAACCGTATTGGTCATAATATCTGGTCTGTCATTTAGACAGCTCAACAGAATAGACCGCAGGTAATGGAACTCCATGTGATGATGGGTGCATAGATATACTATTATTTTCAACACAATCTAACTGATTGGTAAAGTAATCATACAAATTGAATATTTCCAACTGAGCGAAAAATTGACCAGGCTGGCTATCGCCCAGGTAGCTTAACAGGTAAAGCATTGGCATTGTAAGCCAAGTATCTGGGTTCGATTTCCAGCCAGATAATATAACATAGCATAACAATAATATTTATTATTATTCAATTATCATTTGTATCATTTATATTTATCAATCATTAACAATTTATAGCATAACAATAAACTAGTTTAGAAAGAATAATTGTTGTACTTTAAATTTTAGCTTGCACAAATGATTTTTTATGAATATATTTGAAGGTACACAGCTAATAAACAGAAGTCTTTTAAAATTTCGTGAAATTAGTGAGTATTGAGGGGTTATTAAACAATTGAGAAATTCATAGAGAAATTAATAATTTGAAAAGAAATTGATCTCTTGCATTAAATTATTTTTTTTAGAAATGTTTAATGCAAATAATATTTACATGAACTCAGTAGAAGTATATTATTTCAGATATTTGGTCATCCAGAGTAATTCGTGGTCAAAAATCAACAATATCCAATTATTATAAAAACTGTTAAAGGTATTGTTCCCTTTTTTTGTGGAATAAGCACCTTTTGGTGGTTATATAATAAAGTGCTTACTTGCATATATATGCACTCAGAGTTTCCCCCAGAGGGTTTCAGGGGGGCGCTCCGCCCTTCCTGCCCTTTAGTTTAAAATCTAGCGCCCCTTCTGCCCCTCATCCAAAAACTAGCGCCCCTCTTGTGGCTCATTCAAAAAAATAGCGCCCTTCTTGCCCCATATTTGAAAAAATGCAGCCCTTCAGCGATGATGCAGACGCGCTATAAAGCGTAAATTACGTAAATAATCGGCGACAGAACGCAAAAAATAGCTGTTACGCGTCCCACAGGACGTGTAATTTCGTCAAAAAGTTGCAAAAAAAAGTCAAATTTCACTGAAAAAAATCGCAAAATAACGAATAATTACCGGCAAAATTCGCGAAAAAATGGCTAATTTTGTTACCAAGTCCCGTAAAAACGGCAGATTTCCTTAAAAGATCGTAAAAAAATGACAAATTTTGTCCAAAAATCGCGCTAAAACGGAACATTTTGTCAAAGAATTCACGAAAAACGGCAATTTTCGTCCAAAAATCGCGATCAAGCGGCGGATTTCGTCAAAAGGTTTGCGGAAACACGGCAAATTTTGTCGAAAATCGCAATAAAACGGAAAATTCTATCAAAAGATTTGCGAAAAACGGCAGATTTCGTCAAAAGATCGCGAAAAAAAGCAAGTTTCGTCTAAAAGACACACACACACTAAATAAGTTAATGCCGGAAGTGATTTTTTTCAGTTCTAAAAACTAATTTTCTTGTTTCAAAATTGTGTTTTTAATGCTAAAAAAGCAGTTTTTCTTGCTTCACAATCAAGGCATGTAAAGACAAAATTGCACCCGAGGCATAATTAAAATTTGAGGCTTCCCCTCCCTCCCAACTTTTTCTTGTGACAGCCCAAAAATGACGTTTGTTGTATAAATTTGGCACTCCTAAATTTCCGCGCCCGTGGCGACCTCCTCTTCGCCCCCCCTGTTCACAATCCTCTTTTGACTGTCCAAAACTTTCTAAATTAACAAATCCTGAAAGCATCTGTATGGACAATATACTAATCGTAACACGATAGTAATTGTTACCTCTACGACTCTAATTTTTACTGTTTAATATCTTTTGATAAACTTTAAATTTTAATGGAAAATGTTACTCACATTTAGTACCTTTAGTAACTCATATTGCTGCAACAAATCACAACACCTACGGTGAGTAAAAACACTAAATCTAAAACAATAAAACGTATAGGAAAAAAACCAACAACATTTTAATTTATCTATCTTCGAAATTAGAAATAAGGCTGTTGCCACAAAAATACATCAAAATTTTGCTTTTCTCAATTTCTTTTTACATGAGACAATCACATACGAGCGTGCAAATAAAACAAAGTATTAAAATGTCAGTTCAACTCAATGTTTCTTTTCTCTTTTTCTCTTTTTTCTACACCGTTCATTGCTGATCACGTGATTCTCTAACATCCTCCCACCTTCTGATTATCTTGTATAATCAGAACTAATTCTAAACTTAGAGGAATTGATCAAAGTCACTTGTTATAAAATCAGTCTATCAGGAATTTTCAGGAGCCTTCCAGCTCTGCTCTGTCTAGACGATTCCTTGCTTGAGGATGCATCCAAAGTTGTAGCCTTGTTTAGTATTTTCACTTGGTTGTGGACAGTCTTTGGTTTCGGACAGTCAGTGGGCATAGCTTTCTCTAGTGGATAGCTTTGTATAGGTCGTAAAAGCTCATGTTGTGATGTTTGAACTCTTACGAGTTGAACTTTCTTGTCTCTACCAGGTATAAGTTCTGTGATTCGACCTAAAGGCCAATCAATTTGCTTTTTGTTATCTGATCCGATCAATACAACATCACCGACAGCTATAATTTGCTCGTGGTGTTTCTTCTTTGCTCGTTCAATTAATGCACCTAAATATTCGGACCTGAAGCGATCTTTTAACTCCTTTTGCAATGACTGCCGATATTTCAATCTCTTACTTAATGATTTTTGTTCCACAATATCCAGGTCTGGGAGATTGCATTCTTCTATACTTTGTAGAAACATAGATGGGGAGATAGGTTTCACAGTTGCGTCTTCCGACAGGTATGTTAACGGTCTTGCATTTATTACACTTTCCACATCTGTCAAAATTGTGTTCATTTCTTCATAGGTGAGGTAAGCATGACCTAATACTCTTTTGAGGAGATCTTTCATTATTCTGATAAGTCTTTCCCAAAAGCCGCCCCACCACGCTGCGGTTGGTGGATTAAATTTCCAATCAATGGCATTGACAGAGCTGTATTTCTGTATCCGTGACCAGTCTAGGCTTCTCAATAAATTAGCTGATCCAGTGAAGTTCGTGCCGTTATCGGAATAAATGACAGCACATCTTCCTCTCCATGCTATGAATCGCCTGAGTCCCATTAAAAATGCCTCTGTCGAAGCAGCGGTCACTAACTCTAAATGCACCGCTCTGTATATTGCACAGGAAAATATCAGTATCCAACTTTTTTGCATTTTCTTCAAGTATAACGGACCTGCCATGTCTACACCCGTAATTTGAAACACGTTAGCATCCTTTATTCTATTTTCCGGTAGTGGCGCACTATCTCTCCATAAACTTTTCCCACTGAATCGTTTGCACACAACACACTGTGCTAAAACTTGTTTTACATTTCTACGACCATTAAGTATCCAGTATTTCTCTCTCAATAAATTAAGTAGGATCTGTAGTCCAGCGTGGCAATGTTTTACATGAACATGATAAATGAGCCGTTTTACAACTTCATGCTTTGCTGGCAAGACTATAGGTTTCAGGAAATCTTCACTGTCTTTTCTGTTTGTTATTTTGGTGCGTAGTCTAATTATATCTTGTTCATCTTTCCATGTCTGTAAAGTACGCAATCTGTTATCATTCTCGGGAAAAAATGCTTCTTTCTGTACCATGCGTAGAGTCTTCAGTTCAGCTTCCTTAAACTCAGATGACGTCAGTTCTCCTTCTCTTTTCACTTTTGCACTTATGCCTGAAACGTAATATCCATACAACCATTTGTATGATTTTTACATAACTGGAGAAATATCTGTAATACCAACTATCTTGTTTAACACCAGAATTCATTATCATGGAAACTGATTTTATTCGTTCCTTCTGAATTTCGTCTTCATCATAGTCTTGGTCAGTAGAGATCGGATGTTTTCCAAACTCTGTTGAATCTCTCAGCCAGGCTGGACCCTCCCACCATCTTCTGGCAGCTAGCTGTCCTGCCTTACATCCGCGAGTTGGCAGGTCTGCAGGATTTTTATCACTTGGCACATACATCCATGATGAAGGACTGCTTAGTCTTCTGATCTCTAGAACTCGATTTTGTACAAATACTGACCAATTGTCATCTCTGAATATCCAAGCGAGTACTGTGGATGAATCGCTCCAATAATACTTCTTCATATTTTCCCAACCGAGAGCATCTACAATAGTTTGTGCCAAACGAGCTCCCATAGTTGCCGCCAATAATTCCATTCTTGGTATCGTGACATTCTTCAAAGGTGCGACTCTTGATTTGGTTGCTATGAAAACTAACTCGACTTGGCTTTCAATATCTATTCTCAGGAATATAACTGTTGCGTAAGCATCTTTACTTCCATCTACAAATGTGTGAAGTGAACATGTTTCTATGTTTCCTGGAGTCATTTTCATGTATCTTGGAATCTCCATATCTTTCAAAACTGATAATTCTTTGAACCACAGTAAAAATTCTTTACATAACTCACCAGTTATCTCTTCATCCCATTTGAAACCTAATTTCCAGGCTCTTTGCAACATTATTTTCGGACAAATCATGACTGGCGATGTAAAACCAAATGGATCAAATATTTTATGCACAGCTGATAACATACTGCGTTTAGTGATCTTTTCTGTGTCGAAATCTTGTAACCAACTTAAATTGATCTTTAACATGTCAGTATCCTTCTTCCAAATGAGACCTAAAACGTTGGTTTCATTCGTGTTTGGCGCTTCTTGGCGATCACCTGTGTATTCCCACTGCCTTAGATCAAAACTACCTTTTGCCATAAGCATCTTAGAATCTTCGATAATTTTTTTCAATTCTTCTTCGCTGTTTACACTGGTTACGACATTATCAACATAAAAGCTATGCAATAGTCTATCTTTAAAACTTTCAGCAAAATCTGGAGTCCTTCGGATGTGATATTCGATGACTGATGAAAGAAGAAATGGACTGCATTTCACACCAAATACAACTCGGGTATGCCTGAAGATCATTAATATCTTTTCTTTTAAGTCCTTCCACCATAAAAAACGTAGAAAATTTCGATCTTTTTCACAAATGCTGATTTGTAAAAAAGCTTTCTTAATATCTGCAATTAAACCGAGCTTTCTTTCTCGAAAGCATAGAAGAACATCTGGAATTAGCTCAATCAAGTTGGGTCCGCATTGTAGACATTGATTCAGAGATGGATGATTCGCGAATCTTGCTGACGCGTCAAATACAGGACGAATCGGAGTTGTGGTACTACTCTCTTTTATGACTGGATGATGCGGCAAATAATTGCCGTACAATTTCGTTTCGCAAGAAGGAACTTCTTCTATAATTCCTTCGTTCATCCAATCTTTAAAGACATTTTCGTATTGTTGAAACATATTCTTAGCGATTAACTTGGAGGTGGTGTTTTCTAAACGTTTCATCACCAAATTAAAGTTATCTGGAAGTGTTGCTGCGTCATCAGCCCAAGGAAGGCAAACTTCGTAACGATTTTCGCCATTTACCTGAACTGTTTCTAAGAAATGTTCCTTAGTTTGGCGATCTATCTCTTCTTTTGACTTCTTCTCTATAGGATCTGTAATTCCGATTAAATCAAGCCTCCATAGATTTGAAATATCTGCTTCTATCACAAACATCGATGTTACTGTCATCGCCAAGTTTTCAGATGAACATGCCTTTTCACATGGTACTTTTCCCATTAATGTCCATCCAAGATACGTTTCCACTGCAACTAAACCAGATGACAATATTTTTCTTTGTCCAGTTAACATTTTCCCCATAACATCAGCTCCGATTAAAACTTCTATGGCACCACAACATTGACTCACATCACTTAACATGATGCCACTTTCCTTTAATTCTTCTAACCATGGTCCCTGTGTAACAGGTTGAATATCTCTGCATATGCTAACTTGATCTCGTACTTCAAAATTGCACCGGAAGTTTTCGCTCAAATCTCACATTCTTATTTTGTAACAGTTGTGTTGGCATTCTTGAGTAGTAATACCGCCAAACAAAGAGTGGATTATCTTTTCTTGCCTAATAGGCTTGTAATTCATTTCTTCTGCTACACTTTTCAGTATGTACGATTTTTGTGATGCTGAATCTAGTAATATACGAACAATTTTTTGTTTACTTTCTGAAACTAGCTTCACCTTCAAAGTCTGCAAGAACACCTTGGCGCTTTTCTTACTAACATTTGTCATATTCAATTCATCTTTTTTAAATTTCTCTTCAGCTCCTTCTTGAGTATCTTTACCGGACGATTTACGTTGATCACACAGTAATGGCACATGGTGCTTATTGCAAATAATGCATTTTATCATCGCGCGGCATCTTTTAGCGGTATGTTCTGGTACTAAGCATACGAAACAGCATCTCTTCTCTTTGGTGATTTTTTTTATTTCTGCCAGGCTTAATTTTCTAGCAGAAAAGCATTCCGAACTTGCATGTTTTCCCTGACAAAAAATGCAGGCTAATTTTTTCTCTGTTACGGAAGAGGTAGTCAACAGACCTGCCGCTGTCGAAGTTTTATTAGTTTTATGTTCAAAATTAATGTGATTCTTTTTGGCGACATATTTACGATCTTCATTCTTACCTAAACCAAAAGCAGCTACTGCAAGTGACACTCTCTCTTCACCTTCTACTTGAGTTTTCAAAAACTGCATAAGACTATTTAATCTGTCCTGCGCCTCTGTTTTCTCCATTGATATGTTCGAACGATTCCATGCCTTTAGAAATTCTGCTGGAAAACAGGATTCTACTAGTGGATATAAGATCGATGCGCACTTGTCAGTTGTAACACCTAAGGTATCTAAAGCCCGTAAATATGATTCCAACTTATCATATAAGGATGTCAACGAGAATTTTCCCTTCGTTTGTACTGATATTATCAATTTGAGTAATTCTCTCACATATATTTCTACTAATATATCTTCTCTACCAAAGCGGGTTTTCACACTCTCAATTGCTTTGGCGTAGTTTTCACCACTTGGCGGAAAGCTCTCTACCACTTCTCTTGCACGGGAGCCGGCAATTGTTGCTTGCACGAGATACTGAAATTTGTCTTCTGGCGCGATTTCTGTATCTTCATCAATTTGTCTAAATTGACACCAAAACGGTAACCAGTCTATGATTTCACCGCCAAACTTTCTGAATTCTAATTTTGGTAATGTAAACTTTCTTCTCATTCCATAAGTATCGATAACTGGATTAAGAACTTCACCTTGGCTGTTTACTGGCAATTGAAGTTTCGCCAACTCTAATTCATGTGCCAATTTTAACTTTTCGCATTCAATCTTTGCTTGTAATTCTGCAGCTTCTTTCTTTGCTTGTAATTCTGCAGCTTCTTTCCTTGCTTATAATTCTGCAGCTTCTTTCTTTGCTTGCAATTCCATATTCAGCACTTCAGCTTCTTTCTTTGCTTGCACTTCGAGTTTTTCTTTTTCCTTTCTTTCTGAAACGGCATTTTCTAAAACGTTTTGTACAAATTCTGGATCAGTTTTGTATTCTTTAGAATTCAAAATTAGATCCTTAAGCGTTGCAAGTGTAGCCGTTGACGATACTTTCTCACCTAATTGCTCAGCCAAAAAGATTAAATCTTCTCTTTTAAAACCTTTAACCGATTTAAACATTTTAGAAATCTTTATTTCATTTAAACTTTATTAATACTTTTAAAATGAATCTGATAAATATATTTGTTTAAACTCGGTCCTCGTCTCGGACGCCAATAATTTTATGTATGGACAATATACTAATCGTAACACGATAGTAATTGTTACCTCTACGACTCTAATTTTTACTATTTAATATCTTTTGATAAACTTTAAATTTTAATGGAAAATGTTACTCACATTTGGTACCTTTAGTAACTCATATTGCTGCGACAAATCACAACACCTACGGTGAGTAAAAACACTAAATCTAAAACAATAAAACGTATAGGGAAAAAACCAACAACATTTTAATTTATCTATCTTCGAAATTAGAAATAAGGCTGTTGCCACAAAAATATATCAAAATTTTGCTTTTCTAAATTTATTTTTACATGAGACAATCACATACGAGCGTGCAAATAAAACAAAGTATTAAAATGTCAGTTTAACTCAATGTTTCTTTTCTCTTTTTCTCTTTTTTCTACACCGTTCATTGCTGATCACGTGATTCTCTAACAGCATCCGTTTATGAAACAAAAAGAATCCTTTATTTAAGAAAAGCATTCTTTTTTTTTTTTTTTTTTCAATAAATCAGAACAATCTTTTAACAAAATCGGCCGTTTTTTCACGATCTTTTAACAAAATTTGCCGATCTTTCACGAAATTTGTCATTTTTTCGTGATTTTTTTTAACAAAATCTGCTGTTTTTGCGATCTTTTAAAAAAATCAACAATTTTTTCGCGATTTTTTTTTTTTTTGCAATCTTTTTGTTGGGGGGGGGGGGGGGGGGGCAAAATTTTTGTGTTTTTTCGATTTTTTGACGAAATTTCTGTTTTTACGATTTTTTGAACCACTAGATTCTAGATTCAACTCTATAAAAGTGCCCTTAAAAATAAAAAAAGTGCCCTTTTCAGAACAGTAGCGCCCTGCCCCTTTTTAAACTTGGGGGAAACTGTGCACTTATAATTGAAATAATTATAATTTTTAAGAGATCAGGAATTACTCTGAAAGTGGGAAAATTCTTGGTCAGTTCTGGGATAATTATTGTTCAGGATCTTTTTTAATGTAAATAAAGTAATTTTTTTTTAAGACTGGATATTAGAAAAGGTAGACTCAATCTTGTAAAAGTTTTGACCATCTCATGATTCAAAAAATAAATAAATAAATAAATAAAAATAATAATAATGACAACAACAACATATACCCTAGAAACTCAGTAACCTGGAATTAGCCCATGTGACCCTAGAGGGTTCTTTGTTCGAAAGTATACTGAATGATGAAGCCAATGTAATAATTGAAATAGTTATAAATGTAGCTTATCTGTAAACTCTGATACATAGATATGTAACAATATATATCTTAAATATTATTTATTTTCATCATTTTGTCAATGATAATAGTTTTTTTTTTTTTTTTTTTTTTTTTCCAATAAGGTGAAAATTAATCTCTTAAATATAGTGCTATTTATTGATATCCCTTAAATTTAAATTTCTAGGAATTTTTCCTTATATATTCTTAAAACTTGTTAAATGTTCTTATTTGTGTCTGAAACTTTCATTCAAATATGATCTGTTTGTTTTGATTAAACAGCTACTTTTATTCTCTTTTTATAGCTTTTAAGTAAATATAGATGTTATATTTCTTTTTAATTCTCAATTTTCTGAGCCTAATTTATAACATAAAAATTTTATTTATTTCTTTTTAATGTTTTTAGGCAGCATTTCCTTTAAAAGTTATATTAGGAAATATCTGGCTCTTCAGACCATTGATTATTGGGTATGTAGTTCAAAATTGTTAAAGATTATAGCATATTATTCTATACTTCTCATTTCTTTTTTCTTCACATTTTAGATAGAGTGGCTTACTATATTTTTGGTTACTATATAGGTTTATTGATTGTGATTTTGAACAGTTTTATATTATTGTAACATCTCATTTGATAGTACTGGTCTACTTTCTTACAAAGCATTTCCAATTAACAAAAAAAAAAAAAAAAAAAAAAAAAAAAAAAAATCTAAATAATGATTAAACTGCTATAATTGCAATGGCATATTTAATTTCAAATGGGATGTTAGTGTGCATTATGTTTTTCTATTTTTATATAGTTGTATACGTTTCTTATTATTTATTTTTGGGATAAGCCTGTTAAATTTTTCTAATGAAATATGTGAGTATTTCACTTTTTTCTCTTAACTATTCACTATAATTATTAACTATTATAACTATTAAACTATTATATTAACTATTATAACACTTATAACTTAACTATTCACTGAACTATTTCACTTTTTTCTCTTACATTGTTTCAATTACTACAACTAATGTTACTTAAAAATTCATTATATACAAAAATATTTACAAATTATATTTACATTTTAATGAAAATAATGTGGATCCTGCGAACGCACCATAGGTCTGCTATGATCACCGATTAATAACCAACAGATGATTCTCATATGTTACCAAATAGAAAACCTATAGTATAGTAGAATGTGCCATGGAGGTAGCCATAGGTATGGGAAGCCGCTGGTCCCCATTGACATGTGCCAACGTTCAATATTAATACTACATGTAATAATAAATAATTGCAAATATTAGGAATTACAAATCTACAAACAATAATACACTATTTTTGATAAATTATAATTATACTTATTTCAACAATATTTATATAAGTTTACCAAAAGTGAGAAATAGATAAGTTATAATACAAGCAATGGTTACACTTGAATATTATGGAAGACAATTATCAAATTAACACTCAATAAATGTAGCAATCTAATAAATTTAACAAAATTATTAATATTTAATCAAGAATATATAGATACAAAGACACTTAAATTTACACTCTATGTTATGAAGCTAAGCTACACAATTTATGAAACTAAGAATTAAATTTTGTTTGCCCTAAATTTAACTTTATATACATAATAAACTGTTCAAAACACAAATATACAATAATGATAATAACAATGTATTAATTTAAGTCTTTCAAGGTAATAGAATTCAGCAATTCTCTAATGGAAGAGGACAAAAGTTTAAAACAGACCTCATTACTATACTTGTTGCTGTTTTAATCTATAAAACTCTTAACTTTTTTATCAGAACCTTGTATTACTTTAAGGACATGACCTAATGTCCATTTGTTGGGAGGTAAATTCTCCTTCTTTAGGATGACCATACACCCTTCCTTTAGATTGTCCTTCTCAATATACCACCTATTTTGTTGCTGTAAATTAAGTAAATATTCAGTGCTCCATTTTTTTCCATAAAAGTTGGGGTCATTTTTGTTAATTTTTGCTAGTGGGATAATTTATTATCATTAATTTTGGTCAAGTTCGGTTCAGGAATTGAAATTATGTGTCGATCTATTAAAAAATGGGCAGGGGTCAAGACTTCAATTTCATTTGGATCTGACAACAAAGGTACAAAGGGACGAGAATTAAGAACCCCTTCGATTTCTATGATTAATGTCCAAAATTCTTCGAGTGTGACTTGAAGAATTGCCCAAGATTCTTTTGAGATGATGTTTAAAGCATTTCACCCCAGCCTCCCATAATCTACCAAAATTGGGTGCACGAGGAGAGATGAATTTCTAGTCAACAGCCTCAAAGGCCAAAAGATTAAACAAAGCATCATCAAGTTTACATACCAGGGCATGTAATTTCTTCAATTCTTTATTTGTACCTACAAAAGTAGTCCCATTATCCGACATTATGGTTGATCTTTTACCTCTTAGCAAAAAATCATTTCAATGTGGCAATAAATGATTAAGATTTTAAATCTGACACTATATCTAAATGGATTGCCTTTGTGGCGAGACAAACAAAAATTGCAACGTAAATTTTATTATATTTCTCCTTTCTCTGATTTTTGTACTTAATCATAAAAAGTCTGCTAAAATCAATCAAACATTTTTGAAATAGTGGGCTAGGATTTACTCATTCTGCTGGCAAATTTCCCATACTTTGATTTGCCTCTGTTGGTTTGTTTCTGAAACACATTACACATTTGTAAATTATTTTACAAGCCAAAGATCGCCCATTTATTACCCAATATTTTTGCCAGAGATGATGTAACTATAATTGTGGCTCTAAATGGAAAAACTTGAAATGAAAATATTCAAAAATTATTTCATTTAATTTATGATTATGGGATAACACTGCAGGATGTTTCTTTCCATGTGTCAAACTAGAGTTGTCTAAACGACCTCCAACTCTAATAAGGTTTTTTGAATCTACATATGGATTGATAAATTTTAGTTTACTCTCAAGTATGGATTGATAAATTTAAGTTTGCTCTTCCGATTTCTCAAATGCTTTAGCTCTTCAGGAAATGCTGAATACTGTACCTGTTTAACAAGGAAAACTTCTGCAATTTTCAATTCATCAATGGATAAGGCATCACATTTTTTTTAAAACTTTCTGGCAATTATTTATGAATCTAAAACTATAATAACTATAATATGAATTAATTTCAAAAAATTGTTAATCAAAACAAATAAACAATTATAAAAACAATTCTCAGTTCTAATTCAAAAATTAGTGTTCTTGTCAGTTTTAAATTCTGATTTATGCTCAGTGTTGTTTTCCATGTTTACTGGATATCTTTCTATATGTTGAATTCTGTCCTGAAGAAAATTTGGTCCATAAAACCAAAAATTGCAGTTTGATAGTTTTTTGGCATCTAGTCCTCGAGATAAGATGTCTGCTGGATTATTTTCTAATGTCACATGTTGCCATTGATAAGAGTCCGTAAGGTCTTGAAAAGCAGCTACTCTATTGCTTATGAATGATTTTAATAGATGGGGCGATTTTCTAATCCAAGCAAGTGATATCGTGGAGTTGTTCCAGAGAAGAATATCTTCTATACGAATATCAAGTGACAGTATAACTTTATGAATTAACCTTACTAAGAAGAGACAAGAACCAATTCCAAACAAGGAATTGTCAATGTTTTTATGGGGGATACCCTAGACTTGCTACATAGTAATTGTGCATCAAGAGAATCTTCAACTGATATTAAAGCATAGCATGGCTTTAATTTTGCTTGCTTCTTCTTTTTTCTTTTTTTTTTTTTTTTATTATTATTATTAAACAGAAGTGCTGTTATTTATCTGTTAAATGCAAAATTATAGTATTTTATTGTAATTTTTAGAAATGCTTTTATAAGCTTATATTTTTATTAACTTTATCAGTCCTGTATCAGCCCTTTTGTGTTAACTAAGTATAAGTATCCTGAATAATATATATTTTTCTCTTGTCCAATAGCAGCTTTTAATTTTCACGTGTGTAAATTAAAAGCAGTGCTTTGATATTGAAATAAAATGCTTTGGTTTATAGCAGTGTCATCCAACTGACAGCTTGCATGGAGTTCAATTAATTTGTTCTTGTCGGCCCTTTTCCTTCTTAGTGGCAAAAATATTTTTATTTGAGATTTGAAAAAAAAAAAAAAATCCTTTTTTTCTTCTTACTGCTCCAGTATTTTAAGTAATACTAATTTAGGCTTTTTTAAAAAAAAATAAAAAAGCTTATCTTAGCAGCAACTTGCAATCTTCATATCCCCTATAACGGCTTCTTCATTCTTCTATCTATTTAATCTGTGACATGGTCACTTCGATTTTTACTTTGTTCCATGCTGTTATGAAAAAAAGAAAAGGGAAAAGCGAGAAATGGCCCTGTTTCCTGGTGTCGGGTGGTCGCCAATGATTGGCTGTTGATAGGTTTGCAATCATTTTGTGTGTGGAAGAGGATTTTCTGGAAGGTCTTGGAATGCAGAGCAATTTTAAGTAGTTACTTTTGACAAGAGAGGTTGTTTTTGTTGTTTGTTGCGAGAGCAGTACCTAAAATGACTGAACGTAAGAAATGGCACGTTGAAGATAGAAAACAACAATTTCAGTCAAAGTGGCAGAAAGTAAAGTTTCATGTTCTATCAAGAATATTTTAGAAAAATGTAAATTTCATTCTCTAATACTAGAGAAATACACAAACATAGCTAACATCAGCCTGCTCTGTTTGAAAGAAAAGTAAATGAAGAATTTGAAATTTATGAAAAGTTGTTGTATTCTCAACTGTAAAATGAAGTGGCATATTAAACGTCTTTTAATATAATTTTTTTAAAAGTTTTCAAGTAAAATATTAAAAAAATTCATTTTACTTTTAGAATGTTTCTGGCCATCATATTCTTATTTTAAATTTTGGTTGGCCTTCAGATTACTAAAAGTTGGACTACGCTAAATTAAATATAAATGAGGGCAATCGAAATAATATTTAGCACCCACTGACATAAAATTATTCTTTTTTTTCTTATGCATGTTATATATTTTTCTTTTTTTACTAGTTTTATGTCATCTCCCGTAATGAATGCCTTCCATAGGACTACAACTGCTGTCACTTTAATCAAAGGAGGAACTAAGGTAATCTATCTCTTGTATACTAAGTATACTTGTACATAGTATATATTAAAGGTCTGAAAATGCCTAGTAAATAACTCTTTCAATGAGAAATGCTGTGTTAAATTAACATGGAAGCATCCCACTTAAATAAATAAAGCATGGCAGTGCTTTGACATTCTTTATTTTGATGTGTAATGTATTATTATTTTTTTTTTCCTATTTTATGAAGATTTATTCTGTTGTGTAAAGCTTTAAAAAAAATACTATGAATCTTTTTAATTCTGCATCTGAGAACCAAATTTTTATAAAATTGCATTTCACTTATTTTTTTAGGAGATACAAAAAAAAGAATAGGCTTGCAAGGATATTGTCACAAACTGATATCATATTTATCTTATAATACAAGCATAGTGATAATTTAGCTGAAAAAAGATCAGTTTCATTACTTTAAAAAAACTGTTAGCATAAATTTTGTCACTTTTGGACTTACAATAGTTTTGTTTTCAGATTCAGAATGAATTAAATTTAAAAGATGAAGTTACTGTTGAATTCTGTTTAGTCTGATTATATTTTACAAAATAGATTTTGACAAATTATTCCCATCTTTCTATATTTTCTATGACTACAATTTTTTGTTTTGAAATATTTTTATTTTTATGTAGCTTTATTTATTTATATAGCTTTTTTTTTTTTTTTTCAGTCTAATGTTTTACCTTCTTCAGCTTCTGCGGAAGTTAACTTGAGAATACATCCTGCTCAGACTATTGAGGAGGTTAGTCTTTATACTGTGATTAAAAATAAATAAAATAAAAATGCTAATGTGTTATTTTAATTACTAGGGGGTTCTGCACCTTACAAGCTATGCTCATCAACCCACGTTAATGCACCACAAACTCTAAAAATGTTAAAGTTAATTTGATTGGCTTTTAAAAGATTACAAATATTCAACTATATATTTCAAGTGGCGATCTTTCTGTAAAAGAGTTTCCATTCATTTACCTTTGATTGGGAAATTTTAAGGTCAAATCAGCTGTTGTCAAACATTTGCTGGTTAATCACATGTTTGATTAGACAAGATTATTTAAACAGTGAAATACACAGAATCTTTGCCTCCTTGTATATTTTGAACTTTGGTATAAGAAAAAAATTTAAGTAATGAATTTTAAATGTATCATTTAAATCTGATATATATTTCACTAAATTTTTTTTTCTATTTTTAATATTCACATGAAAAAAAATTTTGTTGTTTGAAAGGAAATATTGTTTGTGATGTCTTAGAATTCGCAACAATGGTTAAAAAAATCATATCATATATAACATGAAATAAATGTCTCGTCTAAATATATTTTTAAATTTTAACTGTTTTGCAATATAACTTGCTCATTTTAAATATGATGTAATTTCTTTTACTTGCTGTTTCTAACTTACATAAATGAATTTACTATTTAAAAGTGTTCTTTCTTATTTTGATATTCACATGATGATACTTCTATTGCTAGAAAGGAAATTTTATTTCTGCTGCTTCAGAATTGGCTACAATATTTTAAAAGGTAAATTAGAAATGTAAAATGTTCTCATGTAAATAATTTTTAAATTAAAACTGTTTTCCATATTATTCTTTTGCTATTTTAAATGTGACATATTTTTCCATATATTGTGGTTAACGCATTTTAATGACGTTATTTTTTAACATTTCCTTTCTCTTTTAATGATCTATAAAAAAAAAACTGGTAGAACCAGAGAGATAAGTAGAGCTTGATCTAAAAAATATTACAGTAAAAATTGTCAAATATTTTCAATCTAAAAAAGTGCATAGAAAAGAAATTGAATGAGATTATTTGTAAAGCTCATGAAATTACCCAAATTTTTGTTAACTGGAAATGTAGACTGAACTTTACTGGAGCCTTAAAATCAGTCAGGGAAAAAGAGGCATTTTTAACCTATTCCATATCCCCATAACCAGTTTTAAAATTTGGGTTCATAACTATAAGTTACAGACTGATGTAATAAACAACGAGAACGGTCAGTTCAATACAAAGTGTGGACAAAATTCCATTGCGTCGGTTTTTGATCTGATCAAAGCTCCAAGTAAAATCAAAACCTTAAACATATTCGATTCAACCATGTACTAAATAATTGCATTCAGAAATATTTATCTACACCAATTCCACAAAAACCTGACTTAATGTTATGTTATAGATTAATTATTACTTCATGGTTTATATTTGTTTAGCATTGTGGGGCTTAACCGATTTGAGACAACATAACAATATATTCTATTGACTACTTTGCTCAGTAATCATTTTGAGTGGATAATAGTATGATTCTGAATATAAGGCACCAGTAAAGCTCAGTCCACAACTTCAGTTAACAAAAATTTGGGTAATTTTATGAGCTTTACAGATAATCTGATTCCATTTCTTTTCTACGCACTTTTTTAGATTGAAAATATTTGCCAATTTTTACTATAACAATTTTTAGATTGAGCTCTACTTTTCTCCCTAGTTCCACCAGTTTTTTTACATGATTTCACAACTTTTTCTGATTCTTTTAGGAACTTAATCAACCAACTTCAAGTAACAAATTTGAACTAACATTAATATTAGTTTAAAGTTATTAGTAGACATATTATATGAAATAACTGTAATAGCACCAAGTTGGCATCACTTTTGGGAAATAATTTTGGTCGCCAGACTTGGTGATATATCACCAAGTTGGTGGCAAACTTGGCAACAAAACTACCCTACCCCAATGGTAGTTCCCAAACAGTTTCACGGTATCTAAGCAGATTTTGATTTGTTCATTGGTATCTAGATAGATTTTCATTGTTCCATTTCGAAATCGTTATTTTTTTATATACAGAAAGATTTTTTACTAAATTATCCCTTTGTAATTGAAATATTTGCATTATAATAACTGTTTTGACTATGAAAACATTCAAATAAGGGTGCGATGTTGTTTTAACATATATTTAGTTACAATTTATAGGATATGTTTATGAAAAATATGCATTTTCTGTTTTGAATGAGGTCAACTTCAAAAAATGTAAAAATCTATCAGGAGATTTTTTTTTATTGACTTATTAAAAAACAACATGTGTTATCATATTTTTTTTAAATTAATGTGTTATTTTTAATATGGTGGCAACTCGAAATAAATGATTAAATTAGTAATTAAAAGAGCCCACACTACTGACTGAAAAAAGATCTGGATCATAATGTTAAGTCTATGGGGACATTCTTTTCAAATATCTCGCTCAAATGTTAATATTTTTATGTGATTTTTTTTTTTTTTTTTTTTTTTGGCATAGGATATTTGAGGACGATCTACAACCGGGTGTTCAAAACTAGTTTTTACTTTTTCGATTTTGATTATATATTTTTTTATATTATGATAGTTCCAATTTCATAACTGGTTCTAACCGGTTTCAAAAGTTAAAGTAATTTTTAAAAAAAATCTAAAACCAAAATTGAAAAAATAAAAACTAGCCCAGTTGTAGATCATACTCAGCTATCCTATGCAAAAAAAACTCATGTAAAAATATTAAAATTTGAGTGAGATATTTGAAAAGAATGCTCCCATAGACTTAACATTATCATCTGGGTTTTTTTCTCCAAGGTGTCATCTCTTAATGCTAAATGTAAGCTCTCGAACTGTTAGGCCAATTTTTCACTCAGCCCCGAACATGAAATGTCCAGTGAAATGGAATGGAATAATAGCTAAGCCAAAACATAAGCTTTATCACATGAAAACGAGACTTAACTTTTCAGAGCAGCACATGTCATGGACAATGGAGTGAAGCATATCTATCTGATTAGATGAAAAGAAGTTTAATTTAGTAGATGCAGATAGCTTAAGATAGTTCTTGCACTATATTAGGCATAAAGCATAGCATATCTCTTGTCAAAACTGTAGAGCAAGATCTGTGAAAGTGTGGGTTTGTCTTTCTCTGAATTGTAACACTGCTCTAGCTTTCCTTAAATGAAAACAAAAAGCACCAATTAATACTTGAATTAATTTTAAAGACTACCAATTAATACTTGAAGATAATCTGTGCCTTATGCACCATTGATTACTGGAGTAAACTGGATTTTTCAGCAAAATAATGCAGCAATACACTCTGCAAAAAGTACAAAATAGTAGCTTGAGTGCTGGCATGTAAATGTGGCAAGCCTGCAGCCCTGATCAAAATTTTTGAAATTGTTGGGTTGTGATGGTTTGAAGAGTCTAATGATGGACGTCAATATCAAAACACAAATGATTTAAAAATGGCTATACTTTCAATATAGAACCAGTTGGCAATGGAGCAATTGGGAAAAATTTGTTCAATCTATGCTGAACTGCATATTCGAAGTAATTTAGAAAAATGGCAGTCACACTCATTTTTAAATGTGTGCATTAATACTTAGCACTAGAATTCAAATTATGTTCATTTCTTAAACTCAGTAAATTACTGTTTTTGGTTTAGTCATGTGCTATAATGAAATTGCACTTCTTTTTCAGAAAAAAATAAAAAATGCATTGATTTATTGAAATATATTGATTCCTAATGACTCCATTTATTAGTTTCTTATCATAAAACGCATTTTTCAGGCCTAGAAGTGACTTTCTTCAAAAATATTATAGGAAATATAGGAATTTTTTTGAAGAAAATATAGGAATTTATAGGAAAATTTATTTATACGTAATAACACCAACACATGTTTTAATACATTAACGTAGAACATTTAAAGTTCATTCCAGACTATTTCAGAAGTTTTTAACACACTTCAGGATTAAAATACTGCTTTCAGGAATTAAACACCCCCCCCCCTCCCCCAATATTCAAAATTTTCTGAATCATCAACACTTGCAGAATTTGCATTAAAAAAAATTAATAATAATAATTCAAATAAAGGTTATAAATGATTTTTTTTGTAATAAATTTATATGAAAGGAGTTTCAATAGCAAGAAAAATTCAAAGATCTCAAAAAACCCTGAAATTTACAGCAAATTTTATGAAAAGTTACAGCAGAGAAGAGGGAGTGGGGGGGGGGAGGGAAATCCTTCCCTACATTAATTATACATTTTCAGAAGGCATACCCAGTTTTTTTTTTTTGTTTGTTTTTTTTTTTTGTTTGTTTGTTTAGTGTAATGCTTTGATGAAATTTGCATTTTCCTTTCAATACTTAGGGGAAAATTCTACCCTTCTTGTGATCTCTTAACATAAAAAGTTTTTTTTTTTTTTTAATTCTTTTAAAAATAATTTTTTTCGCGATCTTTGGACAAAAATCGTTTGTTTTCCGCGATCTATTGACGAAAATCATGTTTTTTCCGCGATCTTTTGGCGAAAATCGCGTTTTTCGCGCGATCTTTTGAACAAAATTGTGGTTTTTCACGATTTTTCGATGAAACTTGCGTTTTTCTCGCGATCTTTTGAAAAAAATAGTATTTATTCGCGATCTTTAGACGAAAATCGCGCTTTTTTCGCGATCTTTGGAGGAAAACCGCGGTTTTTCTCGCGATCTTTTGAAGAGAATCGCGTTTTTCTCGCGATCTTTTAACAAGAATCGCGTTTTTCTCGCGATCTTTCAACGAGAATTGCATTTTCCTCGTGATCTTTTGACGAAAATCACGTTAATATTTCGCGATCTCTTGACGAAAATCGCGTTTTTCTCGCGATCTTTTTATAAAAAATTTATTTTTTCGCGATCTTTTGAATAAAATTGCGTTTTTTTTCATTTTTTGATGAAACTTGCGTTTTTCTCGCGATCTTTTGATGAAATTAGTATTTATTCGCGATCTTCAGACGAAAATCGCGCGTTTTTCTCGCGATCTTTGGACGAGAATTGCGTTTTTTCGCGATCTTTGGATGAGGATCGTGTTTTTCTCGCGATCTTTGGACGAGAATCGCGTTTATCTCGCGATCTTTTGACGAAAATCGCATTTCACTCGCGATCTTTTTATAAAAATCACATTTTTTCGCGATCTTCTGATGAAAATCGCGCTTTTTTCTTATGAAAATAGCATTTATTTGCGATCTTTAGACAAAAATAGCATTTTTTAAAGACTTATCGACTAAAATGGTATTTTTTCACGCGATCTTTCGACGAAATTCCCGTTTTTTCGCGATGTTTTGACGATATATAAAAAAAAAATCGGTAGATAACAAAAAGGAAAATCGCGGATCCGCGGAAAAATCTCAAGACTGGGTGGAGGGATGAAAAATATAGGAAATATAGGAAAAATAGGATTTTTAAAAAAATTTATAGGAAATATAGGAACACTGCGAGGCCTGATTTTTTTAAAATCCAAAATACCAGAATACAGAAATTCACAATTTTAAGTTTATAATTTTGACCAGATCTCACATATTGTTTAAGTTACATATTTTTTTTATTTAAATTATTTGATCTGAGTTATATTAAATTTAGATGTATTTTTATAAATATTCATATTTATTTTATTAATGTAAAGCTAAATTTATTTATATTATGATTTAAACAAATCAAAAATTTTCTGAATTTATAATTTTGTTTAGGAGTGTGTGTGTATATATGTTTAAAGGTGACTTTTGAATTTATTAGCACATACAATTTGATGGCTCTGTTTATGCCCATTCATTTATTAGATCTATGAGTTAACTATGTATTTCTATTTTAGGTGCTGAAATACCTGAAGAAAGTAATAAATGATGACAGAGTAAAAATATCTGTGCTTTCTTCCTTCAATCCTCATCCTGTATCACCGGTTGATTCGTTTGGCTACTTGACCATTAAGAAGAGTGTACGTCAGATTTACAATGACTCCAGAGTAGTGCCTTGTAAGTGAAATAATTAGTTTTGCCAGTTCTCTTCAAAATTTAAATTACCCATATGAATTCATAAACTATTTTAGTGAGGAATTTATAATACGGTTTCAAATAATTGATTTTTTAACATGTAATTTTGATTTTTTTTTTCTGGTATAAGTTATAAACATTTAAGGTAAGGAACTAATTATTTTTGTTATTATTTAGTCTTCCAAATGTAAATAGAATTAATTTATCAGAATTTAGGTACAAACACACAATTCATTATTTGATGTATATTTCTATAAAGAAGATTGTACCAAAAGTACAATTTATAAAAACCTTTTCTTTGTGTTACATAATTACTTCCATTAGTTTTCTATTAATGGATAAAGTAATATAACCAAAAGTGTAATTAAGAGAGTTAAAATAAATTCCAATTCTATAATAAAGTTTTCTTCCATTAGACCCCGTGTGAAATGCATATTTGTTCCATAGTCCTTTACTACTCCATTTAAGCTTATTGTAAATTAACTGTTTATTTCTGCTACAGAATACTGATTAAAAATGAACGCTGTATAAAAGTCATTATTATTAAAAACTAATTTAATAGTTGATCAAAAAAAATATTTAATAAATATAAGAAAAATCATCTTGATGCTTAAATAGTTCCTAATTTGCAAATAACTAATTAAGAGTGGTTCACTGCATGTTCTTGTGTAACATTTCAAAATAAAATTTAGTTATAGATTTTTACTGTTGTATTTTACAATAAAACCCTGTTGTCCCATTAGTCACCCCTATACATATAATTTTTTATCAATATATGTATATATTTGTTACTGACAGTATGAACTATGGATAACATGAATAAAAACTTAATTCTTCTTGAGGTTTATGTTAAACAAGGTTTGATTTTACAATGAGTTTTTTGTCAAATTACAAATGTAACTAACAAATTGCAAATGATAGAATAATTTTACAACAGAACAAAAAGAGATGTCTAAAAAACAAAAGAGGTTATCTTTCTCTCAAACTACCTAATGATAATTTAGCATCTACTTCCTCCTGACACGACTATTTTGGCTAGGGAAAAAGTTTATAAATCCATTCTTTAATAAAAATAAAACTATTCTTAATAATTATTAAGTTAGAATTAAGTAAAGACTCAAATTTAATCAAAGATTTGATTATTATTGAATTTTTTTTTTTTAAATATCAATGAAATAAATATTATATTTTTGAATTAACGATGTTCGTGGAGAAGGCTTTTAACATACAGTCCACTCACATTAATTCGAACTCGTCGGGACCACAAGAAATGGTCGAATTATGGAAAACATGTTTAATATGGTATACTATTACAAAGGAATTAATGTATAGTGTTTTTAAAACTTATTTCATCTGTTATAATTAGAATATGACTTAATATTAAATTAGAATGGATAAATTCATAAACTAATTAAAAGATAAGAAACAAGCACGATGGAAGAAAAATTTAAAGTGACACTGATGGACAAATGGCGTTCTAAGAAAGTGAATATCAAATGCATTGTATTATATGTATACTCATTCGGAACAATTTTCACAAAAAAAAAAAAAAAATTATTCAAATGATCTGAAATCTGAGAGAAAAAAAAGAAAAATGAAAAATCAGAATTTTCATTAGTTCGAATTAAACGAAGTCAAGAGAAAATGAGTTCGAATTAATGAAAATGTTTAACGTTATTCTGCCATTATAACTTTCGGGACTTCATATTTAGTTTGAATTAAGCAAAAATTTGAATTATCAGATTTCAAATTAACGAGAGTCGACTGTACATTTATCAACTGACGTTTTTCCATTATTAGAATACTTCTATCATAAATCTAACTACTACTTTTCAAATAAATGAAAACAATAACTACTGTGTGGAGAAAAAGTGAAAATTTCTAAACTAACATTTTTAGATAGGTTCTTTAAATTTAAAGTTATAATTTAAAAAAAAAAATCTGCACAAGGCAGGTGGGAAAGAAAAGCTTTTTTCTTTAAAAATTTAAAATTGAATGAAGTGGTTTAATATGCTTGCTTCTTTATAACATTCCTTTTGATTTTTTTTCCAGGTACTTTAATTGCAAATACTGACACTAAATGGTACCTTAATCTGACAGATTCCATTTATCGTTTTGCTGTTACACGTGTTACATTAAGTGATCTCAAACGGATTCATGGTATCGATGAAAGAATTGGTGTGAAGAATTACATGGAACTGGTGAATTTTTTTGTCCATTTAATAAAGAATTCTGATGAAGCAATTCAGCCTAAACATATACATACAGATTTATAATATGCTACTTAATTAAATAGATCTGTTGCAAATTAGCTAACTTATGTGACACGTTTATGTATTTTCCTTTATAAAATTTAAATTACTAATGAAGATTTGACTTTTTAAAAAACTGAGATATTAATAAGATATTTAAATATGAAACTGACCGAGAATGTGTTAGAACAATCTAAAAACATGAAAATTGAATTATTAGGTTTTCTTTTCTTAAACATAAAATTTAATGAAGGAAAATTCATAGTTTTTAAAGCTTTGGTTTTTATAGTCTACTCTTAAAACATTTTCATACTTTGAACAGTCATTCAACAATTTTTTGTTTATAGAAATTGTGACAGCATCTTGAATCTAAAATAAAAATGTTATCTAATTAATTTATCTAAATTAAAATATGTCCTCAGAAAAAATTATTATTTGAGTAAAACTTAAATTTTACTATTTTAAGTCATTGTGTTGGAGTTGTCCCATTTTCCTCTGCAGTTCACTGTAATGCAATTTTCAGAAAATTGTGAACTATCCACTGTCACTTTTACGCATTATGACAAAGCAGAGTCAAGCCTAAATAAACAGCATCGACTTTAAAATGTGAATGTCTTCATAGAACTGAGCAAAAATCACGTTTCCCAGATAGTCCATGACACAAAACCCTAGATTATCGAGCACAAGAAAAATTCCTTTATTTTCAAAATCTTTGGTCAAAATCAGCAATTTTTTTCAGCAGTACTACTTCAAAATTTTCTTTTTTTCCCCCATGTGAATTGTTCCCCGAGACTAAGATGAATTTCGTGTCTTTTTTACCCAAAACTTTATGACTTTTTAGAAAATATATGGAAATTCTGTGACTTTTCTTGTATATTTTGGAATTTCCCTAATTTTCCATGACTACTTTGAAATTCCCTGACTTTCCATGATGTTGGGAACCCTTGCATGGTATACTCTTAGTCAAAGAGCCGACCGCACAAAATCCTAAGTCATCGAGCACAAGAAAAATTCCTTTATTTTATGGAAGAGTGGTTATAGGGGTATCTAATCATTCATGTCTGCCAGAAGCAAAGTGGTACATAAGCCAAAAATTGATACCACTAGTGGTTCACTTGTATGTTTAACATTGTGTTTATTGTACAATTAAAAGTATGAAAACATGGAAATTTGGGTGCAGGGAAACATAATGCTAAGTCTACGAGTGAACCACTAGTGGTATCAATCTTTGGCTTATGCACCACTCCGCTTCCATCAGACATGGATGATTAGTTTCCCCTATTACCACTCTTCCATAAAATAAAGGAATTTTTCTTGTGCTTGATGACTTAGGATTTTGTGCGGTCGGCTCTTTGACTAAGAGTATACCATGCAAGGGTTCCCAACATCATGGAAAGTCAGGGAATTTCAAAGTAGTCATGGAAAATTAGGGAAATTCCAAAATATACAAGAAAAGTCAGAATTTCCATATATTTTCTAAAAAGTCATGAAAAAGTTTTGGGTGAAAAAGACACAAAATTCATCTGTCTCGGGGAACAATTCACATGGGAAAAAAAAGAAAATTTTGAAGTAATACTGCTGAAAAAAATTGCTGATTTTGAACAAAGATTTTGAAAATAAGCAACAAATTTCACTGTGTGCCCATTTGGTCAAAGAATTTGAGATTTGGTCATGGAAAGTCAGGGAATTCGCCAGTCAGGTTTTGCTGGGAATGGGGAACCCTGCCATGCTGCTCACAAGGAAGTTTACACTAAGCCTGAAGGCAGGCCATAGAATAGTGAATGAGCAGCAAACATTATGAGATAGGAGACAAATACTACTGTTTAAACTGTTTTTTCCTTTGTTAACAGGGTGAAATTGTCTTATGTCTGTTTGTTAAATGTCTCATTGATCTGTGGCATGCTGAAGAGTTGAAATTAATTTGCGGGGAAAATTGCATGATATAAAAATCCGAACCCAAGCCAATTTCAGATTAGTTCACATACCAAGCTCGAAATCCTTGCTATCACATCACCATGAATAAGACCAGGCAGAAAAATATGCACTTGCTTTTGGACAAATGCTAATAGAAAAAAAGGTGGCATATTTCAATTATAAAGTGCAATTGAGCACCGTGAAACTCTTTTAAAGACCATGGGAGATACATAAAATGTTAAAAAGGACCACTGGGCTTATCAGGGGGATAAGAAAGAATGCTGGGTGCATAAAAAAAATAAAATGGGTCACCGGATGCTTCACCTTGCTATAATGGCTTAGAGTCAACACTATTTATTCTACAATATTTTTTACATAAAATTTGGCATGTTACAATTATTTACAGATAATGTCTTAAATTTTTGGGATTTGCACATAAAAATGTTCAAATTTCTTACGATAGGAAGTATTTTTTAAAAAAAAGACCTGAAAAAAATTACCTAAATTTTTGTTTTCATTACAATAAATTCTTTAAATTTTTACAAACACCTTGCATTTGGATCTCATATAATCGCACTTTGTTTTTCACTTTGTGTTTGTGGTCAGTACGTGAACAGCTCTATTAAGTCTCTTACATAACTTTATGTAATTGATAATATGTTTGATTATTAAGTTTGGTACTACTCTTATCCCATTGACCAATTTCACCAAATTATACATATCACTTAACTAATAGCCAAATTATATATACTGACATAATTTTTATTTTAAATAACGAAAAAACAAATAATTAGTGGAATATTAATAAAAATACAAATAAAAAGTCGAAATAAAAATCACTTAATGACATTTTAAACACGTGAATCATATTTAATGTCATTGAATGTGACATTCCTGATCATCCATTATTGGCATTTAATCTTATAGTTTGGCAATAATTTTTTTGGTTGATGGGATAACCTAGTAGTACCTTAAGTTTTGATTTAATTTAATAAAATACATATTCAGTGTGTATCAGATCAAATTAATAAAAATTGAAGTTTAATACCCAAGATTCCCGTTTAATAAATTAACAAGCAGAAAAAATAGATTGTGGTTCAAATTAAATGTTATGACTAAAAAATATTTGAACTTCAAATAAAAGGTTTAAAAATATAAAATGAGTTTGTAACTGAGAAATAAAGCATTTCAAATAAAATGTAAAATGAATTCTTAACTGAGAAATAAAACATTTTTGTGATCTAAAATAGCATACCTTTTCTCCCAGAAAAGTAACAATACAGCTTTAAAAAAAAAAAAAAAAAAAAAAAAAAAAATACTTTATTAAATATTTTTCCTAATTAAAATAGAAAAACATTTTTTATTAATCCTTATATCTGAAGCTATAAAGAGCTAAATTTATACTCATCTTAAAAAAGTCAACATATTTAAATATTTGTTTTGTTTCAAATTGTGCAATATATTGATTATCATTTTTCTAGTTTTTCTTCTTTATTTAGCTACATGAGTAATAAAGAAGTTTCTGGCATAAACTTACCAAGTTAATTTAGATTTTATATGGGCCATCAATTATGTCAATATAATATATAATTTATAACAGACTGTATAAATATGTATGTAAAAAATTACAGATAGAACAAATAAATATTTGTATATTTTTTCCCCTTTAATCTTCATATTTTGCAGCAATCTCTTCACATCTTTCTTTTCAGCTTAGCGTTGTTTATTAGTGCCATGATAAAGGAATTACTGAAACCTTTTCTTCCCAAAATGCAAGAAATAAATTTGATGATGAATCTCCTATGAATTTATAAAGAAATTAATAAGAATGCTACTTTCATATAACTTCTTTTCATCCATTATTTACCCGAAAGTCTGACAATGAACAAAAATTTAACCATTACAAATAGAGTAGACTTAGCAGCTCCCAAACTATGAGTTTTGCCAACGTTTTGGCAGATTTAGTAATGATATATTACGTCTCTCTAAATGTATACTGTATTTAGTTATATAATTTATTTTTCTCATTTTTTATAGTCACAACTTTTCAAATAAAATTTTGCTAAAAAACAAAGATTCACATAATGTGAGATAATTTAATGAAATTTTAAATCTTATTGCTTATGCCTTATAACTTTTTCTTTTTTAGTTTCTCTATTAATTACTCTTTATTATGAAAAATGAAAATTTAAATGTTAAATTTTCCTTAATTTTAAAAATAAATTAAAAGCTCTTACCTTTATTTTTCATATTTGAAAATCTTTTTTCTCCCGCATAGCATTTAATGATTTTTCTTTACAATTTTTATTATAACATAATTATACATTAAGTAATAGGTTATTGCCTGGTGCAATATAATGAAGTTAAAAATTTAATCTAAAAATTATTTATTATTTTTATCTTAAAAATTTAAGTTGAAAAAAACTTTTCCATTTTCCACCTATTTTCTTATTGGCTGTTGCCTAGGATCCTCGGTTTTCCCCGATTGGTTGTTGCCTAGGATCCCCTGTTTTCCTATTGATCAATAATCTTGTCTCTTGAATCCCCATCCTCACGGTATATATATGAGCAAATTTCCACTATCTTTAGCACTGAGGAAGGTATGCTTGGAATATAATTATTCTGGTGTTCTAACGTTGAAAAATTTTTTAACTTCATAATTATACGTTATCGTGGATAAGAATACCGAGATTTATGAATTTTCATAAAAATTAGGGTGCATATGAATCAGAAACTTTAGATTTCTTGTATGTCTACACACTCAAAATTGTTCTATAAAAAGTCTAAATTTGCTGTTTTCATACTTTGCATTCTAAAGATAATCTTGGGTACATGTTCTGATGTACCTGACCAACTTCAGTTTATAAGAGAGACAGCTGATGAATTGTGCCTGTTATGCCGGGTTAAGTTAATGAATTTTTTTATAAGTAATGCTATATTCAATTTTTAATTTATTCCCTTTCTTGCTCCTAAAATTGTCTTTATGCATTTTTATCTTTCATTTAAATTGGTCAGTGTTGTATTAAAGTATGCATATATTAATTGTGCTATTAAATAAATATTACAATTTGCTAAACTGAAAAAAAAAAAGAAAAAAAAAAAAAAAAAAGTTGGAAATTGCACGTGAACGTAACAAATAAGGTACATTCGTATGATAATGAAGTTTTAAAAATATTCAGATCTTGCTGATATAGTAGAGCGTACTCTGGATACAGTATAGTAGTCGAAATCTTTATGTTTCTGTAAATATGCAGGAAGTAATTTTTATTACAATTTAGCAACGTATATCTTATTCATAAAATGTGAAATAGTTGAATATAATTAAAACATGCCCCAAACATTGTTTCCCCGTATAGCATTATGTAGTGAAATACTTTTGTGTGGCCCTGTAATTTAATAATAAAAATTCTTTGCATCACAGATTGTACAGATTGCATATTTTAGTATATATTTCATAGATTCATGCCAATTCTACTATGTTCGAATGAGTGCAACATCATTAAAATACATTTAAAACTTTTTCCCCATTGACCATAATGTAATGGAATACTTTTAATTGTCCCTGTAAATGATCTATGCATCCGACTTTCATAACATTTGAAATGACTCGACAAAATTATGTTATAATCATGTATTTTAAATTTCAAACAATTCGGTTGGGTAATTTTTGTGTTATTATATGCGGATAGACGGATGGACTGAGCGACAACAATAAGTGCTATGTATTTACATAATTACGAACGCACCTAAAAATGGGCAAAATTCGCATAGCTGCTAGTTACCTTTTGTCTCTAAATGTATCATGTCACATGAGTTACTTTGGCCCAACTTCTTACTGGTTAAAAAAAAACAGCGAAAATTTGCTGTCTTATTCTTACTTCGAGACTAAATCCTTACCAGTTTTTAATAAATTTCAAATGCTCTTTGATGTTACTAGGCAAACCTAAAAATGGTTTTTATATATGTTCTGTACATTGGGCAATATTTTCTTAAACCCAAGAAGTCCGGATTGGAATCTGTTATTACAAATTAAGAACTGAATTTAAAAATTAAATTATTTAATTCCATAACATTTATTTATTTATATTAAGAAGGGGGGGGGGGGAATCATCTTAACTTTTTTTTTAAATGTCTATTATGAAAAAAATAACATTTTTCTGAACTTATATTAGATATATATGTAACAAAACTTTTTCACCTTATTCTAAATTATTTCAAAATTCTTATGATATCAAAATAATATCACAGTATATTTATTAACCACTTAACCGTCTGCCCCGAGATAAGTCTGGGATAAAAGCACTGTTTCCCCATACCCACCGCCGGTTAAGTGGTTAAATTCCATATCTTTAATCTACGCTTTATTTTACTCTTAAAAAACCTTAATTATTTAAATCAACACTTTCCTTAAAATGCCATTTATTATTTTTATTCTTTCACTAGCTGATCTGCCTGGCATTGCCCAGGTCTGTAATAATATAAAACGAACTTGAACTTAATATTAAATGAACTTAATAAACTAAACGAACAAACTTTGTATGATTTTATCTTTAACTTGAAATGTGTGGAAATATATTGTCCGAAATATGTAGCCACTGACTATGTGAAAAAAAAAAACTTATATTTAGCTGTAAAAATACTCAAAATGACTGCATGGCTTGCATCTATATTATACAACTCTGGTGCAAGTTAAAGAGTTTGCTAATACAATAGACTCCCTCAAATCTACACAGCTTAGGACCAGAGGTTATGCAGATTTCTGGTCATTGCTTTGTTTACATTTTTTAAACAGTAATTTGAATGCAATTAATAATTCAATCAAAACTATAATGAATGCTTATAATATATTAAATTATTAAAATAAGTCAAATGAAAACAAAAAATTAGATAATTTTTTTAATGATTCAAATATTAAAAGCAAAAGTCAAGTTAATAATCAATAAATACTCATTATAATACTCATTGTACTCATTATACAGATGAAATGTATTTTTCCTAAATTATTCAATGAAATTTGCCTCATAAAGGTACATTACTAATTCACATCAAAATCATAAAATAAGGAAGTTTTATTTCAGGTTTAGCCAGACTTAACAACCAAAAAAAGCATAATATATAAATACATTTGGTAAGAAGATTATGATTACCAGTGATATAGTTGATATCTTTATTTTTTTTCAGAAATAAATTTATTCTTTCTTCAAGAAAAAACATGTAATAACAAAAAATAACAATATTAACAAAAATTACAAATTTATATCAATTCCATCTATTTTTTAAATTTAAAAAGTCAAAATTTGTCCCAATATCTTAAATGAATGCTTCATTGTTTATGTCCATAAATTATGTGCGAGTTTTAGAGGGTTATGGATTTTAAGGATGCAGATTTGAGGAAGTCCAATGTACTGTAAGAATCCATAATTGTAACACAACAATAAAAACAAACTGTTTTGGTGTTTTTAATATACTTTAATCCAATTTTCAAAGGCATTAATGCAGAACAAATTTATACAAACAGTATTAGATAAATTAAGACATGCCTTTTCAATTTTTCAAAAATATAAAGAGGTATTTGTGCAACTTTTAAAATATTCTATAATTTGTTGCTCCCAATCAGAATGATGTATATCAAAGGAATTTTAAAGGTTACCTCTAATAATTAAAAAAAAAAAAGTTAGAATTTTTTTTTTTAATAATACTTTAACATTTTATAAGTGCAATAAATAAATATGGAATTCATAAAAGATACCTAGAAAACAATTTTGACTAGCAATAAGCTACAAAAAATTGGAGATTTTTTTAAAGCAATAAAAAATAATTTTAAATAAATACTTAAAGTTTGAAAAAAGAAAAAAGTGCAGAATTTTGTAGTTTTAAATTTATAATTGATATACATAAATAGCAATACAAGGCTTTTTTAAAATATGTGATTTTAAAAATATTTAACATAGCCAAATTAAGAAAAGCACAACCAAAAAAATAAAAACAAAATGAGCAACTTTTTTGGAGCAAAATACAGAAACAAAAGGTAGATCCACATATGTTTATCACTTTATTTATTTATTTGTAGTATTAGTGCTTATTTAATTTATTTTAAAACATATTAGTTATATGCTGTCTCACTGCTAATTATTTGAGCTAGTATTTCACTTTTTCCCCTTCACAGTATTTTTTTCTTAGTACAGAGAGGGTTTTCACTTTGCAAGTTTTCTTTGAGTTGCTTGATAAACTATTACATATAGAGTATTTTAGTTTATAAGCTTCTGCCAAAAGCATACCAGAAATTGAAAATTTAAGTAATTTATTACCAATAAAAATATGGGTGTCCATTCAAGTAACACTTCAGTAAGGCATTTTTATTAGTATAATGTTAGAATTGATAATTTACAAGAACAAGAGTAACCACAACCTCTTTGGTAAGTAGACTGATGCAATAAGATCACAAGTTGCTTTTTAGGCCAATGTCATGACAAAATATGCGATGACATATCTTAAAACAGCACAGAAAAAAATGCCTGCTGAACTGCTAAAAATTTATAAATTAAAAATCACATAAACACTTATTTTATAGTAAAGAAATTATAATTAAACAACAAATCTTTAGGAAAATCCTTACTTCTTTCATGAAGAGAAACTAAGAAAGTACAGTCGATTTTAAGCACATTTTTGAAATGTACCAATTAAAAGACTAATAATTTACGGCAGTTTATTTAGATGAAAAGACTATGTAAAAAAAAAAAAAATTGCCATTTTCATAATTTTCAATAAAATTGAACAGATTTGTTATTCAGACAATTATATCAAAATGCAGCAAAGAAATAAATTATGATATCAAAATGTATTTTGTTGTAAAACTTTCAAATTTCGTTTTTCTATGTCAATGTATTTTTTTCTAAAATTTTTTTTAAAGTCTCTTAAGAAACGGAAGAGAAAAAAAAAGAAATTGCATTGCTTAATATTTTAAAACATCTATTAAGTTTAGTAAAAACTTAATCCATTTTAATAAATAGTTATATAATTCATCTACATTAATACAAATAATTCTGATAAATACAAGGCTTATAGGAACCAACTTTCAACAACTTAATGCTTCACTTCCTTATATATAAAAACCATTTATATTACAATATAGTTTACATAAATAAGGCATTAAAACACACACTAATATGGTCCAGAGATTGTGATGTTGTTCCACATATGACGTTTATCTTTAAAATGCAGTTGATCTTGAATACATTTTAAGATATTTTGAGAACAGATGAAAAAGTGATCCAGAAACAAAAGAATGTTCAAGAGTTGTCTTCATTTGTTTTCCACAGGCCTGGAACGGAGTGTACGAGGGGTACCTACAAAAATTAGATAAAATACAATTTTTTTTCCTTTTCTACATAATGCAGTAAAATACCATTTATGTCTTTCAATAATCATGCATTAAAAAAGAATGAAATCCAGGAAAGGATAAAGATTCTCAGAAATGTATCTGGTGTGCAATTTAGGCTTGACATTTTTTTCTACCACACCTAAACTCAATTTTTAATTATTTTTTATCCCCTCACCATTGTGACTTCTTATTCATGGCACTTTTTAAACATGCAAATATAAAAATAATTTGGAAAAAAAAAAAATCTTGTTTTTATAACAATTTATTAATATTGAATTTTCTATTTTTTTACATGGAAATGAAACATATAAATTAAAAACTTATAAAAGCAGAAAAAATCATTTGTGCTTATATGATGTTGCATTTCCATGTTTAAAAAAAAAAAAAAAAAATCAATGTTAATATAGACATATATAAAAATAAGTTTTTGTTCAACTTCTTTCAAAATATGGCAACAAGAAAAGCACTTGTTATTATGGCTATTTGGTTATTGCAAACATTTTGTAAAAAATATATTGTTGAGTCATGTGGTGATAAATTAAAAAAGAAATAAAAAATAATGCCTGAACATTTTTTAAAAACTATTTATGATTTCTCAAAGCATAATTCAATTAAAATAAAACTACTAAAGAATCAAATTCTGAAATATTGTATTGTCAACAAGAATATGCAGCTGTGCATAATTTATAGAATTTAGTCCATTAAGAAGTGGAAGGAAAAAGAAATCTCAAAATACTGCCTTTACATACATTAATAAAGTTAAATAAAAGCATAAAAAAAGTTTACTGGATTTTTTTTAATAATAATATAATTTAAAAAGTTTTTTTTTCTTTTCCTCCAAGAAGGCTCTGCCCTCTGAATCCTCCCTGCTATAAAAGCGAGCCATTTTTTTAAATTCTCTTATTAAAAATTTATTTGAAACAGGAAATTTGAGGTAAGCAGCAGAGCCCCTTTAACAAATCTTTACTTCTCATTCTACAAAGATTTCAGATTTAATCCCTTTACAAGTGTCTCATACACAATTTTATATCTTTTAGTACCAGTAAATCCAAAAAGAAATATTTTAAAAATTTAATAGCAACAATTTACAATTAAAGATTAATGGGGAGAAAAATTTTAAGATTCTACACAGTTTATGTATGTTAAAGGCTGTGCAAATATTACATTAACTATTTGGTAATTTTGGACCCCCTCTTCCCCCTATAATATGTTATCTCTCAAATCCCCCTCCCCCAACAATGATATCAACTTTATTAAAATGCAATTTTTTTTTTCATTTTTAAGAATTTATTTCTTTTGTTTGGAATGACATACAAAATTGGTTACATTTATTTTTTGCATACTTTATTGATTCAAACCATGAAAAGTCAATAAAATATTGTTTTATATCAAATAACACTTAAAAGAAATAGCTACTATTTAAAAATATTTTATAATAGCTTTTTGTTGCATAATGCATTCAATGGCAATAAAGTTTTGTTGCATTTGCTCTGAACAGAGGAGGGTCTGGCGAGGGGGGGGGGAGGTTAGAAAGAAATTATTAACAAAGCAAGTAAATAACATTCTTTTTTATTTATTAATAAACACAAGCTTCACTTCAAATATACTTCACATATACTTTATCGAACTTTGATTATATATGTATGCACATATGAAAAAGAATAGGAAGGTCAAATGTTGGGATATTCTACAATTTAGAATTAAATAATTTTATAATGATTTAGTGATTTTAACAACTTTGTATTTTCATAAAAATACATAACCTTTGAGAAACATGGTTTTCGATTTAGCAATTAATTTCAGAAAAGTTACTTAAAGCAATTTTGAGAAAATTGTCAATTCTAAGCTACAGATCATAAACATATATCCTTTTAAGTGGTAATCATTTTAGATCAAATAGAAAGAAAAAAAAAATACCTCTATCTTCTCAAAATCAGCGGAAAAAAAAAAGGTTAAAAAAATTTTCCTAATTACCCATGCAACGGCTGCTAGAAAATGATGCATAAATGGAAAGACATACAATAATGATATTACTATTTGCGACAATTTCACAAATGCTATTTAAACTACATTAATACCTTAAAAAAACTTAAATCTGTTATATATTTTTCAACTTTAAAATCTCTTAATATTTATCACAAGAGGAGGGGAGGGAGAGGGATGCTAACTGCTCTTATCAATTATTACAGTTTCGCTAATTATTTTCTTTATACACTTCTAAGATTTTATTAGCTTTTTAAGTAGAACTTTTCACTTTTGAAACAATAGGAAAATTTATGCACAGCAGTCAATACTTTTTAGAGAAAGATTCATACATTAAACTGGTTTACAGTGAATAGAGTTATGAAGAGAAAAAGTATGATTCTACTGATATTTTTTTTCTCCAAGTTCAAGCTTTATCAAATATCTTGGAAACTAAATAATAATTAGAATTAAGGTTTTATTTGGCTTATATTGAAATGAAAATAAAATTCTGCAATCTACGTAGTTTTTATTTCTAAGATTAAAGGAAAAATAAACAAATGAAACAATGCACTATATAAATTCCCCATTAAAATAAAAAATGCATTGGAATGGCTGTAAAAATGTATATAAATGTATAAAGTAGAACTCTAATTATCAATTAAATATATTGTTGTATAAATTCGATCCATTTCCAATTTTATTTCATTTACTTTCTGCAAAAATGTTAAAAGTGAGACACCTGGAAAAAAAAACAGATAATTTTTTGACTAAGATTGTTTCTGGGGGTATAAATTTTTTACAAATATTGCATTTTTATATTTTAAACTTAAATGCCTATTTTTTTTAATGCTGATTCTGAATATGTAGTAAAAAAATAAATTCTCCATTAACTATGCAAATCTTTATATACATATGTAGGACTGATTTAGCTTAGTAAATTACAACAATGATATGTATGTAGGGCTTTGTTTCCAATGCAATTATGACAATCTACACAAAATACAGTTTATAAATTAAAGTAAATAAAATTTATGGAACTTGACATATTGTCATTCTCTACTGACTGCAAAAATTGTAAAATTTTTTATATAGACAATGTACAAAAAATTCTTTCTTCCGATTGTGTGCAGTTCATTTTAAACCCCAAGCAGATGACCATAAAAGTATGTTACATAAGATCATGCAATCAAAAGCCTTCCCTTGATTAAGCTATCCATGTGGCAGCATAATTTCAGTGTGATGAAATTTGTTAACATGCAAAAAAAGCTTCTGGAACAAAAAAATCTGGATTAGAGTAAAATGTTCAGAAGAGAGAAGTATTACAGCCGCATTGCAAAATGAGAAAAAGAAAAAAAATGACTTTTTTTTTTTTTTTTTTTTTTTTCCCCGCAAAAAGAAAAGCTAGTCGTTGGGGGCCACCATAATACTTACCCATCATGGAATGCATACTACAATGTATGAAAATAAAACATGTGTAAATTATTTATAAAATGCATTGCAATTCCAAAACAAAATTTAAATGTATATTTAAAGATTTTTACTATACATAGTAATGCTCTAATAATGAATTGCTGTGAACTGTTTTCGACCAATTATATAAAATGCCAAACTACTCCAGTAATACTGAATTGCATAAAAGAAACCTCCTTATAATTCAAAAAATAATAATCCTATTAACTAACAATTTACTGTGTTGAATTAACTGTCTCATTTTCATTAAAATATATCTTTGAATTGAAATTTGAATGAAATACAGGATCATGAAAAATCGAAGAATGTGGAAAATAGGATTAAAAATATTTAATAATCTAATCAACTTTGTTCTTTTTGCAAAGTTTGTGTTATTTTATTGCCTTTTATGTTCACTTTTTTAAATAAAAAAATTCAAAAATTTTTATATATCTTTCATCCGAACAAAATTTTCGAGAGTCCAAAAAAAAAAATTGTTCTGGATAATTGAGGTTAGTGATATTCAATAGGCTTTGTCCCATTCTTACATACTAAGTATATACAAAATTTAAAGTCTCTATCTCAATTTGTTTTGGAGATAGAGCATTTACAGATACAGACGGATGGTAATTTTTTTTTTCTAAAAGTATGTTTTCCCGGAATCTCCAGTGTTTGAAACATGTAAATCGGTCCCCCAATAAAATTTCGATTTTCAAAATGATTGCAAGACTTACCCTATACTACATATGATGGGCAAATATTAATAATAGTACTTTCAAAATGCAATAGTAAAATTAAACAGATAAATTTAGAATAAATTAAAAAATTATTCATATTAAAATATTATATTTATACTTATCTCAATGTAACATGCATTAGCATTTTATTTTGAACAATAGCTAATCACACATTAATCGCTGATTTCATTTTAATTATACATTTAAAACAGCAGACTCTAAAAGTAATAAAATTATTTTTGGAGAAAAATGCTGTTCAAACACATACAAATGATGCAAAAAATATACATTAATTAGAATTTTTTATAATCATTTATATAAAAAAATTTTAAACAGAAAAAACTTACTTTAAATTTTCAACAAATGGCAATAAAGACTATGATAGTTTGATGTTCAAAAAAATATTTAATGCATGTGAAAGAAATTTTATATAAATTACTCACCTTGGAAAACTCCAGTCTTGCTTTTACTGGGTGAATGAGAATCCTTATACTTAAAAAAAAAAAAGGGTTTAAAATTTCAAGAAAATATGTTGATAAAAGTAACAAATTAACAGATATAAATTTACAGTTAAAATGTAAATGATATATTTCCTCAAAGTCATTCTTTTATAATAAATCAGAATAAGGTTTTTAAAACATTTGTTTCTATTATCAAAATTAATCATTATTTGTACATATATAAAAACTAAGATCAGGTTTGTTTTTTTAATATAATTATTTTTCAAGTATTAAAAATGTTGGTATCCGATTAATGAATGTTTTCTAAACATACAAGAAATTATCAAATGTGCTTTATCAATCACAAAACCAAGTTGGCTGATCTGATAAAATGGGTTAAAATTAACCAGAGGAAAGTGCATATAAGCTTGACTAGTAAAAATTATCAGGGGTAATAATTTTGCCATTTTCTCAACAGTTTTGTGTATTTAATTACGTTACTTTTAGAGAACAAATGTTTATTGTTACTTGTGTTGGTAGATAAAAAAATTAAACTTGAAAATTATTTTTTTTATTTATAATTTAAAATACAAATCCAAATTACTTTCAGTTAAATTTTACTTGAGAAGATACTTTTTCAATGAAGTAAAGATTGAAATTGCATGGAGAAAATATTTGGAATAAAAGTGAAACAGATAGCACATATCCCAATATGTAATGTTATAGATGGACATGTTTATGTTTATACTAGAGATTTGAGTAAATGTTCATCCTTGAACGGTGGGTAGAAATTGTGATTTTTACTTGAAATAATTGCTAAAAGTATTCTTGTATTATTTATCAACAATAATAAAAATTAACCTAAAACATTAAGTTCAAGGCCTAATCATTTCATGAGCAGCTGGGTGTTTGACAACAAGTTTGTAATCTGATGTAAATAAGATAAGGATAAATTACAGATATGTCCAGATCCAGATTAAAACAGGATAAATTACAGATCTGTCTTAATTAGAAATGAAAACAGAAAAAGATTGAATGCAATATCAGTACTAAAGGATTTGACCGATTGAAAGATATAGGAAAATGTTTACATATTATTCATCTACAAAAAGGCAAACTTACATAAATAACATAAAAGTTTAACAACTGATTAATCTATGGGTCTTAGAAGTTTTAACAAGAAATTTTCAATCTTACATATATAGGATGACAGAATACAGGTGAAATTACAGATTCATTACATAAGCCAGCCATAAAATGAACTGATGTATCATTGAATGGTTAAATTCTTAAAAAAACTGCAGCAGATATTATATTTTCTAAACATTGTACATTTTCTATTTTTAAGCCATCGTATAATGAGAAAAAAGTATTTTTAAATGCAATATCTTTGAAAAACAGATATTATAATACTTGATTTAGGAATAATCATGACAAATGTACCTACTTAATAAAATTAAGATTAAAAATAGATGCATATTTCTTTATATACAGTTTTATTTTAGTGAATATTTAACTCTACTTTGTCAAAAAAAACTTATATTGATAGGAAGAAAGATCATCTTTTAACTCAGTGCATCAATAGATATTACAAACCGAAAAATATTTTAAATACTAATTTTTGGTACTGAATAACTAATTTAGTCCATGTGTTTAAATCAAAAAAATTTCTTTACAATTTTAAACAAAAATAAATACATGTTTCTTGTTACAGATACAATTAAAAAAGTGCAATTAATAGTTGTATTATTTTCTTATTTTTAAAAATATGAAATATTTTAATTATTATGAATACTCATATTGGGTAAACTGAGTTTTAACCCCCTTCTTGGCGGCGTTTTTTCTGCTGCGCGATAATTACGCCATGCTTTGTTTCCTTTACTTTTAGCTGCTGCTCTTCTCGGCAACCCACAGAACGAAGAAGCGATTTCTTTTCTCCTCCATTAGCGGGAGCTTGCGCATGCTCTGTTCGTTCTTTCTTTTCTAGCTTTTTTATTGGATGAGAGAGGAGAAACTTAATTTTAATTCTGGCGCTTTGAAATTATTTAAATTTCTGGTGTTGTATTTGACTGTTGGATTACGAAAAGGGTTCATCGGCATTTCTTTAGTCATGTAGATATTTTGAATCCTAATGTTATGTAATTACATATTAAATATAAATGAAAATGACCATTTGCATTCAAAGCTTAATATGTTTTTTTTAGAAAATCTATTATTGATTTCTTTCTTTATTTAAAAAATGTCTGGTTTTGTTTTTAAAAGAAGGTATGTGTACAATTTCTTTGTTTCTTGAACAGAATTGTTTTGAATGTTTAAATATTATACATGTTTTCATGTTTTAAAGAAAAATATCACTGGGGGGGGGGGGGGGGAGGCTCTGCCCTCCTGAGAATTTTTTTTTTTTTTCTAAAAGCTTTGTAAATAACATTTTTGGTTATGGTTATCTGAATTTGGAATCTTAAATTTTATGAAATAATTTTATATGTAAATGAGATATTTGTTTTAATTTTTCGCAATATGCATGCTTCTTACATCCTAATTTTTGCAATATTTTAAGATTCTGCGTTATTATATGTATTTTTGCTTTATTTTTATTGTCGCGATCTCCCAAACTCCATTAAAAACCTAGTTTGTAAGTGGATTATTATTATTATTTTTATTTTTTTTATGTGTGATATTTCAAATTCTTTTAAATTTTTATGTTTTAACCCCCTGACTGCCCGGCAAAAAGGTAAAATTGTAATGTTTTCTCTAATTTATTAAAAATATTAAAAAAAGATGTTTTTTCCAGCCTGATACAAAATATGTTATGTAGAGGTGTATAATCTTTGAGAGTATTAATCCTAACTTAATTTTTCAAAACTGGGTTTTATTTGTAGAATTATATTAATTTAAATATTGCTTATGCTGCAGTGAAACCTGCAGGTTAGTGTGCAAAAAAATCAGCCAGCGGCAGTCAGGAGGTTAAAACATGTATTTGATTTATTTTTATTATCACCACTTTAAATTGCGTTCTTTTGCATGGTGTCTCCAAGAGTCAAATTCCATGAGACAAAACACAAAAGCGCGCCAATGTGGCGATATTTTGAAAACACGCCAAGAAGGGGGATAAAACTCAGTCGCCCCCTCATATTAAATCGAAGAATTTTAGACAATATTTGGGAGTTGAAAATTGGGTGGGAGGTAGGAGTCAACTTATACACAAATTAGTAAATGCTTACCCAATTGCCGATATTCAGGATCTTTAAAGCCAGAAAATAATATCTATCGAGGGATCATGAATCTAAAAACTTTTGTTTTTCAAAGATTAAAATTTTTTAATAAAACTTATCAAAATGTAAGTTTTGTTCAGAATCAGAATATTCATATACACTACCTGGCCATTGATGAATGTCCACTTGCGATTTTAGACATTTTGTTAAATATCTAGAAAAATACATGAATCATCCCGAAACTCTTAGTGTATAAATATAATAGTACAAGTCATACATTTCCGTGAAGAGTTTTTCCCGAAACTCCATAGGGGGCCGTCAAAACATTAAAAAAGAACGAATATATTTTGAATAACACTGTCAAAACTAATGTAGCAAAAGCACTCAAACTCTAGATTATGATTAAGTGCCTTATTGTAATAAACTGTTCATTTTTATGCAAATAGCATGAATACTCGCAAAGAAATTAAAGTTTTTAAAAAAATGGTCCCAAATTCTGCTAGGTTTTTTGCTTATACTTTTCAGAGTTCTTAATATAAAGTAACATTCTTTACTGAAAATATGACAATATAATATTGCACACATTACCCTGTAATCAGAATTAAAAAATAATAAAAATTGTTTGAAAAATAAGTAGGTTTACTAAATAATTTTTTACTGCACAAGAGACAACAATATCAAAATTTCATTTGCATATTATGTTAGCTAAATGTGTAGAGCAACTTTTGTGAAAGTCGCAAAATCATAGCTTGAAAATTCTGAAAGTAATCGTCTATAGGATAAGCACAAAATTTGTTCCCAAAATGAAGCAAAAAAATGAGGGATTTTATCCAAATGCAACAATACCTCCCATATTGTGTATTCTATATTGACACTTAATGAATATATGGATCCAACCCCTCTTGTTTTTACTTCATTTTGGGAATAACGGATTTTCAACTTATTCAATTGACGATTTTTTTCAGAATTTTCAAGTTATGATTTTGCGACTTTCACAAAAGTTGCTGTACACATTTAGTTAACATAATATGCAAATGAAATTTTGATATCGTTGACACATGTGCAGTGAAAAATTATTTAGTAAACCTACTCATTTTTCAAAAAATTTTTATTATTTTTTAATTCTGATTACAAGGTATTGTGTGCAATATTATTTGTCATATTTTTAGAAAAGAACTAGCAAAACCCGCGGCTTCGCTCGCGTAATAGTTGAAATATGCCAAGTGATACTTATATATCTGATTTTCATAGGAAGTAATAATGTATTAAGGAATAATTCAAAAACTTTCATTTAAGCCACAGTTTGACTAAATTTCATTATTACATGCATTATTCCAAAATAATATGAAGAACTAAAGATACTATTAAATAAACGATAATTTAGAAAATATATTGAAACTTTTATGCTCAATTCATACATTCCATTCAGTATTCATCAGAAGAATTTATTCTTTTTTAGAAACATTAGTATGCATTTACATTTTTTAATTAATCATCATGTCACAATCCAAGTTTGTTTTTTAAGCATCTACCATCTCTCGAAGGGTAGTGGTATTACCCTAAAATGCCTATGTTAGAAAAGGGACGGTCATTAATTTACAAATTTTAATTTTGAAATCTGTTTGTTATTTTCTAATATACCAAAGAAACATAATTTAGAAGGTTTTTAAAGGCTTTTATAAAATATTTATTGCTTCTTACCGCATGTGGTAGCGGTACTGGCATAGAACATACAGGATCATTAGAATGTCGGATCATGAGAATGATCTATGTAGGAACAGAGTGTCACCATTGATACAAAACAATCACTTTTATAATTGGTTTATTAATTCCTGAGATTGCACAGAAATCTTAATTTACGAATTTTTTAGAATGCTTTTCGCACTGCTCCTTCATTTCACAATTTTTAATTTCTCATTTACTCCCAACTATTATAGAGGAAATTTATATTTTGTAAGTAACTACCATGCTGAATTTAAAGTTTCTAGACTCCTTAATACAATAAAAATATTCATTTTGAATACTTTTGGATCCTCCACTCTCTGTTGATAGTGTCACCGAAGTAAAATGTAGCTTATGTTTGTCATGTTTTAGCAAATTCTATCACCACCAATTAACTTTTGAAATCAATTTGATACATGTTCAGATTGCTTACAGATTGCCATTCAGAAAGTTTTTACTTTATTAAAAGTGTGCAAATTTGCTGCATCAAAACTCTTCCTCTTTTTTCAGACTATTTTTATTCTGACCAATGAGAATGTCTTACTATTTAGTCAAGAAACACATTTTTTTTTTCAAAGCGGTGGAATGATGATAAAGCAAATCCTGCAGATTTTTAACAGTTTAGGACGCTTTTTCGTGTACCGAGTCCCCCTTTTAAAATTCGAATTTTAAAAGAAATGCTAGAGATAATTTTTATCTCATAAGTAATTATCATGCTAAATTTATGCTTGTAGTCCACACAAAAAACATTTTTATAAAGATTTTTGTTCCTGCACCTTCTTTAGATTTGTGGCATCGATATAAGATATAGCCTATGTTTCATTCCTGGCAAACACAATCATTTTGGTATAATTACTTTAGAAATTTGTTTGGTAGTTCCAGAGATTAGCCCCTAAAACCAAACAAACAAACTTTTCCTCTTTATAATGTAGGTATAGACGACATAAGATATAGCCTATGTTAAATTCTGGGTAAACACCATCATTTTGGTAAAATTACTTTTGAAATCGGTTTGGTATTTCTGGAAATTAGCCCCTACAAACAAACTTTTCCTTTGTATAATGTAGGTGTAGAAAACGTAAGTTATTGTTTATGTTGCATTTCGGGCAAACACCATCAATTTGGTAAAATCACTTTTGAAATTGGTTCGGTAATTACAGAGATTAGCCCCTACAAACAAACGAACTTTTCCTCTTTATAATATAGGCGACATAAGATATAGCCTATGTTTGATTCCAATCGAACACCATCATTTTGGTACCATTACTTTTGAAATCGGTTCTATAGTTCTGAAATTTTGGCATAGACATAAGATATAGCCTATATTTAATTCTGGGCGATCACCATCATTTTGGCACCATTACTTTTAAAATCGGTTCGGTAGGTCCAGAGATTATCCCCTACAAACATAAAAACAAACTTTACCTCTTTATAATACAGGTATATTTGATCACATAAATTATTTTGTTCTACATAGTTGTTGCATAAAATATTGTTTATTTATTATTTCCTCTTTTAAATAATAGGAAATAATTTAAAAATATGTGTGTAACTGACATTCAAAAATTAAGTTATCGCCAAATTCTTACAAAAAACATCGCTCCAAAGCTGATATGACATTTGTACCAAATATTTTACTTAAACATCAAAACATTGTTGTTTCTAATTTTTATTCTAATAAACATATATTCTACGAAAGCTTTAATTGAAATTAAGTTGACAACTAACTATCAGACTTCATAAAGAAAACAAATGTAGAAGATCCATTCGCATGAACTGCAAAAAATATTAAACCACAAAAATAATAATTTGCAAAGCATTCCAACAATGAATGGACATGGACACTAATTCTTATGACATCATAGCATGAAAATTTCATCAAAATCAATTAAGCCGTTTGAGAAATTTTTATGTGTGTGTGTGTGTGTGGGGGGGGGGGGGCATTCTTATCACTTAGGGGTATTAAAAATAGATAACCTATTCTCAGACCTACTGAGTATACATATAAAATTTCATCAAAATCGGTTAAGCTGTTTCGGAGGAGTATGGCAACTAACACTGACACGAGAATTTTATATATTAGATGTTACTTTATTGTAAGAACTCTGAAAATTATAAGCAAATAACTTGGCAAAATTTGGGACCATTTTTATAAAAGCCTAAATTTCTCTGCTAGTATGCATGCTATTTGCATAAAAATAAACACAGTTTATAACAATAAGGCACTTAATCATAATCTAGAGTTTGAGCGCTTTTGCTACATTAGTTTTGACAGGGTTATTCAAAATATATTCATTCTTTTTTAATTTTTTGACAGTCCCCTATTCAGGTTTGGGAAAAACTCTTCACGGAAATGTATGACTTGTACTATTATATTTATACACTAAGAGTTTCGGGATAATTCATGTATTTTTCTAGATATTTAACAAAATGTCTAAAATCACAAGTGGATGTTCATCAATGGCCAGGTAGTATAGCTCAGTTAATTGGGAATCCAATACTTCATTTACATATCGTTAAATTCAGATTCCATGCTTATCGATTGATGCAAATAGGTTTCAAACTAGTTTAAGCTTCTTCGGTTTTACATTATGCAGTTTAAAACATTAAATTAAAAAAAAAGTGATTAGAAATGAAAAAAAAATGTTTATTAGTTTAATGAAAATTATTTTTTCTTATTCTCAGCTATAATTTTTTTTTTTTTTTAAACATATTACCAGAAATATGGTTTGACATATACACAAAAATTCAATCTTTTCAAAATTTTGTACAAGAAGTTTACAGGGAGAGAGGGGGGGGGGCAGACTTATACAAGAGTACATATGATATATTGATACAATGGTATATAGTGTTGATTCTAAAGTAAAAGGTCTGCCAGGCAGAAATTTTTCAGCAAGAAAAAACTATTCTTAAAAAAGATACTTTTTTTCAAAAAGGAAACATTTTAAGAAAATGGCACACTTGTACCTTATTCTCAAAAATTATTTTTTAATGCTTTGTTTAGAGTTCTAAGGAATTTGTGATATTTTCCCCAAGGTCAATTGAATTACAAGGGGCACATAAGAAATATTAAAAAGGGCTGCGGGTGTATCAATTGTTTAAAAGAGCTGCCAGCCACATAAAATAAATAAAAAGGACCACTGGGTTACCCCTGCTAAGACAGCTTAGTGTCAACACTAGTACATAACATAAAAATTCAGATCATTAATTCTGTTTTAAGTTATTGTATAGATCTAACATATAACATAGTAGAAAAATGTTTTGAAGAGATTTATTTTTATTTCATTTAGGAATTAATGGATTAAAATATAATAATTAAAAGAATCGAAAGTCCACAAGCACCAAACTAAATAAAAATTTAATAAAGAATACTGCCCAGTTAAACTGATGGCATTGAGCTCACAGGCTACAAATACTAATTGTACATTAAAGCCTTATATTTTCAAGGGTTAATTCCGTTCGAAAAAAAAATTAAGAAGGGGAAACAGCTCTCCCCTTTCCTCTTTTTTTATACTTAATCATTGAACCTCCTATACTATCAAAGACATGCTTTATCATATAAAAAATCTATATCCAAAATTCAGAGCAAATTAGATAATTCTTAATAAAAACCCATTTAGCATTTATATAATTTAAAAGGAGTTATCCCCTTCTTTTATACTTAACCATTAAACTTCCAAAACGATTCAGAGATTTGAACGAAATCTGAAAATTCTGCTTGAAAAACCTATTTATATAAATTAAGAGGGGGGGGAGGCATTAGAACCCCTGTTGCCCCTATTTATACTTATTCAATGAACACCTAATAGCAGTCACGGAATCGCCTCATCAGAATGATCCTAATCTAAATTTTGAACGAAAACTTAATTCTGCATGAAAATCCCATTTATATCAACTAACGGGGGGGGGGGGGGGCATTAGAACCCCTGTTCCCCCTATTTATACTTATTCAATGAACACCTAATAACAGCCACGGAATCGCCTCATCAGAATGATCCTAATCTAAATTTTGAACGAAAACTTAATTCTGCATGAAAATCCCATTTATATCAACTAACGGGGGGGGGGGGGATTAGAACCCCTGTTCCCCCTTAATTATACTTATTCAATGAACACCTAATAACAGTCACGGAATCGCCTCATCAGAATGATCCTAATCTAAATTTTGAAAACTTAATTCTGCATGAAAATCCCATTTATATCAACTAACGGGGGGCATGAGCCCCCCGTTCCCCCTCTTATACATATCGAATGAACTCCAAAAACTAATCAGGGAAGCGCCTTATCAGGATATACCTATATACAAAATTTCAAGTGGATCCGATATTTTTATCATGAGTTATCGCGTTACGCACATACGCACATACATACAGAACGGACGGGCACATAAGCTCTCAGGCTATGATAGCCTGTGAGCTAAAAACAAACAATTCAGATGTACCTTTTTTTTTTATATAACTCCTATAATCATAAACAACACATTAATTATATATATAAGAGGGAAGGGTAAAATATGAGTAAATTTATTAACTTTTATCGTCTCATAAAATATATACACATATTTATTGAAAACTATTAAATTATAGCAAAAATAATCTACCAATATATAAAATTAACTTACATCTTCATCATTCATAGGTTCTTCTATAAAAGAAAGTAAATATTAAAATTTTTAAATAACACAAAAATAATTTTATACAGATATGAAACTACAAACTGTACAAGAAAAGCTCAACTTCAAGGTAATACAATATTGTGCATGCTTATATGCACGGCATAAGTTGAAAATTAAATCTCCATTTTTTAACAGTTTTGCATCGCAGCAAAACTCAAAAGCATCAAACTTAGTTCTATCAAATTTTAGTGGCAAGAAAAACACATTAAAGTTACATACTAAAATTTTTTAAGCAAAGTCCCACCTAGAAATACATATTTTGCAAATCTATTACACAAATTCTTGTTATTGAAGAATTCAAAAGAGTATAGACAGAAATAGTCTAAACTTTATTTCAAATTTTGGAGAAACTTCTAATTTAGAAATATTGAAAAAACATGAAAAATACATTAACAGGATTTTCAGATTTATTGTTTAAAAACAAATCCATAATGGAGAATATGCGAGAAAACTTTTGAATACATCTGTTATACTATGTACTCTATATAGCCATTTATTGCTGGACATTTTCAATTCTACACATTTAAACAATTGAATGATGAAATAAAAGGAGCTACACGAAATATTTTAACCTGTGCATGCACACATTTTTTTCATGATTTGATAGTCTATGAAGCAACTCATAAAAAAGCCAGTTCCAAATATTGTGAAAATTCAGTAAGATATCAGCAATAGAATGAGTTGATTTTTAGTTGTTCTCTAAAAACATCTAAATAGAGGTTTTCATAAACTGCCATTTATTATTAATTTTTTTTTTTCAAATTTTCTTTTTTCATGGTTGTTTCAGTTATTGGAAAATCATCAAAATGAGTCTTAAAAAAAGCATCAAAATCTACTTCATTGACATTCAATAAAGACTGCTTCCTTTGCTGAAAGTCAGTTAATAAAAAATGACAATTTGTAAAAATTCCTTTATCATTCAGCAGCTTTTAGAAAGCAACTTAAAAATCAGCTTACTATCATTTGATATCTTTCTGAACTTTCAAGATATTTGACTGTCTTTTTTTTTAGCACTTTCCAACAAAGTTGAAAAGTGCTTATGCATTCGGTTTGTCTGGCTGTCTGGCCGCGCTCTAACTCCTGTAAATATACTCTGATTGCTATGAAATTTTTATACATTATTGCGGTTTACCCTAGCACGAACCCTATTGAAAATGAAGTATCTACCATGATTAGTTTTATCTACAGAGACAATCAAAAGTTTCCCATTACATTACGACCTATGGGGAAAAATCGTTAATATACTCTGATTGCCATGAAATTTTAGGACGTTATTGACATTTACCCTAGCACGAACCCTATTGAAAATGAAGTTTCTATTATGATTAGTTTATCTACAGGGCGAATCAAAAGTTTTCCATTACATTATGGCCCATGGGGAAAAATTATTAATATACTCTGATTGCCATGAAATTTTAGGACATTGACGTTTACCCTAGCATAAGTCCTATCGAAAATGAAGTTTCTACCATGATTAGTTTATCTACAGGGCGAATCAAAAGTTTCCTATTACATTATGGCCTATGGGGAAAAATCGTTTCAAAGGAATTTCAAAGATGTTATACAATGTCAAAAATATTAAAATATGCATTCTATAAAATATAAGGTGAAAATGTAGCTATTATTCATTTACAGGGCCACACAAAAGAATTCCATTAGATAATGGTAAAAAGGGGGAATTGTGTGTGACATATTTTAAATATATTAAGCTTTTTCATGTATAATAAAATTGATATATGTCTCTGAAGCTTAATATAAATTATACGCTACTGTCTTGCATAATATGAAGTACTAGCATTTACAGGGCCATACAAAAGATTTCAAATAGTATATTCTTTCCGAAGTACTGTATATGTGTCTGATGATGGCTGATGGAGTGATGAAATGCATTTTAATTATGATATTCGCGTTTATATTTCGCTAAATATATGCACATTATATGGTATGTATAAATGTTATAGTTGATATACAGGGCTACCCAACAGAGCTCACGAACATTACTGAATATGAGCGTAAATTATTTAAACATGGTTCTTAAATAAGCTATGCATTTTTATGCTGAGCTGCATTCAGTTTACTGAGAAATGTTTGCAGAATATAGATAAAGGAATATACAAGGCCACGCAAAGAATTCGGTATACGGACACCTATGAATGATGATTTATGAGAATGCGATTTCAGTTGTTTTAAAAATGTTTTAGTTTACAATAAATTTTAGCCTAATGCTGAGGTGTAATAAAGGTACAATGTAAACTACAGGTCTGAACAAAAGTATTCAAGTATGTTTCCATCTAACAGTATGAATTGCAGAAAAAGAAATTTCAAGCTACTGGGTATTTTCTTGCTAAGCTAAATTTTCCCATTATATGAACTGACATATGAAATACAGGGCTGTTCTAATGTACTGGAGTACATATTTGGGTATATTTGGCTATACACTATTATTTCCCTAAATAACAAAGTTTTGTTAAAGATTACATTAAGTGTTGGAAAGTGCTTCATAATCTATGCTTAACGCATGATTTTTCTTACTTTTTTTTATGAGTTGCTCCATAGAGTTGACTATTAAATCATGGGGGAAAAAAAAATAATATCCTGTGTATGTGTGCAGCTATAAATTTTTTCATATAACTGTTCATATTTCATCAAATGTTATATTTACATTCCAGTTGCTCTCATGGGGAAAAAAAAAAATCTTGTGTACGTGTGCAGCTATAAAATTTTTCATATAACTGTTCATACTACCACTGACAAAGTTCGGTGAATGAATTCAGAACGGCCGATCTTGCAACACTTCAGAAACAAAACGCTGCACCTGCATAGCGGCAAGTGTTAATCATCTTCCCCCACCGTTGTTCAGTTGAGTGTCGTTTATGTTCTGCTTAAGACGTGTTTTACAAAGTGCTTCTTCAGTGTGTTGGTTCTTAACCGAGATCAGGAAATGAAAAAACAAAAGATCAGTTTAAATTTTGGTTGATTTGCAAGATACCGAAAGAAATTCATGAGGGGTGGTGCAAATTAAACATCCACCATACTCTCCAGATCTGAATCCTCCAGACTTATTCCTGTTTCGATGTTTCAAACTCTCTTTGAAAGAGGTTTGACCTTATTGCTGACATCCAACAAAACGTGACGAAGCTTTTCAGCTTCATCCCAAAAGAACACCTCTTGCGAATTTTTCCAGGACATGTATAGCAGATCTCAGCAGTGCATAGTTATGGGAGGTGACTATTTCGAAGTATGATATGGTAACTTTCGTCATATTTCATCTACATTATTGTTACAAGACTATTCACTAAATTTTATTGTCAGAGGTAGTATTTCATCAAATGTTATATTTACATTCCAATTGCTCTATATTATTTCTACTACATTTATCAATTTTCTGAAATCGGTAAACCATCGACTTACATACATATATATATAAGATTCAAACGGAAATTTTGAATCTTATACTTACTACTCAAGTTCTATTGAATGGATTTATTTTGATGGAACTTGCACCAATAAATAGGTATTACTTCAAGGAAGGTTTTCATAAAAACGCTCTACATAGATTAGTTACTGAATTATGAAGGAAAGTTATACTGTTTTGAATGAAAAGGGTTACCAATTTCTGTTGGTTATTTTTGGGGCAATCATAAATGCTGTTAAAAATTTGAAATATCTCTATAACATCTAAAAAAAATGTTATTAATTTTATTTTTTTTTTAAATAACAATTTTAAATAATTAAAAAAAAGAATTAATGAGTGATATATTAAAAAATAAAAAAATTTTCATTTAAATATGAAATAATATTTTCTACATGTTCTTAATGCTTAGTAAAATTTAATGCATAGTATTAAAACTAATACCATATTTGACTATATTGCTTGCATCAGGTTAAAAAAAAAAAAATCTAAAAATTTGATTACATGATATTTAAATGAAATTTTCTTCCTTTTTTTTTTTTTTAATCTTACACCTCCATCATGTGATTTTCAAGAGAAAATAGCAGATATAACTAAAAATGACCACACTTGCGAATTACATAATACCAAAAATGCATAAACATAAAATTGGCCCATGTGATGTTTATTATGATGCTTTTACAAGTGTACAGAACTAAAGTATGCTTGGAGTATATTTTTATATTCCTCTGTAAATTATATAGATATGAGCTTAATATTACAAAAAATTGAGTCAAATAATAACATTTTAGTATAAATGATTGTGGCATACACACATTGTAAATTATTTTCAACTTTTTAGTAAGTTTCTTACCATACTTTTTTTTTTGTCTGTGTGTTCTCAAACATATTTTTGTAGATTCAAAAACAAAAAATTGTCCTTTTAAAAAATAAATAAATATTGTCCATTATTATATATATATTTAACATACTGCTAATTTTAATTACAGAAATATTTACTGCTTCAAAAGTTAGGAATTGAAGATTATCATCTTGGCAACAATATATTATGCTATTATTCAGGAATTGAAATGGCTATGTTATTAAGAAAAAATACGAACACCATATAAAAACTTTTAGTAATTTTATTTGAAATACAAAGAAAAAAATGAAATTAAAAAGAATTTAAATTTATTCTTAGAGATTTATTTAATTACACACTATTAAAATAATTTTCATGATGAAATAAAATTTTATATTCTTTAACTTAATTACTTTTTAATATAACTGCCCATCTTCCCATTTCTTTCCGATAGGTATTTATAGAATTTTTAACCAATCTTTTGTAATTGAATAGCCACCAGTTCGAGTATAAATTATACTGTTTCTTGATTTTGTGTATCGGAATTTTTCATGTTTGAACAGGTTAATCTTATTACAACATCTATGCTGATTATTTATAAATTTGTAATTTTTCAATTAATCAGTTTTCACAAGTGCACATACAACGCAGTAACAAACAATATGGTCACAAATTAAAAAACTTGGGTCATTATTTGCAGGTTCGAATACATAAAATTAAGATTTTTGTTCATAATTTTTTTTTTTTCTTTTATGTAGGAGATGTTAATTTCTATGATTTCAATGATTAATTTCTTTCATCTTGGTGATGATGTATCTCAATATCCCTGGTTAAATATTTTAATCTTTTAAACCAGTTAAAAGAATATAAAATTTACCCGCTGCCTTACTTTTCTTTGTCTTAAATTTTTTAAGTTTTATTTTAGTATTAATCATCTCAGGAATTCGGATTTAAAGATTATTCTTAGATATTTATGCAATTATATATTATTTGCATAAATTTTGCAATTTTGTTGAATAAAGAGTGCTTGTTGAACTGAAGCTTAAATCATCTGTTTATTATTATATATTGTTTATTATTACTACTTTGTTTCAGATTTCAGCTAAATTTTCTGTTTTCATTAGGTAGTTGTTCACAGCATTCCACGGGAATCTTCCGTAATCGGATATCTTTCCAATTAACCTATCAAATACAATGTTGAAAGCATTGATTTTATTTGAAGCGAAAACTTTGTGAATAATTCTTCACAGAAAATCATATTGTCTACTATATATAAAAAACAACTTTGCATTTCAACAGTGAAGGTTTATACTTTACTGATGAAAATTATAATTTTTTTTAGCTGTACAGGATAGGTGTGCAATACATTATTCTACTAGTGAAAAATGCTCCAAGGAGCAGTGCAAAAGCAGAATATGATTTTAATTGAGCATTAAAAAGTAATGGACAAGTGCTTCTGTTAATTACTGAGCATGAGGAAGGATAAGGGATCCCTTCTTGGCTACAACTCACTTCAATGCCAACTTTGAAAAAATCATATTTGCGCTTTTTCCATACAAAAGAAATTTGCGGTTCTTTAGTAGAATTTTCCACCGTGCTTTAGATGTTAACCAGGGGTGTAGTCATAAAAATAACATAAGATATATGCTCTAAGCAGAGGGATATTCTAGAATGTGTATACTATAAGCTTTCTTGAAAAACAGAGGGTATATGGTGTTCTATTAAAAAGTCCAGAAGGTGTACGGCGTATAGCCTGTACTACATCTCTGATGTTAACTGCACTGTTCACTCTGCACTATACTACAAATCAATTTTCTGTGCAATTATACACTTAGGGTATGCTTGGTGGCAGTGCATGAATGTGATACCTGCAGGAACTAGGTATCTGCATTATGTCGCCTTCCTTTACATTTTTGTCTAATTAAGCTGCATCTTTACTGGTTACGTCTTTACACTATACATTTTTATAGTAACTGCGACTGATTTGTTTTCACGGAAAAAGCGCAAATATGATTTTTTCAAAGTTGGCATTGAAGTGAGTTGTAGCCAAGAAGGGATCCCTTATCCTTCCTCATGCTCAGTAATTAACAGAAGCACTTGTCCATTACTTTTTAATGCTCAATTAAAATCATATTCTGCTTTTGCACTGCTCCTTGGAGCATTTTTCACTAGTCCTTCTATTTTTCCATATTCCATAGGGATACTGCAGAACTTGTTTTGTATTTTATATATAGAAAACAAAATCTTATTTGTATTGAAATTAAAAAATGCTACATACTCTAATACTCTGGTATTACAAATTAAAAAAAAATTTTAAACAGGTTTTTCTATACCAAAATTCTACGGTGGTTTTCAAAAAAAAAAAAAAAAAAAAAAAAAAATCAGTTTTTTACTAAAGTGAATAAAATAATAAATCCTTTCAAAGAATAGATTTTTCATTCAAATATCCATTATTTTTGCCAAAAACAGGAACTTTTTTTATGCAAGAGTAAAGTTTGATACAAAAACCATGCTTCTTTTTTTTCTTAATCCGTATTTATTACGGACTTATTAAAAACGTACTCCACCGCTTTTATAGGAAACTATTGCTTTACTGTGTTATGGAGCATTCTCATTGGCCATAAAGAGACATTCTATAAAAGCTGTGGAGTGACTCTGCAACAAATGGGTCAAATTTTTAACAGTGCACTGTTAAAAATCTGCTGCATTTTGCTGCAACGCCCTCCACCACTTGTATATAATATCTCTATTCCAACCAATAAAAAGCGCCATTTCACGGCCAAGTAACCGTTTTCTATACAAGCAGGGGAGTGCGTTGCAGCAAAATGCAGCAGATTTTTAACAGTGTGCATATCCTTGGCGCTATAGTTTACAGGAGTGGTACATTGTTCAAAATTTGAAACTTTTGCTGCATCGCCACTCCATCGCTTTGATAGAATATCTCTATTTTGATCGATGAGAATCCTCGATAATGCATTTAAGTAATCGTTTTCTACTTATCTACTATATCGTTTCCGTATATTTATTTTTTCAATCAGCACCAAGGTGCGCACTTTATTAGAAGACGCGCTCTATTAGAGGGCGCATTCTATTAGAATAAATACGGTATATACTTATAATAAATACACTTTTTTAAAGTACAGGGCCCCAATATTTGACAGGTATGCCAGGCATTTTTGCCATTGATGCCATTGTGCTAAAAACAAAATATAAATAAATGAAAAAAATGGATAAAATATAAATTTGGCATGGTGCAAAAAATTGCCTAATTTAAAATTAAAAATCAAATTTGACAGCCACCAGGGCTAGACACCGTGCATAATTATTCAGTAAATGATTCATTAACACTAGAACGTCCGGAAATTCTACTCAAGTTTAAAAATAATATTTCTCACCAGAATTTTTATTCAAAATTATTTAATTGATTTATTTAACGTAAATTTGCGTGGATTAGATTTAAATTATTTCAAGAAAATTTTTCTGGTTCGAATTGAAATTTAGTTACACTAGCTGTTACCCGTGACGTCGTTCACGTAGCATAAAAAAAAAAAGATAAACGCTTTAATTAAGCAAAACATTTCATTAACAATAATTTAAAATATATATAACACATATCTTATACCAGGCTATGGAGTAGTTTATTATTATTATTATTTTTTTTTTTTTATAGGGGACTTAAAGAACTCAGTCAAATAAATGGAAAATATGTTAGATAATATTAACGATCGCGAAAATGAAATTGCAACCATTTATACTATAGAACACCTGTAACGCACCCCAATGTAACAGAAATCATGTTGTAGTGCATTTCAGAATTCCATATCAAAGAAAGAAAAATCAAGTGTTAAACCTATAGGTAATAAAAAAAATATCCAACATTTCCATAATACATAACTTCGCCGGCCCATTCTTTTCTGCATCTGTGTATGTGATCTATGTGCTTGTAAATATTCTAAATACAATGTTAAAATTTTGCTTAGTTAGAAAAAGTATAACGAAGATTAAAATTCACCTTTAGCAATTTCTAATAATAGACAGAAACGTACTTGAATTCTTTTGTACAGTCCTGTATATCACGTGCAAATATTTATACGACCGCTTATTTAGCTTAAATTATTCAAGCAAAAAACCCGATTCAAATTATTGAATTCATATTTCCGGAAATCGCTATTGCACAGGTGACCATATATCCAGTTTATTGTATAGTCCGATACATGATATATTTAAATTCTACAAACATCTCTTATTATACCAAATGTAGCTGAACTTCAGGATGCATTAGTTTTCCTTAAAATACATACTACAATTGAAAAAGCTCTTCAGCAATCTTTTCTAATAGACCATACTTTGGATACAATATCTGAGATCTGGACACAGGTCCAAAATCTTTTATGCGTCTCTGTAAATGAACAACAAATGTGATGCAAATCATACTTTACTGCAAGCATATTAGTAAATTTCAGTATTTATCATTGTATTGATTATCTCAGTATATTAATTTCATCATGTTTGAAATAGTGCAACGCAATTAAAATACGCTGGGAATATTTTTTCCCCGTAGACTATTATATTACCGAACATTTTTTCTGTTATCTTGTAAAAGAATGTTAAACCTTTTCACCCCATTTTCTACAGAAATCCTGTTTTAGTGCACTTCAGAAACTGATATCAATTTCAATATTATTAAAATAACCTTAATAAAATAACATTATTAAAATATGCTGCAAATGGTTTTACTTCACAGACTATGATATATTGAAATACTTTTGAGCTCACTGTACGCACACTATAAGTACTATACTTAACATATTCGATAGTAACCATGTTCTTGTGAACCTTAAAAATGCATGTAAATTTCATTACATTTAAAATTATGTAACATTATCAAAATACACCATAAATGATTTTTTCGCCGTATATTATAATGTAAAGTCTCCTTTTGAGAGCTCATGTGATTCAGCTATAATTGCTACCTGGTTCATTTTCAATGCCGCACATGCTATAGCAAATTTCAATAACGTATGTTATTTTCGTATGAATCCCACTATATTTACTCAAGTTGAAACACGGACAAACAGACGGCAGACCCCAGGCACTCGGCATCTGGTATACAGACAGGTTGAAGTCGTAAACACTTTTAGACCATGTTAGAAAGTGTCAAAAAAGGGGTAGTTTCCGTAAAACGAAAAAAAAAAACACAATTTTTGAAAATTTAAAAACTTATACTTTGTTTCAGATATGACGTTACATTGATATTTTTAAAATTCTTAATGGAAAGTATTCCTGTGACGTCACAATTGGTAAAAAGTTGAATTTTATAGCCTTGAACCGAAAGAAAGAAAAAGGTTCATTTTTATTACGGATTAATATCTGGAAAAACTACTAAAATATTCATATTCTTGTAAAGTGTGAAGTTATATTCTTGTGAAGTCTTCAAAGTGTAAAAGAAATTTTATATAATCGTCTGCGTGATATAAGACGAAAAACAGTATTCCTCTGACGTCACAATTGCTAAAATCGCGGTTTTTAACCTCGAACCGAAAACAGAATAGGATCCATTTATTTATTTCATTTTCTTTTATCACGTGAAAATCTTTCAGTTGAAAATTAATTACAGAAGAGAAATAATTATTCCGGTTTTTTTATTTTTTGGCAACGAAAAAAGAAAGGTGATTAAATATTATGAAATTTTTTTCAATTTATTCTGTATGAAAAATAGTGAAATGTTGAATTATTAAGAAAAATATTTGAATAAAATAAATAAAAATTAGCCTATGTTCATTTCAGACCAATAATCTAACTATATACAAAAATTCAAAGACATTAATCCATCCGTTTTGAAGCCAAGTTCATTCCAATTTTCGGACACACTTTCACATTTATAATATATATAAGGATGATTGGAGTCGAATCGACTCCATCCGGGCGTTCTAGTGTTAAAAAATGACAAAAATCAGCATGTCAAAAATTTCAAAAAATTCATAATTCGTTAAAAAATTAAGTTAAAAATAAGAGAAAAAAAAGCATTCTGTATTTTTTTATGCTTAATCGAATGGTGTAACTGGTTTTTCTCTCCGATGATCACAAGTACCTTAGATTGATGACTGCCATTCTTTTATTTCATCTTGTAAAAAAACTGTTTAACGTAAAGCTATGAATTTTTGCAGGATTAATTAGCATCGCAAAATCTTTAAAATAAACTTTACCGCAACATTCTATCTGCAATAGAACGTTAGATATACCCATTTATGACCAAGTTTGGAAAATACGCAATTTCAGAAAAACCGCCCAGCGAAATAACGTTTTCTCGATGACTACCTCGGGATAAAAAGTTTGTCTTTTGTTTAAAAAAAAAATTAAGTTTTTATCTTTAGTAGTTTTCGAGAAAAGTGCTGGGACACAAAATTTTTGTCATATTTTCAGAATACTCTACAGTACACCTACAGTATGCCATAAAAAAAAAAAAAAAAATTGTGCTATGTTGTGCGTCTTGGTCAGACGAACATTTAAAAAAAAAATCATCAAAATTGGATAAGTATTTAGTTAGTTATTGCAAAAAGAAAAATTGAAAAATCCGTGTGCACCATCGCTCAATCATATTATTGTAGCGCGCTGCCGAGCGCACAATGATGATGCTTAGTAATAGAGCTACCGAGAAATTTTGCAACTTTGTGAATCCAATTATTAAAGAATTTCACAAAATAAAAAAAAAAGCTTTTTTTACTTTTTAAAAGAGTTTTTTATGATGTACTAAAAAAACCACTGTATTTTAACTGATAATGGAAGATACTATCTTATTTACTGCAAATACAGTTTTAAGTGCATATTTCAGCCAGAATCTAAATATAAAAATCTGTAGCAGACTTGTGTTTTACTAAATATGACAGAACCTTGTATGATATAGCATTTAAACTACAAGAATTATAAATGGCACAAAGCAGAGAAGATTGGATTTTAAAAACTAACAAATGATAAATTATCAGAGCATTATTTCAATGCTACAGACAATCTCTGCAATCATTGCAATGCACTAAATTTCTGTAATGTTTCTAAATTGTAGTCAGTAGTGTAAGTAAAAAACATTGATTCCTATTATTGTAATGGTTTTATTTTTATTTAGTAGTCAAGTCTTATTGTAAAGGATCAACTAAAATAACTGGTGCTTAATAACTGAACTTTTACACAAAATTAATTTTAATACAATTATTAAAATTAGTAAATAATGCATATGAGTTGTAATTTTCCAACTAAGTGAAAAATGTCCAAACCAAAGATTCGAATTTGGGACCTCTTGACTGAAGCTGTCATTGCTCTGCCATCTGATCTATTCCAGAAGAATCTGGAGACTCAATTCATATAAATGAAGTTTTGCTCAATACATTAGAAAAAATAATAGTGCAATGGCATTTAAATCATTTACAAAAATCAGTTAATACGTAACAGATAGTAATGAATATTGCCTTAAAAGGTGTAATATTCACCGACACATTTCATTAGATTCAAAGTTGGTTTGGAAAAAAAAAATAAAAAAATACCAGAGTAGAGGGCTTAGCCTGCTAGTACATGATATAAACAAAAAGCATGCAAAAATTTTTGAACTTGAAAAAAATCAATATATCTGCATGGAAATTCACCATTTTTTTTAATACAAATTAATGTAAAATATCCACATATTAGTAAGCTGTAGCGATAGATCATTTTATGCATTTTATTTTACAGGTTGATCCCAAATATTTTTATTAGATTTTTTGTTGGTTTCCTAAATATCCTTCTGTTCAAATTGGCCAAATCAAAGTCAAACATGTTCTTTATAATCCTGAGTTCAAGAAAATTCAGACAAGTATACCTTTAAATGTTTGGAAAATGTCTAAAATTGAAAGTGTTCAGTGATTAATGGCAATATTAGTATAGTGGGAGTTACTTATGAAGAAAATCATCTATAATCTTAGGTTATTAAATATCATCTTAGGTTATCTATTATTTTTCAGTACACTAATGTATTGAATATCATTTAATGAAAAAAAAATCAAATCATAATTACCTTGTGGATGACACGAAGTAGCAACAGCTACAATAAATTGGCACATTGCATCTAACAAAGGAACTCTTGAAAGGAGTTCTCCACTCTAAAATAAAAAATGCAAATACTTAGCAATTTTTTTGAAAAAAGTAAAATAATGGATCATTTTCTTAAAACTATAACACAACTTTTTTTAAATAATGAAGAAGAAATCAAAATTTTCAGATCTATTCTTTTTTTTTTTTTTTGGGGGGGGGGGGGTAACACTTCAGTTTAATCTATGGGGTCTGGTCTACCCCAATTTCCCTGTCATGTTTACATGATGGGACATATGCATGCATGTGGAGAGAGAAGCATCCATACTTTAATAGTGAAACTTCATTATATAAGAAATCAAATATAAGTCATTGCATTACAAATAGTCATTAAAATAAGAGTGAGCAACTTGCCAGAATGATCATCAGTACCAATCTATTAAGAATTAACATTCAGTTCATATTTTAGTGTAAAACACCCAATAACCTGATTTTAGCGGTTGGCTCGTAGGTCTATCATTGTGTTTTCTTGCTTCCAGTCCTTAATGTTTTCATAACTTCGGGTGTAGAAAACAATGATAAGTCTACAAGTCAACCACAAGTCTGAAAGTGCTTTCATTTAAGATTTGCAGATCAATTGCATTTTAATAGGCTAACAGATTTTTGTCTAATTCTGGCATTACAGTTTCCAACTTGATGAGGTGATTGTACACACATGTTGCTACTCATTTTTAACACAGAAAATTTAAAAACATAAGAAATATGTCAAACACTTAAGCCAGCAATGTAGCATGACAGTGTTTACATGGTGGCAGGGCCGTAACTACCGCCGGGGCAGACGGGGCACTGCCCCGGGGCCTCAAAGCTAGAGGAGCCCCAAACTGATGGTTAAAAAATTATTGATTTTAGTTAGTCCAGCTTCCTATAAAATTCCCAGCACCTAGCTAAAATTTAGTAATAAAAAAAAAATCAAACTGCTACAGTAAATGTTTTTGCTTCTCAGTCGATGTACTCTATACGCTTCGCATGCAAAAGCAGCTCTAGAGCAAACAGCAGAATGTCGAGTTGAATGTGTCATATCGCTCCAGCATGTTTGCCAATCCCACCGAAGCTAGTATAAGGGAAAAAATATGGACTTCTGATCGGTTGAATAATATAAAAAGCATCTAAAAATTTTCAGAAAATATTTCTTCTTATCTATTAATAAATACATAAAATCGAAAAAAAAATTATCAAAATCCATCTTCCAAGAGGTTTTTAAACATAAATGTATGATTAAGTTACATAAACTCAAAAATGAAAGTATTCAACCAATCAGAAGTCTGTATTTTTTCCACTATGCTAGCTTCAGTGGGATCGGCAAAAATTGCATCGCTGCCAAAAGGCTACCGAGTAGAGTTGCACAATTCTACATTTTTTATTCATTTGTTTGGTAATCATTTAGTGTACATTTAAACAGCAGCGTGCAGAAAAATTTTAAAAACTGCAAACCGGGACGAAGTTTCAATTTGCCCCGGGGCCTTCAAGTTTATAGTTACGGCCCTGCATGGCGGATGACATCACAGCTGCTTTCATCAGCTATGCAGTATTTTCTCACCAAAACAAAAATTGCAGTTTTAAAATTAATTTAATGAACTATTGAAGCTTTGAATATACATAAAAGTATCAATTTCTTTGCTTTTTTTTTTGTTATTCAATATAAAAGTGAAAATGAAAATTATGAAATTTTCCCCATTGAAGTCGTATCTACTTGCAGAGTTTTTTTTTTCTTTTCAAATAATAGATAGTTAAATCAATTTTAGCAGTTCAAATACTAGTGCCGCTATTGGATATTCTGTATTAGGCATAATATTCGGTGCATCCCTATGCACAAAAATATGATCTCTGAATCTATAGTAATTCTTAGTTAAAAAAAAAAAAAAAAAAAAATGAGATTCACAGATAACTTTTTTTTTTTTTTTTAAGTTACATCAGAGTGGTTAGGAGTAGGCAGAAATATCACCAACAAACTAATTATTTTTATTGCATGTTGGATTAATTCTGTTTTCGGTTTGGGTCCATTTCAGGCTGATTACTGCAAGTTGGATTCGGGTTGACTAGAGATGGGAATGCTCAGAAAAAAAACCGGAAAAATTGGGAAAAAAACCAGTTTTTTTCATTTTTTTTTCCCGAAGGCTTATTTTTCAATTTTTCTGAACTGGAAAAATTGAAATTTCATTTATGAAATAATATAGTGAAAATTTTGTAATAGTTACATTCTCATACTTTTTATTTTATTTATTTTTATGTTGAGTGTACCACATGAAAACTTTAATGTGGGTAATCTGATCTCTGAGCAGAAATCTGAGAAGACTTGAAAGGATCCTTTACATTTTTTTTCTTGTTTGAAACGCAAGACCCTTCACAAAATTTCTCTTGAAAATAGACATTTCAGAAAAAAGTTTAATCTACAAATTGAATCTTTCGCAAATGCAGTGACTAAAGAAAAAAAAATCTCATGCCATATAGCAGCTAAATCTTATCAAGTTGCATATATGCATAAATAACCTTATTAAAAATGTCTAAATAGGACTTTAAAAATGATAATTTCTTATTCACAAATTCTGAATATATTTTGTATAAGTATATATACAAGAAATTCACAATTTCACAAAAACAGGATTACATGAAAAAAATCTAGATACATAATTAAATGCAACTTCTTTTTTTAAAAATTAATTCATGTGCAAAATTATTTCAGTAATATGCCGATTAATAGAAATGTTAAATTAAAAATTTAACATAAAATTTGAAGCATGCATTTATTACTTTTTTCTATCTTTTCAAGAAGTATTAAATTCGTGAAAATTTTGACTTCCAGTTTTTGGTGTATTTAAATGTTTTAGAAGGTCCTGAACACAATTTGATAGTTTTTGGAAAATATCTGTCACTCTGTTAGTCTGTATGGGACAAAAATTTTATGGGCACTCGATCTCAAGAACTGATACACATAATTTCACAAAACTTTAAATTCAGTTACACCTTGATATAAACTCGAGATGTTTAATTATTAGTGTATATTGCCCAACTGATGGCGCTGCTATGCTGTATTATTCATAATTTCCACAATAGTTCTATCTCAAGAATTAATGTATGTATTTTCATAAAACTTCAGATTAAGTTAATCTTTGATATAACTTTATGCACATTATTTTTTGGTGTAAATCGCTCAACAGATGACGCTGCTATGCTGCATTATTCATGATTATGGCAATAGCTCTTTCTCAAGGACTAAAGGACGATTTTTATCAAACTACAGATTCAGACAGTTCCTGATATATATTAATGTTGTTTAGTTTTTGGTGTAAATTGCCCTATAGGTGGCACTATTATGCTGCATTTTTCAAGATTTCGTTATAGCTGATTAATTGAATGTTTTTTCAAGATATTGAATCGAAAATTGACCTCCATTTTATCTCCATAATGTACAGTAATGTTGCAAAAACATGGGCAGTTTGTATTAGAAAAGTACAACTGCGATTGAAAAAAAAAAAAAACATGTTTTATTACAAGTAATTATGTTTCAAATTATACATTCCCTCTTGATTAAACTTTGAATTTTTGTAGTTTTTAAAAGCACACTAGAAGCTTATCTCTGTATGTAACTGCTTTTGTTAATTCCTCAAATAGCGAGAATTTTCTATTTGTAGTGTTCTGTTTTCATAACTTTTGAGCTCCATTCTTAGAAATATGAAATTACCATTTGGAAACATAATTGAATATGGTTTCTTACTCAAGAATAGAATACAAGATTTCAGGATAAAAAGAAAAAATTACATTTAATTAAACTTAAAAAAATATTTTTCTGGTTTCAGTGAGTAAAAATCTAACAGTCAATAAGTGCTATGCTATTTTTTAGTTGCAGACCTGAGTAAGCCAAACTAAAGCTTAGTTTTGTTTGAATTTAGATTATAAAACTAAATCAAAACTTTGAATTGAGATTCTAAAACTAAATCAAAACTTTGAATTGAGATTGGAAAGCTATACCAAAACTAAAGATATTTTTTAAAGGAAATAAAATTATAATTGTAAGAAAAAAGTGTAATAATGTAAAAATATACATTTTTTTTAAACAAACAATGGAATTTTTTGAATACTGATATTGATAATGACAAAACTAACAATTTCTTTAAACTAGTATCATTTACTTAAAAACTATACTTATGTAAATGAAATGCATAATTTATTTCATTCCAAAATGCAGACATATTGGCTCAGGTTCTTACATTAGGTCAATTGGTAGCAGGGTTCTTTGATTTAAATCGGCTTGATTTTAATCATGATTTAAATCACGATTTAAATCAACTGATTTTTAAAAAAAAATCATTGATTTAAATCAGTTTTTCTTTTATGTTATTTTTTAATAAATTTCAGATGAAACAAACATAATAATGTGCTTTAATATAATTTAGTTTTATAAACCATATATATAATCAAACAACTTTCAGAAAGATAAAGCTTAAGCTTAGTAAAAAAGTAAAATAAATGTAAAGTTTAGAAAAAAAATGCTTTCAAATTTCATTTGAATCAAATTATAAAATAATCTTGCAACGGTAAAGAAATCTAAACAGAAATATACTAAATATTTGAATATTTACTCATTAGTATTTAGAAAAACTTTTGCAAGTTGAGGTAAAATAAAATTGTATGACTTTATGTGCTGTACTTTGGTGAAGCCTGCTATATAAGGATTTGAGCAAAATCTGAATCAGCAATTTATTTATTTATTTAATTTAATATAATTGATCTCAGCCCTTTAGAATGGTGGAAGGTATTTTTGTTACAGTTATCATAAAAGCTCATACTAAAAAGAGAATTAATGATCAACTAGCTTTTTACTGCAATAGATTTATCTGCTTCAATCGAACAAATGTTTTTTGCCTTTGGTTTAATACTTTCAGAAATTAGAAATCAACAGATAAAACTGTTAAACCGCTGCCATCGAAATGCTCAAGGCCAGAGGACACAAATTGTGAGGTATTCACTAATTGACTTCTCAATTATGTCGGAATTCACACTAGAAAATTTTGAATAACAATTTACTTTTATTTTATTTGTGGAATATCAATCATTGTATAAAACACTGAACATACTGATTAACTTATGATTAATTACTTCTTAAACTTAAACATACACATGAGAATTTGGAATCCCCCAATAAAAAAATATCCAGATGCGGCAACACTGTAGCATTCCTTCTCTGGCTGAATTTTTATTTAGGAATTCCAAGTTCTTATTAGTGAGTTTAAATAGTTATTGTTTTATAAGATGATAAATATTCCACAAGTAAAATAAAATTGCAATTCAAAATTTTCTTGTGTAAATTCCAACACTGCTGAAAAGTCAGTCGATTAGTGATGACATCTCAATTTGTGTCCTCTGGCCTTAAGTATTCTGATGGCAGCAATTAAACTCATTTTTCTCAGTCAACACTTAAAAGTTAAAAACTTCGAATTTTGTTTAAATTTTTTATGTGTTGCAGATGTTTTTTATTTTAATTAAAATATTGAAGGTTGAATTAATTTTTGACATCTGATTTGTAGTTTTTCATGCATTTTGTGTAATCAAGATTTTTTCATAGCCTAAAAATTTACCTTGAAATAATATGAATCATTTATGTAAATTGTGTAATATTAGTAATAGATAATACTTATAATATGCATGTCTATGTATGTAACTTTATATTATTTAAATTAAGCAAAAAGTCATAAAATAATAATAATGTGTGGCAATTTTTAAAAAAATCAAAAAAATCCGATTTAAATCAAAAAAATCTGATTTAAATCAAAAAAATCCGATTGTTTTGATTTTTATTAAAAAAATAAAAAAAATCACGAATCCTGATTGGTAGTTAAACATGTAACTGAAAAATCATTTCAACAGAGATATGATATAACAAACAATAGTGTTTAAAAAATTCTTAGGCTGTGGGGAAAAAAAAAAAAAAAACTTTTAAAAGCAAGCTTTGCTACTTTCTTTTTATTTTGTAATATAAAGTGAAAATAATTTTCATTTAATACAAATAAATGGGAAAAAATATTTATTATTTAATATTCTCTTAGAAAATATAATTTATTTGGGAGAAACAGTCATGAAAAACCAATTTTTCCGTTTTTTTCCGAAAAAAAAAAAAAAAAAAAAAAAAAAACTGGTAAAAACCAGTTTTTTTCAGCCACTTATATTTTTCCGGAAATTTTACATCTCTAGGTTTGACTAGATTTTTCAAAAGTTATTTCAGCACATTATTTCAGATTAAAAACTATAACAATAGATATAGATATTTGTATGTGTATGCTGCTATTTAAAGAGATCTATACATTTTTACTGCAACCCTTCAATGAAATTTGAGGGTTTTTTCCGCAATCTTTTGATGAAATTCGTGTTTTTTCGCGATCCTTTGACGAATTTTACGGTTTTTTGCGCAATGTTGGATTTAGTCACTTATCTCCAAGGAAGGGACTTCTGTGGCTTTTTTTTTGGGGAGGGGGGGGGGCATCTTCCCCCGGGCTGTGACCCTTTTTTTTTTATGAAATTCGCGTTTTTCCTTGCTGCTCATTGATATAATTAGAATTTTTTCCACGATCCTTTGGTGAAATTCACGTTTTTACTGCAGTCTTTTGAGGAAAAAAAAATTTTCCGCCTCCTTTTGACGAAAATAAGAGTTTCTCCGCAGTCATTTAAACACAAATAGAGTTTTTCTCCGCGATCATTTAACGAAAATAATTTTTCTTTTTTTCTCCGATTCTTTGACAAAAGTCGAGCTTTATTCGCGATCCTTCGACGAAATTCTTTTTTCGGCGATCTTTGGACTAAAATGGCAATATTTTTCTGCGAAAGATTGACGAAATTGTTTTTTTCGGCGATGATATTTGTCAAAATTCGCGACATTTCATACGTCCGAATTTTCGAGACAACTAATTTTTTGAAATTTTCAGAATTTAAGAAAAATTCGTAACAGAATCAACCATCCCTGCTCTGAATAGCCGGCATTTTCACAGCGAGGAATTCGCCCAATAACCAGAAGTAAAAACATACGCAAGTGACATAGGTATCAGAAATTAGAAAAGCGTTCATTAAATAGGTGTCTGCTACACGGAAAAATCCATTATAATTATGTCAGTTTTTGCTTTGCTTAGGAAAATACACCACTGATTTTCTCCATTTTAATGGGAAATAAAAGAAAAAAAATCAAAAGATTGTAGCCTCTATTATACCACGACCAAAATGTATCCGTGCACATTACAGCTCATATTCAAAATATTAAAATAGAAAAAAAGTAATAAGAAAAAGAAAATTTATTTATTTTTGATACTAAGTAAATACATTTAAATTTCTTATAAACAGGAATGTAGTTGAGGGTATACGGCGTATACCTTCTGGATTTTTTATAGGAACACCGTATACCCTGTTTCTCAAGAAAGTTAGAGCATATACCCTCTGCTTAGAGCGAATATCTTCTGTTATTTTTACAACACATCCTTGCTTATAAATCAAATCTGGATTGTTTAGACAAAATTTTAACATTTACAAAATATAAAGTACAGTACAATAATTTAGGTACACAGCTTTCTGAAACACATCAAAATATTAGAATAAAATTTAGATTGATTCAAAATATTAGAATATTTTATTTAGGGATGCACCGAATATTCGGTATCTATTCGGTATTCGGCCATGTTACCGAATATTCGGTTAGGCCGAATATTAAACTATTCGGTTGAGCCGAATATTCGGCTTGGCCGAATATGAAACTATTCGGCCTGCCGAATATTCGGTATGGCCGAATTCAATACTTAATAAAAACTTTTAAAAACTTTTCACTATTTCTACTTTTAACTGTCATTTTTTTAATTTATATTTGAAACAATTCGAAACAAAATCATTTTTAAATAAAATAGAATGTTTTTACATTATTTATTTGCTGTTTGTAAAGTATAACTTAAGAAAATTAAACATGAGAAGGATTAAAATGGTGATTTATTAAGATTCTCCTTAGGAATAAATTATGTGCAGATACAAGTTTCTAAATTTTGTTTAGTAAATAATCTGTTTATTGCTTTCCCCCAAATAAAAGTCCTTTAAAAGAAAAAAAAAAAAACTTTTGAGATTAGTAATAGCTATCAAGGCAGACAATTTTTGTTCATGAAACCATAATCATAATCAACTTATTGAGTCATAAATACATTGTATTTCATCTCACTCTAGGTCAAAACTTGTGTGTTCGTTTATTATATTAACAATAAATAAGGTAACATTTTCAACTCAAATGCTTTGATTTCTGTAAAATATGATATGATGGGAAGGGTGGAAAATACCACCATTCATAAAAAAAGAACTATGAGCCAAACATGCCTTTATTCAAAATTAAGTTGAAAGTATTTGTACTTTATATTGAAAAAAATTTGCCTCGAGTTATTTAAAAAGGACAATTATCAGACTGTAAAATTTTTCTTCGGCCACTTTTTCATTATTTGATTTTAAAATGTTTGTTTTGATTCGTAGAAAATTTTATTAATTAAAGTTTCATAATTGTGCTTCTTAAATAACTCAAGGCAGATTTTTTTTCAATACTAAATGTTCTTATAAAAAGCTCTTGTTTATCAAAATGTAAGTTTCTTTTATTAAATTTTATGTAAAACTGTTTTAAAAAGTAACATTTTAATACCTTTAAATTTTAAAAAATAAAAAAGAATTTGGAAAGACGAATATTCGGTATTCGGCCGAATAGTTAACTATTCGGCTGGCCGAATATTCGGTATTCGAACCAACAATTACTATTCGGCTAGCCGAATATTCGGTATTCGGTTCACCTGTCGACAGAATATTCGGCATTCGGCCAAAATCACTATTCGGTGCATCCCTAATTTTATTTTGCGCAACTTTATAAATACCTTATATGTAAATGATAGTTAAATATTTTTTAGAATCCTCTTTAGCGTATAATCGATCTTGCATATATATGTGTGTATACAAAGTGTTTACAAGCATTTCCATCAATAGTAACCCAAACATACTTTATACGTGCCACTAAATTTTACTTGAAGGAGGATTTTCTAGAACTTTTTTTCATTATACACCATAAGTTTTCGATGGGATTAAGATCTGGTGAGTTTGGTGGCCAGGGAAGTACTTTAAATTTGCTTTGCCAACACCGTGGTATACGGTGACGCTAAATCTTGTTGAAAGATGAAATCACCTTCAAATAAATCTTCTGATGATGGAATCATGTAATATTCCAATATTTCTTGATATACACTACCTGGCCATTGATGATCGTCCACTTGCGATTTTAGACATTTTGTTAAATATCTAAAAAAAATACAAGAGAAATTATCCTGAAACTCTCAGTGTATAAACATAATAGTACAGGTCATATTTCCGAGAAGATTTTTCCCCGAAACTTTATAGGGGGCCGTCAACAAATTAAAATAGAATGAATATCTTTTGGATAACCCTGTCAAAACTAATGTAGCAAAAGCGCTCAAATTGTAGATTGTGATTAAGTGGCTTATTGTAATAAACTGTGTTTATTTTTATATCGATAGCATGTATACTCATAGAAAAATTAAGGTTTTTATAAAAACAGTCAAATTTTTTCAAGATTTTTGCTTATAATAATTTGCAGAGTTCTTAATATAAAATAATATTACTTTCTGAAAATGTGACAAACAACATTGCACATAATACCCTGTAATCAGAATTTAAAAATAATAAAAATTGTATGGAAAATGAGTATGTTTAGTAAATAATTTTTCATTGCGCATGCGTCAACGATATCAAAATGTCATTTGCATATTATGCTAGCTAAATGTATAGAGCAACTTTTGTGAAATTCTCAAAATCATAGCTTGAAAATTCTGAAAATAATCGTCATAGAATAGGTTGAAAATCCGTTGTTCCCAAAATGAAGCAAAAAAATGAGGGATTTTATCTAAATGTAGTAGTACGTCCCATATTGTGTATTCTATATTGACGCTAATCAATGAATATATGGATGCAACCCCTCTTGTTTTTGCTTCATTTTGTGAACAAAGGATTTTCAACTTATTCTATTGACGATTATTTTCAGAATTTTCAAGCTATGATTTTCAGACTTTCACAAAAGTTGCTCTATACATTTAGCTAAAATAATATGCAAATGGAATTTTGATATCGTTGACGCATGAGCAGTGAAAAATTTAGTAAAACTACTCATTTTTGATACAATTTTTATTATTTTTTAATTCTGATTACACGGTATTATGTGCAATGTTGTTTGTCACATTTTCAGAAAAGGATATTATTTTATATTAAGAACTCTGCAAATTATAAGCAAAAATCGTGAAAAAATTCGTGACTGTTTTTGTAATAACCTTAATTTCTCTACACGTATACATGCTATCGACATAAAAATGAACACAGTTTATTACAATAAGCCACTTAATCACAATCTACAGTTTGAACGCTTTTGCTACAGTAGTTTTGACAGGGTTAACCAAAAGATATTCATTCTCTTTTAATTTGTTGACGGTCCCCTATAATGTTTCGGGAAAAAATCTTCACGGAAATATATGACCTGTACTATTATGCTTATACACTGAGAGTTCCAAGATAATTCCACATGTATTTTTCTAGATATTTAACAATATGTCTAAAATTGCAAGTGGACGATCATCAGTGGCCAGGTAGTGTATCTGAGAGTTAACTTTTTCGTAGACTATGAATAACTTTCCAGGAGGTTCTGTACTCATGCAACCCCAAACCATGACACTAGCAATGAATTTTACGGAATGTTTGTGGCATTCTTTATCAAATAAATATTTGCTTCATTCTCTAAACTCTAATACCTTAATTACTATATGAAATACAAAACATATTTTCATCACTAAATAATATATTTTTCCAATCTTCTTCGCCTCATAAATGTCTTGATTTATATCAATTCAAACCTTATACGCTTTTGTTTTGCAGTCACGACAGGTTTTGTTTTCGGTACACGAGATTCAAACTTAAATTTATGGAGGCGTCTTAATGCTGTCGATGTACAAACTTCAATTTCCATTTTTGGTGTAAAAATCGCACACTTTTTAAAAAATTTTTTGTAACTATACTCTTCAGTTTGTCATCTATAGCTGATGTTTTTGGTTTCCGGCTCCCATTTCGACGATTATTTTGATATTTTCCCTTTTTTTAAAATATTGTGTGAGTATTTTAGCAACGTTAGATTGCTGACAACGTAAATAATTCGCTATATAACATTGATTTTTACCGTGCCGATACAAAGCAAATATACGAAGCAGTGTTGAATCCAGACACTTTTCTCCGGGAAGGACTTTAGTAGCTCCGGGGGGGGGGGAGGAATTATACTTTTTGACCATTGAAAACGCAAAATTTCAAATTCCCCGGGGGGGGGGCATTTCAATACTCTGGGGGAATGCCCCCGGGCCACTCCTGAATTCAACACTGATATGAAGTTTAATAGATTCAGGAATATGACTCACACGACTCATTTTACAACGAAACTAGTCGTTGGGGGCCACCATAATACTTACCCATCATGGATATGCATAATATAAAATATGAAAATAAAATATGTGTAAAATATTTATAAAATGCACTGCAATTCCAAAATAAAATTTAAACGCAAAGTTAAATAGTTTTAATATACATAGTCATGCTTTATTAATGAATTGCTGATGAGCTAAATTCAACAAATTACATAAAACGCTAAAATACTCAAGTAATACCGGATTGCGTAAAAGAAACATCCTTATAACTCTAAAAATAATAATCATATTAAATAACAATTTACTGCGTCGGATGAAGCGTCTCATTTCCAATTAAATATACAGTGTCTCACATAAGTGATGGGACACTTGTGCTTTACAAAAGGAAACTAATCAAATAAATTAAAAAAACATGTACGCATTTTTTTTGTGGGTGTGTTTCATACTTAAATTTAGTAAAGATTATTATATAACATACATTGTCAAAATATTAAAATATTAATTTAATAAAAATACAAATGTTTAGAACGGAGCAAAAAATAGCTCACATAAGTGATGGGACACCATTATATACGCAAAAAAAAAATCGTCTGAAATAAGCAATAAAAATATTTTTTGGGGTTTTATTTTTACTTAAAAGCAATTGGCAATAATTTATAAAATCGTCTGCAGTATTTCTCTCCAGTTTGTTTTGGAATTTTTGCGTTTTTTAGCTCTGTGTAGCCATGAATGCTAAACGAAAAGAAACTTCGCCTGAAATTCGAAAATTAGTTATTAATTTGCATACTGAACGTGGAAAATCTATTGGAAAAACTGTTGAAACAGTTAACTTGAGTCGTTCAACAGTTTTCAATATCATTAAACGATATAAAAAGAATCATATGATTCAGGATAAAAGAAGACCTGGCCGAGCATCCAATGGAATAAAGCGAATTATCGTTCGAAATATTTAAAAAAAATCCAAGAAATAGTGCTTCAAAAGTTGCTGCTGATTTACAAGCATTATATGGAATAATCGTTAATCCTGAGACTATTAGAAGGGTAATTCGATCTGCTGGATATCACGGTAGAGTAGCCAGGAAAAAATTCTTCGTAAGTGAAAAGAGAAGACTCAGACTAGCTTTCGCAAAATCCAACATAAATAAGAATTCTGATTACTGGAATAAAGTTATATTTGCTGATGAGTGTAAATTTAATATATTTGGTTCTGACGGTAGAATCTTGGTGTGGAGAAAACCCAGGGGAAGAATTTCGCAAACAGAACTTGGTACCAACAGTAAAACATGGTGGAGGAGGAGTTATGGTATGGGGGTGCATGTCGTCCGCTGGAGTTGTTAATCCTGTTTTTATTGACAGTATAATGGATCGGTACAAGTATATTGATATTTTAAAGCAAAATTTGAAATCTTCAGCACGAAAATTGAACCTTCAAACGATTTTAAATTCTACCAGGACAATGACCCCAAGCACACTGCTCTGAACGTTAGACTCTGGCTGCTATATAACTGTCCTGAAATAATAAAAACACCACCACCATCTCCAGACTTAAATCCCATAGATAATATTTGGCAAGAATTGGAATCAAGAATTCGCAAACACACCATTTCTTCAAAACAACAACTAAAATGGGTGCTTCAAGAAGAATGGGGTAAAATCACTCCAGAAATCACAAAAAAAATTAGTCGAATTCATCCCAAAAAGATTAAATCATGTTTTAAAAGTAAAAGGAAATCCAACAAAATATTAAAACCTTTTAAAAAGTAAAATTTTTGGATAAATATTTGATGGAAAAGTAAGTGTCCCATCACTTATGTGAGCCATTTTTTGCTCTGTTCTCAACAATTGTATTTTTACTAAATTAATATTTTAATATTTTGACAAAATGTATGTTATGTAATAATTGTTACTAACTTTAAATATGAAACACACCCAAAAAATTTTTGCACATGTTTGTTTATTTATTTTATTGCAGTTTCTTTTTATAAAGTACAAGTGTCCCATCACTTTTGTGAGATACTGTATCTTTGAATTGAAATTTGATTAAAATACAGGGTCATGAAAAATCAAAGAATGCGGAAAACAAGATCACACATATCTCGGCAACTAATAATTCGATCGACTTCGTTCTTTATGCAAAATGTGTGTTATTTTATTGCCTTTTACATGCACTCTTTAAAATAAAAAAAATTCGTAAATTTTTATATACCTTGCATCAGAATGAATTTTTCGAGAGTCCGAAAAAAATAGTTCTGGATAATCGAGGTTACTGATGTTAAATAGGCTTCGTCCCATTCTTACATACTAAGTACATACAAAATTTCAAGTCTCTATCTCAATTTGTTCGGGAGATAGAGCGTTTACAGACAGACGGCAAAATTTTTTTTTTTAAAAATATGTTTTTCGGAATCTCCAGTATCTGAAACGTGTAAATCCGTCAAAAAAAATTTTTTTTTTCGTTTTTCAAAACGATTGCAAGACTTACCCTATGCTACGTATGATGGGTAAATAAAAGGCGAAAAAGTAAACTGCAAAAAGAATACTGATTTTAAATAAAATCGTCTGAATTTAATCAATGATGCCATGAGTTATGAATAATGATAATTAAAGGAGAATTAATGTGAAATATTCTAGTAAGTATTTTGAACCACTTGAATAAATATTCTAATATTCTGACTTTTCAAAATATTTTTTATTTTAATTAATATTTTCAAAAATGATATTAATTTTAAGATATAAGTAAGTTTAATCAACAATAAGTTCGTAATAAAAATATCATTTCCATTAAGAGACATTAAATTACCAAACGATATTTTCAATTTGTAAAAAAGAAGTAATTATTCTGATATTACTTACCCATCATACGTAGTATAGGGTAAGTCTTGCAATCGTTTTGAAAATCGAATTTTTTTTTTTTTTTTTTTTTTTGACGGATTTACACGTTTCGGACACTGGAGATTCCGAAAAACATTTTTAGAAAAAAATTTTTGCCGTCCGTCCGTCTGTGTGTCTGTCTGTAACCGCTCTATCTCCCGAACAAATTGAGATAGAGATTTGAAATTTTGTATGTGCTTAGTATGTAAGAATGGGACGAAGCCTATTTAATATCAGTAACCTCGATTATCCGGAACTATTTTTTTCGGACTCTCGAAAAATTCGTTCTGATGAAAGGTATATAAAAATTTTCGAATTCTTTTATTTGAAAGAGTGGAAGTAAAAGGCAATAAAATTACACAAATTTTGCATAAAAAACGAAGTCAATCGGATTATAAGTTGTTTAGCTATTTCTAATCCTATTTTCCACATTCTTTGATTTTTCATGACCCTGTATTTCATTCAAATTTCAATTCAAAGATATCTTTTAATTGAAAATGAGATACGTAATTCGATGCAAGAAACCGTTAGTGAATATTATTATTATTTTTGGAGTTATAAGGATGTTTCTTTTACGCAATTCAGTGCTACTTGAATAGTTTGGCGTTTCATACAATTTACCGAAATTGGTTCATCAGAAATTCATTAATAGAGCAACATTATGTGTTAAAAATACTTAAATATATGTTTATATTTTATTTTGGAATTGTAATGCATTTTATAAATTGTTTACATATGTTATGTTTTCATATATTGTACTATGCATATCCATGATGGGTAAGTATTACGGTGGCCTCCAACGACTAGTTTTGAATATGAGCTGGAGTCTCCATTATCCGGTTGGACAATCCGATTTCACCCGAATAGTGGCTCTTATCAGATCAGGTTAGCTCTACAACTGTTGGGGTTCGAAGTTCGAATCGGTTATGGATTAATCCGATTAAGAAAATTTAGACTTTTGTTTTAGACGAAAAATTGTCTAAATATAATTAAATTTCAGCCTCTTTTCCCCACATAAAATATAAAATTGATTTAGAGGTATGAGTGCAAATAAGTTTTCCATAATTTCTTTGCATTGTGAATCAGTTTTCTTTCATTTTGGGTAGATTCGGATTGAAATATTTTGGGCACAGGTCGAAAAATGTTTTGTCGGGTTCAAAGTCAAGGAAAATTTGTCTTTTTAAGTTGGCTGGATTTTATATACAGTGTCTCACATAAGTGATGGGACACTTGTGCTTTACAAAAGGAAACTAATCAAATAAATTAAAAAAATATGTACACATTTTTTTTTGGGTGTGTTTCATACTTAAATTTAGTAAAGATTATTACATAACATACATTTTGTCAAAATATTAATTTAATAAAAATACAAATGCTTAGAACGGAGCAAAAAATAGCTCACATAAGTGATGGGACACCATTATATATGCAACAAAATTCGTTTGAAATAAGCAATAAAAATATTTTTTGGGGTTTTATTTTTACTTAAAAGCAATTGGCAATAATTTATAAAATTGTCTGCAGTGTTTCTCTCCAGTTTGTTTTGGAATTTTTGTGTTTTTTAGCTCTGTGTAGCCATGAATGCTAAACAAAAAGAAACTTCGCCTGAAATTCGAAAATTAATTATTAATTTGCATACTGAACGTGGAAAATCTATTGGAAAAACTGTTGAAACAGTTAACTTGAGTCGTTCAACAGTTTTCAATATCATTAAACGATATAAAAAGAATCATATGATTCAGGATAAAAGAAGACCTGGCCGAGCATCCAATGGAATAAAGCGAATTATCGTTCGAAATATTTAAAAAAAATCCAAGAAATAGTGCTTCAAAAGTTGCTGCTGATTTACAAGCATTATATGGAATAATCGTTAATCCTGAGACTATTAGAAGGGTAATTCGATCTGCTGGATATCACGGTAGAGTAGCCAGGAAAAAATTCTTCGTAAATGAAAAGAATAGAAAACTCAGGCTAGCTTTCGCAAAATCCAACATAAATAAGAATTCTGATTACTGGAATAAAGTTATACTTGCTGATGAGAGTAAATTTAATATATTTGGTTCTGACGGTAGAATCTTGGTGTGGAGAAAACCCAGGGAAGAATTTCGCAAACAGAACTTGGTACCAACATGGTGGAGGACATAGGCGTAGTCAGCCTCTTGAACGGGGGAGGGGGGTGCTCAAATTTTTTAACCTGAACATGTTGGGTACAAACAATATTTTATTTAATAACACCTAATAAAACGGAACCCCATAAAACCTATCAAATTTCCGTTTTAGACAGGTTTTTTGCGGAAGGTATAATTTTGTAGAACTTCTTTTAAAAAGGACCCAAACGCAATTTTTCATTGCGTGAAGAAGGATGAGAAATTGCTTAAAACTAAATATAATGGACAGAGGCGTGCGAAGAGAAAACTGCTCCCGGGGCAGAGTTACAATTTGGCACCCCCTCTACTCAACTTTTTCTTGTAACAGCCAAAAATGACGTTGGTAGTATAAATTTGGCGCCCCATAAAATTCCACGACGGGGCAGCTGCCCCATACGCTCCCCCTTCGCACGACGCTGCTAATGGATAAGAAAAAGATATATAAACATAAATAAAACATGATAGATATAAAAATAAGATATCTGTAAACATAAATCTGTAATTATCATAAGTTTTCATTTCAAACAGCAATAAAATACTAAAATAAATAAGTACGACTTTAGTTCCCCCCATCATTTTGATCAAAGTAACATTGAAATAACTTGTAGTACGCAATTTAAAGTGAAAAATAGTTCTTATATTTTCTACTCATGAATAAATAAAATTTTCCCGTTAAAAAAAAAATTAGTCCGTACGAATGTCAAAATATGATCCCAAAAAACGAAATTTAGCAAACCAAAGAACCAACCTCCATATTAATTTGAATTTTGCGTAGCATCGTTTCTTATTTTCAGAGGAAGCACAGATTTGTACTAGAGATGAGTTCGGGGTCGATTTTTGAAACCCGCGCCTGAAAGATTTTTAGTACATTGGAGCACGAGACCATCCGAGCCAAGGGCGGATCTGGAGAGTCCTCAAGGGGGGGGGGGGGGATTTTAAAAATTGGGAGACTCGCATCCTATGCGCGGGTCAGGGCTAATATTTTCACTACGGATCGGGTTTGGGTCCAGTTAACTTCTATATTTTCTGCTGGTCGGGTTTGGGTCCGGTCCACTTTTTTTTCAAGCGGGTCAGGTTTGGCCCCATTTGATTTCTACTTTTTTCTGCTGGTCGTGTTAACTAATCAGGGGCATGTGAACAGAAAACTGCGCCTGGACAAAATTTCAGCTTGCCCCCCCCCCCCCCACACACACACACACACAAATTTTCTTGTGACAGGCAAAAATGACGTTGGTAGTATAATTTTGACGTCGTTTAAATTTCCGGACCCAGGGCGAGCGCCCCCACCCTTTCGCACCAAGCTGTAACTAATACTTTTTCTGTGGTTCGCATTTGGGTCCATTTGACTTATACTTTTTGCAGTGGGTCAGGTTAACCTCTTTTGCTATGGGTTGCGTTTGGGTCCGGATGACTTCTTTTTTGCTGCACGTCGGGTTAACTTCTACTTATAATATAAATCATAATAGTAAAGCTGTACAATACGAAGAAAAGTAAATTTAAAAAAATGCATTTCTTAAGATTTCGCTAAACAAATGTGCAACATAAATATATTTTTTACGGATAATAAATAAGATGCCAGCCCGAATTGGACTCGGAGTGAAGAATTGCACAAATCGTTTAGTAAAAAATAGTATATAAAATAAAGTTTAGTATAAAATAAAATTGTACTTTATACATAAAAAATGTCTCATATTTTGTCTCCTTTAATAAGAAAATATCATGGACATGTTAATAAAGTGTGTTTCATAAATAAATGCATGGAACTTAAATTATTATCGATTTTTGTCAAATAGAACATTTATCAATTTTCTATAAAAAGTGCACATTTTTAACTATAACCATTTCATTCCTCATAACAATCTTTTGGGAAGGCGTGACCCAGACAATAACATTAAATTAAAAGTTTTAAATTACGATGCTTTTACAGGAATAAAGAAAACACTGCTCAATTGCTTTCTATCGGAATAATATGGAAATTAAATTTACTTACGACCAAAAGTGACTTCGTAAATTGCAGAGTAACAGCTTCAGTATCATCAGAATTCACAAAAAAGCAACAATCACTAAAATTATTTCCATATGAAAAGCGATTACGACCTGTGTAAGTTTTGTACAATAGTAATCCATATTAAGCGCCAAAAGCAAACTAAAATTGGAAGAAAATATCCTTTTCGCAAAACCCAAACTACAGACAAATTCATTATTCCCGCTTTTTTGTTGGCGCCTGAACATCGTCGGAAATGGCTAAAATAGGTTTGTAGAAGTGACTAATAATTTACTTTTAAAATAGCATTCTAAAGCTACAATAAAAAAAACACAATTTCTGCTTCCCCTTCATTCTGATCAAAATGTCAATATAGTGATTTGAAAAGGAACAAGTAATGTTTAAGGGGGGGGGGGGGCAAGTTCTTTTAATATTTTCTATTCATTGATAAATAAAATTTATAGGTTTCAGAAAAAAATGAGTCCGGGTCCGAGCACTGTATCTTCTCTAATACAGACATTTAGGAAGAATGACTCCAGGCAGGGCTCGACATGAAAGAAAAACAAGTCTGGTCCGACCCAAATCATCAGAAAAAATAAAGATCAGGATAATGCTCGGTTCTAAAAGTCAAAAACCTGACCCAGCCCAACCCTAGGGTGTGTGATTGCCCCTTCTCCATCTCCCCCCCCCACCTTAGATCCGCCACTGCAATTGATTAATTGATGAATTGGCGCGGCCCGGACCGGGCCGCGCCGTGCCGACCTTGGCCTTCAGCCTAAGTCCTATTCCATGAAGATCTCTCATGTTGTTTGAAAACCTTTATGGGTCATAGGGGGGGGGCGATCGTCCCATCGCCCCCCACCCCTTAGATCCGCCATTGATCCGAGGCCGATACAAAAAATATACAAAAATAAATAAAAGATTTAATGATATTTTAAAATTGTTTCAAATGTGATATCCCATTTTTAAAATTTTCTTATAAAATTTACTGTTAAATAAAAATTTTAATTTAAGCTTATAAAAAGAGCAATTTGCTATGAAATAAAAATATCCTTCATACCTAAAATGATTCCCATATTTCTTGTCCTTTAAGAAGAAAATTTGATGGACATATTAAAGAAGTGTAATGAATAAATGGATAGCGTTTATAGAAATTACTATTTGTATACTGAAGAATCAAAAAACGTTTTCAATTTCCTATAAAAAGTGTACATCTTCAGGGGTGTAGTCGTAAAAAAACCACAGGTTACACGATCGACGCAGAGGGTATATGCTCAAGACACAGAGTAAATTCTAGAGAGTACATCCTATGGGTTTCATGAGAAAGAGAGGGTTATACGGTGTTCCTTAAAAAAATCCAGAAGGTATACTCTAGTATACCCTTCACTACATCCTCTGTACATTTATCTATAATCAATTCATTTCTCTTAACAATTCCCCATGACTGACGGGAACCTTAAAATCAACGCAAATTAAAACATTGATACAGTTATCTTAAAGTTCCGTTGTTTTTATGAGAAAAGAAGAAACATTAATCGAATGTTTTCTATAGGAATAGCATGTAAAATATGTTTACCTTCGAAAAGAAATCCTCAGCATAAGCAAAATTCATGATGACAAACAGAAAAAAAAAATCACAATGCGGTTGTCATATGAAGAACGATTATGATTCGTGCACAGTCAAATAATTTGCAAACCTCAAGCCTCTAGTCTGCATCAAAAACGAGAAATCATTCTCTAACAAAATAAATAAATAAACGATCGAATTAAAAAATATCTTCTGCCTTAAACGAAAATCCAACTAGAAGCTAATTTATTATTTATGCTTATTTTGATAGGCGCCTTATCAATTAATCGTCGATGGAAATGCAGTAGACATAAATCTCCATACGTCACAAATTTTCTTTTGAAGCAACAATCGACAATTGAAACATAAAAAAAATATATATATATATATTTTTATTTTTCTTTCGTTTTGATCAAAATAACACTAAAATGACTTGAAAAAGAATAAATAATTTTAAAAGGAGTAGTTCTTTCAATCTCTTCTACACATAAATGTTTTTTAATTCTCAGAAAAAATGAGCCCGAGACCCCCCCCCCCTCCGGGCCCGAATACTAAAATGAAAATAGAGCCCGTGCCCGCTTCGGACCCGGGTTTGGGCTCAGGCTTTCGTGCTGGGGCTGAGCCTGTCTCATCTCTAATTTGTACAACCTTCCACCCCCTCCATTCTCCAGGCTAATCACATGGTGGAATTATCGTTTCACATCTGTATTTCCTTTCAATTCTTTTTCTATTTTTTGCTCCTACCTAGACTTTAGATAACAAAAGCAAAGATATAAATAGTAGTTTCTATCCTTGTCGAAAATGTACTCTAATTTTTTATGGAAATATGCATGCAATCGAAATGTGTTAAAAAAATTCCATAAAGGAACGACATCAAATTGGGATTATAAAACCACTTTTTTTGATTTACTGTGATTAATACAGATTGTAGTAAATATTCTAGTTTTAAGAAAGATGAATAAAATAATTTTCTTAAAAAGAAAAAAAGAAAGAATCAAGGTCTCTTCTTTTATCACATTTCTAAACATAGACTGTTAGTTTTGATTAACTAATTGAACTAACTTTGCTTACATTTTTCTTCTTTTTTCTTTTATAAATTTTGATTTAAAAAAAAAATCAATCTTGGATCTGCGCGAGCGGGGGGGTGCCCGGGCACCCAGGGCACCCCCCCTGGCTACGCGCATGGAGGAGGAGTTATGGTATGGGGGTGTTTGTCGTCCGCTGGAGTTGGTAATCTTGTTTTTATTGACAATATAATGGATCAGTACAAGTATATTGATATTTTAAAGCAAAATTTGAAATCTTCAGCACGAAAATTGAACCTTCATAACGGTTTTAAATTCTACCAGGACAATGACCCAAGCACACTGTTCTGAACGTTAGACTCTGGCTGCTATATAACTGTCCTGAAATAATAAAAACACCACCACAATCTCCAGACTTAAATCCCATAGAGAATATCTGGCAAGAATTGGAATCAAGAATTCGCAAACACACCATTTCTTCAAAACAACAACTAAAATCGGTGCTTCAAGAAGAATGGGGTAAAATCACTCCAGAAATCACAAAAAAAATTAGTCGAATCCATCCCAAAAAGATTAAATCCTGTTTTAAAAGTAAAAGGAAATCCAACAAAATATTAAAACTTTTTAAAAAGGAAAATATTTGATGGAAAAGTAAGTGTCCCATCACTTATGTGAGCCATTTTTTGCTCCGTTCTGAACAATTGCATTTTTACTAAATTAATATTTTAATATTTTGACAAAATGTATGTTATGTAATAATTGTTACTAACACCCAAAAGAAACACACCCAAAAAAATTTTGCACATATTTGTTTATTTATTATATTGCAGTTTCTTTTTATAAAGCACAAGTGTCCCATCACTTTTGTGAGACACTGTAGAATTTCGAATTTCGGTTGGGTACAACTCGACCTGGGCCCGACACTAGAGCAAAACAGGCTTCAAATGTTTTAAACTCCAATGTTAAACTTGCAACCAGTGATGTGGGGCGGGTAAATACCCAGTGGGTATGTAAATATTTTTTGGGTATTTTCCTGGGTATTTACCCAAGCCTCGGGAAAATACCTAAAAACTGGGTATTTTCATATTTCAGCTTGAAAAAGCATATTTAAAGTAAAATTTATTTTTATTTGAAACCTAAATATTTATGAAGTCCAAAATCATAGAATGAGATATTCAAATTATGAAAGTTGTATGGCTTCAGCCACAATTAAAGATAAGTCGAAACTTACATGGCAAAATTGCTTAATTTTACTGCTAGTGTGCTTCAGCTGCAAAGTAAGTGAATTGAATTTGTAGGAAATTTTCAAAGTAAATAATGTGAAGCTCTATTACATTTTTTAAAAAGAAAATATAAGACTACCTATCTGCACAGTTTATTGCAGAGCATTATACAGATTACATGTCACATCTATTTATTAAGAAAATAATAATCCATTACTTAAGAGAAATTTAGATTGCTAATAATAAAAAAAAGATAAATTACACAATCAAGCATTTAAATAAATAATTTAACAAACAATTTATTGATTTATGTTTATTAAACAATTTTTATTATTTTACAGTCTATAAATATTCACAATTGTCAGCTGAACTACAAAATTTTGGTTTTAGAAATTTAATTATCTTTTCCTAATATTGCAGACATGTATAAAGATTAAATAGGAATTTACTGATTTTCTCTAAATATTAACAGTAGTTTAAAGGAATTGCAATTTCAAAGTATTCACTTTCTAAATAAAAATTTTCATTTCCAATTTTACGAGTTGTGATTATTTCTTGCTGAATTAAAAAGCTACCCAAAAATTAAAAATATTTTGCCTCAATACAAAACACTATTCAAATATTATATGTTTGATCGTCAACTTAATTATAAACCTCTATGAATCATCTTTTAAGTTTTAAAATATCATTCCCATTTTCTAAAAATTTAGTAATACACACTCTTTTCTTGCTTTGTTTATAATCTGCAATTCCTTTAAATTTCAATTAGAAATTCCACCAGAAGCAATAGATGGCGCCCAATCATTGCATAAGTATGAACCAAAATTAAACTAGATTTTACAAAGTAAAACTATGCTAGATTTTACAAACCAAAACCATGCTAGTTTTGGTTTGGATTTTGATTCTATAAACTGTTCTTCACTTGCTTTTAGATGTCTATGGTGTGCGTTTGAAAGAGTTAGAAGTAAAAATGGGAGGAAAAAAAGGACTTGCATGGAATTTTTTTTAATGTGAAAGGAAAAAGTGTGCAGTGCAAATATTGTAATAAGGATTACAAGCATGCTAATGTAAACAAAATGGAAAATCATATTAAGAAATGTTTCAAATGTCCTGCAGGTTTGAAAAAGGTTTTTGACAGTGATTCTAAATGCAAAAAATATCATAAGGAATCTATTTCTACTATGCCTTCAACTTCAAATGTAGAAGAAAATATAACAATTAGTGATACAGATGAACCTAATACTGGTCAAATGTCCAGTACATCTTCTAACACGTCATCGATACCGATAACAAGTGTACCTTCGCTTCTAAAAAATGCTGGAGATGGAACATCTAGTTTTTTGACAAATAAAAAAATTTTGAAGTCACAGATATCTATATGACAGCATTTTTGGATCAGATGGATGAAATAACAAATGTAAGTACATTTACTTATTAATAAACAAAAATAAATACAATTTTGTTCTTTTAAAAGCAAATACTTAAATTAGAACTGATATTAATTGAAATAAATTATTTGAAGCTTTTCTCTAGTATGTCTCTGATTTTTGATATTACAATTTTTAATAAATTAATAAATTGTTTATTTTAAAATTTAAAAGATTCATTGAAATAAGCCTTTGCATTTTAATATATTTTTTCTTTTAATAAAAAAAAATCGTTTAATTTGTTTTGAAGTGTAGATAAAGAAACACCGTTAAACACTGATGTGAAAAATATGTAATTTAAAAGCAAGAATTCACTTTGTGATTGAAATAATACAGAGCTATAAGCAGTGGCATGGAATGAGTGTATGTGTTCAGGGGGGGGGGGGGGGTCAGTTGGGGAAAATCTTCATATCCCCAAAGAACCCATTCCCTTGCCATTATAAAATTTTATAAGACAAATATTTTTTGGCAGTTTCAATGTAATCCTATTTTTATATAGAATAGCAAAGCAAAAATAGATTGCTTAAAGCCACAAGTTTATAAATTTATTTGTAATTAAAACAGTCTGCTTTCAAGATTCATAGTTTCTATTGGCTTTCAAAAAACATTCCATATAAAAAATAACGTTACAGGATATATGCATTTATTATTAAAAGAACATTTTGGATAAAAGTCAAATACTACATTTTAATTAAAAAGTAAATTTGACTTAAAAAGGAAATTTATTGAAAATATTGTTTATTCTAAAAGATAGTTATAGACACATAAATTCCTGATAAATTAATTTAACTTACAAATAATAAGTATAATAAATATTGTTAATACCTTCTAAAATCCCCTTCCTTTATGTAAATCCATATAAGGGTCTCCCCCATTTTTTAACTTTATCCTTAGCTGCCGAAGTTTTTAAAGTATAAATCGGTTGGTTTGCAGTATTGCAATTCAAAACAATTAATGTAATTAAATATCATATACCTGACAAAATATCATATGCTGAATCCTATATCTTTAATCCGGAATCATTTGAACCACGGCAATAGCGAATTAGAGAAAATTTGAAACTAGAATGCATTTAGGTAAATGATAATAACATCAGGCATTATTATGATAATACAAAACACTAAGGCGATTTATAAATAAATAATACTAAGGAGTTGCACTTAAAAATATCTCAAAATTCAAAAAATATGTATATTTTGTATGGTGTCGCCATCTATTGTTAGTTGTGGGAAACAATAAGATTTTTTTCTTTTTAACTTGGAATTTTATATTATTGAATAATAAATAACACAAATCACGAAACTGATAAATATAAATTTAAAAAATAAAACAATATAAAACATTTAAATAAGATTTACAGTTAAATAATTAAAATAGGACTTGCCATTAATAAATAAAAAAAATTATTATTACTTTACCATACAGAACAATGGTTAAACACGCAAGGCGGAAGGAATTAGGAGAAACTAAGTAATTAATACTTAAAAATATCAATTTCAAGCATAAATTCAAAATTTTGAAAAAGGAAAATACCCAAAATACCCAATACCAGGAAAATACCCGGGTAAATACCCAAATTGGGTATTTACCCTGGGTATTTACCCTTAAAAATAAATACCCGGGTATTTTACATCACTGCTTGCAACTATTCATATTCATTTTTTCCCTCTCAAGATAAGTTACATTTTTTCATAAGGTATTAAAATCTTGATGCTGACGAGCAGTGGCGCCAACTTTTGAAAAACATTGGGTGAGCTCTAATAATGGATAGATGGAGATATCAAATTACTGGGTGGGCTCGGGCCCCATGGGACCATATAAGTTGGTGCTACTGCTGACAAGTTATGTATTAAATTTTATTATTGCAAAGCTATTTTGCGTTTCCAAACGATGAAAAAACTGGTAACAAATCGCTTGTTCACAAACAAAATATTTCGTACAAATACAGATTAACAAGACTGTTTCATTTTTGTATTTACAACTTCCATTTCTCTTCGAGGAACTAAACTGCTCGCGAAATGTTGACTGATCGAGAGAGTAATAACAAAGCATACAGACGTTACATAACAATCCCACTTCAACTTAGCTAATCGTTTTATCATACCTACGGCATCTCTGAGAGGCAGAAGTTTTTATTTTTTTTTATTTCTTTGTAAAAGAGAGAGTAATTTTTGTTGATCAAAACCTTTTAAAGTATGCTCGAGACAGTATAAATTAAGTAAACTTGCTCTTCAAGTATTCGCTCCCCCCACTCCCCCTCCGTCCCCCCTAAAAAAATAAAAAGGCAAGTGTAACGTTTTTAAAGTTATTTTATGTGGAGCAAAGACAGGGACAATTCCAGAAAAATAAATATCATGCGTTCTTTTTTTTTCCATTTATATATTACAGATACAGCGTTGACACTTTCCCTTGTCCTTTATCCCTCTATGATTTGCAAACGAAAAATTTGTAGCAAATGTTCTAGTTCGCATTCAGTCAGTTTTATTAATGAAATAAGCTCTAGCGTTAACGCGCAAATTCATTCATCACTTATTTGCTGAAAGTTATGTTCTTCTAAGCCTATGTTCTTGAAGGTCATTATCCTCTGCTTAACTTTGCGCATTTGAAATCAATCAACTGTGTAAAGTCGGCAAAATTGCCTAAATTATACTCTCAATTATTTAAAAATTTTCACAGTTGTCAGCATATCGTCCTTGTATTTCGAAAACAACAGAATACAGAAAAAAAATGACAAGAAATTAATTCTTAAATACTCGACGACAAATTTTTCAAAAGAAAAGATGATTCTCAAGGAAAACAAAGATGTCGCTTAGTAATTATGAAAGTAAAAATAAATGGTAGCTAAGTAATTTGGATCATATTGAAAAAGTCATACAATGCAGAAAAAAAGCAACTGGAATTGTAACTTATGAATTGCTTTATAAAAATATGCGTTTTCTAAATACATTTTATTTTAAAAAATCGCAAATGACTTTGACAAAGTAAAAAAAAAAAAAAAAAAAAAAAAAAAAAAAAAATTAAACTAGAGTTCCATATATATATATATATATATATATATATATATAGAGAGAGAGAGAGAGAGAGAGAGAGAGAGAGAGAGAAAGATTTTTTTAAGTTTCCTGTGACAAGCCAAAATTTTTTTACAGGGATGAGAGCGCTTCGATACAAATGATTGATTTTCATTACTAAATTTTAATAGTAATCTCGCCTTATTTAATAACAAAATTTCTGAGATTTAATAAAATAAATACTATTTCAATTTAGTGGTAGAAATTAAACATTTGAGTCGGACCCTTCTCATCACTGTTCTTAATAATAGAAATGGATGCAATTTCCCACATAACAATTAGAAAACCGACACTAAAAACTAATTTATCACAAAGTATGTTTTTCTATACTCAGGGATGAGAGTGACAAAAAAGTAAAAAATCTGAAAACTGCACGAGCGACATTTGAACAATACTTATGAATTTCAAGCAGAATAAATACTATAATTGCTATTAAAATTTATACAGGGTGATTAAAAAAAGATGGGCAAAATTTTAAGAGGTGATAGTACACATCAAGACAAACAATATTTAAATAGGAAACCAAGGGTCCCAAAGTCTTCCGAAGGAGATAGGCGCCATCAAAGTTTAGGGTCCAAAAATTCAAATGATTATGAAAAACAGAAAAATTGGTCGATTCATTTGCGGTTTTCACTAAAATTATTCTTTACGTCAGTGTTGTCTTGAAAATAAATTATAAAGATAAATTTCAAAAAATGCCGATAGAGGGCGCTTTAGACTTTGGAGCAACGAACAACTATTTTTTACCGTTATTTTTTTGCGCCTCACTAATTTTTTTTAGAAGCTTTGACATAAACTTAAATTTTGATCTCAAAATCTGTGGTTAAGTAGCGCAAACTGAACTGTGTTCAATGGGAGTCGGTAGGTTTAAATTTCAAATGATTATAAAAAAACAGAAAAAATTGGTCAATTCGTTTGCGGTTTTCTCTAAAACCATTCTTGCTCCAAAGTCTAAAGCGCCCTCTATCGGCATTTTTCGAAATTCATCTTTATAATTTATTTTCAAAACAATACTGACATAAAGAATAATTTTAGTGAAAACCGCAAACGAATCGACCAATTTTTCTGTTTTTCATAATCATTTGAATTTTTGGACCCTAAACTTTGATGGCGCCTATCTCCTTCGGAAGACTTTGGGACCCTTGGTTTCCTATTTAAATATCGTTTGTCTATATGTGTACTATCACCTCTTAAAATTTTGCCCATCTTTTTTGAATCACCCTGTATATTACATGAAAAAGTGGACTATTATATCAAAGTACAAAAACAAAAGTAAAAACTAAGGAAAAAATATAAAATTTTCTGCAAAATTTAACTGGTGAAATTTCTTTAAAAATTGAAGAAAAGTCTGAAATTCAGACTAAAGTCTGAAGAATCTCATCCCTGTATACTATATCATGCCTTGTATCTTTTTAAACTGCATTTTAAAAATAGTAAAAAACAAAATTACTGAATTATAGTCCAAGAGCCGCCCGCACAAAATCCTAAGTCATCAAAGCATGAGAAAAATTCGTTTATTTTATGGAAGAGTTGTTAGTAATAAGGGAATCTAATCATCCGTGTCTGCCGGAAGCGAAGTAGTGCATTAGGCAAAAATTGATACCACTAATGGTTCACTCGTAAGTTTAAAATTGTGTTTGCCGTGCAATTAAAAGTATAATAATTATGCTTTAAAAAAAAAAATAGTAACCGACTTCAAAAAAGAATCAAGTTTGGCGACAATTTGGCGCTAACGCATATGAATGCATAGTTTTAATATGCTTATGATTTGAAAACGGTTGCAACAATGGAAGATTATTTGCGACAAAACATTATATTTTTTTTATCAAATCCACACTTTTTAGTTAAAAATATTCTAATCATCAGAAATTAATGAAATTAAAATGGGGCGGGCATCTTATACTTTCAAACAAAAAAAGAATTATCAAAATAGGTTCATTTTTAGGGAAGTTATGAGTGAACAAGAAATACATACAGATCGAAATCATAACCTACTCCTTGAAAGTGGTTGAAAAGTTCTTCTACCGGTGTAAGAGTGATAGCCTGAAATTTTATTTATTTATTGTACACACATATCTGACTTGTGTGCTCGACATGAAAGCCTGCGATTAACTGAAAATTGAACGCTTTTAATTGGATGACTGCTCCAAAAAATTGGAATTTTAAGGTTTTTGTTTTTAAAAAAGTTCTAATCGCAAGAATTTAATAAAATTTAAATGGGACCATGTGGGCGTCTTACATTTTCTAACAAAAAAAGAATTATCAAAATCGGTTCATATTTACGAAAGTTATGCGTGAACGACAAATACATACAGGTCGAAATCATAACCTCCTCCTTGAAGTCGGTTAAAAACATAGAAAATTGGGTACAGGAAAGCACAATGCTAAGTCTACGAGTCAACCACTAATGATATTCATTTTTGGCTTATGAACCACTTCGCTTTTGGCAGACATGGATGATTAGATTCCCCTATTACTACTCTTCCATAAAACAAAGAACTTTTTCTTGTGCTCGATGACTTAGGATTTGGTGCGATCGGGTCTTGGATTATCAGCATTCGAGGAATTATTTCATATTTGCAGTAATTTGTAATAAATAGATGGTGCCATTTTTTTCTTTTAAGGGTGTATTCGAAAAAACGCTTTTCCATCTTCAACAGCTCGAAATTTTCTGATACAATTTCAGGCACATTTTTGGAAGTAGAAACATGAAACTTGCTGAGGGGATTTTTGAAGAGACGTACAAAGTGCCGTGTGATGTCATTTTACGATCTATTCATTAGAATTTGATTTATAAACAATTATTTTCTCAGTAGGACCCTTTTTTTCGTTCGCAGATCTCCCGCTTCGGAAATATCGATTCAAAATGCCGTTTTTGATTGCTTTTTTGCAATATTATCTGCATTTATCAAAGAATCGACAATCACTTTCTAAATAAGACAATTTGCCAGTTGGATGCATATAGAGCAAAAATAAATTTAAAAATAAATCGGAAAATAAGCAGTTTGAATCGAAATACATCCTTAAGATGTCTTGACTGGATGCAAGATTAAATTAATGTTATTTGTAGCAATGCACCACAGATTTGAAAACTATAATAGGATGAATATATTGGGTTGGGAGGAGGGGAGGGAGAAAGGTACTGAACACATATGCTTAATTAGTACTAATTAAGTGGAACCTAAATTAATATGTTTACACACACATCCAATTTTTCCTCATGCTAGATGTTGAGGATAAAATCATTCTTATTCCTGGTAAAAATAAAAATAATAGTTAAAGACAAATTTTCAAAAACACAAAAATGTTATAAACATGTTATGTTTTCTAGATAACTAAATAAGAAATTGCTTAATCGCATAAAAAACACTTCAAGACAGTGGCGCAACCAGAATTAAACTTTGCAGGGAGCTTGTACATTTTAGAGATCTGTATTTTCCTGATCTACCCCAGAATGTAAAAAACCAGCTAAAACCGATTTTTTTTTTTTTTTTTTTTTTTTTGTTACATTTTATTAAAAATGGACAAGATGTGTCGTTCCCGCACATACATTTTTTTCTATTGACTTGATACAGAACGAAGACTGGGTTGTGAAAGGGGAAAGCAATCAGCGAAACATGGGAGAGAGGCTCTGAAAAATTTTAAGGGGGCTAATTCTAAAGACTTAAACCTCTTTCATAATATATTGTATACATAGTTTTAAGTGGTGAATATTAAAAAGGCTGATATTTCAAATTTCACAAGGAAATTTATAGGTAAGAAAAATTGAAAACATTACTATTTTTCAAAATTTCTATTTTGAAGAATCTATTAAAAATACTAAAAGTAAACTTTTATAATTTTAGAAACTTTTAAATAGTTTAATCCTGCGGTCTGTGAGAGGCTTCAGCCCTCTTAGCTTCCCCCCCCCCCCCCCCAAGGGTGCGCCAATGCTTCAAGAACTTTCTTCTCGAGCTTTAATAACTAACTCTTATACAACGCTAGCTTTTTATAAATGTCTATACATTTCTATATTTATATTTTATTCGCCTCCACTACAGTTTAAAAACAAACTTTGCAGTATATTTTTCTTACACATGTTATCAAAGTATAATTAAAATTATTTCATAAAAAAAATATGCATTCGAATAAAAATCATGTAAGAGATGCAGGTTCCAATATCATCTTGTGGAAAGTTGCATAGAACCGATAAGATTTAACACTTTATTTGAAATGAAATTAATGCTAAAAAATAATATTCCTGTCAGCTAAGTTTAGCGGCTAGAAGATGAAGGTTTTCTGCGGCAATGGTTGCCGTGTCGCCGTGTTTCTGCCACGAGGTATATATAGTTAAAACTTCAATTATGAAAATTAATACTTATCACACACCTTAACTTTTAAAACAAATAACTGCGTTAAAATAAACCATCATAATCAATAACTCATAAGTAACTAAACGAAAGAACAAAAGCAGAAAATAAAAATCCAGACCAAAATTTGAAAAATGAACCAAACCACCACTTGCATCCAAAATTGAATTAATCTCAGTTCAGTAATTGCTACCCTTTAAATTCACACGTTATTCTTTTCACAACATTTCTTGAGAAACCTTGCACAAAACCCTAACTGCACCACGTATGTATCTATAATATAAACACACCAATTACGTGAAAATAGAATTTTTATCAGTAGTATAAAAATATAGTTTATGGACTAAGTTTATCGTATATCGGGACGTTTTTACCACTTTTCCCTAGGTTTTTACCATGTCCTGGTAAAAAACAGTTTTTACCGGTAAAAAGCCAACCCTTGGCTTTAAATAGGTATAATTTAATTTAAAATATAAAATTTTAGTAAAGATAACTAATTAATTATTGATAAATGTAAAAATTACCGTAGTAATGTATACGGCAATTTGTACACTATTTAAACTGCCAAAATTGATTTCTTTAAAGCCAGTTGTAACCATTTAAATCAAAAAAGGAAATAGGTCAAGTAATCTGAATTTATCCGACCCGCTGTTGGGGTTGCATTTAATTGTTCGAAGTTTAGGTCGGTTACGAGTTTGTGTTGGACTCTTGCGGATTGGGTTAACCCAATTCTTGGATTTTTTTAGATGAAAAAAAAAAAAACTATATTTCAACATTAATGAGTATATGCCTATATAACATATATTAATGAATAAAATTGACATTAAGATATAATTGTAGATTACTTTTTCATAACTATATCTAATGCAGTCGCAACATAGTCAACATAGTCATTTGTCAGACACACGTCTGAAAAGACATGTGTCTGACAAATGTCCCTTAGATATTTTAGGAAGCCTTGAGACGCGTCACGAAAACGTCACATAAAGCAAGCAAAAAGAAAGAAAAAATCCGAACAGCTTGCACTTTTTAATTTCGTTGGTTCGTAAAATTAATAATTATTTTATAATAATAATAATTACACAAGCCCCGCCCCCCCCCCCCAAAAAAAAAAAAAAAAAAAAAAACCGGCGCATACAATTTGTTCGATTTTCTTTCTTTGTTTCGCCTATGTGTGGCGTTTTTGAGATGCATATCAAGGCGTCTCCCTTAACCAGGAAGTTTTGATCTGACCAAGCGGTACAACATACATCCTTACCTTGAAATCTGCGTACAGATTAGTAACTGTTTTAGGTAACGATGCAAACCAATTCCACATCCAAAGAAATAATACTGTGGGGCCGCCGTTTGATTTACTTTCCATCTGCAATAAGAAAAAAAAAATATTTGATTCACATTTTTAAAAAAAAATAATATAGTGTAAATTAATACATCACATCATTAGCCTCAAGTTTAGTCGTGGCAATAACGATGTTCTTTTAATTACACTTTACTTATTATTTAAATTCAATACGCAATTTTTTTACATTATTGGGGGCGTCTGTTCCTTACGAGCTACGCTGTCCAACCCCCGTTGTGAAACCTCAAACTTAAAAACACGCTAATTTGATCGGATTTTAAAAGATCGCAAAACATTGAACAAATTTAAGTGGCAATTTCCCTGTAAACTGGTTCCCATTCATTTACTTTTGATTGGGGAATTTTAAGGTCGAATCAGCTGCTGTTAAACATCAACTGGATAACTAACATGATTAAACAATATCAGTTACACAGTGAAATACACAAAATCTTTGCCTCCTGGTATTTTTTGAACAGCGATAAGAGACAAAATGTTTCAGCAAGGTATTTTAAATGTATCGTTAAAATCTGATGTAATTTTCACTAAATTTTTCTTTCTCTTTTTAATATTCAAATGAAAGCGCTTTTGTTGTTTGAAAGAAAATTTTATGCGTGCCGTCTTAGAATTTACAACAATAATTAAAAATATCATATCAAAATATGAAGTAAATGTGTCGTCTAAATATATTTTTAAATTTTAACTTTTGTGATATTACTTGGTCATTTTAAATATTTTTTTTTTTTACTTACTGCTTTTAATGCACATTAATGAATTTATTATTTCGAAATTTTCTTTCTCTTTTTGATACTTACGTGAAGATAGTTTTGCTACTGGAAAGAAAATATTTTTATTTCCGCAGTCTCAGAAATGAGAATAGTTTAAAATATCATTTAGAAATGTCTCACATAAATATATTTTTAAATTTAAACTATTTACAATATTATTGTTTAACTATTTTAAATACGACAATTTTTCCACTTATTTTAAATATTTTCCCGTTCTTAAGTCGTAATTATTTAATTCGCATTCGAAAGGTTTTTTAGCTCACAGGCTATCATAGCCTGAGAGCTTATGTGCCCGTCCGTTCTGTATGTATGTGCGTATGTGCGTAACGCGATAACTCATGATAAAAATATCGGATCCACTTGAAATTTTGTATATAGGTATATCCTGATAAGGCGCTTCCCTGATTAGTTTTTGGAGTTCATTCGATATGTATAAGAGGGGGAACGGGGGGCTCATGCCCCCCGTTAGTTGATATAAATGGGATTTTCATGCAGAATTAAGTTTTCAAAATTTAGATTAGGATCATTCTGATGAGGCGATTCCGTGACTGTTATTAGGTGTTCATTGAATAAGTATAAATAGGGGGAACAGGGGTTCTAATCCCCCCCCGTTAGTTGATATAAATGGGATTTTCATGCAGAATTAAGTTTTCGTTCAAAATTTAGATTAGGATCATTCTGATGAGGCGATTCCGTGGCTGTTATTAGGTGTTCATTGAATAAGTATAAATAGGGGGAACAGGGGTTCTAATGCCCCCCCCCCCCGTTAGTTGATATAAATGGGATTTTCATGCAGAATTAAGTTTTCGTTCAAAATTTAGATTAGGATCATTCTGATGAGGCGATTCCGTGTCTGCTATTAGGTGTTCATTGAATAAGTATAAATAGGGGCAACAGGGGTTCTAATGCCTCCCCCCCCTCTTAATTTATATAAATAGGTTTTTCAAGCAGAATTTTCAGATTTCGTTCAAATCTCTGAATCGTTTTGGAAGTTTAATGGTTAAGTATAAAAGAAGGGGATAACTCCTTTTAAATTATATAAATGCTAAATGGGTTTTTATTAAGAATTATCTAATTTGCTCTGAATTTTGGATATAGATTTTTTATATGATAAAGCATGTCTTTGATAGTATAGGAGGTTCAATGATTAAGTATAAAAAAAGAGGCAAGGGGAGAGCTGTTTCCCCTTCTTAATTTTTTTTCGAACGGAATTAACCCTTGAAAATATAAGGCTTTAATGTACAATTAGTATTTGTAGCCTGTGAGCTCAATGCCATCAGTTTAACTGGGCAGTATTCTTTTTTTTCGAACGGAATTAACCCTTGAAAATATAAGGCTTTAATGTACAATTAGTATTTGTAGCCTGTGAGCTCAATGCCATCAGTTTAACTGGGCAGTATTCTTTTTAGCTCACAGGCTATCATAGCCTGAGAGCTTATGTGCCCGTCCGTTCTGTATGTATGTGCGTATGTGCGTAACGCGATAACTCATGATAAAAATATCGGATCCACTTGAAATTTTGTATATAGGTATATCCTGATAAGGCGCTTCCCTGATTAGTTTTTGGAGTTCATTCGATATGTATAAGAGGGGGAACGGGGGGCTCATGCCCCCCGTTAGTTGATATAAATGGGATTTTCATGCAGAATTAAGTTTTCAAAATTTAGATTAGGATCATTCTGATGAGGCGATTCCGTGACTGTTATTAGGTGTTCATTGAATAAGTATAAATAGGGGGAACAGGGGTTCTAATCCCCCCCCCGTTAGTTGATATAAATGGGATTTTCATGCAGAATTAAGTTTTCGTTCAAAATTTAGATTAGGATCATTCTGATGAGGCGATTCCGTGGCTGTTATTAGGTGTTCATTGAATAAGTATAAATAGGGGGAACAGGGGTTCTAATGCCCCCCCCCGTTAGTTGATATAAATGGGATTTTCATGCAGAATTAAGTTTTCGTTCAAAATTTAGATTAGGATCATTCTGATGAGGCGATTCCGTGACTGCTATTAGGTGTTCATTGAATAAGTATAAATAGGGGCAACAGGGGTTCTAATGCCTCCCCCCCCTCTTAATTTATATAAATAGGTTTTTCAAGCAGAATTTTCAGATTTCGTTCAAATCTCTGAATCGTTTTGGAAGTTTAATGGTTAAGTATAAAAGAAGGGGATAACTCCTTTTAAATTATATAAATGCTAAATGGGTTTTTATTAAGAATTATCTAATTTGCTCTGAATTTTGGATATAGATTTTTTATATGATAAAGCATGTCTTTGATAGTATAGGAGGTTCAATGATTAAGTATAAAAAAAGAGGCAAGGGGAGAGCTGTTTCCCCTTCTTAATTTTTTTTTCGAACGGAATTAACCCTTGAAAATATAAGGCTTTAATGTACAATTAGTATTTGTAGCCTGTGAGCTCAATGCCATCAGTTTAACTGGGCAGTATTCTTTATTTCTGTTTGTAATAGTCGCGTGTAAGTATTTTTTTTTTTTAATTTGTAAGAAATAGTATTCTTTGATCAATTGGCAGCAATTTAAAATGACCTTTTCTAAAATGTGCAAAAAATGTCTCAAAATACTGAAAATTTGAATTTAAAATGGAAATAAATCCTCAAAAAATGAGTCAAATTAAAAAAGATGTAGTCTGCACACAGGAAACTTCAAATGTACAAAATGATCAAACAGTGATTAAATTCCTATGTATAGTTGTTGCTCCGATAAAACTCTTCAAAAATGGGACGTTTTGATCAACTTTAACATTAAATATCTCTTAAATAATTATTCGATTAAAAAACTGTTCATCAGCGTATTTATCAAACATATCTATAATACCTTCAATTTTCATAGCTATGTGTGCAGTAGTTTTCTTAATATTAGCAAAGAAATACTCTAGTTTTAAAAAAAATCATTGTCAATGGGAGTGACAGCATTATATATATTTATTTATTTATTTTGAAGAATAGAAATATACATAAAACTTGTATTTTATAAAATCTATGTAACAATTATTCATTAAACAGAATGGTGATTATTAAAACAACGTGTTACGAATTTTGTAAATAGTTCGTGTTTGTACTGTAAAATAATGTAAATAATCTTATTAAGCTCCATTCCTTTACTAATATTAGTTTTTGTTACATTGTCAGTGTTATCAAGCAAACTTGTCCATTATTTTCAGTGTATGTCTACGGCAGATTGGCGAAATAATAAAGATATCGCCAAGTTGGCGACAAACTTGGCGATTGTTGGCGATGGTAACCCTTCCCTCTCAATGGTAACCCCCTTTTAGATATACTGATACATTGTTGTTCCGTGGATTTTTCGAGTAGGTTCTAGAAATTTCCAGCACATGCTGCGAGCCTATATAAGAAGAGAAGCGATGCAAGCTGCGGTTATTATTTACCAGTCAGTCATTGAGTGAACAAGGCGTAAGCGAGTTTGCTTGAGTCTTATTTACGTTATTTTGAATGTGATTTAGTGTTGAGACGTTGTATAAAGAGTCTCTGGAACCTATATCTGCACTTATACGATAGATTTGAACAATTATTTTTGAATATCTAGAAATATTTGTGAGTTTCGAAGACTGTTGTTCTGAAGTGCTGTAAATAAATTATTTTCTACTTTTCTATAAGCAAGAGTTTGAAGTTGTCTAACCATAAGATCAAAAGAACCCTATATACGCTGCAACATTTGGTGTCAGAAGTGGAATCTTATGGCGAAAACGAGAGCAACGGAAGAGCAACTGAATGAGTTGTTGAAAGCTATTAATGGATTATCAAATAAAATGGATAAAGGCCAAGAGGAGTTGGCGGAAAAGATGAATAAAGGCCAAGAAGAGTTGGCGGAAAAGATGAATAAAGGCCAAGAAGAGTTGGCGGAAAAGATGAATAAAGGCCAAGAAGAGTTGGCGGAAAAGATGAATAAAAACGAAGAAAGAATGGAACAGTTGACAAGTAAAATTGACAAATGCCAAGAAGATGTGACTGAAAAGATTAATAAAGGCCAAGAAGAAATGAAGAAAACTTTAGAAGAAAAGTTCTCGTCGGTAGAGAGAAGAATAGGCTCGGTAGAAGAGAAAATAGAGGAAGTAGAAGAGAAAATTCAGAATGAAGTTAGTAATGTTGAACAGAAAATGGAAAGGAAAATGGCGGAAGTAGAAGAGAAAATACTAGGTGAAGTAGATGAAAAGCTAAATAAAAAAGTACAAGATCTTGAGAAGAAGCTTTCAGCGTCCAGTGGTAATTATGAAGAATTTAGAAATCCGCCTGCTTCTCCCGTGCACATCAAGCTGTCGACATACGACGGAAAGAGTTCCTGGCAAGTTTACAAGACCCAATTCACCATTGTAGCCGAAGCGAACAAATGGAGTGACGAGGTGAAAGCTTGTCAACTGGCAGCATCTTTAAGAGGAGAAGCCGCCGACGTGCTGCAAACATTGCCCGATATGACGCAACTCAATTTTGAGACTAAGTTGTGCACTTGAAATGAGATTCGGCGAAAAATTCTTCAAGGATTATACGAGAATACAAATCAAGAGCCGCCATCAAAAATCGAGTGAAACCCTTCAAGAGTTTGCCTCGGAAATTGAACGGCTTGCAAATTTAGCATTCATTGACTGTCCAACAAATGTACGGGAAATGCTCTCACTGCAATATTTTGTAGACGGAATAAAAGACCCAAAAGTGCAGAGAGCGGTACGAATGGCAGATGTACAGGATTTAAAGGCTGCATTACTATATGCCTTAAAGTTGGAAGCAGTTACACAAGCCAGCCGAAGAGATCGTCATTCAGTCCGAGGGGAAACTGAACAAAAGCTCAGACACTGAGAACGACGTCTTGAAAGAAATTAGGAAAATAAATCAAGAACTTGAAGCTTTAAAATACGGAAGAACAAGTTCAAGAAGACAGAATCTCACGTGCCGGGGATGCGGTGATACAGGACATCTCCGAAGAAATTGCCCCAAAATCCACGAACGTGAGATAAATTCAAACAGTCAGCAGGGAAACTAAATTTTGGCCATCTCGCGGGGCGAAGGTTGCCAGAGAATGAAAAGCCCCACCTGAAGATCCTCCAGATATCAAAAATGAGTGGCGGTGATAATGCATTATATGTGATAGGCTTTATTAACGGAATTCAATGCCGTATGATTGTCGATACAGGAGCCAATGTGATAATAATAAGAGAAGATTTGGCTCGAAAATTGAAATGTAAACTCATCTGGACTCCACCATGCGTTACCCTGCAAACTGTGACGGACGACAAGATAGGCATATATGGAAAGACAAATTTAACTATCAACTTTGGAGGAACGAAATATTACCATACGGCATATGTGGCTGACATAACAGATCCTTGCTTAATCGGGCTAGATTTTCTGAAGAAGTTTGACTTCAAACTTGATTTCAAAAATAACAAAATGCTCTCAAAATTTGAAGAAATCAGTCTTTTTGGATTAAATAACGAAATTGAATGTAAACAAGCAGTAATAGCCAAAGAAGACATCAATCTAGATCCAAGAACAGAATTTTTAGTTCCAGCTGTAGTGAAAGCCATAGACCATTTTCATCATTATCTTTACGGTCGGAAATTCCTGATCCAAACTGATCATGCTTCTCTAACTTGGCTATTGAATTTTAAGAACCCTGAAGGCCAGATAGCCAGGTGGATACAAAAGCTTCAAGAGTACGATATGGAGATACGCCACTGAAAAGGCTCATCACATGGAAATGCAGATGCTCTCTCAAAAAGACCCTGCTCAGAGAATTGTAGATACTGCGACCGGGTTGAGAAGAAATTTAATGTCAAAGGTCCTATAGTAAGACAAGTTACAACTGGGTCTACATCATCGCAAGATCCGTGGAGTGACGAGAGCCTGCGTAAAGATCAACTTGCTGATTCTGAAATTAAGCCAATTCTAGAGCTGAAAAAGGAGTCCAACAGGAAGCCCAGCTGGCAAGACATGGCCCATTACCATCCTACGACTAAACGTTATTGGGCCCTCTGGGATTCCCTACATTTGAAGAACGGTATCTTGTACCGAAAATGGGAATCTGACGATGGAAAGACATGTAGATGGCAACTACTACTCCCTAAGTCGAGAATTTCTATGGTCCTTGAAGAACTGCATGGTAGTCCCACAGGAGGTCATTTTGGTGTAATGAAGACCCTGCAAAAGGTTCGAGAGCGTTTTTACTGGAATAATGTTCGCAGCGACGTGGAGAAGTGGTGTCGAACTTGGACACCTGTGTTGCACGTAAAGGTCCAAAGAGGCGCACCCGTGGACGATTGCAACGTTATAATGTAGGAGCTCCTTTCGAACGAATTGCTCTAGACATCCTGGGTCCTCTTCCTAGAACATCTGATGGCAACAAATACATCCTCGTTGTCATGGATTACTTCACCAAGTGGCCTGAAGCCTACGCCATTCCTAATCAAGAGGCGGTAACCGTAGCAGACATATTGGTTCAACACTGGGTTTCCAGATACGGAGTTCCTCTTCAAATCCATTCTGATCAAGGAAGAAACTTTGATTCGGCTGTGTTTAAGGAAATGTGTGGACTATTCGGCATGGACAAAACTCGAACTACACCTCTACATCCGCAATCGGACGGCATGGTGGAGCGGTTCAATCGTACCATCCTAAATAGCCTCTCTCTCCTGGTGTCTAGAGACCAACAGGACTGGGACAAGAAATTGCCTCTTTTCCTGCTTGCCTACAGAAGTGCCACTCATGAGGCCACTGGTTACTCCCCTTCTCAAATGCTCTATGGTCGTGATCTTCGTCTGTCTGCGGATCTTTTGTTTGGCCGTCCTCCTGATGCTCCTTCATCGCCTGAGGAATATGTCGATGAACTCCAGGCGCGGATTGAGGAGATTCATCGTCTAGCGAGGAACCGAATCGGACTGGCAACGGAAAAGATGAAGACACGGTACGACCCAAAGGCAACAGGACATGAGTTCAAGGAAGGTGACAAAGTTTGGTTGTGGAATCCGATACGTCGTAAGGGACTGTCGCCAAAATTACAAAGAAACTGGGACGGTCCTTACACAGTCGTCAACAGGCTGAATGACGTCGTCGTACGCATACAAAAATCGCCACACGCCAAACCCAAGGTCGTACACTATAACCGGCTAGCGCCTTATTTTGGCCAAAGTGATTAGAAATTCGAAACTTGAATTTCAGACCATGGTCATGAAAGTCACTTTTTGTAAATATGTAAATAGTAATTAGTTCTTATTTATGTAAATTTTATTATTATTGTTATTATTTATTTATTTATTTATTTATTTTAAGTGTTTTCCTCTAACTCAGGGATTGCACTGCCCGGGACGTGCAGTCTTTGAGGAGGGGGTAGTGTTATGAATTTTGTAAATAGTGTTTGTACTGTAAAATAATATAAATAATCTTATTAAGCTCCATTCCTTTACTAATATTAGTTTTTGTTACATTGTCACTGTTATCAAGCAAACTTGTCCATTATTTTCAGTGTATGTCTACGGCAGATTGGCGAAATAATAAAGATATCGCCAAGTTGGCGTCACTTTTGCGACTAATTTTTGTCGCCAAATTTGGCGATATATCGCCAAGTTGGCGACAAACTTGGCGATTGTTGGCGATGGTAACCCCCCTTTAGATATACTGATACATTGTTGTTCCGTGGATTTTTCGAGTAGGTTCTAGAAATTTCCAGCACATGCTGCGAGCCTATATAAGAAGAGAAGCGATGCAAGCTGCGGTTATTATTTACCAGTCAGTCATTGAGTGAACAAGGCGTAAGCGAGTTTGCTTGAGTCTTATTTACGTTATTTTGAATGTGATTTAGTGTTGAGACGTTGTATAAAGAGTCTCTGGAACCTATATCTGCACTTATACGATAGATTTGAACAATTATTTTTGAATATCTAGAAATATTTGTGAGTTTCGGAGACTCTGTTGTTCTGAAGTTCTGTAAATAAATTATTTTCTACTTTTCTATAAGCAAGAGTTTGAAGTTGTCTAACCATAAGATCAAAAGAACCCTATATACGCTGCAACAAACGTTTATTCGTTAAAAAGAACTTTTAAAGACCATCTATCATATTAAATACAATTTCACGCAATGATATTCTTAAATTTTTAATTATAGTAATTTGATAAATATGTTCTCGGAGGAGGAGATTTCCATTCCGCTTTCTCTAACCTTTTGTGTTCTCATTCATTTTACATTCGTAATTTCTGTGTCTTTAATGTGCTTTTGAGGATTTCAGTATACAGTAAATTTCCACTAATCCAGCATCCTAAGCCCCAGCATGCTGGATAATTTGGTACGACTTTTGGAAACTTAACTGAATCGAGAAAAAATAAAAAGTGGGTTTGATGCAGATTTGGACGAGTTGACAGGGAAAATTTTGACAGATGGAACCGTCATTCAGAGTGTATCAACTCAACAGCCCCCAAAGACGTAGACTCGGATGAAGACGATGTGAACTTGTCAAACATCAGTTGGAATCGAATAGATGATGCCTTGAATACATTTATCAAGTTTTCTCTGAGCAACCGTTCGTTCAAAGATGCAGAAATTATGAAACTCCACATCAAACGAAATGACTTCCAAAACAAATAAATAAAAAGAGAGAAGATTATTACAAAACAAACTGATATGAGATTTTTTTTTTTAGATGTCTTCTATCAGTAGGCCTATAGTGCACATTTTCATTTTATAAAATCATACACATGTTGTATTTAACATCACTTTTTTTTCCCGAGCTATTTAAATAATAAAAAAATACTTTAATGTCATTTATTTATTTTTTGTTTAAATTTAACTTCTACACCTATTTTTCGACATTTATCCTGTATTCCGAAATATTTAGTAATCCGGTATGCTTCAAGTCACGGAAGTGCCGGATTAGAGAAGTGTTTACTGTATCTACATTTGCAATATACACTTATTATAGTAACACTGACTTTTTTTTTTGGTTTTTTACACAGCGGAATTCAATCTATCTAATAATACTAATTACTTTACGGATCAAACACAAAAAATGTGCAATTCTTACAAATGCTGATTATTAATCTGATATAGAAGATACCTATACGCAAATGAAAGTAGTGTTAAGTCTCCGTAGAAAACTTAAATCTACACTACTGGTCATTAAAATTGCTGCACCATGAAGGCGATATGGTACAGACGTGAAATTTAAATGACAGGAAGGAGATGCTGTGATATGCAAATGATTAGCTTTTCAGCGCATTCTGACAAAGCAAGTGCCGGTAGCGACACCTACAATGTGTTTAAATGAGGAAATTATTCAGCCGGTTTCTTACACAGAAATTGCATTTGAGCAATGTTGTCTGGTGAAAAATTGTTGTGATGCCTCGTGTAAGAAGGCGAAATGCGTACCAGCATATTTCTGGTCTTGATAAAGGTCGAATTGTAGCCTACCGAGATTGCGGTTTATCGTATCGCAGTTTTGCTGCTCGCGTTGGTCGAGATCCAATGACTGTTCGCAGAATATGGAATCGATGAATTCTGAACGGTCAAGGTTGGCAAGTTTTTGACAGTGTACGGTTTTATCCGGTTAAAACCGTGGTTTAAACCGTCATGGCTAAAACCTCTTGTCAAAAACCTCGTCAGAAACCTCAAATACTACACTGATCTGTAAAATTTCACATTAAACATCTGTCACAAATATACAATATTAGATGTAATATTAAAAATTCACTTTTACTGTATTGTATATTATCATTCCGGAAAAAAAAAAATTGTCATAAATCTGAAAATTTGGCCTGCCTCCAAACTTGCTCAACTAGCAATGCTTCTGCTATCAAGCCCTGCTAGCTCAGCACCAATTGAGAGAGTATTTTGTAACTTTGGCTTCATACATTCTAAACTCATAAACCATTTGGGTGTAAATAAATATGCTAAATTGGTTAAGTGGTATAGGATGCTGTGGGGTAAAATTGATCCAGATTATTAACTGTACAAAATCATTTTCTTCTGTTTGAATATTCTAAAAACAATGTTTTATTACAATTAAAAGATAATTTAATTTTTTTGTAATTATTAAATTACAGTATAATTAATTTTAAACAAAAAATTACTCAATGTTTCTCTCTTGTTCTTAAAATGTTTAAAGAGCATTACACGTTTTTGACGGTTTAAGCCAGTTTTTGACGGTTTAAACCAGTTTTTGACACTTGTCATGGTCAAAAACCAGTTTCTGACGTCAGAAACCCAACCCTGTGAACGGTAATACGGAACGCCGTACGGGATCTCAATGACCTCCTATCACTAGCAGCCGAGAAGACAGGCACGTTATCTATACGTCCGTAATGGATCGTGAAATTACGTCACGAGCCCTGAGTCAAGAAATGGGGTCATTTGCAAGACAAAAAGTGTCTGCACGAACAGTTCGACGACGTTTGCAGTAGCATGGACTCTCAGCTCGGAGACCACTTTCCGTGACGCTGCGTCATAGACAGAAGCGCCTTCAACAGTGTGATCAAGGACGGACCTGGGTGCACGAATAGCGAGGAGTCATTTTTTCAGATGAATCCAGGTTCTATTTACAACATCATGTTGGTCGCATTCGTGTTTGGCAGCATCGTGGTAAACGCACATTGGCAGTGTGCATTCGTCATCGTTATACTGGCCCATCACCTGGCGTGATGGGATGGAGTGCCATTGGATACACGTCTCGGTCACCACTTGTTCACATTGACGGCTCTTTGAACAGTGCACGTTACATTTATGATATTTTACGATACGTGCCTCTACCCTTTATTAAAGACCTGCGAAACCCTATGTTTCAGCAAGATAATGCCCGACCGCATGTTTCCGGAATTGTACGGACCTTTCTTGATACAGAAATTGTTCGGCTGTTGCCCTGGCCAGCACGTTTCCCAGATCTCTCACCAATAAAAAAAAGTCTGGTCAATGGTCGCCGAGCGACTGGCTCATAACCGTACGCCAGCCACTACGGTTGATGAACTGTGGCATCGTGCTACATGGGCATCTGTACCTATACATGCCATCCAATCTCTATTTGATGCAATGCCCAAGTATATAAGTGCTTTTATTACTGCTCGAGGTGGTTGTTCTGGGTACTGATTTCTCAGGATCTATGCACCCAAATTTCTTGAAAATTTAATTACTTGTTATTTCTATCATAATATATTTGTCCAATAAATATAATTTTATCTGCATTTCTTCCTGGTGTAGCAATTTTAATGGCCAGTAAAGTAGTTTAAATTTGTTAGTTACACGTGTTTACATCTAGTCTGCAACTACTTTTCTTCTAATTATTAACTTTTGTTGCATTACACAAATGGTGTAGTCGTAAAAAAAAAAAAAAAAAAAAAAAAAAAAAAAAAAAAAAAAAAAAAAAAGTTATTTGCTCTAAGTAGGAGAACAGAAGGTATACATTGTTCCTTAAAAAATCTAGAATGTATACGACGTAATCCGCATATACCCTCCACTTATATCCCTGAATAACACACATTTGTCTTTCATTCATTACTTCTCAACAGCTTAAATATACTTCACACAAATTATTAAAATGCCGTTAAAATATATATGTGTGTATATATATATTATGTATATTAAATACTATTGTTGATATTCTATTTACTTGAGTTTAATTGCCGATTTAATTGAAAGATTGATTTATAACGGTTCGATTGATTTTCATTGATTTTTTATAGATATTTTCTTTAATGTATCAAGGAATGATTATAGGCAACTACTAAATAAAAAATTAAATTGTAACATACCGAACAAACTTTCAAGTTTATCAAGTTAATATATATTTCCAAGCATTATTTTAATTTTTATAAAGCTAATGCATTGTTTACAAAATAATATGTTCCAAAAATAGCGAAAACCAACTTGCATGGAACTTCAATGTACAATTTTTTAGCCCTCAATTTAAGAGAAGAATATAATTATTAAAATATAAAGATAATGCCACATCAACCGCAATAATATGGGAATTTCATTTAGTATGATATTTTCTAAAAACAAAGGATCTAAGGTTAAATATATATATAACAATTAATTGTAAAACAATGTATAAACAAAAAATTAAAAAAGGAATTAAAAGGAATATTTAGGGGGGGGGGGGGTATTTGCAGAACTATAGTAGACTCGTCGGACGCCAAATACTATAGAACTACAAATAAAGTGTTAGGTTTCATTTCGCATCAGCCATGAAAAGCAAAATACTAATTGTTACCAATGCACATAAAATCAAATTAAGACTGAGAAAAACATTAAAAAAAAAAAATCATAATAACATTCAGTGTTCTCGCTGACATTTGACCAACGTTAGTAATTTGGCTAATTAAAATTAAAAAACATTCGCCAAATGAAAAAAGTATTCGCAAAATATATTCGACGTGTATCAAATATATATATCATCGTCATCAACCGTTTTCGATCGACTGCTGGAATATATATTTATATATATACTAGCGGACCCGACAGACGTTGTCCTGTCACCGACAGACGATGTCCTTCCTGGCACCGACACCAGAAAATCAAATAAATGTACTTAAATATAGTGATACGCACGATAAACACTACGCTCTTAATTTAATTTCTTATTACAATTATGTAAGGAAATTATTTTTCACTCTTCAGTATTTTTAGAAGTCGGTTCAATTTTTGATAGAAAAGTTTATTTTTCTCTTTTTTGTTAAAAGTTAACGATTTTCTGAAGTCAGTTAATCAAAATTATAATACAGGCTATATTACTGTCAAAAGTAATATTGGCTATATTACTTTTGACAGGAGCGGGGTTCGAACACGCGATCTCTTTCTTCGAGAAGTTGAGCTTAAATCTGGCGCCTTTGACCGCTCGGACATTCCGTCCACACTCTATTTATCGAAATTATTCAACACTTTTAATTAACAAAAAATCACTAACTATTAGGTTTTGCCTAATTACTAAAAAAGTACTGAATCAATTTCGACGAAATGGAAATCTAAACCATTCTGGAATCTACTGGAACGCACGCACAAAATTTCATTAAAATCGGTCCAGTCGTTTAGAAGGAGTTCAGTGACATACACACGCATAGAAGTTTTTTATATATAAAGATGAACATTGAAAATTTCAGGTTTTTGCGCCGAAGACATCGCCAAATTAGGAAAATGTGAATTATCTCACGAACTACTGGACTTAGACAAATTTGTGCTTAGTACCGTTCAATTCAGCATGAAAAAATACACTAAAATATGCTATTAGATGAAAAATAACTACAAAAGCCGATTTTTAAGAATTTTTTTAAAAATTCGCTCTTTTTTCTACTCATCGTAGGGGTGGAATTTTCGAAAATCCATTTTTAGCGACAATCGATGTTATAAGAAGTATTTTTACCTCAATTTTCAAGATTTTTGGTATGGTAGATTTTTTGTGCTATGATTAATACGAAATCCTGATTTTCTTTAATATATATAGCACTTTTAATTAGCGAAAAATAACTAACTATTAGTTTTTGCCTATTTACTAAAAAAGTACTGAATCAATTTCGACGAAATGTGAATCTAAACCATTCTCGAATCTACTGGAACGCACACACAAAATTTCATCAAAATCGGTCCAGTCGTTTAGGAGGAGTTCAATTACATACACACGCACAGAAGATTTTTATATATAAAGATGATTGAAAATTTCAGGTTTTTGTGCCAAAGACATCACCAAATTAGGAAAATGTAAATTATCTCACGAACTACTGGACTTAGACAAATTTGCTTAGTACCGTTCAATTCAGCACGAAAAAATACACTACAGATGCTATTAGATGAAAAATAACTACAAAAACCGATTTTAAGGAATTTTTTAAAAGTTCGTTCTTTTTTCTACTCATCGTAAACGATGGAATTTTCGAAAATCCATTTTTAGCGGCACTCGATGTTATAAGAAGTATTTTTACCTCAATTTTCAAGATTTTTGAATGGTAGATTTTTTGTGCTATGATTAATACGAAATCCTGACTTTCTTTAATATATATAGCACTTTTAATTAGCGAAAAATCACTAACTATTAGTTTTTGCCTAATTACTAAAAAAGTACTGAATCAATTTCGACGAAATGTGAATCTAAACCATTCTCGAATCTACTGGAACGCACACACAAAATTTCATGAAAATCGGTCCAGTCATTTAGGAGGAGTTCAATTACATACACACGCACAGAAGATTTTTATATATAAAGATAATCATTGAAAATTTCAGGTTTTTGCGCCAAAGACATCGCCAAATTAGGAAAATATAAATTATCTCACGAACTACTGGACTTACACAAATTTGCTTAGTACCGTTCGATTCAGCATGAAAAAATACACTACAATATGCTATCAGATGAAAAATAACTACAAAAACCGATTTTAAGGAATTTTTTAAAAGTTCGTTCTTTTTTTACTCATCGTAAACGGTGGAATTTTCGAAAATCCATTTTTAGCGGTACTCGATGTTATAAGAAGTATTTTTACCTCAATTTTCAAGATTTTTGGTATGGTAGATTTTTTGTGCTATGATTAATACGAAATCCTGACTTTCTTTAATATATATAGCACTTTTAATTAGCGAAAAATCACTAACTATTAGTTTTTGCCTAATTACTAAAAAAGTACTGAATCAATTTCGACGAAATGTGAATCTAAACCATTCTCGAATCTACTGGAACGCACACACAAAATTTCATCAAAATCGGTCCAGTCGTTTAGGAGGAGTTCCATTACATACACACGCACAGAAGATTTTTATATATAAAGATATTTATTTCTTTAATGTAGCCTCCTTTTTTTAATATATTCTAAAATAACCTAAATTTTTAAATCTGCGATAAAAATTGTTATTAATCTAATTTCAACTATCCGCTACAAATATATTAAAAATACGTATGTGTGCATATGTATGAAAGACGAAAAAGAAAAGAAAGAAAAAGCAAAAATTGAGCACTAGCCATTTGGCGAATCTAATCGCTTGTTTACTCGCCAAATGAAAAATTTAGTCGCAATTTGGCGCAAAGGCGAGCGACAGCGAGAACACTGATAACATTATTAAAATGGATAGAAAAGGGAAAAAACGCACCACACTCTCAAAAAAACTTCCGTCTTTTCACAGAAAATGCACTGGCAGCACTGCTGCCAGAAATTGTCTGTATATTGACGATTTTCTGTTTATTTTTTTCTCTGTCAAAAGAGGAAAAATATCCGTCACTTGAAAAAAGTTTGGAAAAATTCAATGCGGAAGAGGCGGGGATCGAACCAAGGACCCCAGGATTACCAGACCAACGCTAATCCACGGCGCTACGGCTGCTCATGATGATTGTGCGTTAAAATAGAACTCTTCATTTCATATGGTGTGGGTTGGTGTATTTCGTTAAAAAGCTTTTAATTATGCAGTTAATCTCGGAAAGATTTCATCTTTAATGAAACTGTGGCTGGGTTTTTTTTACGTTTAGTATTAATATAGTATAAAAATGTGAATTTTAAATATATTACGTAGAATGTTAGAGAAAAAACATGGATGTTCTATTTGTGAGAATTTTTGAACGAATAAAGAAAGTAATTGTTATTTATTTTTAAATTCGAAAACATTTTTGTCTTTTAAAACTAAATTAGACATTTTAATCAATAGAATATTTTTGTTTTTCATTTTAAAAATAAATTCGAACTTATTACTAACAGACCCAATGCGCATGCGTGCTGGATAGAAACGGAAACTTTTCCTCATTTTTCGACGCTCGGAATGAACTCACAGAACAAATACGTTTTCTGGGAGAACAGAAATTATTTGTGAAAAAATAACGATAACTTAGTGTATATTGACGAATTTTTCTGACAGTGCAGACACTTATGTTTAGATATGTAAAAAGAGGATAAAAATGTAAACAGAAGGGAAAAAAAATAAAAATTGAAATTAATTTCATTTAAATTGATAAAAGTAACCTAAATTCAATACCTTAATGTACGATAAAAGAAGAAATATAATAGATAATAATTAATACATGCATTTTATACACTTGGAAATATTTTAGGTATTGTCCAAATTGTAAAAAGTTAGATTCAAATTAATCTTTAACATCACTTATTAAATTATACTAATAGGTTTGATTAATATAATTATACAATTATTCATATATACGTGTTAATTCAACATCCAGTATAAAATGTATTATTGCAATTTAGTAGATAATTCATCCCCGCCCCCACCCTCAGTTTTTTTTTTTTTTTTTTTTAAATAATAATTAACCATTGCGTATATCCAGAAAACACCACCCTCCTCTCTACTCTAACATCTACCCACTTAGCCACTTTAATCAAATATATATACACACATACACTGGTGTGCAAAATTTAAGGACGAGTCCCAAAATGCCAATTTTCAAGGGATTTTCAAGCGATAATTTTCACGCGAATATTCAAAAGGAAGTAATATAATTCGAATAATGAATATCCCTGCATAACAGCTAGTTCATATAACATCTCATTCAGGTCACACATGGTCACAAGAGTCAGTCACTACGGCGAAACAAAAAATAGGAAATTCCATACGCCTCTTTTATGCGTCTCAAATGACTACCATATGTGACTCCATTGACAGGTCATTGTGACTGCTGCTTTGTGGCGAGTCACCATATGACTTTACAATGTCGTTTCATTAAGACTCGTGTGACCTCTCATCTGGAGACTCAATTTCAAAATCATTGTGAACGTTGCATTATGATAAATTACCAAATAATGTCCCATTAAAGTCACATGGTGACTTTTCACCACTTTTCACAACGGTTACTTCATAGTAGGGTCTCTGTCACCATTTGGGAGTCTTGTGACAGAAAGTCACCATGTGACTTTAATGTGACATTATTTGTTGATTTATCATAATGCAACGTTCACAATGACTTTGAAATTGAGTTTCCAGATGAGAGGTCACACGAGAGTCAATGACACGACATTGTAAAGTCACCTGGTGACTCGCCACAAAGCAGCAGTCACAATGACCTGTCAATGGAGTCACATATAGTAGTCATTTGAGACTCATAAAAGAGACGTATGGAATTTCCTTTTTTTTGCCGTAGTGACTGTGACTCTTGTGACCATGTGTGACCTGAATGAGATGTTATATGAACTAGCTATTATGCAGGGATATTAATTATTCGAATTATATTACTTCCTTTTGAATATTCGCGTGAAAATTATCGCTTGAAAATCCCTTGAAAATTGGCATTTTGGGACTCGTCCTTAAATTTTGCTCACTAGTGTATACAAATTTCATTATTTTATTATTTTTTTTGTATTTTAATAATAAATTTTTATACTTTTTTATGCAATGTGTTAAATGTTTTTAATATCATGTAATTACTAACTGTATCTTAAAGAATAAATGGATTTTTTAGGAAAACCATTATTTAATGCATCAAATTAGCTTTTTAACCCTTTGAGGGGCAAAGCACTTCCATTTATAAAATGCTGAAATAATTAAATGACACCAGAATTCAAAAACAAATTTATTTCAAAATAGGTAAATGCTTTTCTTCACAGAGTTGATAAAATTTTGATTTTCCACTCAAAATTCTGGTGGTAATGAGGCATTTATCAATAAAAATTAGGTGGTATATATTTTATACCACCGCCCTTCAAGGGGTTAATATTTGCGTTAATAAGATGAGAAAAACAAACATTTTATTCTATATAAATGATTATATTACGATATACAGAATTATAAAGAAGGGATTTAAAATTAGTTAATGTATTAACTTTGAAATTAAATCCATTGCTTTGTTATATATATAAGTTATTAATTTTCTTTTAATATAATTTTAAGATCTAAAAAGTTAATAATATTGTTAGAAAGCAGGTTTTCCGTTAATTCTAAATTAGCTGGAAATATTGTTATTTTCAGTGGCAATTAAAATGTACCCTCAATATCGAAATAAATGTATTTTATTATTAATATATTTACGCTGATAATGATATAAGTTTGATAATAAACTAGATGCACAATCATCTTGTGGTATACCGACTATTTGTATATATACTGTGTTACCTTGCAATATACAATTATTATAGATAATGAAATTTGTTAAAGTATGAAAATAATCTGTATCGATATACGTTGATAAATTCAAAATCTTTATATTTTTTAAATAAAGCATTTATTATATTATGTAGATCTAATAAATTTATGTTATTAAAAAGATCTTTGAAATCATATGTTGTTATATTGTTTATACATTTGAGATTATTCATAATATTGGCCAGTTTAGAGGTGGAAATGCTCGAAAAAAAAACTGTTTTTTTCGGAGGTTTTTCCGAAGACTTATTTTTCAATTTTTCCGAACAGGAAAAATTGAAATTTCATTTATGAAATAATATAGTGAAAATTTTGTAATAGCTACATTCTCATACTTTTTATTTTATTTATTTTTATGTTGAGTATCTCACATGAAAATTTTAATGTGGGTAATCTGATCTCTGAGCAGAAATCTGTTTGAGAAGGCTTGAAAGGATCCTTCACATTTTGTTCGTGTTTAAAACACAAGACACTTCAAAATTTCTCTTGAAAATAGACATTTCAGAAAAAGTTTAATCAACAAATTGAGTCTTTCGCAAGGGCAGTGATTGAAGAAAAAAAAAAATCTCATGCCATACAGCAGCTAAATCTTATTAAGTTGCATATATGTATGTAAATAACCTTATTAAAAATGTCTAAATAGGAACCTAAATATAGTAATAATTTCTTATTCAAAAATTCTGAATATATTTTGTACAAGTATATACAAAAAGTTCACAATTTCACAAAAACTTGATTACATGAAAAAAATCTAGATATGTAATTAAATGCAACTTCTCTTTTTAAAAATTAATTCATGTGTAAAATTATTCAATAATATGCCGATTAATGGAAATGATAAAATTAAAAATTCAACATAAAATTTTGAAGGATGCATTTATTACTTTAATCTATGTTTTCAAGAACTAAGTATGGAATTCTTGAAAAATTTACTTCCAGTTTTTTGGTGTATTTAAACGTTTTAGAAGGTCCTGAACACGTTTTGATGGTTTTTGGAAAATATCTGTCACTCTGTGAGTCTGTATGTGACAAATTTTATGGGCACTATCTCAAGAACTGATGCACATAATTTCACAAAATTTTAGATTCAGTTACACCTTGATATAAAATCGAGGTGTTTAGTTATTAGTGTATATAGCCAAACCGATGGCGCTGCTATGCTGCATTATTCATAATTTCCACAATAGTTCTATCTCAAACTAATGTATGTATTTTTATAAAATTTCAGATTAAGGTAATCTTTGACATAACTGTGTTCATTACTTTTTGGTGTAAATTGTTCAACAGATGACGCTGCTATGCTGCATTATTAATGATTATTATCGCAATAGCTTTACCTCAAGGATAATTTTTTTTCTTTTTTTAAATCAAACTACAGCTTCAGACAGTTTCTGATCTATATTAATATTGTTTAGTTTTTGGTGTAAATTGTCCTATAGGTGGCACAACTATGCTGCATTTTTCAAGATTTCATTATAGCTGATTAATTGAATGTTTTTTCAAGGTGTTGAATCTAAAATTGACCTCCATTTTACCTCCATAATGTACAGTAATGTTGCAAAAACATGGGCAGTTTGCATTGTACAACTGCGATGGAAAAAAAAAAAAAAAAAAAAAACCATATTTTATTACAAATAACTATGTTCCAAATTATACTTTCCCTCTTGATTAAACTTTGAATTTTTGTAGTTTTCTAAAGCACAGTAGAAGTTTATCTCTGTATGTAACTGCTTTTATTAATTCCTCAAATAGTGAGCATTTTCTATTTGTAATGTTCTGTTTTCATAACTTTTGAGTTCCACTCTTAAAAATATAAAATTACCATCTGGAAACATTATTGAATATGGTTTCTTACTCAAGAATAGAATACCAGATTTCAGGGTAAAAAGAAAAAAATTACATTTAATTAAACTTAAAAATAAATAAATAAATAAATAAATAAAAAATAAATAAATAAATAAATAATTTTCTGGTTTCAGTGAGTAAAAATCTAACAGTCAATAAATCCTACGCTATTTTTTAGTTGCAGACCTGAGTAAGCCAAAGTAAAACTTAGTTTTGTTTGAATTTAGATTATAAAACTAAATCAAAACTTTTTTGAGTTGAGATTGGAAAGCTATACCAAAACTAAACATATTTGATAAAGGAAATAAAATTATAATTCTAAGAAAAAAAAAGTAATAATGTAAAAATATACATTTTTTTAAACAATGGAATTTTTGAATACTGATATTCATAATGACAAAACTGCAATAATTTCTTTAAACTAGTATCATTTACTTAAAAACTATACTTATGTAAATGGAATGCATAATTTATTTCATTCCAAAGTGTAGACAATATTGGCTCAGGTTTTTACATTAGGTCAATTGGTAGTTAAACATGTAACTGAAAAATCATTTCAACAGAGATATGATATAACAAACAATAGCGTTTAATAAAAATTCTTAGGCTGTAGAAAAAAAAAAAAAACTCAACTTTTAAAAGCAAGCTTTGCTACTTTCTTTTTATTTTGTAATATAAAGTGAAAATAATTTTCATTTAATACATATAAATGGGGAAAAATGTTTATTATGTAGTAATATTCTCTAAGAAAATGTAATTTATTTGGGAGAAACAGTCATGAAAAATCAATTTTTCCAATTTTTCCGTTTTTTTTTCCGAAAAAACCCGGTAAAAAAAAAAGTTTTTTCCGCCACTTATATTTTTCCGGAAAATTTACATCTCTAGGCCAGTTCATAGCTATCCTTTATACAATGTGTATTATCAATTGTTTTTGTAAGTGTATATATTTGATTAATAATTTTTAATAGAAGTTTATTAGCCGTATTAGGTATTACTACAGCTCATATTCAAAATATTAGAATAATTGAGAAAAAGTAAAGTTGTAATAAGAAAAAATTATTTGTCATTTATTTATTTTTTATACTAAGTAAATGCAATTAAATTTCTTATAAATTAAATCTGGAATGTTTAGATAAGATTTTAACATTTATAAAATATAAAATACAGCACAATAAATTAGGTATACAGCTTCCTTAAACACACCAGAATATTAGAATAAAATTTAGATTGGTTCAAAATATTAGAATATTTTATTTTACGCAACAATATTACCTTATGAATATGAAGTAAATGGTAGTTAATATTTTGTAGCATCCCCTTTAGCTTTCATAACAGCGTACAATCGATCTTGCATACTATATACAAGGTGTTTACAAACATTTCTATCAATATTAGCCCAAATAGACTTTATACGTGCCACTAACTCAGTTTTACTTGAAGGAGGATTTTCTTGAAGTTTTTTCGTCATTATACACCATAAGTTTTCGATGGGATTAAGATCTGGTGAATTTGGTGGCCAAGGAAGTACCTTAATGTTGCGTTGGCGGAAACAATTCTTAGTTGACACCAAGGTATGCGGGGACGCTAAATCTTGTCGAAAGATGAAATCATCTTCAAATAAATCTTCTGATGATGGAATCATGTAATATTCTAAAATTTCTTGATACATCAGAGAGTTAACCTTTTCGTAGACGATACATAACTTTCCAGGTCCTTCTGCACTCATACAACCCCAAATCATGACACTAGCAGCAAATTTTACGGAACGTTTAAGGCATTCTTTATCAAATGCTTCTTGCTTCATTCTCCAAACTCGAATACCTTGATTACCTTATGAAACACGAAACATACTTTCATCACTAAATAATATATTTTTCCAATCTTCAATGCTCCATGAACGTCTTGATTTACACCAATTCAATATTATACACTTTTGTCTTGCAGTCATGAGAGGTTTTGTTTTCGGTACACGAGATTCAAATTTAAATTTATGGAGACGTCTTAATGTTGTCGATGTAGAAACTTCAACTCCTCCTTCTTTCCATTTTCGGTGCAAGAATCGTACACTTTTAAAACGGTTTTTCTTAACTATACGCTTCAGTTTCCTGTCATCTCTAGCAGATGTTTTTGGTTTTCGGCCACCATTTCGACGATTATTTTGAAATTTTCCAATTTTTGAATATTGTGTTAATATTTTACTAACGTTCGATTGCGAACAATGTAAATAATTCGCTATAAAACATTGATTTTTACCGTGCCGATAAAAATCAACCATACGAAGTTTAGTAGATTCAGGAATATCACTCACACGGCCCATTTTAAGACGAAAAAGAAACAAACTGCAAAAAAGAATACTGCTTTTAAATAAAATAGTCTGAATTTAATCAATGATGCCACCAGTTAAGAATTGGTAATAATTAAAGGAGGATTAATGTGAAATATTCTAATATTTTGATCCACTTGAATAAATATTCTAATATTTTGACTTTTCAAAATAATTTTTTTTGCAATTAATCTTTTCAAAAATGATATTAAATTCAAGACAACAAGTAAGTTTAATCAACAATAAGTTCTTAATAAAAATATAGTTTGCATATTTTCATTAAAAGACATTAAACTGCCAAACGATATTTTCAATTTCTAAAAAAAAGGTAATTATTCTAATATTTTGAATATGAGCTGTATATGTATTGCAATTAATTGTGACAGCTCTAAATTTTAATTGGATTCTTATTAAATTTGAGTATAAGAACTAGATAGGGGTAACTAAAGTTTGTAGAATTAATGTTTAATATTTTATAATAACCTCTAATTTTACGATTGTTTGCAATTATGTCAATATATATATATATCGTACAGCCTCATTTACATCCTATTTATGGGCATATTAAAAAATGTATCCCCTAAAGAAATAAAATTTAAAAAAATATTATGCGATAACAAAAGATTATGAAATGCTTACCATTCTTTCAACGGGGTTGCCCATTATTGTTGAAATGGCAGTACTAAAACATAAACAGCAAGAAATATTTCCTAGTAGTTTGCAGTGAAAAGGAAAAATTTTAGTTTGGAAAAAATACGTAATGATCAGGTGAGTATAACGATAAATTGCAAATGCGCTCAAATGTCATCAGAAGATGTTAATTTTTCTATTGTAAAACGACATCATTACGCTGTTTCCTTCTTCTGCAGTCTCTTATGCAGTAGGAAACAGACAGACAATAAAGTCATTAATACAATAATGTGTACTGCAGTCTTATGCAATGTTGGGAACAGAGATACAATAAAGTTATTGATACAATTAATAATGTGTATTACCGTATCTGAAATGTATTGTTCATCGCGATTGGCATGAATATTATTGTAAAAATTACGAAAAGCTATTAAATTTAGTCTTTATTAGCAATTTTTATCCGCATCTACACAAACTGGGGCTGGGCAATTAGCTGGCAAAATGGTATTTTTGCTAGGATAGTGACAAAAATTGGAAAAAACGGCAAAAAAGGCTAGATATAATAAACATACTAAAATAATATAATTTTGTACATATTATAACTAAGTCTTAAATCAGAATATTAGATATTTCATTAAGATCAACTTTTATTACTTAGCCTAATTTTCGTTGATAATAGCAATCGAAAAAAATACAACATAATCAATAAATTTTGAAGACAAAGTAAAAACTTTTTTTTTTCCTCTTTTTAAATGAATGCAGTAATGTTGCCTTTAAAATTAATATGTTTACATAAAATTTTTTTAACATAATTTAATGTTGCAAATATAGGCAAATTAACCTTTTAATTAATTTTTCAAAACTTTCATAAACAGATGAAGTTTTGCATCTTGTTTATTGTTATGCCATGTCTAAACAACAAAAAAAAATGTGCCCCGATTCAATTTAATTTGATGAAATTTAAAACTATTATGTATGTATAATTCTTTTTGTAATTAAAAGATTACTATTTTTTTAATACAACAAAAGTACAAATACAAAAATTTGGTTTGCCGAAAGGGGAATACAATGCATCCCCATGATTTCTTAAATTTTTATGATGTACAACTGTTGCCTTTTGGTTTAATAATATTCTTTCTTCAGTTTTTTTTTTCTTTTAATGATTTAAGCATAATTTAGCATGTTACATAAATTTAGTATGTTTACAATAGTTTAGTACGTCTATTGAACGCAATTTGTAGCAGCTAATAAATAGCAAGTTGTTAGGATTTGACCCTCCTCCCCCATGTCCTTCCTGAAGACAGTTCAGTTTGCGCTGCTTAACCACTCCCAACAATTCAGATTTTGAGCTCAAATTTTAAGTCTAAGCTTTTGAAGGCATTTAATGAAATACAAAAATAACGGTAAAAAATAATTGTTCGCTACTCCAGTTTAATCGGCCCTCTATCGGCATTTTTAAGCTTTATCTTTAAAATTTATTTTCAAGAAAATACTAACATAAAAAATAGTTTTTGTGAAAACCGCAAAAAAAATTGACCGATTTTTCCTTCTTTTTGGTAATGCTTTGAAATTTTGGACCCTACACTTTAATGGTGCCTATCTCCTTCGGAAGACATTTGGGACTCTTAGTTTCCCATTTAATATTGTTTGTCTTGATGTGTACTATCACCCCTTAAAGTTTGTACCATTAATTTAGAATCACCCCATATATCCATTGATATACATTAACGAATCCTGAGACTACGAATTCAACCCACAATTTCGGACTTAAAATCGCCAAAGATAAAGATCAGCCATTTGAATTACACCGATCAAGAACCGGTTGAAACAAACTCCAGACAATTTTTTTGTAACATATGCTGTCTGTCATGTAGACATGCAGACAACAAAATAAGCCACAGATAAAGAACTCCATTAAGGGATAAAATGCAGATACTTATTTTGACAAAATCACATTTTAAAAATCTGTACTTTTCTGTTATTCGGGCGCCACATATACAGTGGACTGGCTCTATCTAAACACTCTTTAAATGTGAACACCCCGGTATTATGAATAAATTCCGACGATTTCGGCGAAACTCCTAGACTTAACAAAAGATGAACTCTCCGTATTCCGAACACCCTCTAATTTGAACACCCCACTATATTATGAACGATACTTTGGTCCCCATTTCTACCCCAGCATTATACACTGAACGCGTGTTTGCAAACTGAATTCAAATTCCCATCATGGAATTTCGGAATAACTGTCACAGAAGAATACATTTTTCATAAAGGTTCAACGAACTCTATTAAAAAATAAACAGGCAAAATCACTGCTAGATTTTAAGCATGTATTTGAAGTTGCAATTTGTTTGAATACTTCAATTTGTTTGATAGAATCTACCATTAAATGTTGAAGCATCTATTGTCAGATTCTTGTGAACTGTCTGCTATAAAATAAAATAAAAAGCCATTTGGCTTTTCTTCATAAGAAAGTAAAAATTTAGCTTTTAATTAGTTGGGAAAATTATGGTAAGTTAAAATAATCCACTTCCATCGTTCTTATTTCAAGTAATAGTTCTGTATGAATTATTTTTAAATCACAGATTAAGCAAGATATTTTAAAGATTAATTTTGGAATTTTAGACTGATTTCTTCGATTGATCAAAATGGACGGGAAATGACAAACTATTTGTTTATAATTTTGTTGCTATTTTATTTCAGCAGATTTTCCCATGATAGGACATTTATTAAGAGTTGTAACAATCATGTTATTGTTTACTTCTAAAACATAAAAGGATGTAAATATCATAAAAACTCAGTAGTACCGACCTTATTTGTTCAACTACCGCCTCGGTCACCGTACATAAGTTACATTAGTAACGCATTTCCAATATCTTCTATGCTGAACATCCCAATAATCTAAACATTTTTGGTCATTCCTATGAGTGTTCAGAATAGTTAGAGTCCAATGTATATTTATACGTATTTATGCATAGATACACTTATCTGTATTTGAGTATATATGTATATGAGTATTGAGACACTTATCTGTATTTGATACAATTATCTGTATTATGTGCATATATATGTATAAAAACACTGCCGCTCAATTAACCGAAAAGTACCTAAAATTGAAATTTTTTTCATTAATTAAGAAAGGTCTTACACAATACATTAAATACAAACCACTTTCGTCATGTTTCGGTTCCAATCAAGATAAGAACTAATCAGTTCAATCAGGCTCGGAAAAATTGCGAATTTCATCAATCATGCTCGGGAAAATTGCGAATTTCATCAATCAATCTCCGAAAAATAACTAACTTCGTCGATCAGACTCGGAAAAATCTCAAATTTCGTCGATCAGGCGAGAAAAAATCGCAAATTTCGCGGATCGGCTTCGTAGAAATCGTGAATTTTCTAGATCGATTTTGTAAAAAGTGCAAATTTGATCGATCAGGCATGAAAAAATTTCACATTTCTTTGATCGGGCAGAGAATAATCCTGTTTATATACTCCTTCTCTTGCCTTCGTTCATAAAGTTTATTTTTTTTCGACAGTAGTCACTTATGTTTGTTTTTTAGCACTTTTAATGAAACAAAATTTACTTCCCCGAAAAGTCAAAGAATGTTATTAATCTTGAAAATAATCCTTGCGATATCTATTATATATACAAATGTACAAACTGTTGATATATCCTTACTAACTGAATTGGATATTTTGACTGGGTAAACGAATCTAGAGAAATATCCACCGCCCTCTAAAACCATATTTTTTTTTTTTTTTTTTTTTTTTTTTTTTTTAATCAGATAAGTTACAGATCACCAGTTCGAAATAGAATTCTCTCCGTGTTATTGATGTGGCGTTCAATCACCCAGACATATTTGTAACAGTCCCTTTTCTTGAAAAGGTTGTGCACATCTACCTTAGAGCAACATAAAAAATGTCTTTACAAGGATGTGGCTTTTAGATTTAACTTAACCGTTCATTTATAAAAGGTATATTGTTAACATTGCAAGATATATACGATATATAAAAAGTATATACGATACTTATTTTTGAGATTGTAATTTTTTTTTTAAGTCACAAACTCATAGCTGCTTGCATCTAAAAAGATTTATAGCAACAAGTATAACGCAATGATTATTCTACTTGGTGGAAGAGTCAAGTTAGATATAAAGCTTATTTTAAGCATTATTGCAGATGTCTCATCCCTTCCAGCGTCCCATTCCTCCCTAATATCTCCCACTATAAAAATACTTTTAATTGATTTGCAATGGATTTATTAATAATAAAATACACTTACCGACTGTGTTTTCGAGCTATTTTTTGACATACCGTTCTTTTTATCTGAAAGAAAATAAAAGAATAATTTATAACCAAAGTCTAAAATCATGCAGCTTACATTTGACTTACTTATTTTATTCAATACAAATTGGAATGATAAAGGCAAGACAATAAAACAGAATTTTAACTTACTGAAGTTGATGCTGATTAAGAAAAAGACAAATTCATCCTCAATCATTTATAAATCATTTTTTGGATGATCAAAACGTAGCTTACGTAATAATAGAGTCATATTAATATGCCTGGACTTTTAGAGACACGTTAATATCCCTGGACCAATCATAAACAAATATTAAATGAAATTTCAGTTTAACAATTTTCGGTACTGCAAATTTTAAAATTTCTAAAGATTGCACATTTTCAATTTTTTACCGTTCGTATAAAGAAAAAAAATTACTTTTAAATGCAACTTGTTTGAAACCTGTATCTAAATTTTTCTTTTTTTTTTTTTTCTTTAATTTTTAATACATTTTGGTCATTGTGGAAACAGAAGTATTCCATTTTTGGACATTAAACGTGAACCAATCAGAAAACGAATAAAATAAAAAACAGAAGTGTTTCATTTCTAAACATTAAGGGTGTATTCGAAAAAACGCTTTTCCATCTTCAACAACTCGAAATTTTCTGATACAATTTCAGACATATTTTTGAAAGTAGAAACATGAAACTTGCTGGGGGGATTTTTGAAGAGACGTGCAAAGTGCTGTGTGATGTCATTTTACGATCTATTCATTAGAATTTTTTTTATAAACAATTATTTTCTCAGTAGTACCATTTCTTTTGTTCGCAGATCTCCCGCTTCGGAAATATCGGTTCAAAATGCCGTTTTTGCAATATTATCTGCATTTATCAAAGAATCGACAATCACGGCACCTTGTGCATTTTCTAAATAAGACAATTTGCCAGTTGGATGCATATGAGAGCAAAAATAAATCGGAAAATAAGCAGTTTGAATCGAAATACACCCTTAAGTATGGACCAATCAGAAAATGAATAAAATAAACCAACTTTATTGCAGAATTCAACCAATAAAAAGATTCAGATATATTTCAGATTTCCAAATTCTCTACCGAGAACAACAACTATTTTCCCAAATAATTAAAAAGAATGTATGAAAAATATGAAAAATCACTATTACTCTAAAAACAAAAAGTTTCAGTAGCAAGGAAAAACCTGTCTGCCGTAATTATTGAGCATAATCAAGTGAATATGAATTTTAAATTTCATCAAAATCGGTCCGGTAGTTTCCGAGGAAACGAGTCTTAAAGCTGGCATATGTCCCATAGGATTACACCCAGTCTTGTTTCCCCTTAATTTAACTGAAATTTTTTCGGAACATGGGAAGAAAAAGCGGGACGCGGAAGCATTATTCAAAAATAGGACTCCTCCAGGATCTTCAATCGGAATAAGCGAAAATTCCTAGGTCACTTTAGAAAGCCTTATTAATTTCGTGCCCATCGATGTACCGCAGTCTTTAAAGCAAAAGGATATTCTACCAATTAAATATAGCTCTATTTCGTTACATTAACCATCTGGGTACGAGCGACCGGTATACATGCCGCATAAAGTGCCCAGAATCCCTGATTATTCTCACCAGTAAATATTTATTGTAAATTTTGCCTCCTCTAATCCGAGCATTTTCGCAATTCGATTAGGCAAAAATTTCGTTATTAAGTTATGTAAAAGAAGCTCGTCCCGAAGGGTTATTCGCTTAATTTCAATAAAAGTTTAAAAAACTTAATCAAAACTTTTGCTTAAGTAATTTTTCTAAATTCAGATTTAATTCATGCATGTGTCTCAATTCTTCTAAGTATTACATTTTGATTTTGTTGAGCTTTAACCCTTTCTGGCACACTATGCCTAGTCCGGGATACCTAATTTTAACCTTTTATCTACCGAATTATGAATTTATGAAAATTTTACGTTCTAAAGCACTTTACGCAAATTGTTTGTATTAAATTAAAAAATTTACATAATCACTTAATAAATTTTTGAAGGGTTTTAGAAGATTCAGAAGGATTAATTAAATTTAAATTTACAGGTATTTTGTGCAATATTTATAAACCCCACTTATTATTTTGTAGAATTATAAAATGTACAAATATAATGTTCTTACAATATAAATACAGTCAAACCTCGTTAACATGAACACGCTTAACGTGAATTACTTTTCAACATGAATTGCTTTCATATTCCCCTATAAAGATGAATACAAAGATTTGGTACTGATAACACGAATTACTTTTAACATGAACAACATTTTGATTCCCCTTGAGGTTCATGTTAATCAGGTTCGACTGTATAGAAATACAGTGTTTCCCCCAGGACAAAGGCGCACAGGCCTTCGACCAGTAAATTTTTCATCTTCCACCAGTAAATTTTTGAAAAGAAATGTTCCCCTTATTTTTGGCATTAATTCTGTATCTTTAAGAATTTAAATATGAAAAAACCTTCTGCTAACATTTACTGGTGGACGTTTCCCCGAAGGCCTGTGCGCCCTTCTCCTGGGGGGTAACACTGGAAATATTTCCGAATTTAAAAATCCCCATCCCTCAGCGCCAAGAAAGCTGAAAAAATACAAAGGCAAAATAAATCCTTATAACCCCCTGACTGCCCAGCCAAAGGGTAATATTGTAATGTTGTTTTCTCTGTAATTTATTAAAAATATAAAAAAAGATATGTTTTTTCCAACCTGATGCAAAATACGTTATTAGTATCGGTGAATAATCTTTGATAGCATCAATCCTAACTTAATTTTTCAGAGCTGGGTTTTATTTGTGGAATTATACTAATTTAAATATTGCTTATGTTGCAGTGAAACCTGCAGCTTAGTGTGTGAAAAAATCAGCCGGCGGCAGTCAGGAGGTTAAAAATATTTGTGTTGTGTAACCAATGATGCTTTTGCAAGAAAATAAAGTAATGTATCTGTAATTCATTCTAAAAGTTTACAACTAATCGACGTATTAAACGAATTTTATAAAAAGTAATTTTAATGGTATTTATAAGAATTCAATGTTGAATTTAGACACTTTTCTCCGGGAGGGACTTAAGGATTCCGGGAAGGACATTATACAGTTCCGGGGGAGGGGAACTGTCCTTTTTGAATGACCATTGAAAACAAAATCTCAAATTTTCCGAGGGGGTAGGACATTTCATTGCTCCGAGAGGGAATGCCCCCCCCCCTCCCAGGCCACCCCTTGAATTCAACAATGATTTCAAACAATTCGCTTGGGTAGTTTGTGTTGTTATATGAGGGCGGAGGGAAAGACGAACTGAACGATGACTATAAGTGCTACCTATTAACATAATTACGAACGCATCTATAAAAGATAGTAATTTACAATATTTTACTCCGTGTACAATTTTCGATAACAGTAACAAATATTTTTACTCAATGTATCTAACATCTCACAAAAAATCTTAAAAAGAAGGGAAAAAGCAGGAAGCTTGTTTTGATATTTAGTTACCGAAATCTATGAATAAATATGCATCTAAAAAATGAAGGATCACAACGAAAAGAATAAAATACTTCGTGGGACAAAGAGGATTGAACTTTTAATATCACTAAGCAAAACAGTGATCAAATTCATACCCTATTATTACAGAGACTAACTCTCGGGTCAATCCATTTCAAGTGGTCCAGCACTGGTCGCTCGACTATTTTTAAAAAATCTAAAATTTTTTGTACAAAAACCCTAACATGATGGAAGTTTAAAATGACCATTATTTTAATTCTACTATTTTTTGTTTGTGCTTGGCGGCCATCTTTGTTTCATCGTGTGCAACGATTTTCACGGATACTAGGATACACAAAATTGTAAATATCTCGTCTTCTATTTTCCCAATTGAAATGGGGTTTGCAGCATTTTATTCAGAATAAAATAGGCTAAATATACAGTGATAGAAAAATTTTGAAAAATAAATTTTTACAGGTGAAATTTTAGCACAAAATTTACGATTTTTTCCAAAATCTATCCGTTTGCAAGAGGAAAATTTTCATGCAAGGGAAACTGTCAACTTTACACAATTTTTTCTACAAATAGGTCAAAAGTGCGTGTACTCATACACCAAGTTCCAGATCTGGGAGTTGATTTCTCTTCGCGAAAAAAATTCCGAAATTCGTCAAAAATTTCAAAAATCGCACTTTTTAGGCTTTGATATCGCTGGTGGGGCACGGGATAAAAATCTGAAATTTTGGCCTATGATAGTATTGTGTAATAGCATTATGTACAAAAAATTTCAAAAAGGAGATTTGACTACAAGCTGAGATATGATATGGAAAATATGTGAAAACAATACTGCCAAACTATTGTAAATTTACTATGTAATTGTTCAACAAGACTGTCAACCTTGCACAATTTTTTCTACAAATAAATCAAAAGTGCGTGTACTCATACACCAAGTCTCAGATCTGGGAGTTGATTTCTCTTTGCGAAAAAAATTCCGAAATTCGTCAAAAATTTCAAAAACCGCACTTTTTAGGCTTTGATATCTCTGGTGGAGCACGAGATAAAAATCTGAAATTCTGGCCTTTGATATTATTGTGTAGTAGTGTTATGTACAAAAAATTTCAAGAAGGAGATTTGACTACAAGCTGAGATATGACATGGACAATATGTGAAAACAATACTGCCAAACTATTGTAACCTATGTAATTGTTCATACCTCCAAAATTTTAAATTAATTATTTATGGTACAAGGTTAAATGTTAATTACAAATATCTTCTTCAAATGCTTCTGTGTGATTTAAACAATTCAGAATGTATGCTAAGCCAATACACTATTTGTCCAGATGAACAAACCTACTAGAAATGCTATTGCAACAATTTTACTCGGAACACATTTCAGGAAAAGTAAATTACAGACAATGGATTGCAACCGATCGAGTTGACATGGTTTCAATTATTAAACCTAGAGAATTTCATTCAAGTTAACAAGGGATGACAAGACTTGGGCGGCTTCAAATAAAATTTTGAGAAAGAACAGCCTGATGGACTGACAACAGTAACTGGTCGAACTCACAACATCTCTCGTAAATAGTGTTAAGCTCTTTGTTGAGCATATATAGTATCTTTGTAAATTAAATGTTTATTATTTAACTGTTTTCAACAAACGATATTTTCTGTGTAAATATTGTAATAAAAGAGACTAATCTCATTTCTCCTAATGTACTCGTAATAGCATTTCTTAACATTTTTTTAATCACCGTATCTCAGCTTGTAGTCAAATCTCCTTCTTGAATTTTTTTGTACATAACACTACTATACAATACTATCAAAAGCCAGAATTTCAGATTTTTATCTTGTGCTCCATCAGAGATACCAAAGACTAAATTGTGAGATTTTTGAAATTTTCGACGAATTTCGCAATTTTTTTCGCAAAGAGAAATCATTTCCCAGATCTGGGACTTGGTGTATGAGTACACGCACTTTTGACCTATTTGTAGAAAAAATTGTGCAAGGTTGACAGTCTTGTTGAACAATTACATAGTAGGTTTACAATAGTTTGGCAGTATTGTTTTCACATATTTTCAATGTCATATCTCAGCTTGTAGTTAAATCTCCTTCTTGAAATTTTTTGTACATAACACTACTATACAATACTATCAAAGGCCAGAATTTCAGATTTTTATCTCGTGCCCCACCGGAGTTATCAAAGCCTAAAAAGTGCGATTTTTGAAATTTTTGACGAATTTCGGAATTTTTTTTCGCAAAGAGAAATCAACTCCCAGAACTGGGACTTGGTGTATGAGTACACGCACTTTGGACCTATTTGTAGAAAAAATTGTGTAAGGTTGACAGTTTTCTTTACATGAAAAATTTCTTCTTGCAAAAGGATAGATTTTGGAAAAAATCTTAAATTTAGTGCTAAAATTTCACCTGTAAAAATTTATTTTTCAAAATTATTCTACGACCGTACATTTAGCCTATTTTATTCTGAACAAAATGCTGCAAACCCCATTTCAATTGGGAAAATAAAAGACGAGATATTTACAATTTTGTGTATCCTAGTATCTGAGAAAATCGCTGAACACGATGAAACAAAGATGGCCGCCATGCACAAACAAAAAATAGTAAAATTAAAATAACGGTCATTTTGAACTTCCGTCATGTTAGGGTTGTTGTACAAAAAATTTCAGATTTTTTAAAAATGGTCGAGCGATCAAAAAAATATTTTCTGGACCACTTAAAATGGATTGACCCTCTCTCATACACACGGACCTCATATGAGGACAGATATTTAATGCATTATTAAGCAAAAAAAAAAAGTATTTATGGAGATCTTATTTGTGGATAAGTTTGCAGCACAATAAAATTATTTTATAATAGATTTATAATATCGCACAAAAATAAATAAAATAAAAATATGAATAATGAAAAATAATTTATGCAAGAGGGTTAAATCACAACATTTCAGTAATAACAAACTACTTCCTTAACATAATTTACTTAATCCGTATAATTTAAACTATTAGCGATACGAAAAAAAGCCTAATTATATGCAATAACCATTTCTTACTTTTTACTTCCTTCTATCTCTACAAGCAGTATTGGGTTCTTGAAAAAAACAAATTATACTTCTGGATTTATACTTTCAGATCATGAATGCAATTTGACTGTTGATAGAAAATGTCTGCCCGTGAGTCTGTATGCCTATATGTGAAATTTTGGGAGCGCTTTCTCTCAAGAATTTAACGCGCGGAATCTAATCGAACTTCAGATACAGCTAGACCTTGACATGAATTCGGGTATGTTAGATTTTGGTGTAAATCATTCAACAAGCAGAGTTGCTATGCTTCATATCAATTCTAATGCATAAATCATGGTACATGATCTTCAAAACATCAAAATTCTAAAAATATAGGCGTGTACCACTTTATTAACTCTTCTTGTAGAATTTCAATATTTTATATTCTTTACTTTTGTTTCAGATCAAACTTGAACGCACTGATTCACAGAGTCTCGTAAATTGCCTTTGCCTGTATAATCAACCATGTGATTTTCCCCTAAAGGAATGAACTACAAATAAAGAAGAAAAAGACTGCAAGGTCTTATGCAACTGATTAACCTTCCCTGAAGTACAAATCTTCAAGAATAAAAGTGTTTTTAATTTAAAAACTCTGGAATGGAAGCAAAAACAGGGCGATTTTCTTATGATAGTCTAGAAAGTAGGAGTATCGGATAATTTTAGTAAAACTGATAAATGTACATATGGTGTGCATATTTTCTTTTTGTATTTTGTTCCAGAAAATTACTTGCATGTGGATCAAGAAATGAAAATAAAATGAGGTTTGTTGCACAACTATTACGGAAGCGCGGAACAGCTCTCCAAGCACATCTTAAAATTATGTAATTTCTTCCCCTCCACATTTAAAGATACTAAGGTCATTTTTAATATTATAATCATGAATAAGTTAGACAAAAATGAAGGTCATTAGTAACAAAAATTGACAGATTACCAAAATAGTAAATAAGAAGCTTCAAGAAAATTGGGAACTTCTTGCGTTTTAGACATAAGATGCAGTTATATATTTGTAACTTTGTCAAAATAATTGAAAAACTAGTAAAATTTCAATTTGGGATCTGGAAATCTCAACTAATCATAGTTTTTTTTTTTTTTGTTTTTTTTTTGTCGCAAATGCTTTTTTAAAGGTAGAGCTATGATCTAGATATTTCCTTTTCAAACAATACCTTTAAATTTTCGTTCATTACTTAAACGACATAAGTCGATGAGTTAAGTGGTGATTTTTGCATGCAATACCAGATGACGTTATAGCCATAATATTTCATTTTATGCAAAATCTACCATTACTACACATACCAATGCAAAACTTATTTATGGCAACTATGTATTCCTTATTTTGGTATTAAAAATCTTAAATCATTTAAATCCACATTTTAACATACATCACAAAAGTATTGCTGATAATAAGAATGCGAAAGAGGTTTGTTCTATGGTGTCGCGTTACATTTTAAATAATATTGGATGACATTAACTATTTATATTTGATTAAGCATTTATACAAGAGATTTCACTATGAATTTGATTTAAAAAAAAGGGGGTCTATGATAACCTAGGAATTTATGGATCATTAAAGATTCATTTATTGATGAAAAAAATTTAACCCCAAAGCCTACGCATCGAAAGTGTCAATTAATAGTGTAACATAGCATTCTGGAAGAGCATATGCCATTTTATTAGAACATATTTAGGTGGTCAACTGCCAATGATGAAGATAATCCAATTGTGAATAATGGGGAATGTGATTACGCAACAAAATTACATAAAAATATTCCCGTATAAGTGTTATCTTGATTAATTTTGAATAAAAAATACGTTTAATATGAATGTTTTGTTCAAATTAAATACACCCTAACCTCATTTCTTGCTAAAACAACATACGTCAGGAGCTATTTTTCTGTTATTAATTTTATTCGTAAATTATAAAATTTATTTGATATTTACAAACATTGAAGTCCAAACTCTATAAATCAGCCCAAAAAAATCTATAAAACTTAAAAAAACTGAATTATTCACAAGTAAAGTTTATTGAAAGTTCCGATTCTGTGACTTCTTATGTGGTTTTTGAAAAAACAATCCAATTCGCTATGCTCTTGAGTTTGTTCTTTAGTGATCTAAATTTACTAGGATTGATGAATGGACGTGACGTCCCTTTAAATTGTGTCATCGCACATAAAATCTTTAATAAAATGTTCGTACTGGTCCTGAAGTTTCACGACCGAGAAATTCTTCGGCACTAGTATTTTCTTATAGAAAATCTCATTAAATAAAAATTTCGCACGTTTGAACTAATTTTTTTTTTCATAAAAAAAAAAAAAAAAAAAAAAAAAAAAAAAAAAAAAAAAATGTATTACACTTGGAAATAACGGTTTCCGTATGAACCACGTAATAACTACTTTATTATTAAAGATACTCTTTTGAAATTCCATCAGTATATTTTTAATCTAGAATATGATATGTAGTCGTACTTTAAAAAAGTTAGTTAAATATATATATATATTATTTTGAAAGTACTAAGCACCCTTCAAGAGACAGACCACAAATGTAAAAGATAGTGTAGATCTACTAGATCGGATCACATGAGGATCTAAAAATAGGTCTACACAAAATTTGTGTTTTTTATCGATGGAAGTGACACAAGTGATAGCGCATGTATCACCTGACTTCTCAATCAAAATGGTAACGCCTTTAAAGAAAGCGTTTTGTGTTCTTGTGTATTAATTACCCAATTAGATGGTGCACCACACATGCTGTAAGTGTGCTTCAATCATAGCAATACAAGATCAACTAAAGATTAGATAATGTACAAATTATTTCGATAAACAATTTGAACATAGATAAATTTAAATAAAACAACAGAGTTAAAAACATTTTTTTTTCTTACTTTCAACAAACTGAGAAAAAAAAAAATGTTTCTACCTATTAATCTAAGACTTCAAAACAGAGGCATGATTAATCCATCTTGAAATTGGTTTGCAGAAACTACGTCTTTGGCAACTAATTCCAATGCAAATATCACAAATCAAACAAGAAAATGCAATTCCAATTTCTTTTTATGAAATCTCATCTCAAAGCGAGAAGTAGATACAGAGATAGAAGTACTTTCTTGCGTTCTCAACTAGGGTTTCGTAAGCTCATCCTAGCGTAGCAAATCTCACCTAAAGTATGCATAGCCTGCTTTGCGGTCAAACGATTAAGGTACGATTAAGAAAAAGTAGAATAGCAGCAAGTTGAAAAGGTATTGTTGCGAAGCAGCCGAACTGACTTGAAATAGCGAGGAAAGAAAGGTACATCTGAAAAGGATGACACAATATCAGGAGGAGGTGGGCGCCTTTGGATTGACAAAAAGGGATTTATTATTAATTGGTTTTAAAATTTAGTTAATTTGTTATTCTTCAAATAAAACCGTATTTAAAATTTGGCATTAGAACAAAAGTCATGGGAGAAAATAACTTGTCTCCAATATGCTGCAAAAGAAACAATCACCTTTAAAGCAATTTTTCTCGAAATTTACTCTGCAGCTTGGCTACGCAGTTTCGAGAAAATGACAAAATTTTCAGGAAATTTTATCTTGTACAATAAATGAATGCACATGAAATCAAAAATTTTGATCATAATACTTTTTAAACTAAATAAAAAGTTTAATTTCTGATATTTTTAGTCCACTATGAAATAATTATATATATACGACTGAAAAAACAAACATTCAATACAGTTAAATGTTGGTTCAGATACGAACAATACGGAATGACGCATGTTAGAACATAAATATACCTCAACTGACAAATATCCTGTCAACTGATCAAGTGATGTTTGGAGAATTTTTCCTCAGAAAAATATAACAAAAAGTCCAATTCTTTTCCTTCAGCGACATTGTGTAATATATTGTTACTATTTTTTCCTCCTCCTCATTCTGGTAATTTTACTAACAATAGTTTTAGTATGAATCATCTAACAGCGTTATTTTAAACAGTCCTGAAGGACGAACATAACTAGATGACAATCTTAATTTGATTCATATAAAGGAGATTTGATTCATATTGTTTTTTTAAAACCTCGTTAAACTAAACAAGGAAAATAAGATCATGCTATAAGCTTATATTATGAAACACATTTCCATCACATTCAGAATACTACGTGACAAGAATTTCATATCTCAACAAGTATCTTATTTACCAAAAATGGAAAACCTTAATCGATTCCAAATCCTTTTAATAGTCAGGCTTGTCAATTTTATTCCTTTAGAGTTAAAAATTAGTCAGAAAATGTGTCAGTCTTTCGCGTTGAGAAATGAATTTAAGAACCACCAAGAAGTATATTTCCAAAGATTATGTTAACTAACATAAGCTCGTTTTTGCTATTAATAATTTTATAAAGCATGTTGTCTGCCCTACACATTTCGAGAATAATTAAGTCTAGTTCTGGGTTCTGGCCTGGCTCGACTATATGAAGGAAAACAATGTAAGTGATCTCTCGTCCCGGCACGAGTCTGATAGAAAAAAAAAAAGTCCGGATTAGACGCAAGGTTCAAAGCCGATCTTTACACTGCACAAGTTACATTCCTGTACTTGTGTTTTCAAACCAGTACTCACGATGCACATTTAAACTTATTTTCATTAAAACCATATTCATTGAAATTAGCTCAAATTTTATCGTTTTTACTTAAATCTTTAAAACGGTCTGGTAGATCCGCTAAATTTTTTTATTGGCCGGACAGGTCAGAAAATTCGGAACCATTCCGCCGGACCGAGTACGGACCTCTGACCAGGCCCATGCAGACCTCTACCATGAGGTTAATATCGAACATTTTGAATAATATCTCAAAACATCTTTTTTGAGGGATAAAAAACTGCACATTTAGTATTCACTAACATCTGTCGCTCATAAAGTTTTAGAATATAGAGCATAGCTCTGCAGTATTCACATTTATGGAGCAGCTGTCGAGAGAGGCACAAGAGGCAAAAAATAAAGATATCAGAAATTACAAGAATTTTTCTGCAGAAATTCAGTAGCTTCCCGGATATCTAATTTCTGCCATTCATTAGTTGCCCCAAAAAGAGTACGCATAAGTCTGCTCCAGAAATTAAAAAAAGATTGAAAAAAGAAAACACGACGATTTCGAATAATTTTCATGAAAATTTGCCGGAAAAACTAGATATAAGGCGTTGAATCTAATGACAACGGAGATAGCAGTGAAGAATCATGAGATGCTTCAGATGTATAGCTATGGATGTACTAGACAAATTTTGGATTTGACAAGTAAAAATTTCGTTATTTTATGATTGTGTGAATATTGCATCAAATTACATTTATTCCAGTTATTGTATGTCTATAGTTTAGCGCAAACAATTAGTTGCATTATTTTTAATGTTAATAAGTAATAATCCCATGTTTTAGAAAATACATGTATTTGTTTACTTATAAAAGCAAAAGCTATTAAAGACTTCATTCAACCTTTGGAATAAAATTTTGCTTTTACTTGAAATGTATGAATCCATATTTCTGAAAAGTTATTATAAAAAGTTTATTTTATTTTTTGATAAAACGTTATAAAATATTAAAATATAGCAGATTGTTATTTTAAATTTCATCGGATGTTAGATAACTTATACCCGAGAGGGAGGGAAGGAGGAAAAAGAAGCTGAAATTTCAAATATACTGAGAATTTAGATAGATAATTATACATTTAATATTAAGTATCAAATATTTAAAATAAAATATCAAAAGGCAGAATCTTTTTTTTTTTTTTTTTTTTTTTGTTATTTTAAAAGGTATTATTCCCCTTCCTTTGTAACATAGAGAGGAAAAAGAAGGGAGGGGGAAAAGAAAATTTTGGAAATATGATGAATTATATGATACATTAATTCATAGTAAATACAAGTATCTAAAACTTAAAAAATGTCAAAATTTTTTTAGATTTTCTACGCTTGTAGAGGTTAATAAAGGAAAGGCAGATTTAACGTTTGTGTGTGTGAGGAGGGGGTGGGCCAATTTCAGAAAAATGTGAGGGGGGGGGGACAAAATTTAATTATTTTGATTATATATGAATTTTATTGATTGCTTATATGTTCTTTATTGATATTTGTTACCTTGCAATAACATTAGAAAGAGAGAGAAAAAAAAAATAAGATTTCAAACTATATATTTTGAGAGAGGATGAGAGAGAAGGAGGGGAATGAAAATTTCCGGGAGACAAAATTAGATGATCAGTTTTAAACGAAAAAATATTAATCATATTCAAAAGTGGAAATATCTCATTCATGTTAAATATGTATATATATCTTGTAAAAAAGAAAGTTAAAATTTAATAAAAATTTGCCTCCTCAAGCCCTTTCTCGGGACACCCCCCCCCCCCAATTAAGTATAGTTTAAATTCGCATTGTAATGTCATTTAGAGTACTGTAAAATCAAAATTTAATCATATACAGCCACTACGAAAGTTAGAAAGGAATTTTGGTCACTTGATCGCGATTTGGGACATTGTGCGACTGCATCCGTCCATCAACACTTAGAAAACCCTCTCTGAATTAGAAATGTTTTTGTTTAAACTGAAGTGAGTAATGCATACAAAACAAATTAGTACAGGAAAGAAGTTAAAAATGATTAGAAATTGTAGATACTTTCAATCACATTAAATAAGTATTATTATTATTATTATTTTAACACTCTTTTACGCTCATTCAATGCTCCAGATATTACTGCTATAAAGAAGACTAAGATAAGCAAAAATATTCATCTACTATTTCTAAAACTCTGCTCATTATAACTCTCTACTTGATGCTGCTGCATATTTATAAAGAGTAGGGATGCACCGAATATTCGGTATCTATTCGGTATTCGGCCTATTCGGCCATGTTACCGAATATTCGGTTAGGCCGAATATTAAACTATTTGGTTGAGCTGAATATGAAACTATTCGGCCTGCCGAATATCAAAGTATTCGGCTGAATCCAATACCTTTTAAAAAAATTTCACTATTTCTACTTTTAGCTGTCAATTTTTTAATTTATATTTAAAATAATTAGAAACAAAATCATTTTTAAATAAAATAGAATGTTTTTACATTATTTGCTGTTTGTAAAGTAACTTAAGAAAATTAACCATAAGAAGGATTAAAATGGTGATTTATTAGGATTTTCCTTAGGAATAAATTATGTGCTGATACAAGTTTCTAAATTTTGTTTAGTAAATAATCTGTTTCTTGCTTTCCCCGCCCCCCCAAAAAACTTTTGAGATTAGTAATAGCTATCAAGGCAGACAATTTTTGTTCATGAAACCATAATCATAATCAACTTATTGAGTCATAAGTACTTTGTGTTTCATCTCACTCTAGGTCAAAACTTGTGTGCTCGTTTATTATATTAACAATAAATAAGATAACATATTTTCAATTCGCATGCTTTGATTTCTGTAAAATATGATATGATGGGAAGGGTAAAAAATACCACCATTCATAAGAAAAGAACTATGAGCCAACACATACCTTTATTCAGAATTAAGTTGAAAATATTTGTACTTTATATCAGGGCTGAAACTAGAGGGGGGCAGAGGGGGCATGTGCTCCAGGCGCCAACAGAACAGAAGGTGAAGGGGGTGCCAAATTAAGATTTTCTTTGGTGTGTTTGTTATAAAGAATGCGTATATGTAGGAGAGGGGAAAGGGGGTGTGTGTGCCAAAATCCATGTTTGCCCCGGGCGTAAAAAAGGCTACTTTCGGCGCTGCTTTATATTGAAAAAAATCTGTCTTGGGTTATTTAAAAAGGACAATTATCAGATTGTAAAATTTTCCTTTGGCCATTTTTTCATTATTTGATTTTAAAATGTTTGTTTTCATTCATAGAAAATTTTATTAATTAAAGTTTCATAATTGCGCTTCTTAAATAACTTAAGGCAGATTCTTTTCAATACTAAATGCTCTTATAAAAAGCTCTTGTTTATCAAAATGTAAGTTTATTTTATTAAATATTATGTAAAACTGTTTTAAAAAGTAACATTTTAATACCTTTAAATTTTGAAATATAAAAAGTATTTGGAAAGCCGAATATTCGGTATTCGGCCGAATAGTTAACTATTCGGCTGGCCGAATATTCGGTATTCGGCCCAATAATTACTATTCGGCTAGCCGAATATTCGGTATTCTGTTCACCTGTCGGCCGAATATTCGGCATTCGGTATTCGGCCAAAATCACTATTCGGTGCATCCCTAATAAAGAGGAGGCATATAAAATTGATTTGGATTAGATTTGTAAAGAATTTGCAGCAAAACAACAAAAATAACTAACTTTTGGTAAATGGAAGTGGGAGAAGCCTTAAATTTGAATATTGTATTCGAGATCACCCATAAATTAAGTTTATATGTATCAAATATATCTAATAAGAATTGTTTTAACTCTGTTAAATAGTTGGTGATCTTTTGATATGCTTCTATTTTATACTCCTGTACGTAAAAAGTGCAACACTATGAAGAAATCCTCCGAAATGAATGAAATGATCCCCGCCACTTGCTTTCCACAATATACCCGGCCTTCCACTATTTGCACAAAGTTCCTACGCCACTGCACCCTATCTAGAAAAGTATCATAACTCAAAGAACTTCGTTTTTCAGGAAATATGAAAAACTGTTTCAGGTTCAGTGACCATTTTGCAAATACAACTTCCACCTGGTTGCTGAATTTTAATTGCACTATCTTTTTGTTTAACCTTCCTACCCCGAATGAGTCTAATCGACCCATATCTATAATTTATTTTATACTATTCGTACCAGAACTTTTTTCATAAAGAAAGTTAAATACGCAGATTCAGAGAAATAAGCCAATTAAGCATATTAAAATGTTTTAAATAACAATTCTGGTGTGAAATGATTTTATCAAGACTGAGTAAAATTTGAACAGAGGGTAGGAAGGTTAAGTGAATTGGTAGAGGAGTATAAACCTCGTAGAATGGCAGCCACACATAACAAAAACAATTTTTGAGTTGTGACCCTTTGTAGTAAGGTTGCGATTATCATGCCGCGGTTTAAAAATAATTTACAAAATCCAATTTCTATACAGATTGAGGGATAAGAAACTAAAAAAAATTATATTTCCATTGATATGTCTTTAATCATTGTATGTTTAGATTTTGGTGAAAGTCAAGCGATGGGTTTAAGTATACCAGGACATTAAAAAGATTAAAAACACATTGTTATGGAACTTAAATAGTTTTGCATTTGAAATAAAACATTTTTATCTTTATTTAAAAAAAAAAAAAAAAAATCTGTGCGCAAAGAACATTTAATTTCTGATAATGCTTAATTTGCGCCTTGAAATTGATATCGCTTTATATTTTTCAAATGTATGAGATATAAATATGAGGATGATGGAGAGGGTGGGGATACGCTGGGGTTTTGTTAGAAAATTAGAGCTTAGATACTTTTTTTTTTTATATTACACCCTGGTTGCTAATACATTGACCTGCAATGATGTAATGATTGTAATGTAATGGCACAATGCGCTGAAACTTGTTTATCAAAGTTTGATATTTAAACATACATAAAGGTTGAGATATGATAATCGACCAGCAAAAATACAAGAGTCAGAAGCGTGTGCAACGGCAAAAATAAAGCTGAATACTAATTAATTTTCTCTTAGCAATGTAATAAGAAATGTGGATTTTCAAGGATGCTACGAAAATTTCAGCGAAAAGGAGAGGAGGATGGGGGAATCAATCGCAACGATTATTTATTAGCGACCTTCAACTTGTTGCTCGTGGTAAAACCAGAGGCGTTTGGAAAATGCTAGACAGAAACGTTTACTCTTTGTTTAGAAAACCACATCTTAAGAGAAAAAATAAAACAAACTTTTCGGCAAAGTCTTTAATAAGTATAAAAGTAAAAAGCTATTCTTTTAAATCCTTTTTTATAATAATTCAGTGTTTATCTTTAAAAATTAGCTATATTTCCATGATTGCAATTAAAGTTCCAAAATATTTCCATTATAATACGTGAATTTCACAGGTGCCAACGATTACGGAAAATTTATCGGTTTGGTTTAACTCTCTCATCACCAAATTATAAAAATAGAGAAAAAATCTAACTTTTAATACTTCTAAAATACCCACTATAAATCATGTGCAAAAGCCTAAAATACGAGGTTTAAAACACTTCCACATTTTTTTAAGGAATCTTATGTTTAAAATTAATTTGAAAACAAGCATGCATTAAAGAAAAGTTAAAGAATAATAAAACATTTTTTACCTTGCAAAAAAAATAAATAAATAAATAAATAAATAAATAAAAAAATAAACAACTCAAAAAAATAGTTCATTTTTCTTCTAAAACAATAAAGCAATAGTTGTAAGTAATGTTAGTAATTATCTAGTACTGACATATAACCTCCTCATTCCCAAGACAAATATTACGAGGGACCACAAATACCAGTTAAAAAATTACTGTATAATATACCAAAGACATTCTACATTTCGATACACGCGTCAATTAAAAAGGCCTAAAAGTAATTTTAACAATTCTAAAAGCATTTAAATTAATTTAAAGGCTGTTATTTGGTGTCTTCTAAAGACGACATCGCAGTACTGAGAGATTAAATACGATTAATGCAGCTACCTCCTATGAATTCTAAATTATTTAATGGTAATGTTCTGTTCAGGGTGTCCATACGATCGAGAAAATCGATAAAAAAAAAAACATCTCGTTATCGCTTACCACTAGCAGTAAACATAATAAAGAATATTTGCCGATTTTTTCACACGCGCTAAAACATTAAAGGTGTATTTAAATCCAAGATGCTTATTTTCAGATTCATTTTTAAATTATCTTTATTCTGAATCTCACCCAATTGGCAAATTCTCTTATTCAGAAACTATACAATGTGCCGTTCTTGATAAAAAAGAAAAATATATTGCAAAAAATGCAGTTAAGGTGGACGTTTTGAAAAAAATTTCTCGAAGCGAGCAAAAAAAAAAAAAAAATAAATAAATAAAAAATAAGGATGATCATACTGGAAAATAATTGTTTATAAATCAAATTTTAATAAAATGATGAGAGAAAAAAAAAAAAATCACGTCCGCTTAATAAATTTCTTCAAAAATCACATCAAGTTTCATATTTTTACTTCAGAAAATGTGTCAGTAAATTTTGCGCTGTTGAGTAGAAAATATTTTTTCAGTAAGCCATTAATCGTTTATAATCTATACATATAATAAAACAGTAGGACCCGGTGTGTCTGTACATTGAAGATAATTGACAAAAATGGAGTCAGGGCGATAAAAGAAAACCAATGAAACACAAAAAAAATTTTTTTGAATTTTTTGTCTGTCTGTCTGTCTGTCTGTCTGTTTGTTCGAGGTTATCTTCGTAACTACTGAATGGATTTTTATGCGGTTTTCACTAATGAAGAATGCACACTCCCGGGCAGTGTATAGGCTTTGTTTCATCAAAATCGGACAACAGACAAAAAAGTAACAAAAAGAAACAAAAGAAACTATTAGGTGCGCTGCTCACGTTTTTTAGTACATAACGTTTTTTAGTACATATAAAATCCAATAGATGTCACTGTGCGATTTTAAAACGCGCTATCGTTATGTTTTCGCCAGTCTACTTAAGTATGAGAAAGTTTCAAGCTGGCTGTCGTTCCATGTGGTTTAGTCGGTAGAACGTCAGTGCGCCATACTGATGGCCCGGGTTCGATTCCCAGCATGGAATTTTTTTTCACTATGTTGGCATTAACGCCTATAAGCAATTAAAAGAATTTGAAATATTGTATTCAAGGCGAATTTTCTCTCTGGGAAAATTTCCTTGCATTAATATGTCAGTGTAATTTTTTTTTCGATTTAATTTTTTTTTTCGAAACTTTGTTTTTCTTAAAAAATTACAGTAAATATTTGATATTTCCCAACGTTTTTTGAATGATCGACTTGCTTTTTTTTTTTTTTTAATGTATGTCTGAACCTTATCTAACTACTTCTTCAAGATTTCTTTAGATAAACCGACCAGCGTAGCGGGCGAAGGCCGCTAGTTAAGTTCTAAAAGTATGAAAATGTTGTATTATCATCGAAAACGCGCTTGTGTACATATTTTTAGTAATTCTAGCATATCAGGAAGTGAGTGAAAATTCGATAAGTAAACTCCATTTTTACACAAGTTAAACAAAAGAATAAAAAACGCACATTAATGTAGCTGTTATTTATAACTAAGCTAGCATCTTTTTAAAAATGGACAAAACATAAATACAAAATAGCCCATTTTTAAAAATTAGTCTGTTAAAGAATAAATTTAAAATTAGATTTAGTTTCAAAAGTATAAAATCATTCACATATTTGTATTACATAAAAAAAAAATTTAATTTTTCTGAAAGTGAAATTAAGAATATATTTTTAAAAATACATGACTGTGAAAAAACCGTTGAGATTTATACTTCTAAGAAATGAACTCCCAATTGATTTCTTTTAAAAGTAGCTACGTAAAGTTGTGTTATATAATAAAGGCCAAACATATCTGTGCGTAACGCATGCGTCATTTTGCGAATGGCAACACTTTCCCATGTAATTTCGGTTTTGAAATTTCAGCTACTGCAAATTTTACACTTTTAAACTTCGCACCATTTAAATTTTTATACCGTCGTATAGAGAAAAAAATGTACTTTTAAACACAATTTGTTTGAAAGCTCTATCGCTATTTATTTTTGGGATATTAATTTTTTTATTAGTTTTTAGTACTAGTTACTTACCCATCATACGTAGTATAGGGTAAGTCTTGCAATCGTTTTGAAAATCGAAAAAAAATTTTTGACGGATTTACACGTTTTAGATAGGAGATTCCGAAAAACATTTTTAGAAAAAAAATTTTGCCGTCCGTCTGTCTGTGTCTGTCTGTCTATCAGTCTGTCTGTAAACGCTCTATATCTCCCGAACAAATTGAGATAGAGACTTGAAATTTTGTATGTAGTTAGTATGTAAGAATGGGACGAACCCTATTTAATATCAGCAACCTCGATTATCCGGAACTATTTTTTTCGGACTCTCGAAATATTCGTTCTGATGAAAGGTGCATAAAAATTTTCGAATTTTTTTGTTCTAAGGAATGGACGTAAAAGGCAATAAAATAACACACATTTTGCATATAGAACGAAGTCGATCGGATTATTAGTTGCCGAGATATTTGTAATCTTGTTTTCCACATTCTTCGATTTTTCATGACCCTGTATTTCATTCAAATTTCAATTCAGAAGTATATTTTAATTTGAAATGAGACGCTTAATCCGACGCAGTTAATTGTTAGTTAATAGAATTATTATTTTTAGAGTTATAAGGATGTTTCTTTCGCCTTACTACTTGAGTAGTTTGGCGTTTTATATAATTTGTCGAAATTGGTACATCAGCAGTTCTTTAATATAGCATTACTATGTATATTAACAATATTTAAATTTTGTTTATGAATTGCCATGCATTGTATAAATAGTAGGGATGCAACGGATACTGATTTTGCCGGATATCGGATATCCGATTTGCCTGCCGGATTCGGATATCCGGCCGGATATCCGATCGGATATCCGGTAATAAATATGTTTTTAGTTATGGTGAATGTTTGTTTATTTCTTTATGCAATGCCATCTCAAATAATAAATTGCAAACATGTTTCACACACCATTGCAACTTTTAAACATATTGGAATATAATTTACAGAAACTATATATCTTTGACTATCAGGGCTTGAAATTCAGGTTTTCCCAGGCAGAGAGAGTTTTCCTTATAACGTTTGTAAATGCAGGGGTGTTAAATTATATGAGAAGGAAGAAATTTAAAAAAAAACTATTTTTACATGCCATTTAAATATTTAATTTATACCAGCATGACAAAATTCTATTAAAATAATTTAAATCAACAACTCAAGATAATTATACAAAATGTCTATTTTAATTAAAACAAACGAAAAAAATCAAGCCTTATATATACCATATCTATTTTTCAATTTTCATTCAGTGTTATGAACAATTAATAATTGAGTTGCTAAATGAATATTTTAATTTAGATTTTATTCGATTTTGTGTGGTTTAGAATCTTTTGTAAGTTACACTCTTTTATTATTTTTTTTATTTTATTTATTTATTTTATTTTATTTATTTATTTATTTATTTTTTGTAAAATCTGATAGGCATTCATTTTTAATTTACTTCCAAGAATAATACATTTAGATGATTGTATTGTCAATATCCTGCGGTGATTGCATACCTCTTAGTGGAATTATCGTCAATACTGTAATTTCTGACATTTTAGCTAATTGAATTATGTTCTTCTATGCAATGGAATTTTAAACCCATATGAAATTCTGAAAAGGGCATAATCAGTAGATTTTTCCTATTCCATGAGAAATGGTTTATTTGAAAAGGTCATGTCCTAATTTCTGTGAACTGTGCACATAAACTATTTATTGTTTCTAAATGTGCTTCCTTAAAGTTTGCCTTTTTTTTTTTTTTTTTTTTTTTTCAATCATTTGGAAAGCGGTTGATTTTATCGGTTGAGAATGGACCTTGTGGTGTCTGCATTTTATTTTGTTTATTATTGATCCAGAAAATCCATGACATATGTAGTATGTGACTCTTATTACATGAGTCATGTTTTGATCATCATAAAAATAATGTTTTTAATGATTTTCATTAACTCAATAGGAAACATTTAAACATCTTGCTTTGGACAATGGATGTCCTCATTTTATTTATTTATTTATTATTTTTTACGAAATTCTTTAAATTTAGAAGAATTTTTATTTGAATAGGAAATAAATGTCATTTTTAATAAAGAAAAAAATAAAAAGTTACAAAGTGGGCAGATGCAAATTATCAGATATGGAAAAAAAACGAATCCAAACAGAAACATCGTATGAAAGATTATCTTTTAAATGAAAAAAGAAGTATGATTATCAAGCCCATTGATTACAAAATGTGCGATGATTTCGAAAAATAAAAAATATCTAATGCTAAACCATTGATTGTATAAAAAAAAAAAAAAAAAAAAAAAAAAAAAATCACAAGATCTAATCTTATTTTGTTTAATGCTGATTCCAGGCTAATTAGATAGAGCTCAGACTCTAGTGACCATTACTGCCCTTTCAGAAATTTCTTGTTTCGACAAAAGAGACAAAATAAATTAGAAAAAGAAATTCACAAAATACGGAAATCGGCCATAGAAAAAAATATCGCTGATTTTGTCCATGGCAAAAATAAATTTTTAAAAATATTATCGGTCTGAAAAAAATTTTAAGTTTGAGGGAACTTGGGCAGTTGGAAAATATAGCGAAATTCATCAGTCATTTTCAGTAAAATATTGTGAAATTTGTTAGCCTGTCACAAAGCAAATATCATGAAAATCATCAGCAGGTAACAGAGAAAAAACACAAAATTTTCAGCGGGACACAGGAAAATTATTATTCATTTCAGCAGAATGTCACTAAAACAAAAAGGGAAATTTTCCAATCAGTCGCAGAATAAAATAGCTAAATTTGTCACATTCAGTTGAGAGAAAAAAAAATTGTGAAATTTGGCAATCGGTCTCGAGAAAAAAGTTGCAAAAGTTTGCGAGGCAAGAAAATTGTGAGAAAAATTGCAAAGTTTTTCAATCAAATGCAAAAAACCAATCATGAATTTTGTATAATTGCCGTAAGAGAAAACTATGAGATTTGCCAATTGATAGCGGAAAATATCACAAAAATAGTCAGTCAGTACTTAGATTTGAACGCCATTTAACAAAAGAAAGAAAAAAAATTCAAAAAGGGATTTTTTTTTTTTTTTTTTTTTTTTTGTAACAGGAATGTCTCGGCCATAAGATTTTTTAAGGCATGAATCCAACCATCCCATGCCAAAGTTCAAGCCCTGTATGTGTATATTAATAATATTGAATAAAAAATGTACTTCAAACATTTAAATATTCTGCTTATTTGTCAATGAAATGCTGATAATGGCTAATAATTACAATGAAATGCTGATAATTGCTAATAATTTGTACAATGAAATGCAGATAATTTATAGAACAAATTTTACACATTTATCAATATGTTTATTTTATAACTGTAAAGTAATTTCACAAAGAAATACATAGCTTCCATTTATAATGTAAACATAAAAAGGCTTACGAATATACCAATGGTAATGGTTACAAATACAGTCGAGTCTCTATATAACGAAATCCATCGTTCAGTCAAAAAATTCGTTGATTAGAAAACGGCAAAAAATTTTGTACTTTATAAGAAAGCATTATGCTTATCCCAAAGGAGTTTTTATGCAGATGCATTAGAAGATAACACCAGCATAGATGACGTTTAGTAACAATTCTTCATTCAAATGATCTCTCACAACAAAAAATATTCCAAGTCGCCACAAACAACAAACATAAGCTCTAAACTCTAAAAGTAATGAGAATTAGTTTAGATAGATGAAAATCTGCTGAAAAAAACAACCTTTTCTGCAATTGCCCCCTCACCCCTTCCTTATTGCTGACTTACTATCCAAATCAAGAAATAAACATCACTTTCAAGGCGATAATGGAATAGTTTTATCTTTTAGGATGCCTTGTGATTATTGCAAATCGTTCCAATAGCAAGCAAATGTTTCACTCTTTTCCAAGAATGCAAGCTCACCTTGGCTAAAACAAAGTCAAGTATAACCATGCAAAAATATATATATATATATATATTTTTTTTTTTTTTTTTGGGGGGGGGGGGGGGCTGAATGCCTTGCTATGTAGCTATGACTTATAAACGAGAAATCAATGAAAAACATTTACTCTACAAATGATTTGAAGCGTTTTCAGAACATATAAAAGAACATTTTTGAAAAAATTTGTTAAATGGAGATATATATTTCACTATATGTAGATTATTTTTAATATAATCATGAAAAAAATTGACTGTTCCTACAAAAAATTCGTTAAATAGAGAAATTCACTGGATAGAGTTTCGTTGTAGAGAGAGAGTCAACTGTATTAATATTACTTCAATATTGTTAGTTCAGTACTATACCAAGTTTTATTTTCATCTAGAATTTTTGCTGCAGTCAGTTAATTAGATTAAGAATAAGTTAATCTCGATCATGATATTTATTAAAATCAATATTCTTTTCTGTTCTGCTATACATCAGTTGTTTGCGAATAGCCAATTTTAGAAAGATACAAAGTTCGCATCGCTGCACGAACCGCCAATTCTCTGTAAGGATTATGAAAAATCAATTATTTTACAAAAATCATTATTACAGTACGATCTTTGGGCAAACTATTTTCAAATTGAAGGATGACCAGACAGTCATTCCCAGAAATGTATCCAAAGAAACTTTGTTCAATTCTATGCATAACTTCATACAGTATTTGATGGTATAACAATGATAATGGCACAAAAATTGCAATTACAGCACCGCCTTACAGCGAAATGTTTCCATATTGAAGAAGAACCTGCTGGTTCAACACCCAAAAATATGCACAAAATATTTGGATCATTCTATGCATAACTTCATACACTTTTTGATAGTATGATGGCGAAACTGGGACAGACAGATGTTTTGAATAAACATGTTTTTGGGGATATTTCATTCCTAAAACACGCAAATTCGTCAAAAAAAATTTATTACAATAATTTCTTCTTTGAAAGATAGAAGAAATTAAAAATAGGTTTGATTAGTTGTGTAACTTAAAAACCAATTAACCCATTGTTTAAATTAAAAGAAAGAAAGAAGATAGAAAACCAGCGTTTAGAAATGCATGTAAGGTAGCAAACAGCTGTTTCGAATCTATTACCTTTCATTCCCGTAATAGGCATATAAGACTGTGCTTCCCTGTCGCTTTGCTCAGCTTAGCTTTTTCTAGCATGCTGAGTCTTATACTGATGAAGAATCTCGATAGTAGATTCGAAACGGCTGTTTTCTATTCTTTTCATGCATTATTTGTGCATTTCTCAATGTTGGTTTTTTATCTTTATACATTTTTTCACAAAAGCTTCATTTGCTATTTTGACTTCAAATTTTGTTTTACAATCTGAAAGTAGATACAATTTTCTAAAAGATGTAAACGTAAACTTTTAAATTTGTTACAGAGTTTAAATATAAATAGTTGGAAAGCTGCCAATTCTTTATACTTTTGAGAATTACCTTTTCTTCATCGATAGGGAACTTATAATAATATTTCATCTTTTGTATTATAAACAAAAGTTTTTCGCATTGTTTGGGATCAAACAATTACTGTTATCAGCGTTAGAATTCCTAAAAAAAAGGTCACTGGTCCCAAGGACCAGTAAGCATGAGAATTTACTGGTCCGCAGACATCAGCACTGGTCCGTTACATAAAACTCTATTAAATAATTTTAACACTTAGAGTGGTCTCCCCCCCCCCCCCCCACACACACACTCTCTGGAAAATAAATCTTACTTCGCATTTATCCAAAATTTTCAGCATAATAAAATGTAAAATATAATTTGCTAAAAAATAAATAAACAGTACGTAAAGAAAAACTATCAAAATATTTATTAGATATTTTATTTGCCATTACTTATTTCAACTGACTGTAGGGTTTAATGTAATTTTTTTTTCGATTTTTCTCCAGATTCTAGCCAGAGTGGTGGAATTGTAGCTAGTGTCATTGATGCAGTTAGACTTGAAAAATCCTGGGTCCCCGGGACCCAGGACTTCTAAAATACTGGGTCCCTTTTCTACAAATGCGGGTCCCCACTAATAATAAGTCATATTTTTCGATGCAAAAATTGAACTTGTTCATTTGCACAAGAAAAAGAAAATGCAATAATTGTTTTAATAATAATAAATAATTAAAACCAATATTAATTTAAGAGAAATTTTCTGTACTTTTTAAAGAATAAATGTGCAAGATACAAATTTAATTATAAAACAATGCTTATTTAAGTGTTGAAGATAACAAGTATCACTATTGTTTGCATTTCTTTTAAAATGGGGCACAACAGGTTTATTGAAAAAGACTTTTTTGCTGAAAAAAGGGATATTTTTGTTGAGTAAATGGGTACTTTGCTTAATGAAATGGTGCTTTCAGGAGTCACATTCACTCAGAAAGATTTGGAGCAATAAAAAACCGATTGGGAAGCAGGAAAATCAGTTTTTGGAGCAGCAACAACAATTTTGAAGTTCGAAAATTAGATTTTAAAACAGAAAAATTCTCTCCCGGCATTCATATATATTTTTTGTGCTTTTTTTTTTTTTTTTTGTCGAAATTTCCGTTTTTTCGCATTATTTTGACGAAATCTTTTGTTTTTTCGGGATTTATTGACGAAATATACCGTTTTTCGCAATCTTTCGAAGAAATCTGCCGTTTTTTCGAGTTTTAGGATGAAATTAGCCATTTTTTCGCGAATTTTTTGACAATATTTACCGGAAATTAGTCGTTATTTAGCAACTTTTTAAACAAAATTTGTCTTTTTTTTCTCAATCTTTTGAAGATTTTTTTTTGACAAATTTTGCCGTTTTTTCGCGATTTTCGGACAAAATTTGTCGTTTTTTTGCACTTTTTTGAAGAGATCTGCCATTGTTTTGCAATATTTTTGAAAAATCTGCCTTTTTTTCGTAATTTTTTGAAGAAATCTGCCATTTTTCCGCAATTTTTTGAAAAAATCTGCCGTTTTTCGCGATTTTTTTGGGCGAAATTTGCCGTTTTTTATCTTTAGAAGAAATCTGCCTTCTGTTTCGGGTTTTGGAATGAAATTAGCCATTTTTTCGAGAATTGTCTGACAAAATTTGCCGAAAATTAGTCGTTATTTCATGATTTTTTAACGAATTTTGCCGTTTTTTCGCGATCTTTTAACGAAATTACGCGGCCCGTGGGACGCGTAAGAGCGATTTTTTTGCGTCCCATGGGCGATTTTTTGCGTAATTTACGCGCTATGACGCGTTTGCGGCATCGCTGATAATAAAAAAAATCATGTGCAATCGGTTTTGGTTTTCTAAGGGCCTGAAAAAAGGCACTGGTCCTGCGGACCACTAAGTTTTTCAAATTAGTGGTCCGATTGAATTATCGGTGGTCTCGGACCAGCGGACCACCAAGGATTTCGAACGCTGGTTATTAATATATATTTGGTTTGTTGCATTGTGCCGGATATCCGATCGGATATCCGATAGAGAATTCGGATATCCGGTGATTGTCATTCGGATATCCGATGATATTTCGGATATTGAAAAATCAGCCGGATATGCCGGATATCGGATATGGGCCGGATATCCGTTGCATCCCTAATAAATAGTTTCACATGTTTTATTTTCATATACATATCCATGATGGGTAAGTATTACGGTGGCCCCCAACGACTAGTTTTGTAATTGTAGCAACAGAGTCGCTCCATTTTCTGATAAAATTGAAAAGAAATTAAAATGCGTATATCAGATATATCGTCTGTCATAAAATCCGGTGAATTTCAGTTTTATTTCGTTTTTATTCACCAATGATCAAATTAAAATACCATTCTTTAAACATGTGAATACGAATATGAGAAGTACGTATGTAACATTCGGATTTGTATCAAATATAAGAGCCTCAATAACTTCATAACTGATCTTTATTCCATTTTACTGATTACATATGCGATTAACGTTTAATGTTAATAATTTGGAAAACTGAGTTTTATAGAAATAGTATTTTGTTAATTTTAGCTTAAAATATTTGTTTGAGAATTAGACTGACCCATACACATTTTTTTACTGTAACTAATTTTGTAGATTTATTATAAATCAATGAAGCAGTTCCTTCTTAAACATTTTCTTTCGTCGAATTTCGACGGGTTCTACCTCACCCATTATTAAAAGTAATGTCTTTAAAAAAACATTTATTAAATTTAAATCGATCAATACACATTACATCCATATTTAACACATTCAATTAATTCATAAGTATCCGTTTAATAATAAATGAAAATAATTTTATAAATAATACATTTTTTAACAATGTCTCTAAATGAAACCTTTTCAATAAATTCAATAGACTATAATTGTTAAAATTGGAAATACAAAAATCACTCTTCTACATTAAAATAACTTTAACAAAGAATTAAAATAAATAAGCCATAGAAAAACGTACATCCTTTTTTTAGTTCAGATTAAAAGTCAGACAATTCATCTCCATCAATAAGCATTTGATAATAAACAGAGAAGAAAAAAATACAAGAAAAATTCGCATAAAAAAATACACGTAAAAATTTGCAATTCATACATTTTTTTTTTTTTTTTTTTTCTCTCCCAAGCGGTGAAATGTAATTTTATTTCAACAACACATTTGTTCCGAATCATTTGAAAACCTTTTAAATAAAAATAAAACACACAGATAAAAGACATGAAAAAAAAAAAAATGATAAATAGAAATTTTTACTTATATTGCAACATTAAAAGCAATAAAGGTTATACAAAATTATAGCGCATCTAAACCTTCACACATCAAACGCTAGAATGGGATTATTTAAATTACTCAATACTAATCGCATAACGTATTAAACATAGGAAAATTTAACCTAGTTCAGAGACAGTTTCTCTGCAAAAGAAACAAAAAATCGAGCATACGGTGAAAATGAATTCATTCAAGAAGTAAGAAGCAAAAACGATCGGTAGCGAATACAAAGGAGCATTAACCGATGTTATAATCCTAAAACGAAGAAAATTATAGACTAAATCTCTAATTTGAATATATTGTGGCCTTTCATCATTTTCTCCGCTAGAGGATTTAAATCCACTTACAGACTAAACTACAAAAGAAAAAAAGGAAAAAATAAAAATAAATAAAACCGATTCTTTTGAATCCATGTCCATCCTGTGAAAACACGACGGAAGAAAAAGCACAACTCAAACTTTCCATTTTTCAATAGATTGCACAAAACAAATTAGAAGCACTCGAGTCGAACTTTAGTATTTAAAAAAGTTATTGCTCAATACGAAATCACGTCACCTGAAAACCCTCTTGCGAACCTGTTTCTGAAAAGAAAAGTGAGCAAGCAATCTACCATATTCTGGAGTTGTGTGTTACACAACTTCAAGTCAAACACTCAACCTGACACAATGACCCGAGAGTATTTATAATTAAGGAGAGTGCAATTTTTAACGAATACGACTAGAAGATTTCAGCTCCCGGAAACTTTTCTTGCCAAAACCAATTAGTAAATTACAATCTGTGTTATTTATTAGGGGAGGGGGTATCTTTCTATGAAATTCTTTATTTTAATCAGGTTTACAAATATAATTTTGTAAATGTAAAAAATATCCAATTCTTCATGATATACTATCTCATATACACTGGTGTCCAAAATTTAAGCATAATTGGTAATTAAGTAATTATTTTTAAGTAATGAAAGAAATATGAATCGGAATGTGTTGAAACTCCAGGTGTGTAAACAAAATAGTACGCGTCACATATTTTCGCGAAGAGTTTTCCCAAAAATCGAACAGGGAACCGTCAACAAATTGAAAAAGAACGAAGATCTTTTGGATAACCCTGTCAAAACTAATGTAGCAAAAGCGTTCAAACTGCACATTATGATTAATTGGCTTATTGTAATGTACTGTGTTAATTTTTACAAGGATAGCATGTATACTCGTAGAGAAATTAAGGTTTTTATAAAAACAGTCCTAAATTTTTCCAAGTTTTTTGCTTATAATTTGCAGAATTCTTATTATAAAATAATGTTCTTTTCTGAAAATATGACAAACATCATTGTACACAATACCCTGTCATCAAAATTTAAAAATAATAAAAATTGTATGAAAAATGAGTATGTTTAGAAAATAATTTTTCATTGCGCATGCGTTAACGATAGCAAAATGTCATTTGCATATTGTGTTAGCTAAATGTATAGAGCAACTTCTGTAAAAGTTTCAAAAACATAGCTTGAATATTCTGAAAATGGTCGCCTATAGAATCAACTCAAAATCCGTCATTCCTAAAGGAAGCAAAAAAATCAGGGGTTTTACCTAAATATAATTGTACGTGCAATATTGTGTAGGCACTAAACAATGGAATATGGATACAGCCCCTCATCTTTTTGCTTCATTTAGGGAATAAAGGATTTTGATCTCATTCTATCAACGATAATTTTCAGAATTTTTAAGCTATGTTTTTGAGACTTTCACAAAAGTTGCTCTATACATTTAACTAACATAATATGCAAATGAAATTTTAATAGCGTTCACGCATGCGCAATAAAAAATTATTTAGTAAACCTGCTCATTTGTCATACAACTTTTATTATTTTTTAATTCTGATGACAGGGTATTGTGTACAATGCTGTTTGTCATTTTTTCAAAAAAGAACACTATTTCATATTAAGAACTCTGCAAATTATAAGCAAAAAACTTAGGACTGTTTTTATAAAAACCTTAATTTGTTTACGAATATACATGCTATCCTTGTAAAAATTAAAACAGTACATTACAATAAGCCAATTAATCATAATGTGCAGTTTGAACGCTTTTGCTACATTAGTTTTGACAGGGTTATCCAAAAGATCTTCGTTCTTTTTCAATTTGTTGACGGTCCCCTGTTCGATTTCGGGGAAAACTCTTCGCGAAAATATGTGACGCGTACTATTTTGTTTAAACACCTGGAGTTTCAGCACATTCCGATTCATATTTCTTTCATTACTTAAAAATAATTACTTAATTACCAATTATGCTTAAATTTTGGACACCAGTGTATAACTTATGGCAGTATAAGGGAGAATGGGGGGGGGGAGGGTTTCTATGAAAGACAGAAAATAGAACTTAAAAAAATACTTAAATAAAAATATATTCTTATTAGAGATGTAAATTTTCCGGGAAAATATAAGTGGTGGAAAAAAAAACTGGGTTTTTACCGGGTTTTTTCGGAAAAAATGGAAAAGTAGGAAAAATTTATTTTTCATGATTATTTTTCCCAAATAAATTATATTTTCTTAGAGAATATTAAATAATAAACATTTTTTTTTCATTTATTTGTATTAAAAGAAAATTATTTTCATCTTATATTACAAAATAAAAAGAAGCAAAGCCTACTTATAAAAATTTAGTTTTTTTTCACAGCCTAAGAATTTTTATAAAACGCTGTTGTTAGTTATATCTCTGTTGAAATGACTTTTCAGTTACGTGTTTAACTACCAACTGACCTAATGTAAAAACCTGAGCCAATATGCCTACAGTTTGGAATGAAATAAATTATTTATCCCATTTACATAAGTATAGTTTTTAAGTAAATGAAGTTTAATGAAATAAATTATTGCAGTTTTGCCATTATTATGAATATCAGTATTCAAAAATTCCATTGTTTGTTTAAAAAATGTATATTTTTACAATATTACTTTTTTTCTTACAATTATAATCTAGACACACGGCAGTGAGTCAGCCAAGTTCACAAAGTAAAAGGCGACACACCGGCAGCGGGTTATATTACCCGAACCATTTCGGGACACTTTTGACCCCTCAATAACTTAAATTCTATTTGACCTACACAATTGCAATTTTTCGTGTCGTGTAAGACCATCTTCTAATTTCCGAATCCCATAAATTTTTTAAAAAATCTTTTACCGTTCACGAGAAATTTACGTCTGAAAATCACTGTTTTTACCACTGGCTCACTCATAGAAATGTTTGACTACTTCCAGGTGACTTAGGAAGTTGAAATTTGGTGTGGAGGTAGGTTATTGGATTTATAAATAGGAAAAAATCAGAAATCACCATTAATTAAATATTAATGGTTGGTTAGGCTATAAATATTGGATTACAATGGGAGTTTATGAGAATTTCACAAAATACCAGAAATAGTGCCAAGTTGGTGTTACTTTTGGAGAGTATCGGGGCTAATCTCTGAAACTACCAAACTGATTTCAAAAGTAATGGTACCAAAATGATGGTATTCGCCTCGGTTCAAACATAGACTATATTTTATGCCTGTTCCACTAACCAAAAGGGACTTCAGAAGTAAAAAACATTATAAAAATGTGACTTTTGTTTTACTGAAGGGCCTAGAAGCAGAAAATTTAGCATGCTAATTATTTATAAGATATAAATGTTCACTAATGATATTTGCTAAAAAATACCAAATTTAAAAAGGGGTGGAAATCCGCGAAGAGCATTCTGAAAACGTTCTAAATAGCGATTTTAAGCAATCTCAGCAAACAACAAACCGATCTTAAAAGTAATGATATCAAAATGATGATGACAGTCCTTGCTCCAACATAGGCTATATCTTATGTCGGTGCCAGTAACCCAAAGTGGGTAAAAGAGCAAAAAACGTTCTAAAAATGCTTTGTATGTTAAGGGACTGGAATTATAAAGTTTGGCATTTTAGAGTTTATGGGAATTTCGCGAAATATCAGAAATAGTGTCAAGTTGGCGTCACTTTTTGCGAGTATCAAAGCTAATTTGCGAAACTATGAACCGATTCCAAAATCAATGGTACCAAAATGATGGTATTCGCCCCGGTTCAAACGTAGGTTGTATTTTATGAGTAGTATACCATTAACCATAAGAGGGCGAAGAAGCAAAAAACATTCTAAAAATACAACTTTTGTAATACTGAAGGACCTAGAAACAAAGTTTAGCATGTTAATTATTTATAAAATATAAATGATCTCTAAGGGCATTTGCTAAAAAATACGGTATTCAAAAAGGGAGAAAATGCGCGAAAAGTGTTCTAAAAATGTTTTAAATTGGGATTTTTAAGCAATCTCAGCAAACAACAAACCGATCTTAAAAGTAATGATATCAAAATGATGGTGACAGTCCTTGCTTCAATATAGGCTATATCTTATGTCGATGCCACTAATCCAAAAGAGTTAAAAGAGTAAAAAAAATTCTAAAAATGCGATGTCTGTATGTTAAGGGCCTAGAAACATCAAATTTGCCATGTTTATTACTTATAAGATATAAATGATCACTAAGAACATTTGTTAACAAATACAAAATTTAGAAGATTAAAAATGCACGAAAAGCGTTCTAAAAACTTTCTAAATAGCAATATTTAAGCAATATTGGGAAGTTAGCGAACCGATTTAAAAAAAAAAAAAGATTTCAAAATGATGGCGATAGTCCTTGCTCTAACAAAAGTATTGGATAAATTGCCAGATTACAATGGAAGTCTATGGGAATTTGGCGAAATACCAGAAATAGCGCCAAATTAGCATCACTTTTGGCGTCAATTTCGCGATATATCGTTTAGATGACGACAATCTTCTTTTGGTCGACGAGATAATCAGGTAGTACCCAATCACATAAAAGAATCATCCTTATTATTATTAGTGGAATTTAAAGGAATATAAGCAGTCCTAATGTTAAAATTTTTAAATTTGATTGAAAAAAAAAGTGAATAAACGCAAAAAAAAAGCTGTAGGATTAATTAATATTAAACTTAATTTAATATTAAGCCTATTTATTTCAAAAAAGAAACAAATACCTATTTATTTGACAAAAAAAAAAAAAAAAAAAAAAAAAAAAGATATCCTATCAAAAACATGAATGTGAAAAAATGCTAAGTTTGTTAAAGGTTTCGCTAATAAAAGAAGTGATTTGACAAAAAATAATGATATCCTATCAAAAACATGAATGTGAAAAAATGCCAAGTTCGTTAAAGGTTTTGCTAATAAGAGAAGTGAGATCTAACTGCAAACCAAGTTCTTTCGAAGGTTCTTAAATTTTAGCTCCTGTCATGCATAATATTCTTCAATTGCTTAAAATGATTTGGTATGTTACTTGTTATTCAATAGAGCGACTTGGCAAGTTTTCAGCCACCAACTTTAATGTTTCAGTCAGAGTATAATTTAATCTAGAATCTGATTGGCAAAGATCTAGTCAATCGAGTGTTCGAATAAATACATTGAAGTTAAGGTATTGATAAATTAATTAAGTGATCAACTTTAAGTTCGGATCAATTAAATAGAGAAATTTGAATAATTATACTTAAAAAAAAAAAAAAAAAAAATACTAACCGACTTCAAAAAAGAATCAAGTTTGGCGACAACTTGGCGCTAACGCATATTAATGTATAGTTTTAATATGCTTATGATTTGAAAACGGTTGCAACAATGAGAGATGATTTGCGACAAATCATTTTTTTTATCAAATCCATATTTTTTTATTTAAAAAAAATTCTAATCATTAGAACTTAATGAAATTGAAATGGGACCACCTGGGCATCTTGCACTTTCAAACAGAAAAAGAATGATCAAAATCGGTTCATATTTAGGGAAGTTATGAGTGAATGTGAAACAGACACAGGTCGAAATCATAACCTACTCCTTGAAGTCTGTTAATAAAAAAGATCTCGTATCGGTGTAAGAGTGATAGCCTGAAATTTTAAGTATTTATTGTGCACACACATCTGACTTGTGTGCTCGACATGAAAGCCTGTGATTATTTGAAAAATGAACGCTTCTAATGGATGACTGCTTCAAAAAAAATTGGAATTTTAATGTTTTTATTTTTAAAAAGTTCTAATCGCAAGAATTCGATAAAATTGAAATGGGACCATGTGGGCATTTTACATTTTCAAACAAAAGAAGAATTATCAAAATCGGTTCATATTTACGGAAGTTATGAGTGAACAACAAATACATACAGGTCGAAATCATAAACTTCTCCTTGAAGTCGGTTAATAAGAGAAAACTTGCTAAGTCACTCTATCGAATAACAAGTAACATACCAAATCATTTTAAGCAATTGAAGAATATTATGCATGACAGGAGTTAAAATTTAAGAATCTTCCAAAGAACTTGGTTTGCAGTTTAGATCTCACTTCTCTTATTAGCAAAACCTTTAACGAACTTGGCATTTTTTCACATTCATGTTTTTGATAGGATTTTATTTCCTTTAAAAAATATGCTTAGTTTTGGTATAGCTTTTCAATATCAACTCAAAAAATTTTTGATTTAGTTTTATAATCTAAATCCAAACAAAACTAAGTTTTAATTTGGCTTACTCAAGTCCAACTAAAAAACAGCATAGGATTTATTGACTGTTAGATTTTTACTCGCTGAAACCAGGAAAATATTTTTTTAAAGTTAAATTAAACGTATTTTTTTCTTTTTATCCTGAAATCTGGTATTCCATTCTTGAGTAAGAAACCATATTAAAAAATATTTCCATATGGTAATTTCATATTTCTAAAAGTGGACCTCAAAAGTTATGAAAACAGAACACTACAAATAGAAAATGCTCGCGAAGAATTAGCAAAAGCAGTTACACACAGATAACTTCTACTATGCTTTAGAAAACTACTAAAATTCAAAGTTTAATCAAGAAGGAAAGTATAATTTGGAACGTATTTACTTGTAATATAATTTTTTTTTTCATCGCAGTTGTATTGTTCTAATGCTAACTGCCATGTTTTGCAACATTACTATATACCATGGAGATAAAGTGGAGGTCAATTTTAGATTCAACATTTTGAAAAAACATTCAATTAATCAGCTATAACAAAATATTGAAAAATGCACAGTAGTGCCACCTATAGGGCAATTTACACCAAAAACTAAACAACATTAATATATATCAGGAACTGGCTGATGAAAAATCTTTTAATTCTTGAGGTAGAACTATTGTGGAAATCATGAATAATGCAGCATAGCAGCACCATAAGTTGGGCGATATACACTAATAACTAAACATCTCGAGTTTATATCAAGGTGTAACAATCTAAAATTTTGTGGAATTATGTGCATCAGTTCTTGAGATAGAGTGCCAATAAAATTTTTGTCTCAGAATCACAGAGTGATAGATATTTTCCCGAAACCACCAAATCGTGATCAGGACAATCTCTGCTTAAAACGTTTAAATACGCCAAAAACTGGAAATCAAATTTTTCACGAATTCAATACTTACTTCTTGTAAAGATAGAAAGTAATAAATGTATGTTTCAAATTTTATATTTAAATTTTTAATTTTACCATTCCAATTAATCGGCATATTATTGAAATAATTTTGCACATGAGTTAATTTTTAAAAAGAAAAGTTGCATTTAATTATGTATCTATTTTTTTCATGTAATCCTGTTTGTGTGAAATTGTGAACTTCTTGTATATACTTATACAAAATATAATCAGAATTTATGATTTAGAAATTATAACTATATTTAGGTTCTTATTTAGACATTTTTAATAAGGTTATTCATACATATATGCAACTTGATAAGATTCAGTTGCTATATGGTATGAAATTTTTTTTCTTCAATCACTGCATTTGTAAAAGATTCAATTTGGAGATTAAACTTTTTTCTAAAATGTCTATTTTTTAAGAGAAATTTTGCGAAGGGTCTTGAGTTTCAAACTAGAAAAAAATGTGAAGGATCCTTTCAAGTCTTCTCAAACAGATTTCTGCTGAGAGATTAGATTACCCACATTAAAGTTTTCATGTGGGACAGGCAACATAAAAATAAATAAAATTATAAGCATGAGAATGTAGCTATTACAAAATTTTCAATATATTATTTTACAAATGAAATTTCAATTTTTCCAGTTTGGAAAAATTAAAAAATAAGCCTTCGGAAAAAAAAAAAAAAAAAAAAAAAAAAAAATGTTTATTTTCCCCAATTTTTTCGGGTTTTTCTGAGCATTCCCATCTCTAATTTTTATTGCTAATCAGGATTTGTAAATATCACGATTTCGAAAATACAAAAAATACGCGATACTTTGATACAATATCTAGTTTATATATAATTGGTGTTTTTGATATGCATCCGATATTTTCAAAGTAGTTAACTTATAAATGTTTTCAAACTTAATATAAACTATAAATTAAAACTTACTGAAACTATTACTTACACTTAGCATAAGTTTAATAAAGCTTTTTTTTTTTTTTTTTTTTTTTTTCCCCCCAAACAGAAGTAACATATAACGCTACACGATTACATAATTTTTAAATGAGAACATTTATCAATCTTATGTGTTTCAATAAGAAATAAATTCAGAAATGAGTCAGAAAGTAGCTCTTAAATTTGAGGAATGCTTTTATAAATGACAAATATTTTTAAGCATCAACTTTTTATTAAACAGCTTCAAAAGTTATGTTTGTAACCCTATTTTTTTTTTTTTTTTTTTCCTTTCTAAACTACGTCAACTTCTTAATGAATCTTTATTTAAATGTTGAAACGCCTAAGAATTTAAGAAATCGTTAATATTATTAATTTGTATTTTCTGTCTTGAGAAACCCATCGTAATTTTAAAATATACTGCAGATTTATCCCATAAATATGTATGCAGTGTTCTTTAAAGAAATCTTAAAGGAATTTTTAAAAAGTAAAATCTGAAATTTTATAGAAATTGAGTCGAGTTAGATCGGGCCGAGAACTGAAAATATAAATGGGCCTGGTCGGGCTTGAGCTGAACTTTTAACTTTTACACAGGATCGGGCCTGGAACTTCCGGTCCGTGCAGACATTTACCTCCTTTCTCTGAGTTGCTAATATAGTGTTATAAGCGGTTCTATTTAACCCTTTCCGGCACGGACAAAATCTGTTAGTAAAATGTAAATTATCGACTGACACCCGAATACACAAACGAATTTTTTATATATTTTGAAATCCCTAATTTAAACCTTTATTGTAACAGCAAAATTTTACTAAAATGCCTTTGTTTACTAAATGCCTATGGTGCCGTTTGCAAGTTTGGGATTAAAGTTAAGTATCCCAGACCGGGCACAGTGTGCCGGAAAGGGTTAACACAGCTTGAGTGATCTTAGTGTCCGTCAATCCATCTCTTTCTGTCTCGAAATGTTTAATTCGTAAAGATCTGTTGTTTTTCTTTGTTCCATAAGTTGGAAATGGAAAGAGCGGGAGGTGAGTGACCTTCATTGCTAGATTTTTTAAGTTGCCGGATTTTCGATGGCACACATGTTTATCGACCCGACACGGCTAGCCCGTTCAATAATTTTTTTGCTGGTCCGGCCCATTGAAAAAATTGTCCTAATTTTGCCGGTCCCGAAGAGTTTTAAAATTCGCCTTCATTTCGCTGGCTCAGACCGCGTAAATGACAAAACTGGGAAATTTCATTTCTGGGCAATGGTCAGTAGTATCAGTTTTATAAGTGGCCACTTTTTATTTGTAAATTAAACTTTCGTTAAAATTTGTATTAGTGTTAATCTAAAATTGAATAGCACAAAAAATATGCTAACATAAACATATTGCAACCAGAAGAAGAAATAGAATATGATGCAATGTAAGGAAGTTATATTATTTATCTCCTTATAGGAAAATGGACATAAAATGGTTTTTAATAGTCACTTTTTCTCATTCATTAACCCTGTGGTCGGTGGCTAGTGGTAATTTTGCTCGTTACCAGTCCGGGCCCGTGGAGGCATTTAATTCCACGGATACCAAGGGGTTTGCAAAAATTTCCCGTTGTAAAAAATAAATAAAAATTAAATTTCGATTTTTTTTTTTTTTTTTTTTTTTTTTTTTTTTTTAAACATTAAATGGAAATTTATGCATATTTTTACGAAATACAATTTTTAGTTTCTATATCTTGTATTCAATATCCTAAAGAATACAAGTTAATTACAGCGTTAAATCCTGGGGATCCGCGAGGAGAGTAAAAATACAAAAAAGTTGAAAATTGTATGTCAAGAGTAGCAAATGAGGTGCGTTCCCATTATAAGGAAGTTTTAAAAATATTCAAATATCTGTAATAGTATATAGTAATTCGGAGCTTTCTATTATGCAGAAAGTAGCTTGTACAAAAACCTCAGCAACTTATATCGGTTTCATAAAATATGAAATAGTTTACCATTATAAAAACGCGCCCCAAACAACGTTTCCCCCTGCACCATTATGTAAAAGAACACTTTTGTGTTGTTCTGTAAATTAATGACAAATATTCTTTGCACCACAGATTTACAGAACGTATATTGCAATACAGAACGTATATTTTAGCATATACTTCGTATATGCATATCAATTTTATTATGTTCGAAAGAGTAACATCATTAAAATACACTTGAAACTATTTTCCCCCATTGGCCATTATGTAACGAAGTACTTTTGTTTGTCCCTGTAATTAAACTGTATATCCGATTTTCATAAAATTTTAAACGACAAAATTAAACAAAAATTATATATTTTAAAAGATTCGGCAGAGCTGTTTTTGCTTTGTTAGATACGGACAGATGGACGGACTGAACGACGCTATAGATGCTACGCATCTATCTATTTCTATATTATAAAAGTCAAACGTATTTGTGCTTAACGCATACGTCATTTTGGGAATGGCAACACTTTGAAATCTATCTACATTATAAAGACCAAACGTACAGTGAGTAACGCATACGTCATTTTGCGAACGGCAAAACTTTGAAATCTATCTATATTATAAAGACCGAACGTATCCGTGCATAACGCATACATCATTATGCGAATGGCAACACTTTGAAATTTGAAATGAAATTTCGAATTTGCAATTTTTGCTACTGCAAATTTTTAAACTTCAATGCATCGTACATTTTTAATTTTTACACCATCGTATAGGGGAAAAAATGTACTTTTAAATGCAATTTATTTGAAAATTGTATATTAATTTATTTTTGAAATATTTTTTTTTTTAGTGTTTAATACCGTTTTTCTAATCGTGGCAACAGCAGTATAGGGCAAAACTGGGAAATTTCTTTACTGGCCGGCAGTACCAGTTTCACCAGTCGCCACTTTTATTAAAATACTGACCATTTTTTATTTAAAAATACTAAACAGTAATTAAACTTTTGTTAAAATTTCTATTAGTATTAATCTAAAATTGAATCGCACAAATAAATATGCTAATAATAAACATACAGCAATCAGAAAAAATAAAACATGATGAAATGCGAGAAAATTTTACTCTTTTCCTGTAGCAAAGTGGTCATAAGGTGGCCGCAGACAGCCAATTTTTTTAAGTAGCTTTTTTTTCACATTCACTGGCCCTGTGGCCGTGGCTAGTGCTAATTTTTAACTTCTAAACAGTACTACTCCATTTCTATTAAACAGTAAAGGAAATAAGGGGGGAAAATGATTACTGTAACTTTATGTTGCTATTTTCTCATTAAAAAAGAGAAAATTTGACAATTAACTACGTCCTGCGTCAAGAATATCGTCTGTTATAAAACCTAGTGAATTTTCATTTCATTTTCAAAATTTCACTTATACTTAAAAGAATATAAATAATTTAGTATCTGTTTCAGCTAACAGCGTAGAGACTTCAAGTTTTGAATCAAAATGATCAAATTAAAATACCAATTTTTTTGAAAAAGTGAATACAAATATGAAAGGTGCATATGTAAATTTTGATATAGTGAAAATGATGTCGAATTTAGATTTCACGGAGAAAAAATTCTATGATTGAGACAAAATAGAATAAATTTTGCTTTTCTCTTTTCATTTTGGAATACTAGCATAAGAGCCTTAATGGATAACTTTATCATAATAACAGATCTTTATTATTTTTTACTGCTCACATATACAATTAAAGTTTAATTTTAACAATTTCTACAACTGAGTTTTATGGAAATGGTATTTTGTTAACTTTAGGTTGAATATCATTGTTTAAGACTTACCAATATTAGTTTTTTTTTTTTTTTTTTTTGGCCTATTGTAAATCAATGAAACAGTTCCTTAAACATTTTCTTTCGACGAAATTCGACGGTTCTAGCTTGTTTACATAATTACGAACCTACCTAAAAAGGGGCCAATCAATGGGAACTAAGAAATTAAGCATTGCTGCAGCGAAGCATTTACTTTGAAAATTATCTTGTGTTTTACTCAAAATGATTTTTTACCAGTACCACTATTTTGGTCGTTAAAACATCTATAATCATATGATAATTTGAAAAATCTACCCCAGACATTACAATTGAAAAACGAACCGTAATATACTTATCAGAATTTATTCAGTTGACAGAAGTCCTTGTATTTCATTTACACACATTTCATAAATGTTTCGAACAAAGCCACTTATAAAGTTACAGCCGGTTTTGACCATAAATCTGTTGAAAGCTGAAATAATTACACGTTGAATCGACCATATTTTAAATCCCGATTAAATCGTCAGGTGACTTACAGGTGAACACATTTGCATGATCTATGGGGGAAAATAGTTTGAGGAGCAGAGTATTTTAATGATATTACGCTATATTGCAAATGTAAGACTTTTGCTACTATTAAGTTAGAATAGAACATTCTTAGCATTTGTAATCCATTTACAGGTACACACAAAATAAATCAGTTACAATATACTGTCTTTGAGTAATAGTTGCGAAAAATGAGTTTTCATTTCCGGCAAACGATTTTAAATTTAACTATTTTTTTAGGTGCGTTCGTAATTATAAATGCGTAGCACCTATAGATGTCGTCTGATCCGTCTGTCTGTCCATATATAACAGCACAAAAACCGCACAACCGAATCGTTTGAAATGTTAAATATATATTTGTTGCAGAATGTTATTGAGTCATTTCAAACTTTAGTAAAATCGGATATGTAGTTCAAATACAGAAGCAGCCAAAAGTATTTCGTTACTTGCGGCCAATGGGACAAAATATTTAAGTGCTTTGTAGGGTTTCGTTCATCTGACGAAACCCTATTCGTCTCTGCCCTCTGTCACAAAATCCGTACACAAAATCTATATATGCCAGAGTTTTTAATCAAATTTTATGTACTTATAACTGAATACCTCGTCACACAACAAATCATAAAATTTTAAAAAACACTATTTTAATTTAAATATTATTTTTTAAATCCATCTGTCCATTTTGTTGTTGTTTTTGTCTTCTTTGCCACGCAAGTTTAGATAGATACTAGTAAATCTGCAGATCAGGAACCTCAACATCAGCTCTGCAATTTCTTCTATTTTATTTTATTATAATATTCAATTTCCAGCAATCTACATTTTTTAAACACAAATATTTATAAATATATAAAATTATTCGAGGTTTTCAATAGAAATTAATTATAGAAGAAAATATCCATATAGCAATATTTAATTAAACTCAATCTCTTATAAATTAAATTATATCTAATTTATAATAATGCTGTTATAAATTTTATTTCGGAAAATCAGTTTTTGAGTTCATTGACTCATAACTCAAATGAAAATGCTCTGCCGGCAATTATTATTCATAGGTCCAATTATTGCTCATTTTCTTCTATAGGCAAATTTTTTTGTGCGTCCCTATAAAAGAATAGCAGCGGTCGAAATCCTTGGTGATCCGCTGGTCTGAGACCACCGATAATTCAATCGGACCACTAATTTGAAAAATTTAGTGGTCCTCAGGACCAGTGCCTTTTTTCAGGCCCTGAGAAAACTGCAACCGATCGCACATAAGATTTTTTTATTATTATTATCAGTGATGCCGCAGACGCGCTATAGCGCGTAAATTATTCAAAAAGTCGGCAATGGGACACAAAAAATAGCTCTTACGTGTCCCACGAGACGCGTAATTTCGTTAAGGGATCGCGAAAAAACGGCAAATTTCGTTAAAAAATCGCGAAATAACGACTAATTTACGGCAAATTTGTCAAACAATTCTTGAAAAAATGGCTAATTTCATTTCAAAACCCGAAACATTTTCTTTGTCTTTCTTTCGAGATTTCTTCGAAATATCGCGAAAAAAATGGCAAATTTCGCCCCAAAAAATCGCGAAAAACGGCAGATTTTTTCCAAAAATTGCGAAAAAATTTTAGATTTCTTCAAAAAATTGCAAAAAAAAAAAAAAAACGGCAGATTTCTTCAAAAAATCGCGAAAAAAGACAAATTTTATCCGAAAATCCCGATAAAACGCAAAATTTGTCAAAAAAATCGCGGAAAACGACAAATTTCCTCAAAAGATTGCGAAAAAAACCACAAATTTTGTTAAAAAAGCGCTAAGTAACGACTAATTTCCAGCAAACATCGTCAAAAAATGCGCGAAAAAATGGCTAATTTTATCCTAAAACGTGAAAAAACGGCAGATTTCTTCAAAAGATCGCGAAAAAACGGCAAATTTCCCCCAAAAATTGCGATAAAATTGAAAATTTTGTCAAAAAATATCGCGAAAAACGGTATATTTCGTCAATAAAAATAAGATTTCGTCAAAATAACGCGAAAAAACGGAAATTTCAACAAAAAAGCACGAAAAAAAAAAAATAAATAAATAAATAAGTGAATGCCGGGAGAGAATTTTTCTGTTTTAAAAACTAATTTTCTTGCTTCAAAATTGTTGTTGCTGCTCCAAAAACTGATTTTTATGCTTCCCAATGGTTTTTTTATTCCTCCAAATCTTTCTGAGTGAATGTGACTCCTGAAAGCACCGTTTCATTAAGCAAAGTACCCATTTACTCAACAAAAATATTCCTTTTTTCAGCAAAAATATCTTTTCCAATAAACCTGTCTTGCCCCATTTTAAAAGAAATGCAAACAATAGTGATACTTGTTATCTTCTACACTTAAGCATTATTTTATAATTAAATTTGTACCTTGCACATTTATTCTTTAAAAAGTACAGAAAATTTACTCTAAGTGTTAAAATTATTTAATAGAATTTTATGTAGCGGACCAGTGATGATATCTGCGGACCAGTAAATTCTCATGCTTGCTGGTCCTTGGGACCAGTGACTTTTTTTTTAGGAATTCTAACGCTGAATAGTATGTTTCTTGCATACCATATTCTATAGAAAGAATCTTGAAATAAACTTTAGTTAGGTAGATCAATTTCAGTATCCTTAAAATATCATTAAAATACAGAACAGATGATTTTCCCCCGTAGATCTTAATACAAGGAATTCTTTTGAGTGGCCCTGTAAATGAATCGATAATGCTCCACACTTCATTTTCATTACCGAATATGCCATAATAAACCACAATAATATATATGAATTTTATAGCAGTCTGATTATATTTATGCGAGATAGAGCATGAATAGACAAACTTACGAAAAGACAAACTAAATTTATAAGCACTTTCAACTATGTTGGAAAGTGCTAAAAACGTAATGATATTAACCTAATTTATGTGCGACTCAAAGCTATATCACATTATTAAAAATTAACTAACATCTAATTTCTCCCAGGCAGGCATTCTGCTTAATTTTTCGTAATTGGAATTATTTAAATGATTCATTTTTTTATCAGCTATGAAATGCGTTGCTAATTAACTGACGAAAGAAAAAAACGGAATCTATATTATAAAGGCCAAACGTATCTGTGCGTAACGCATACGTCATTTTGCGAATGGCAACACTTTCCTCTGTAATTTCGGTTTTGCAATTTTCGCTACTGAAAATTTTATGCTTCTAAACATCGCACATTTTAATTTTTTACACCGTTGTACTGAGAAAAAAAATGTACTTTTAAACGTAATTTGTTTGAAAGCTGTATCTCAATTTATTTTTGAGATAATTTTTTTATAGTTTTTAGTATCAATTTTGTAATTGTGGCAACACAATCACTCCATTTTCTCTTAAAATTTAAAAAAAAAAATTAAAAAACAAAAAAACAAAAGAAAGAAAGAAAAAGAAATTAAAATGCGCAAAATTTTCCCATGCAATCTCAATTGTGCAATTTTCGCTACTGCAAATGTTACACTTTTAAACATCGTACATTTTTAATTTTTATACCTTCGTATAAAGAAAAAAATGTACTTTTAATTGCAATTTGTTTTAAAGCTATATCTCAGTTAAATTTTGTGATAACATTTTTTATATATATATATATATATATATATATATATATATATAATTTTTAGCATCAATATTGTAATTTTGGCAACAAAAACATTTCATTTTCTCTTAATATTGAAAAAAAAAAAATGCGTACACTATTTAAAAAATATCGTCTGTTATAAAATCGGGTGAATTTCGGTTTTATTTCGTTTAATAATTTGGATAACGAGTTTTTATAGTATTTTGTTAATTTCAGCTTAAAATAATATTTGTTTGAGAATTAGACTGACTAATATAAGATGCATTTTTTACTTCAACTAATTTTGTAGATTTATTATAAATCAATGAAACAGTCCTTCCTTAAAGATTTTCTTCTGTCGAATTTCGACGGGTTCTACCTCGTATGTATAATGTCAAAAATGTAAAATGATAAAATAGTTTATATTATTGGAAAACATGTCTAAAGTTCTACAAAAAATTATTCATTGAATTAAAAAAAATTGACGAATATATTGCCAAAATTTCAAATAAATGAGAATAATTTAAGACCTTATTTGGAACTTTTAACATTCATAATTTGCCATTCAAAAATTACGCTAATGAAACACGCCATTTCCTTTCAACAAATGAAGATTTGAAAACAGTCTGAATTGCCATTGAAAGGCACTGTGGTGCAAAATAAAATGTTCTATATTTTCCGAACTAATGAATCAAACAAACTATACAGCTAAATCGGATTATCTTATGAACGTGCTTACTTAATTTCAAGGAAATCGGAGGCTTTTTACGGCAGTTATCGCAGAACAGACAGACGGACGGAAACCAAAAAATTTCGAGTCTCCAAAGTAAGCCTTCACTGATGTTTTGGCAATAAAAATTATTTAATTTTTTACCCTCTACTTTTAAAAGAGATGGAGAACTTCTGTTGCCACAATTACAAAATTGGTTATTACAAACTACAAAAAAATTAATCTCTCAAAAATAAATTGAGATACAGCTTTAAAACAAAATGTATTAAAAAATACATTTTTTTCCCTATACGATGGTGTAAAAATTGAAAATGCGCGATATTTAGAAACTTAAAAATTTGCTATAGCGTTATTTTCAAAATTGAAATTTCATTTCTTCTAATTGTTGCACGTAAGTTTAAATAAAATTATTATGTTTGTAATAAATTAATGGATTGAATAGATCACGTAAAAACGTGCTTATTTGTTTTTATTTCATCGTATCAAATCTTATCTATTTTGACACGTCAAATGAAATATTTTTTATATTTATTAAATTATTATTCATTTAAATTAAGAGCCGTTTCTGGTGATCAGTTTGGTCTCTTAAATTTATGTTAAGCTTGCCAATATTTTACTTTTATTCATAATTTTATTTACTTGCGTACCTTCACTAAATCTGCAGATTCTGATAGAGAAATCAACAAATCTATGCCATCAAGGCAACATTTAGGGGAAGATTCTGTTAATATTCTGTTCTGGTTGGCCGATTGACGAAGAAATCCTAAAATAGCGCCGAAAACCGCTTTTCATTTGTTAATTTAATGAAAAAATGCGTTTTGAAGGAGATATTTAACGAAACCCTGTGTGCGATCGCCGATCACACTTACCCACTTGTTAATGATGCAGAGTTGCCACTCTAATCTTGAAAAAAAATTCCCTGTATTTTCCCTGTACTGCAATGCATTTATTCCATGTTGAGTGCGAAAAAATATATGCGTGTATGAAGGCTAATTAGAAATGTTATAATTTGCCATTATCAAATTCCCTGTGTTTTATAGATTTTTTTAAAAATTCCCGAATTTTCCCTGTTTTGGGAGAAGATTTAAAATTCTCTGTGTTTTCCCGGCTTTCCAGGTGGCGTGGCAACCCTGTGATGTTACATCTGTCGAAACATGATGAAACTGATATGCATTTTTGAAGGCACATACATTTTGTAGAATATGCGCACACAGAATACAGTGGAACCTGTCTAAAGTGACCACCTTTCGGACAGGCTAAAATAATCACTATATAGAGGTGGTCACTTTATAAAGTGTCTTTCAAAATGACACATTAAAATATTGTCATCTCAAAAAATAAAATATAAATAAGGAAAAATGCACTTTATTAAGTAATAAATTGATTAATTAACAATAATAACCGATTCATTAATTTAAAATATGCGGAATAGAGGATAATTTACTTAAAACTCGCATTATTTCTTTTGAATACAGTTGAAATTCTGTAGTAATTGATTTAAATAGCTCATTAGGACAAGATATTCTGTAATTTATACGCATTTTTATTTTCATTGTAATTGGATTAAGGTAGGCCTATCCAACCTTTTACTAAGCAGGGACGCATCTCAGCTTTTGGCAAACAGTGAAGGGCGCCACAATTAATATGGCTCAAAACACGCAACAAAATTATCTAAGGGTACTAGTACCTATATATATATGCAATTTTATTTGGCTATAGAAGACATAAAGCCCCTATGGATCTGAAATACTACCATGTAAAATTCTTTTCAAAATCGTTGTAAATTTCGAATTATACGTTTTCCTCCGAGGAGTGATTCAAAACACTTTATATTGGAAGAAGCCAGAAAACAAAATCTCGCTTATTCGTTAAGATAAAAATTGTACATTAAAATAAAATGGTAACCAGCGATATTGTTAGATTTTTGGGGGACGCAAAAATATAGATTTATTTTGAGGGGTAAATTTGATGGTATGAAAAGTACAGAAACCAAAAAAGGCATGATATAGTGATCAATCTATGAGAGGTTCTAAAGAAAGCCTGGAAAAGAATGGAATTTCGCATGATTTTATAGATAAAAAGACAATTACCGAAAATTTTAAATTTCTGAGATAGAAAATGATAAGCCCTTTCTCATCGTTTAAACAGATGATGTGCCAGCGAAACAATTTTTGATGCGTGAAATACATTTGAAAAGGTTTTTAAAATATCTCAAACAAATATAAAAGATTTTTATTCTTAAAAAATGCTAATAATGCGCAATCTTCAAAAGAGCGCCAAGAAAACCTGCAAAGGGCGCCATGGCGCCGGGTTGGACAGCCCTGGATTAAGGTAATGTTTCTATGACTAGCGAAATAAACTTTCCAATAAAAATCATCTTAGACAAGTGCAATTATCATTACTATAAGAGACAAATCGGTCTCTTTTTACGTTAAGTAAATAGTAATTATAAGAGAGAAATTCCTGTACTTTTTTAATGAATGAAAATAAATTTCAGAAAATGACCATTTTAGACTTAATTTGAAAAATTTTCAGTATGCAGAAAATGGATGGTCACATTTTACAGGTTCAAATAACATTGACAATGTTGGGCTAATTGGTCACTTTACACAGGCAGACACATTAGGGTGGTCACATTTTGGGACAATTCTCATATTTTATATCAACACAAGTAAAATTTTCCAAAAGCGGTCACTTTAGCAGGTTCCACTGTATTTATTTTATTTACTAAAAAGTTTATTATAAGTTACTTACTGTACAGCTTATATTCAAAATATTAGAATAATTACCTTTTTTTTAGAAATTGAAAATATCGTTTGGTAATTTAATGTCTTTTAATGAAAATATGCAAACGATATTTTTATTAAGAACTTATTGTTGATTAAACTTACTTGTTATCTTAAATTTAATATCATTTTTGAAAAAATTAATTGCAAAAAAAATTATTTTGAAAAGTCAAAATATTAGAATATTTATTCAAGTGGTTCAAAATATTAGAATATTTCACATTAGTTCTCCTTTAATTATTACCAATTCTTAACTTGTGGCATCATTGATTAAATTCAGACTATTTTATTTAAAATCAGTATTCTTTTTTGCAGTTTGTTTCTTTTTCGTCTTAAAATGGGCCGTGTGAGTGATATTCCTGAATCTACTAAACTTCGTATGGTTGATTTGTATCGGCACGGTAAAAATCAATGTTTTATAGTGAATTATTTACATTGTTCGCAATCGAGCGTTAGTAAAATACTAACACAATATTCAAAAATTGGAAATTTTCAAAATAATCGCCGCAATGGTGGCCGAAAACCAAAAACATCTGCTAGAGATGACAGGAAACTGAAGCGTATAGTTAAGAAAAACCGTTTTAAAAGTGTGCGATTCTTGCACCGAAAATGGAAAGAAGAAGGAGTTGAAGTTTCTACATCGACAACATTAAGACGTCTCCATAAATTTAAATTTGAATCTCGTGTACCGAAAACAAAACCTCTCATGACTGCAAGACAAAAGCGTATAAGATTGAATTGGTGTAAATCAAGACGTTTATGGAGCAATGAAGATTGGAAAAATATATTATTTAGTGATGAAAGTATGTTTTGTGTTTCATATGGTAATCAAGGTATTCGAGTTTGGAGAATGAAGCAAGAAGCATTTGATAAAGAATGCCTTAAACGTTCCGTAAAATTTGCTGCTAGTGTCATGGTTTGGGGTTGTATGAGTGCAGAAGGACCTGGAAAGTTATGCATCGTCTACGAAAAGGTTAACTCTCTGATATATCAAGAAATTTTAGAATATTACATGATTCCATCATCAGAAGATTTATTTGAAGATGATTTCATCTTTCAACAAGATTTAGCGTCCCCGCATACCTCGGTGTCAACTAAGAATTGGTTCCGCCAACGCAACATTAAGGTACTTCCTTGGCCACCAAATTCACCAGATCTTAATCCCATCGAAAACTTATGGTGTATAATGAAGAAAAAACTTCAAGAAAATCCTCCTTCAAGTAAAACTGAGTTAGTGGCACGTACAAAGTCTATTTGGGCTAATATTGATAGAAATGTTTGTAAACACCTTGTATATAGTATGCAAGATCGATTGTACGCTGTTATGAAAGCTAAAGGGGATGCTACAAAATATTAACTACCATTTATTTCATATTCATAAGGTAATATTGCTGCGTAAAATAAAATATTCTAATATTTTGAACCAATCTAAATTTTATTCTAATATTCTGGTGTGTTTAAGGAAGCTGTATAACTAATTTATTTTGCTGTATTTTATATTTTATAAATGTTAAAATCTTATCTAAACATTCCAGATTTAATTTATAAGAAATTTAATTGCATTTACTTAGTATAAAAAATAAATAAATAACAAATAATTTTTTCTTATTACTTTTTCTCAATTATTCTAATATTTTGAATATGAGCTGTATTACATGAAATGCGTTTTCATATTGTTGAATTTGATATAATATTTCAACTTATTAAATGGTGCAATTTTGTTACGTTATTCTGAATGCATTGGAAATTACGCGTCCCACGAGACGCATAAAATCTATTCTTTTGAGTCTCGACTTTTTTTTTCTTTTTTTTTGGGGGGGGGGGAGGGGGGGCGTAATTTACGCGTTATAGCACATCAGTGGCATCGTTGAGTTTGGAGGCGTCCTTAAAAGTCTGCGGCAGTGTCACGCATATTCTGCCACGTGCATTTTAATAAACAAGAGTATTTTAAGTGAATTTTATACAGAAAAAAATCTGCCTTAAATATGAAGGAGAATCATAAAACTTTTAATTTAATAAAATTTTTAATTTCATTGTTTCTTCTACGAATTAAAACAAATGTTTTAATAATCAAAGAGAAATAATGAAAAAAATGGAAGACAAATTTTACAGGGTCGTATACTGTTTGTCATAAAAGAATAAAATTAAATAAATAGTAATACAATCTACCCAAATGGCAGCTTAGCAAGAATAACTTTTCTACTCCCTTTGATTTAGTAAGGAAGCTTTTAAATGCATTCTGCATCAATGCTTGACTGGGCAATCATTTTCAGAGATTGCAAACATTTGGGTTCAGTGGCGCAGCCAAGGGGGTGGTTTGGGGGTTAAAACCCCTCCCACAGCTAACAAAAATCGCTATAATTGCCACTTATATGAATCAAAACTTAGAATCTGCCGCTTTGTTGAATCAGACTTCATTTAATAAAGTGATTCAATTAAATGGTAAAAATTCTACTTAAAACTGAAAGTGCATATTACATGCATTAGTTAGGTAAAGATTGGCTATTTGAACTAAATCACTTTTCTGAGACGTATTATGCTAAAAGAATGGTGATTTTCTTCCACACACATGTTCTTTGAGTTTAAGTATTATACAAGGAATATTCTAATTAGTACTGATTCAATTAACCGGCAATTTAAATAAATGGCAAACATCTTTATCAAAAACTCACCCCCCCCCCCCCCAAAACTGAATTCTGGCTGTGCCACTGTTTGGGTTGTATCTAAAATCTTGCAACAAACATTCAACATGGTCAAGACAAACATGTTTTAAAACAAGAAAGAATATCTCAATCTATTTATTCCATCAAAATTACAATACATTCAATAAAGTATATTGGGTGAAAAACAAACCAAAGCTGAATTTTATTTATAACCTTATCAATATCAATAATGAAGATATAATAACAAAACTGGTTTCATATTAATTTTGTTTGTATTAAATGTGATGATATCATTAAAAATGACTGAATTTTGGTCAGTGACACAGTATAAAATCAAATGGATTCTGAATAAAGAAATGTCTAGCTCATACTTCTTTAGTTGTGAATGGTGGCATTTTCCAACACTTTTCATCATATCATATCATATTTCACAGAAATCAAAGCAAGTCAGTTGAAAATAGTTATGATATTTTCATATTATGAATGAACAAATAAAAATCGATGTTTGACCTTCAGAGAGATGAAATACATTGTATTTATGACTCAATAAATGGATTATAAATTTGGTTTCCTGAAGAAAAATTGTCTGTCTTGATACTTATTATCAACATCAAAAGTTTTTGTTTTGCTTCGAAACTGATTTGTGAAAAAAATAAAAGCAAGAAACAGACTATTAAACAAAATTTAGGAACACACATTTATACATCATTAATTCCTTCGAAAATCCTAATTAATCATCCCCATTATTCATGATTTTAATCTTCTGCATGGTTAATATTCTTAAATCATACCTTACAAACAGAAAAAAAATCTATAAACATGACAACTTTCTATTTAATTTTAATACTTTTTTTTTCTAATTATTTTAAATATATTTATAAGTTGACAGTTAAAAGTAGAAATTATCAAATGCTTTCTAAAATGCATTTTATTAAACTTTTTTAAGCATTTATTTTAAGGCCGAATACTTTGATATTCGGCATTCGGCAGGTCACTTAGTTTGATATTCAGCTAAGCCGAATATTTGGCATGATCAAATAGTTTGATATTGGGATAACCAAATATTCAGTAACATGGCCAAATACTGAATATTTGGTGCATCCTTAATATTAACTAATAGGTAGAAAAGTTTAGTTTTGGCCATTATTTCTTAAATCAGGGATACTTACATAATGAAAATTTGTCACTATGTGGTAAGTGACATCCTATGAGTTAAAAAAACATTTATTTCAAAACAAATAAATTTAGCTCTCCAAATTTTTAGTTAAAGCACACACATACAGCAATGTTTTTACCATGTTTCAGGAAAATTCATGTTGGTCTATTTTTATAATGGCCCAGCCTCCATTGCTGAGTGGTTAAAACACCAATCTGAAGCCTGCTTGTCTGTTGCCAGAATCATACGATAATAAAATCCCTGACTCTATTCAACTTCCAATTTCTACTAAAAAAGATGAAGCAATTCACCTAAATATGTCATGTGTAGTAGTTGTCATGTACATTTTCCTAAAATATTTAACTTTCATTTAAGTTTGCTTATATATTATTTTTGTATCTTACTATACTTGTGCATACATTTTTCTCTTTCGTAAGATAGTGTCTTTCACTTTGTTCACTGAGGGGGATACTCTGTGGTGATCTTTAAATGAAGTTTCCAAATGGCAATAAACATGTCATTCTGTGAGTTGTAAGGCAACCCTCCAGTGTACAGGGTACAGGTGGAATGAAAAAAAAAAAAAAAAAAAAAAAGATTTGCTGTTGGAATATGAAAAATTTTGAATAGTGAATTATTTTTGAAAGCAGAATAAAAGCTTAATATTTAGATAATGCTGTGGAGTCATATTTATAGTATTTATTGAAATAGTTTCTGGGTAATCACTTTAATATCATAAAAGGCGAGGAACATGCTCTAAATATTAAATTATAATTTTTTTTTTGTTTACATCTTTGTTCGTTAAATCAACAACTGTTAATATAATAATTACATTAAATAATATATTAAGCATATACTTTTAGAGTTGATTTAATCACCTCAAATTACAGTTCACAGATGCGAGAATCTCCAATAACCATGATTTGCTTCTTTATAACAAAACTTCACCTGAATATAGAAACAAATTTCTGACCTATAATTTAACAAGAGCAAACATAATGGCTAACTTTAGCATCAGAGGAAACAAAATGTAATAACGATTTTGCCATCTGTTACTATGTAAATGAAACAATTGTTTGGTTTGCGGAAGTGAGAATTTATTGTGTGACACTACTTTCCGTATTCAGAAACAAACAAAAATACAAAGAAAATAACTATGCTCTGGAGATAGCAGTTGCTAGAACAGTCATTATCAATGTAGAATTCAGACACCTTTTTCCTGGGAGGGATTTATTTGGTTCTGGGAGGATGGGAAATGTTGCATTTTGTTTTTCAGAATGGTCTAGCCTGCAGCCCACCTATTCATTTTTCCTTCCCTTCTTAATGGAAAAAAAAATTTAATCTAACATTTGGAAAAAAAAAATCATTTACCTTTCTCATTTCTTTAAGTGCATTAAATCTCTTTAAAGTTTATGCCAGATCATTTTGCAGTCGTTATATCCACTATAATGATCATATTGAAAGCAAATAATACTGCATATTTCTCATCTTGTCAGCAGTTGAAATAAGAAAAAAGGGAAACAAATTTTAGACTGTTTCATGAAATAATAGCTATCAAGAAATATTTCCAGGACAGGTTCCAGGATTTTGACTCCCTAAAACTTGCACCGTTCAACAACCACATAGATATTGAAGTAAGAGAGGTTGCTCAAGATTTTACAGTTAGTCATCTTCAGGCAAATTCATTTTACCAGACTAAGATGAGTGATGCCCTTGAAAATTTCTAGAAATCGCAATACAATTCAAGCGAATTCAATAACAGTTTTAGTCTGTTTAAATTCACTCTCCATATGTTATTGCTGTTTAGCAGTACAAAAATAAGTTATCAAATTATAAGTGCTTCACTGGAATTGATCCTGAGACTTTGCTTTATTGAAATTACAGAGAACATTGATAAAATTGTATGAGGAATGTAATGCCAATCATCACATTGATTTCTCAATTGCAAAATGAGTAATTGATATGGTGAAACAAACTAAAATGGTACATTAAACAACCTTTAATATAGATTTTAATAAAAGTTTTTGAATAAAATTTGCAATTTGTTTTCATTATGGACTGTCTTTGGCCCTCACATTCATATCCTAAAGTTTAATTGGCCTTCTGATAATTAAAGGTAGGACCATAACTGTTTTATATGATCACCTTCTGCTTTAACAATGATAACTTTCTTCGAATGATTCCTTTGACACCAACTATTGTACTTGCCGACAATGATGTTGGTAAAACTGAAAAGTATTATTTTATGCTTGTTTATATAGGTGATTATCTCCAAACAGGCCAAAATAGAAGTCATGAAGGAGTGATGAATTTTAACAAAATGCCTATTAGCTTTGTTTACCATTAGGACTGGGCGATGTCTCAATTTCTATATCGTGATGCATCGCCTGAGTAAAATCACGATTATTCTGATGCATCGTGGTGTTACTTCTGTTACAAGTGGTAGTTCGTAGTTTATTCACTTTTCAGTTGCCAACAAAATTATCGCTATTTTCTTTTAATTTATACATTTATTTAATAATATACTTTAATTATTTTATGGGAGAGGAATTAAGAGTATCTGCAGTTGAGCAGATTGCTGCCACTGATTGCTACTGTAATCATGAATTTCTGCTGCTATTTTAGATCATTTATATAAAATAAATTTATGAAATAACACAAACATGTTACATAAAACAAACAGATGGAACTGACATATTTGTGATAGACATAACACAAAACTATACTTTTAAAAAGAAGTTGCCTCTGTCCTCAGAATTTTTAACACCTCATACATTGTCCGAAAGAGGGGGGGGGGGGGGCATCCCTTTGATAAAATTTTCGGGTTTTTCATGATCTTTTGGCAAAGTTTGCATTTTTTTCATGGTTTTTTGACAAAATGAGACTTTTTTCCTAACTTTTGACGAAAACTGCTGGTTTTTTCACGATTTTTTGAAGAAATTTGCCTTTTTGTGTGATTTTTTGAAGAAATTTGCAGCTTTTTCATGATTTTTAAAGGAAATTTGCCGTTTTTTGGTGATAAAATGAAGAAATGTTCCTTTTTTTGCGATCTTTTAAAGAAATTTATCCTTTTTTTTCACCATCTTTTGAAAAAAAAATTGCCGTTTTTTCGTGATTTTCTAACGAAAACTGCCGTTTTTTCGTGATTTTATGAAGAAATTTTCCGTTATTTAGGTTTCTACACCGGTCTTACACCGGCATTAGACATCGCGAGAACTGATGTCTGGCGATCGGCGTGACGCATCGCGAAACTGAAGCACCGGCAACTTAAATAATTTGTAAATTGATCATCCTTCCTTTAGATTAGGCTGCAAAAAAACCATTATTAATGCACAGAATCGTTGTGTCAGTTTCAAAGTACTTCCTTTACTGTTTGAGCAGCAAATAGAAATAATGATTAAAAGAAAAAGAAACAAAAGCAAAATACCTTATTAGGATGAGCGAACTCTACTAGTCCACTCAAATTACAATTTGTCGTACGCTTTACAAAAAAACTATTCAATATTTTAACTTCAAATTAAACACAAAAATAAATTATGATCTGTAGATTTGCAGAATATAATTTTTTTTACAGTAAAACGTTAAAAAAATTATTTTAATTAATTTATTTTACATGAATTTCCAATACGGAAGCATTTTAGCGAATAAATAAAAAATGAAACGCGTATATTTTCAGAAAAAAAAGTTTAAATCATGGAGTAAATAATTATAGATAGAATCATGATTAATTTATTAAATAAAACATGTTTTCATTATCCCGCAAAATCGTTTGCACAGATGACACTTAAACATTTTAAAAGAATTGTATTATGGATTTTGTTTTTTGTAAACTGGCAACAAAATAATTGTAAACAAATAAAATTAATTCTTAAATTTGTTATATAAATGAAAAATTAAAAGATCTGCGTGAAGTTGTTGGTTCAAGCTCTTTATAAATATTTTTGCGAAGGTCGTATTGTGGCTAAATAATATCGACTCATTAATCAGAAGGATTTTATAGAAAAATAAGACTTTAATAAGTTCGCAAACACAACAATAATTATTCGTGAAAACGTCACTGCGAGAATGAGAGAGCGCTTCGTTAAAAGGTAATTCCATTAATTGAGTTGCCATTCGCAGAAAGTAAACAGTTCTCCCACGCGGAGAGAATTACAGCAATTCTCATACGCTAACATGTATAAAAATGAAGAAATTAAAATATTTTACAGTTGAAAATTCATAGTATCAATGAAAGCAGATTTCAAATGTTTTTTCCAGAAAATAGGATTTTGAAGAAGTAACTTTCTTCAAGCTTTCTTCAAATATATTATTCTAAAATAGCTATCAAAGATTATCGGATGTTGATTACAAAGATTGGAAACATGCATATTTCAAACAATTAAAAAACACCAGTGGCTACTTGAAATTGTAAAAACATCTTTAAAAGAGCTTTTAGTTGAAAATTAAAAAAAAATTTGTAAAAGTTTGCTTCGAAAATATCTTATGCCAGTTTTACATCATAAGTAAAAAATTAAAATGCACCTAAACATAAAATAACGTTTTTGTTTAATAAAGATGCAAAAATAATAATAAAAAAAATATATTGTTACTTTCAAATATCTGTTTTATAAAATAATGCTTCGCGAATCCAAACAAAGCATGGCTTTTGCTAGTTTTACTTACAATTAAAAAAATAATTGGTACTTTTGTTGCTAATTGGACAATTTTTATCAAATTTTCAGCAAGTTGTAATAGTAATGAATTAGGCTGTGTATTAATTATCAGGGCCGTAGCAAGGTGTTTTGAGGCCCCCCCCAAAAAATATTACTTTGGGCCCCCCCCCCCCCCCACATTAAACTGAATTTTTTGAGAAATATTTAAAGTTATATATTGAAGTTTCGATATGAGTTTCAAATTATAATAATGTAATGAACAAATTTAATAATTAGCATAAGTATTTAAAATTATTATTAAAATTATTATAATTTTCATAACTCTACAAAAATAAGACATAAATATGCATTGCTTAAGGATCAATTAATAACGTTAAAATGAAATTTGTCTAAACAATTTTACAAATAAGCACACGACGCTAGGATTTTATTACAAAGTATAGGAATTAAATAGATTACATAAATACATAATTCCAACAGTTTGCTATTTAAGGGGCTACTTCAGTTGCGCAATAAGACCCATTCGCTAATGCATGGAAGAATAGAATAGAATACTATGCAGGCATGGGATTTTTCCGCAGATTCAGGATTTCCTGCATTTTTTGTTATTTTCCGCTTTTCTGGTTTTTTATATCTTCCAATGATTGCAGAAAAAGCATGACTTTCTTCAAAAGATCGCGAAAAAAGCGCGATCTTCATTTTAAAAAATCGCGGAATAAAAAACGATTTTCGTCGAAAAATCCCCCAAAAACGCTATTTTTGTGAAATGATAGCAAAGAAAACGTTATTTTCGTTGAAAGGTAGCGAAAAATGCTATTTTTGTCAAAATACCGCATGAAAAGCTCGATTTTTGTCAAAATAACGCTAGAAAAGCGCGGTTTTCTAGCGTGCAAAAATCTTGAAAAAACACGATTTTTGCATAAGATCGTAAAAAAATCAAGATTTCTGTCAAGATGGCAAGAAAAAGAGATTTTCGTTAAAAAATCGCGAGGCAAACGCAATTTTTGTCAAAAGATCACGAGAAAAACGCGATTTTCGCCAAAAGATCGCGAAAAAAATGCTATCTTAAGAAAAAAATCGCGGAATAAAAACGATTTTCGGCGAAAGATCCCGAAATAAATACTATTTTCGTCAAAAGATCGAGAAAAAACGATATTTTCGTCAAAAGGTCGCGAAAAATGCTATTTTTATTAGAGAGAGACAGCGAGAGAAACGCGGTTTTCGTCAAAATAACGCAAGAAAAACGTGAGTATCATAAAAAAAAAAACTCAAGAAAAACGGATTTTCATCATAAGACCGCGGGGAAAACATTACTTTCGTCAAATAATCGCAATAAAAATATTATTTTTGTCTAAAGATTGGAAGAAAAACGAGATTTTCGTCAAAAGATCACGAGAAAACCGCGATTTTCGACATAAGATCGTAAGAAAAACCGCGATTTTCGGCATAAGATCGTAAGAAAAATGCTATCTTAAGAAAAAAAAATCGCGGAATAAAAAACTATTTTCGTCGAAAGATCCCGAAATAAATACTATTTTCGTCAAAAGATCGCGAAAAAGACGCTATTTTTGTCAAAAGGTCACGAAAAAATGCTATTTTTATTAGAGAGAGAAACGAGGCTTTCGTCAAAATAACGCTAGAAAAACGCGAGTATCATAAAAAAAAAATCTCGAGAAAAACGCGATTTTCATCACAAGACCGCGGGGAAAACACTACTTTCAACAACAGATCGCAATAAAAATACGATTTTCCTCAAAAGGTCGCGAAAAAAAAAAACAATTTTTATCAAAATACCGCGAGAGAAACGCGGTTTGTCAAAATAACGCTAGAAAAACGCGATTTTCATTAAAAAAATCTCGAGAAAAACGCGATTTTCATCATAAGACCGCGAGGAAAACACTACTTTCGTCAAAAGATCGCAATAAAAAATACCACTTTTGTCTAAAGATTCGAAGAAAAACGAGATTTTCATCAAAAGATCGCGAGAAAACCGCGATTTTCGGCATAAGATCGTAAGAAAAACCGCGATTTTCGTCAAAAGATAGCAATAAAAACACGATTTTCATTAAAAGACCATTAAAAGACCTTTGAATTTTCCTCAAAAAGATCGTAAAAACGCGATTTTTGTCAAAAAGATCGCAAAAAATGCGAATTTTCGTCAGAAGGATTGCAATTAAAACGTGATTTTCGTCAAAAGATCGCGGAACAATGTAAATTCCGTCAAACGGTTGCAGAAAAAATGCAAATCTCGCCAAAGAATTGCAGAAAATTTTTCCTAATATTAATGTTTTCAACAACTTTTTTTCGCAGCTGAGTGGCAAATTAAAACATTAACTACCATGTTTGAATAACTAATGTTTTGAGTGAAAATTTGTTAAAATTTAAATTGGACAACTAGCAGTGTAAATCATTGCATCAGAAGTATGAATTTAAAATAGAAACTTTCATTTCATAACTACTTTTAATATTTCCATAAATGGATTCACTTTGACCATCCCCCCCCCCACTCTCAAATAAAAAATAAATAATATAAAACAGGATTTAAACAAAAATACTGACAATTTTGTTGCGAATAAAGTAACCTTCTTAATTATCTATACGTGCGCTATTTAAAATAATTTCTCATTTTCCGGTTCACACGCTTTTCCTCTTATTTTTTTTTTTTACTTTTTGGATTGGTTAGTATTGTGCAGTTAATGTGAAGAATGACCTATTCTTTAAGAACATAATATTCCAACGTTTCAAAAGAAAACACCTTTTGTCGCTAGCAGCTCTATACACAAAAACCCATGGCCAAAAAGAGAGGGGGGGGGGGATCGAGTAAGAAAATAAGGATTTCCAGTTTCTGCATTTTTGATATCTAAATAAGTTTTTTTGATAAAAACAGGGCCCAATTAAAGCTATGGGAGCCCTGGAGTAAACATCACTCTGAATCCCCCCCCTCTGGGCCTTCTATCTATCTGGAGATTTTTTTTATGAATAATGTAGAAGTGGCGAGCACCAAAAATAAAAAATAAATAAAACAGATTGTATGCATGCATAAATTTTGGTACTCGATACGGCTCACATCTATATATGAGATACCAAAAAATTGGTCACAGCTTTAATTAAGAATATTACTTTGATAATTATAGAAAAAATGATAAATTGGTTGACATAAATATTTCTTTGCAAGCTTTTATTTTTCTTACCTACGTACATTTACAAGATGTCTAAAAAAGAAGGTTCAAAATTGGTCATAATTAATAATTTTAACTTATCACGTTAGGAGGAAAAAATTCTTTTAAAAGCTATAGGATACTATGTTGTTATAATCAGGGCCTGACTAAGTAAAGCCCATGCAACTCAACTGCATCGGACGTCGGGGCTCCCGATTGAGGAGGCCCCCTCAAGAGCAAATATATATATTTTTTTGTAATGGCTAACTAATAAAAAAGGCCAAAAGTCACCAAAATTTTTTATTTACCTATTTATTTTTAACTTTATTGGGGCTCTTTTCTCATCTCTCCTGTGCTTTCGAACCTCATGCCCCCCTCCCGCCCCTTCTCTAAATGTAACAGTTACATCACAAGTGTATTTACATTTTAATAGTTCACATTTTTCTTATAGTTCTTAAAAATGTATTCGATGGTTTCTTAAAATTATCTTTTTTGTGCTATTCTGTATACAAATGCGAATAGTACTTGATACGAAATTTACGTATACAGACAATTATTATAAAGTTTAGTTTTAGACAAGTCTTTTAATTTAAGAAAAAATCCAAAAGGTAGAAAGGGAGGCCTCCCCGAATAACGTTTACCCCAGGGCCCCTTACAATCTAAATCGGGCCCTGGTTGTAATAAAATTTTAATCATTTGTTTTCTAATGATATAGTTTGTTTTCTGCGTATGTGGAGGGAATACTAGAAGCAGAGAAGAAAAGGTAAACCACACTCCCTTCCTAAATGTTTGAAAACATATGAATTTTGGTCACTTTTGGCACATTTTAAGCATTTGGCACCCTTTAATGGAAATCTTGATTATTGGGGGAGGGGGGGGGGCTCTTAAAAAGAGGTACCTGGGGGGACTTCCCCGCATGCCCCTGGACAGGGCCAGACTAATGCAGGGGCCCCCCCGGCTCGAGGGGGCCCCCCAAGGACAAATATAAGTTTATAAGTTTTTCATTAAGAGTGTCAAATAATAAAAAATGGTCAAAAGTGACCAAAATTCTTCTTTTTTTATCAGTTATCTCTCCTCTTATTCTCTGTTTTCATACCCCATGTCCCCTTAAAGCCTCATTTTATCTTTATATCGATGTAATCGAAGAAAGAAATTATTCTATAGTTTCTTTAAGTTACCTTTCATTTACAAAAAAATTTAAGATAAAAGGGGGCCCCCCTAATAATGTTTGCCCCAGGGCCCCCTACTGTCTAAGTCGGGCCTTGCCTCTGGATAAGAAAAGGTGAATTTGAAAAAATAAAAACATTATTTAAAAGAAGTATTTTCTTAAATTTTCAAAACAAATAAACTTCAGTAAAAAGGTCGATAGAATTGGTTAGGGGCCCCCTGGCTTTGTCGGCCCCCCCCAAATGGGGGGTATGGGGGGCGGTCGCTACGGCCCTGTTAATTATTCATTAAAGTATAATAAGTTCTGAGAAAATTATAGTCCCTACAAATATAGCTCACTATTAGAATAAAGGGGAAAAAAACATGTATGATCTGCAGTTTGTTTATTTAGTTCGGAGAAGTCAGACGATAAGAGAATCACATATGCTTTCCATCCACTGATAATCTTTTTTTTTTGCAATTCAAAAAAAGAAATTGCATAGAATTAAAGAAAAGAGCATTTCTTTAAAATATTTATAAACCAGAACAATGTTTGTCATAATTTCATGAACCGGAACATCATTCAGTGTTGAATTCAAACACTTTTCTGCGGGAGGGACTTCAGTGGCTCCGGGAAGGAAATTGTACTTTTTGGCCATTGAAAATGCAAAATTTAAAAATTTCCAGAGAGGACATTTCATTGCTCCGGGGAGGGTGGGGTGAATGTGCATTATCATTAAAAAATAGCTAAAATAGAAGTTCCTTACTAAAAATGAAGTAATTTTTAGAAAATCATAATCAGTAATAAAAGAAAGTATTTCTTACTAAAACTAACAGCATCAGTTGCTATTTAAATTATTATATTGATTACAACAGCTTTGGAATAACAAAAGTATTTCATGGGGAAAATGTACATTTGACATAAGACATCACCGAATTGTCTCATATGCACATCGTGATCAAGATACTGCCGGCTGATCATTAAAAAAAAAAAGACATGCAATCGAGAATGTGATTTGATTGTCATTCAATTTGGATAACACCGATCAGCGCCGTGCGAAAGAGGGGAGGGAGCGGAAATTTAGGAGGCACCAAATGTATATTACCAGCATTATTTTTTGCTCTATTACTAGAAAAAGTAGGGGTGGGGGGCACTAAATTGAAACTTTGCCCCGGGAGAAGTTCTCTTCGCACGCCCCTGACACGTTGTCTAAATGAGCAGGGAAAAGTTCGATTGCGAACTATGTACTTATCATAGGTCACTTGCACAATGCGTACGAGACATCGTAGCAGAAACCAGTTACGCCACATGCTGCGATCTCCGTATTAGGAATGTTTCATGAGAGGGTTTGAAGATCGTATGAGAAAACTGGTCTTACTCATCATCGATGCGATCTCCGTATGAGTGATGATACTTCCATGCGAGCGTTGGAACATCGGAGGTGAAACCGGTCTTGCATATCGGTCTCGTTCATCATCGATCTGGGCTGCGATACATCGCTAAAAGAAAGATCAGAAAACCGGTGTGATGATGTACGATTTAAATCGATATCTCACGATGTATCGCCCAGTCCTATTTACCATAATCTGAATTATAGTCCATAATCTGAATCTTTAGCATAATCTGGGTTTTAACTATCTAAATACTTATAATTCAGTAATAATTTAAAATTCTTAATATTTATCTGTAATCAGTAGAGTCTTATGAGGAAGGCTTAGGACCTCATCACTCTCCCATCAGATTACTGAATACATAAATATTAGAAAAATATCAATTATTACCAGGAGTGCAGTCATAAAAAAAGCAGAGGATATATGCTCAGGGCAAAGAGTATACCCTAGAATACATATACTATAGCTTTCTTGAAAAACAGAGGGTATATAGTTTTCCTTTTAAAAAATCCAGAAAATATATGGCATATACCCCTGTATAACTTCCACTACATCTCTGATTATTACTATTTAGATCATCTCAATTCAGATTATGATAAACAAAATAAATGGGCATTTTGTTAAAATTCATCACTCCCTTATGACTATTATTTTGGCCTATTTGGAGAGAATCATCCATATATGTATTTAAAAAGTTGCCAAAAATTGTACATAAATATAGCTAAATGGCTTCTTTACATTATATAAACAATAAAAATATTGAAAAAATTGTGTGTATGAAACACGCTACAACGAATAATTGGCCGGAAAATATGTATAAAAATTTTCCTTCACTTGCCAAGGTCATTTTCCCTTTCTCTGAAGGCCCCTTTAATAAAGGGACTGTCCCAATATTTACATATATATTTAAATACAAAAAATATTACGAGCAAAAAGTTCTTTTTTTTCTTTCATTTTGTTCACAACAGCATAACTTTTTTATTAGCAGCGACTTGCCGTATTTTACAAACTTTAATCCGTTTTGATACATTTATGTACAGGCTACAAAACAAAAAAGACATTGCGCAACATTTCAACGAAATTAGAAAGAAAAAAAATTCTATAAAAGTTGTGTTTCTATCAAAAGTTTTCTGTAATTCTTGAATTTTTTCTATTTCAGACAAATGAAAATTATGAAATTCCCAAGCAAAAATTAAAAAATATGCTTTGTCTAAAGAATTTTAACATTAAAATACTTATTTAAGTCACAACATCATTGGGCTTGCAAGAGTTCCTTAAAAATTGAAATAATTAAGAACTTTTGCGAATAAAACATCAAAAGTAGGTTACGCGATCTTAATAAAAGTTTAATTTGAAAGGAGAATGAAAAACTGAAAAGAAACATTAATAAATATAAGCTACTGACCTCCACTACTGTTAACAGAAGTCATTTTTGAAAATTGTACGCGAAAACAAACAATTATTGAGTTAATTTTTTCTCCTGACTTATTAACAACACACTTTCCTTCAATGTTCACATCAGTAAACTAGTGAACTACACAAAATTCAGTTTTTTCGTCTGGTATCGTTGACATAAAAAAGTGTGGCCAACTTTCAAGATTAATTTTACAGTGTTTATTTATTTAACAAAAAACTATCAGGTAAGACTAATCTTAATATTTATTTTTTTATTAAGCTGTTTATTTACAAAATTAGAAGTTTAAAAATAGATTAAATTATTTTTTTATGAAAATATTCGATTAAATAATATTAAATAAATTCGATATGTAAATATTCGAAATAAATTTTTTCGAAAGACTCCTTTCAGAGGACAGCAACCAACCAATCGAACCAACCGACCAACGTGATAGTGGTGTAAACAAACAATTTCATAATTTTGATGTTTATAAGAAACAAATAGTACTTAATTATACATCTTAGTTTATCATAATGCCGCTCCCTGCTGCTTTATTAGCAAGGCTTCAAAAAAGAGGAATCGTCAAACCTGCAGAACCAGGTATTTTAAACATATCCATTCACCCAAATACTTATTCCATACTCTTTTTGTTTGTGTTTTAATTTCTTTTTTTCTTTGTATGTTTACATGTATGTGAAATAAGAAAAGCATAGGAAATTTTTTAGAAATATTTTAGGGATTAAAAGTGAAATCTCAACTAATATTTAAATATGTATGACCACTGTTGTTTCACCGCGTTCTCAGAATGAATCTTTTTATTTAAAATAAGTTTCGTAAAATACATTTCAAAAGCTCCGTTGAAATAAGAGCTTTATTAAGTTCTGTAATTTCAAATTTATCATTCACAGAAAACTCTGTTTTTCAGACATTTTACTTTTTTATGAGCATGTTTCTTTTTGTATTAAGGTATAAGGGTCATTTTAAATGTAGGGTGGGTCATTCCAAAAATAAAGGTCCCTTTTGAGAAATTTTTTTTTTCAAAAAATTTTTCATCTGAAATAAAAATATCTTTGAGAGGGTTGAATACATATTCAAGAGTAGAAATTGAATATCAGCAGCACACTTTTTAAAAAATATTTATCACTACACTTAGAAACACAGACACATTCACTGAAAAATGTCCCCTGTGTTACCATATTTTAAATAATCTTCTCATATTTTCTTATTAAAATAGAGAATTGCTTTTACAATATTAACACTTTGATATAAATGTTCATTTTCAGTGCCATATAGTTTTTTGTTTATGTATATATTTTTTCATGATATAGGCATATTATGTCCCCTGTGTTAGCCTTTTTTGTATTCTCCCTGTATAAAACTTTATATTACTTGGTAAAAATTACTCCAATGTAATAAAATTATTGTAAAACTTATTTATACATATTAGCCAGTGCATATTATAAAACTGATTCATAAGAAAGTTTTTTCTTTTGTTCTGATAAAAGAAATGTCAGTAACACAGGGGACAATAAAATAACAAAGGGAACATCCTAATTGAACATAAAAAATTTAACAATCTTAAAAGTGTACTTATGTATTAATTAAAAATGTATTTCTGATATAGACCAACAATTGCATTAAAAAACAGGATATTCTATTGCATTTCATTTTTAAACTTGGGTTTTTTGTCCCTTAACAACATGGTTACCAATATCATGGTAACACAGGGGACTAGTAACACAGGAGACAAAATGAAATAAATTATCACCCAAGTATTACTATTTTCATAGAAACAATATAAAGTTAGATGGAATATTTTCTTTTAACTAAGACATACAATTTAAATGCCAATAAACTAGAAAATTAATAATTAATCAAAATAAATCAATAGTAACACAGGGGACACACAAAAAACACACCCACCTTCAAAAATCACTTTTACTTAGATAATATTCTTCAAGATTTAACAAATGAGGTAAATGACTACCTAGGATGAATGCTAGCTCTAAAAGTACATGAATGACTATTGTTAACGACATTTAGGTTGCAAATTCTTATTTTAATATTAAGATAAAGGTGGCGGTAACACAGAAAACAAAAATTAAGGGACACATGAATTTTTCTTATAAAATGAAAAAAAAATATTTAAAGTATATAAGGTTAATATAAAGACTACAAAGATATAAAAAACATCCTGAAAGATAACTTAAACGATACATATAGTAAAAAAAATAGGATTTAAAAATCAAAAATTATTCTTGGGGCATGGCTTTTTACAGGACACAATTATTAAGAAAGTTATTTGAATAACAATAAATGGAATTTATCTCAAATTTAAAAATTGCATTAAAGAAAAATATCTTTAAAATATATTTTCCAATATTTAAATTTAATTTTGAAACAAAATTTTAGAAAATATAACAATACAAAGTGTTGGGACACCAAAGGGTGCTTTATTTTTGGAATGACCCAAGTGTAGTAGTAAAGGACACCTTTAAGGAATTTCCTTAAAAATTGCTTTTTAATTAATAGTTATTATGTTCCAGTTACTAAATAACAGAGTACATGGAATATAAACATGAAAAAATGGGAATATTGACATGGCTGTTAATTTTAAGATGTAAATACTCACAGTAGAACATATTTAAACATTTCGCTATTTCGAAAAAAATTAATAAGAAAATTTCCATTTCTCTTTTAATACTGAGCCTAAAAATTTTAATTTTTACTTAAAATTACTCTTAAACTGTAAATAACTTCTATGAGTAGTTAAATTAAAAAAAAAAAAAAAAAAAATCAAAATTTAAAAAGATGTTATTAATGGAAAATATTCTAAATTACTTTTTATTTGGAACTGCTAGGCATGAAAAACTTAAATATATAATAAAGTTATCGTTATTAATTTAAAAGAACAAATCATTCTGTTTGTGTGCAATAGCTAGTGGAAACTACAGCATGTACGAGGCTCATATGTTTTATGAAGATAGTCCAAAGCCTCTCCTAATGTATTTGAGCCTTAGAATTTTACAATTCTTGTAATTATATCAGTTATTAATTAAAATCAAAGCTCACACTCATCAAAAAGTCATTTTAAAAAATCTCTGATTGAGCAAATAAATGCACATGCGTACAAACTCATTTACAAATCAGAAACAAGCCAAGAAGCATTTCCAGCTGTATTTCTGGGTTTTTTTTTTAATCTAAACTAGCATACGCAGCCCGCTTCGCCGGGCTTAATTTGAAAGTTTATTTAATAATTTATGTGTATGGTACGCTTCTCTCTCAGCTGGCGACGGATCCCCCGGTGACTCTACGCTTCTCTCTCAGCTGGCGACGGATCCCCCGGTGACTCTCCCCGGACCATCGGCACTCCACGTGCGTCGGGTGAGCGTCAGAACAAACTTTCAGCATATACATATGGGTGGTTGTACTTGAATGCACAGACCTGCGCGTTTTTTTCTATCTTGCTTTTATACCTCTGGACCGAGTTGGCGCATTGCCAAGATTTGCTTCCTCTGGACCGAGTTGGCGCATTGCCAAGATTTGCTTCCTCTGGACCGAGTTGGCGCATTGCCAAGATTTGCTTTCCCCTGTGCCTCAATTAATTAATTATCCTCAGAATTCCTTTTATTTATAGAGATTGACCAAATCTTTCAGTACAATTAAGATTAAAAATATGGTCCAAAATATCAGATTTTCATGTTTCAAATGCTGCAATAAATTTAAAAAAATGTCGCAATTAACACTTTGAAAGAAAATTTTCAAAAAAGGTCTTTTTTCCTGATAGGTAATGATTTTAAGTTTTCATAATTATTATATCACATTTAAGATGAAATCATGTTATTTCCGTATCACTGATACATACATATTGTAATAAATTTTGTATTCATGCATTTTTTTTCATAAGAATGCAACAGCTATTGCATTAATTTCTGAATATTTATAAAATTTGTTCTAGTATGAATGCTCCTCATTAGTTGTGTTTGACATGCAATTTCTAAAATGTTTATTTCAAGCTATGGAACTCTAAAAAAGGTCAATTTGATTTTAAGCTAAGTCCCCCTTTGTAATGAAGTTGATTTTTGTAAATTACATCTGGTTTTAAAGAAAGTGCTTTCCAGCACTGTTACTCCTGTAGTAGGTGTGTGGAAACATAGAACCATATTTATATGAATTAGGGATGCACCGAATATTTGGTATCTATTTGGTATTCGGCCATGTTACTGAATATTTGGTTAGGCCAAATATCAAACTATTCGATTAAGCCGAATATTGGGCTTGGCCGAATATCAAACTATTCAGCCAAATCCAATACTTAATAAAACCTTTTAAAACACATATTTAAAAACTCTTCACAATTTCTACTTTTAACTGTCAATTTATAAAAATATATTTAAAATAGTTAGAAAGAAAATCATATTTAAATGAAATAGAATGTTTTTACATTATTTATTTGCTGTTTGTAAAGTATAACTTAAGAAAATTAACCATGACAAGGATTAAAATGGTGATTTAATAGGATTCTCCTTAGGAATAAATGATGTACAGATGCAAGTTCCTAAATTTTGTTTAGTAAATAATCTGTTTCTTGCTTTTCCCAAATAAAAGTTCTTCAACAAGAAAGAAAAACTTTTGAGATTAGTAATAGTCATCAAGGCAGACAATTTTTATTCATGAAACCATAATCAACTTATTGAGTCATAAATACATTGTATTTAATCTCACTCAAGGTCAAACTTGTGATTTTGTTTGTTGCTTTAACAATAAATAAGATATCATAACTATATTTTCAACTCACATGCTTTGATTTATGTAAAATATGATATGATGGGAAGGGTAAAAATGCCACCATTCATAAGAAAATAACTATGAACTAGACATTCCTTTATTCAGAATTAAGTTGAAAGTGTTTGCACTTTATATTGAAAAAAATCTGCCTTGAGTTATTTAAAAAGGACAATTATAAAACTGTAATGTTTTCTTCGACCATTTTTTCATTATTTCTCTTTGATTTTAAAATGTTTGTTTTGATTCGTAGGAGAAACCATGGAATTAAAAATTTTATTAATTAAAAAAGTCTCATAATTGTGCTTCTTAAATAACTCAAGGCAGGTTTTTTCAATACTAAATTTTCTTATAAAAACCTCTTATTTCTCAAAATGTAAGTTTCTTATATATTAAATATTATGTAAAATTGTTTTAAAAAGTAACATTTTAATACCTTTAAACTTTGAAATATAAAAATTATTTAGGAAGCCGAATTTTCAGTATTCAGCTGGTTAAATATTTAGTATTCAGCCCAACAATTACTATTCAACTCACTGAATATTCGATATTCGGTTCACCTGTTGGTCGAATATTCGGCTTTCGATATTCAGCCAAAATCACTATTCGGTGCATCCCTAATATGAATAAATATTAACAGATTATGTGTTCATTATTTGAAGTTAGCTTTTATAAGATTATCTCTTCAGTATCCAAAGATTTAATTTTATTAATTATAACATTTAGAAATTGAAGAAGAAGTTATTGCTGAAGATTATGATGATAATGAAAAGACTACTGATAATCATCAAAATGGAATTGACCAGGATTCAAATGAACTGAAGGAAGCATGGATAGGTTGTCCCAATAAGTGGAATATTTATCATGACTGTACAAAGTTTTGTAGGGAGCACTGGGGTAGTGGGCAGGAACAACCATCTCCCAAAACAGAGAGAAAAAGACTTTATATGTTAAAGAGATATCCTCTACCTGAAGGATGGGAAGAAATATATGATCCAGGAATGTAAGTTTTGTTTATGATTTCAACTTGTTAACATATGCTATTTATACAAAAATAATAAATAATAATAATAATAACAAAATAGTTTGTAATTTTCTAGTTTAGGGTTCTTGGCTGGATAGAGAAAATGAGCTGAGCGAATGATATATTACACAATGATTCAATATTTACACAATTTATAAAAAACATTCATATATTGCTAATCCATAGGGTGTCAACAAGAAAATTAGCGATTAAATCATGATTTTAATCAACTGTTTTTTTTGTTTTTTTTTTTTTTAAATCATTGATTAAAATAAAAAAATTCTAAATGTTTAAAATAAATGACATAAAAGTATCAAAATCTAAGATTAATATAATTTGGAATGTTTCTACAGGTGTTGTATCTCATAAATAAATAAAAAAGCTTTAAATAATTGTTTCTAAGCTTAATTCGTGAAAATTATAAAATATTAATTAAGTACCGTAAGTTTGTAAAGGCATAAAAAGCATTTCATTTTACAGTTATATTTAAATCAACATAATTTGCAATGCCATCATAATTTCCTTTAAGTACATTAAATTATACACTCTTTTATGTAAAATAAGCATAGGCAAAATAAGCAAAAAAATTTTTAATTGTTTAATATTTATCAGAAAATTTTAACTAAACATCTAAAAACAGGGAATTTTTTACCCATTTTACTCCATCTGACACTAGCTAACACTAACATAATATCATAAATTTCTGCAAAGTAAAACAGCAAGTAATCAGAATCTTATTTTTTCATTCCATTTTTGCAATAATAAATTTATAGCAAATTGAAGCTAATAAAGAGTGGAAAAATAACATCTGCTCAATAGCTTTTGTAAAAAAAATGTATAAGAGAAAATAACTAAATGATATAAAAGTGTTAAGTACAGCAAGAGATCCCCACTTATTAGGGGTAATAATGCTACTGTTTAATATTTTGAGGATTTCAGATATAACCGGCTATTTATATATTTATTTTGTATACAGACGACATCCGACAGTGCCGAATCATCATACAGTTCCGATAAGAGGAAAGTCTCTTGGCATGTAGATTGGGTAGACAGTCCAAATTATGTGCACTTCGGGAACAGTTTAATCTATGAAGATTTTCGACGATCGAGGACGGCAAGGTTTTTCCACATATAGCAGAACTCCACACTTCAAATTAGAGACTAAGAATCGATGGTTTTCACGATGACTCTCCACACATTACCACCGGAAAGGATGAAGTACGTCGATCAAATTCCACAGCTAAGATAACGTCGACAGCTCTTGAAGTTCCCGGTATTTACGTAGCCTCAGTTGGCTGGAGGGACTACTAGCACAGTCACACTAATAGACACTAATACTTTGGTATATCCTATTGTGTACATGTGGAATTTACAATAACCAAAGTTTATTGCTGGAGTTGGAGGGAAACTGGATGCCAAAAATGAAATTAAAATTCAAACTGCGGGGGCTTTTAAAAAGGATAATAACGTTGCTGCAACATTCGCAATTAGAGATCTTGCTCTCTCAAAACTTAACAAAAAAAAATCTATCTATAATATGCCCCTCAGCAAGGCGGTTGTTAGAATCATTCTTTTGTCACGTTATCCTAAAAAAAAAGGAGACTCTTCTGTCCCGACGCTAACCCCTGAGAGGGCCGCGCCGGGCCACGGACGTCTATCGCTTACGCTGGTCTCTCTCAAAGTGTCAAATAAATCAGAAAATCTTCCTCCCTCTCACGGCAGCGCGCGTGCACTCAGCCAATCAGAATCTCGCATCACCCGATACTCGGAATGATCTAGAACAAACATGCATCATCAAGGGATGGACGCTGAGATTTCGGCGGGAAATTTGTACCAGAATGTTGTGGAACATTCTAAGCCCCGATGACTCATGTCCAGCATCTAGGAGGTATCGGGAAAGAAAATGGCGATGCTCAAAAAGGAAAAATTAGCGATCGTCATATAAAAAATACGGAGATTATCTTAAATTTTGAGATAGCATAAATAACAAATTATACTATTAAAAGACTGGGCGATTACATGAAAATGATCTATATTTAAAATTAAAACTGATTAATATAATTTTAAGAATGAATAATTAATAATAAAAATAATTTAGAAAAATATTATTTTATATATTGCTATTATGTCAAATAGGGAAGCTGTGATGTATCAAATGAAAATACTGGATTTATAGAATATATTAATGAAATTATGGAAGATTAAAATTATTTTTTTGAAATGAGTATTAATTAATTAATTTTTCTTAAAATATTGATCTGAATTTTTTTAGAATAAAAAAATAATCTGAAAATCATCCCTACAACCTAGCAAATATGAAATTATTTTTCATTCTGAAAGAAATACCTCATTATCTATGTCAAACATTTTGTCACCCAAGCATCTTTACACCTGGGGGGGGGGGGTGACAAATAATTATTTATTACTTATAAAATTGTCAAATAACCAAAAAGACTGAAAATTGAATATTCTATATTGCAAATTGGCAATCCTTATGTTCATTTAAGTTCTGTCTTAATTTTAAATGAAGTATAACAATATACATTCAGGATTTATTTAAAATATTTTTTATTTGATAGAATGTAGCCCTCAGGTCTAGGTAATCTCAAGTTACAATTATTATGTGTCAATTTTTTTAATTTTGCAGCATTGAAATTCATTTAAAATGAATTTCAATGTAATTTAATTCACGTAATGTATTGATATTTTACATGTATTTAATTATATTTGTATTTCTGGTACTTTTTTTATTTATTCATTTATTTTTGAAGCCAAGATAAGAAGAAACCATGTTTAATGTTTAATTTTATCTTGGTATAAGATAGCCACGAACTTTTTTTTATACAAACATCTTTCATGTGACAGTCTGCAATGAAGACAAGTTAATATGTTTGAAGGTTGAAACAGTCACCAGCATCACAGTTTTAGGGGACAGAATTTATATTATGAATTATTTCCTTTTATTTTTCTTCTAATATGTGTATGCATCACTAGTAAATGGAGAAAAGAAAACTGATTGAGAGACTGAGACTTTTATTTTTATTGCCAACATTATAGATTTTTGTCTTTGAATAGCAAATGTATTGATTTGAGATCAACTGAGATTTCGGTTTCCTTTTCCTTTTTCTCCCATAATCAGAGTTTTGCTAAAAATTCGTTTTTGGCAAGAATGCTTCAAAAATTCAGCCAGACTGAAATTCCATCAAAAATATCATTATTCCAAAAATCTCATTTCTTCATCCGGAACTTTACAAAATCTTAATTTGATCTGTATGAGCTCAAATGAGACATACTTTATTTATCGCTATGAATTTTATTGTTAGTTTATAATATTAGTGGTGATAGGTTCAAGATAAAAGTGCAAAATATAAAACAAATAATGCAAAAATGAATAAACTTTGAAGGCACTTTTCAAATGCTCATCAAAAACTGCAAAAGTGTTTAAAATAATCTTTAAGAAAGTGATAGTATAATAGATGATCATTTATAAAAAACTATTATAAAAGACAAATTGAGGTATGTATATCTGAAACATTTTTTGGTATTACTCTGTTATCCCATCGACCAATTTCGCCAAATTATACAGATCACCAAACTAATAGCCAAATTATACATATTGCATAATTTTATTTTAAATAAAAAAAAACAAATAATTAGTAGATTATTAATAAAAATACAAACAAAAAGTCGAAATAAAAATCACTTAATGACATTTTAAACACGTGATTCGTAATTAATGTCATTGAATGTGACATTCACGATCATCCATTATTTGGCATTTAATCTTATAGTTTGGCGATAATTTTTTAGTCGACGGGATAACCTAGTAGTACCCATTTTTTTATTATATGAAATTCATGTAATTAGAAAATTATTCCATGTCGGTGATGAATTAATGACATTTTATTTAACGTGGAAATGTTTTTGTTGGAGCCACTAAGAGCTAATTTGTGCTATATATATAATTAATTAATAATTATGTATATTTAATAAACACTTATAATTAAGTAATATGTATATTTCTGTATGCATTAAGAAATTTTTTTGGATATTTTCATTTTTGGCCGAAAATAGGAAGATTACGAAATTTCAGTTTCGGTCAATCTTTAGTTCTAATCATTGGAAATAAGAAATGACCACAACATTAAAAATAAGCTAGTATATATAATGACAATTTGTTTATAAAACACTTAAGTTTTTCACTTTTAAGCACCTTATTTTAAAGTTTAGTAATTTGATTTAGTTGCATTTTATAAATATAATTCTGTAATTCTAAATAATTTGATTGTTTATTAGTGGTAGACATTATTATTGGAACACAAAAACAGATGAAGTCTCATGGTTGTCTCCTAAACATCCTAGAAGTAAAATTTCTCTCCCTGCTGAAAAATTACGAGGTATGTTCTTTTAATTTTTACGTATATTATTTTACTAAAGATGAATTAATATATATATTTTTTAATTCAATGTATTTTTTAATGATTACCAAACCCCATTATCATAGGTTTTCCAAGGTCTTGCTAGGAAAATACATTAACAGATTTGAAAATCAATAACCAATTTCCAAAAGAGTTTGATTAATTTTTAACACAATTAATGTAATTGGTAAATGACCTATATTAGTTATAATTTCAGAATTTAGTGAATAAGTGCCAGGATTCAAATCAGCTACCTTTTGTCCTAGTAAACCTGCTCACTTTTCATGCAAATTATATTTTAATTCTAATAACAGAGCATTGTGTATAACATTGTTTGTCATATTTTCTGAAAAGATCTTTTTCTAAATTATAAAACTCTGTTGTAAGCAAAAAACTTTTCAAAATTGGGACTGTTTTTATGAAAACCTTAATTTCTCTACAAATATACATGCTATCCTCATAAAGATGAACGCAGTTTATTACAATAAATCACTAAATCATAATCTACAGTTTGAACATTTTCGCTACATTATTCTTGACAGGGTTATTCAAAAGATATCCATTCTTTTTCAATTTGTTAACAATCCCCTATGTAGTTTTCGGGGGAAATCTTCACAGAAATATATGACCTGTACTATTCTGTTTACACACTTGGAGTTTCAGGATAATTCTTCATGTATTTTTCTAGATATTTAACAAAATGTCTAAAATTGCAAGTGACCTGTCACTTTTGGCCCCTTATAGTGTATAAAATGACATTTTTACTGCAGTTAATCTTGTTATTAATTAATATAACCATTTTGATTTTTAACTTGATAATTCCTATACTGCTTTTATTACTAATTTTTTTAATACTTTAAAAAAAACTACTTTATTTTGTAGCCTTGATCAAAGAAAACTTTTTAGAGCCCATGGACGAAGGTGAAGATCAGGAGCAAAGTGTAAGTACAAATTTGTATCATTAGTATAATAGTGAAGCTATATGCACTATTTATTTATTTATTTATTTATATTTTGTTGTCGTGGGGCCGTTTTTTCTCCAGAAAAAAACCCGGAAAAGTTAGAAAAATTGATTTTTCATAATTGTTTTTCCCAAATAAATTATATTTTCTTAGATAATATTAAATAATAACCATTTTTTTTTCATTTATTTGTATTAAAAGAAAATATTTTTCATTTATATGCCTACATTACAAAAGAAAAAGAAGCAAAACCTGCTTTTAAAAGTTTAGTTTTTTCCCCCTCTGTCTCTGAATTTTCATAGTAACATTCAGGCTTTATTTAGCGCTATTGTTTGCTCTATCATGTCTCTGTTGAAATGGTTTTTTAGTTGCATGTTTAATTATCAATTGGCCTAATGTAAACACTTGAGCCAATATCTCTGCAATTTGGAATGAAATGAATTATTCATCCCATTACATAAGTATTGTTTTTAAGTAAATGATACTAGTTTAAAGAAACAAATTATTGCAGTTTTGTTGTTATTATGTATATCAGTATTCAAATCTTCTGTTATTTAAAAAATGTATATTTTTACTATATTACATTTTTTCCCTTACAATTATAATTTTATTTCTTTAAAAAAATATGTTTAGTTTTGGTATAGCTTTCCATTATGAACTCAAAAAAGTTTTGATTTAGTTTTATTATCTAAATTCAAACAAAAACTAAGTTTTAGTTTGGATTACTCAGGTGTGCAACTAAAAAACAGTATAGAATTTATTGACTGTTAGATTTTTACTCACTGAAATCAGGAAAAAAAAAAAAAAGTTTAGTTAAATGTAATTTTTTTTTTTTTTTAAATCTTAAAATTTGGTATGACATTCTTGAGTAAGAAACCATATTCAATGTTTCCATACGGTAATTTCATATTTCTAAGAGTGGAACTGAAAATTATCAAAACAGTACACTACAAATAGAAAATGCGAGAAATTTTAGGAATGATCAAAAGCAATTACACACAAAGATAAACTTCCACTATGCTTCAGACAACTACTAAAATTCAAAATTTAATCAGGAAGGAAAATATAATTTGGAACATAGGTACTTGTAATGCTTGTAATAATAAATAGGTACTTGTAATTTTTCATTGCAGTTGTGCAAATCAAATGCAAACTGCCCATGTTTTGCAACATTACTCTATGTTATGGAGGGAATTGAAGGTCAGTTTTAGATTCAACACCCTAAAAAAACATTCAATTAATCAGCTACAGTGAAATTATGAGAAATGCAGCATAGTTATGCCAGCTATAGGGCAATTTACACCAAAAACTAAACATTGATATGTACCAGAAACTGATTGAATTTGCAGTTTGATGAAAAATCGTCCTTTAGTTCTTGAGATTGCTATTGTGATAATCATGAATAATGCATCATAGCAGCTTCACCTGTTGAGCAATTTACACCAAAAAGTAATCAGCACCAAATTATGTCAAGGATTAACTTAATCTGAAGTTTTATGAAAATCTATACATTAGTTTTTGAGATAAAGCTATTGTGGAAATCATGAATAAAGCAGCATAGCAGCACCTCTGTTGGACGATGTACACCAATAACTAAACAACTCGAGTTTATATCAAGGTGTAACTGAATCTAAAGTTTAGTGAAATTAAGTGCATCAATTTTTGAAATAGAGCGCCCATAAAATTTTTGTCGCACACTTACTCATAGAGTGACAGATATTTTCCAGAGACTACCAAATCATGTTCAGGACTTTCTGAAACATATAAATCCACCAAAAACTAGAAGTCAAAATATTCACAATTTTAATACTTACTTCTTGTAAAGATAGAAGAAATTAATAAATGCATGCTTCAAATTTTATGCTAAATTTTTAATTTTACTATTTCCATTAATCGGCATGTTATTGAAATAATTTTGCATATAAATTCATTTTTAATGAGAGACGTTGCATTTAATTATGTATCTAAATTTTTTTCATGTAATCCTGTTTTTATGAAATTGTGAATTTTTTCTATATACTTGTACAAAATGTAATCGGAATTTGTGATTTAGAAATTACTATATTTAGATTCGTATTTAAACATTTTTAATAAGATAATTCGTACATATGTACAATTTAATAATATTCAGCTGCTATATGGTATGAAATTTTTTTTCTTTAATCATTGCATTTGTAAAAGATTCAATTTGGAGTTTTAAACTTTTTTCTGAAATTCTATTTTCAAGAGGAATTTTGTGAAGGGTCTTGAGTTTTAAACTAGAAAAAAAATGTGAAGGATCCTTTCAAGCTTTCTTAAACAGATTTCTGCTAAGAGAACAGATTACCCACATAAAAATTTTCATGTGGGACACTCAACATAAAAATAAATAAAACAGGGTTGGCATTTTTGCCAGCAAAAAGATATTTTTGCCGGGACAGTGGCAAAAACTGGAAAAAACCAGGGGCAAAATGGAAAAAACCTATTTGTCTTTAATATGTAATAAAATCTGCATGCTAATAAGGATAGTAATGTTATAAACATTAAATTTAACAGTGTACTATTTAATATTTTAATTTAATTTGCTAGTTAATTAATATTAAATATTTTAAATCTTTGAAAAATAAGTGGGATTCAGTCTTCCTTAGGAATTTAAGAACAAAATAAAAAATTATATACCTAATTATTTTACCTTAAGTCAGGGATATGTTTAGGAAAATTTTAGGTTCTTTAAAGGACCCTTCATAAAATAATTTATCTTAAAACAGGACCCTTCACAAAATTCTTTAATCTCAAACAGGACCCTTCATAAAATTATTTGTCTCTCAAATAGACATTTCATCTTCAAATTGAACTTTTCACAAATTTAATCATTTAAGCACACCATCAAATATGTCACACAAGTAGTGCTGCTATTGAAAGATTTTCTTCAAGTTTTTCATTTGTGCAAACTAAGATTCGAAATAAACTATCAACAAATACTCTTCCAAACTTTATTGTTATGCCACGCTAAAGCAGCAAAATTTAAGATGTGAGGAAGATATTGCTGAAATATTTGAAATTTAATAGTTTTCTGCTTTAAATATAATTTTATATTATATTAAATTTAGGTTGCTATAACTGTTTCTTCTAATTTCTATTCTAACATATATAAACTAACTATAAACATAAATTCTTTACTTAGTCTCAACAGTTCTATTATATGATTTATTAGTAATTGTATAAACATGAATAAATGAAGTTTCTATTTATTCATATAAAATTGATATTTTTTTCATTTATAACCTTGTTATAAAAATTAGTATTCTGTCATAAAATGCATAATTATACTTATTTAACTTAAAAGTTAAAATAAATTTAGAATAATATTGATTTTTTAATTAAATAAGCAGTTTTTTTTCTTTCGTGAAATAGTTTATCTCTTTTTTTTTGGGGGGGGGGGGGGGAATTAAATGGACAGCCTATTTTTGCCACCTCTTTGGGAAAAACCTATTTTTGCCAGGACGGTTTTTACCAGGTTTTTTTCATGGTTTTTTCCACCTTCGGCAAAAACTCGCCAACCCTGAAATAAAATAAAAAGTATGAGAATATAGCTATTACAAAATTTTCAATGTATTATTTTACAAATGAAATTTAATTTTTTTCGGTTTGGAAAAATAAGCTTTGGGAAAAAAAAAACTGGGGTTTTTCCTAATTTTTCCGGGGTTTTTTCGAGCGTTCCCATTTTTATTCAAGATTCCTTTCAAGAATCTGACTAGCATAGCATGCGAATGCTGCTGGTATTGTTTGTTATTATACAATCATGCACTGGTATAGTTTCCAATGTAAGAAATTAAAAATAATCCAAGAATGTTCTAAAATAAAAATTATTATTCAGAGACTTAAAAGTCAAGATTATGTGAAAATGCATCATATATACAGGGTAGCAAGAAATAAGTTGCCCTCTTCAGAGGGCTCTAGAATATGTTCTGCTTGTCCAAATCAGAACAAATTTGGGTTACAGATAATTCAAATAATGCACTTGACATTTATTTATTAAAAATATATATATAAAAAAATTTCAATAAAAAATACCTGCTGGTAGAAGGCGCTGTAATACACATAAGCATTTAATTTATTTTATAAATAATAAATGAAATGCTCATTAGTTAATCTGATTAACTCCATCAAATAAAAATGCTCATGTTAATCATTTAAAGTTATTTATCTATATATAAAAAAAAAAAAAACTATTTTTTCATCATACTTTGATTACATTCATTTATTGTTTTATAATCAAAAGTAATTCATAAGCACTATATAGATATATAGAAAATTTTTAACCCATAATAAAATAGAAGAACATATAGAAAAATGAGCCTTGTTATAACCAGGTGACAAAAACTTTGCTAGCTCTTAGTATCAACATTCAATCTTCGCATGATAGTGTGAATGTGTCTGTTGTTTCTTGAGTATTAGAATGTGGTAATCCACTGAATGAAAAATATCAGGATGAATTTTGCATTTTTATTGAGCAGTTTTATTTTTTTTAATATTACTTATAAAGCAAATTTAATGCTTATATGTATTAGAGCACCCCCTGTCAGCAAATTTTTGTATTGAGAAAACACCGAAAATACTGGCGATAAATATATAACAATAAACAAAAACTTTGTTAAATCACCATAAAAAGATATAATAAACAGTTTATTATATCTTTTTATGGTGATTTAACAAAGTTTATTGTTAAATTTTTGTATTTTTCACTTTTGTAATTTTTTCAAATAAATGTTCAGCACATCATTTGAGTTATCTGTAGTTCAGATTTGATTTCTTTTAGAGCAATAGAATGCATTCTAGAGCCCCCTGAATCTGAAATCGACAACTTATTTCTTGCTAATCCTGTAGAATCAAGTATTGTAAAAAAGGGGAGGGGGGGGGGTTGACCCAAAAAGCAATTGCACCAAGAATCCTAAAGAACATTTATTAATTTTTATTTCCTGCAACTTACTTACTAAATCATTGTCATAAATGGCTAGCAATATATATATGTATATATTTATTTGTATAAGGAATCCGAAGATTCTGAAGATGAAGAAAATGAACCTATGGATGAAGATAAAGAAAGAGGTGAAAAGCATCATCGTCGAGAAAGAGAACGTCCCAGAGAAAAGCCTAGAGGTAAGTGTAGTTGAATTTTCTTAGAAATTGTCTGTAATTGTATTTTCTTTTTATTTATTTCTTAAAAAACAAATTTTTATCAACCAAACCTTAGTTAATCAAACACCGTAAGGACCTCGAAAATTGTCTTTGTTTTAGAAACATACTGTGGTTTATCAGCGGCTGAAAATAGACAATTTTCAGAAAATCTTATCAGCCAAAAAAAAAAAAAAATTTTTCTTCATCAACTAGCAAAATGCAAAATATGCAATTCATTTTTTTTAATGAAATTTACGTGACTAGAAAAATAATTCCTTACTATAATGCATTTTCTTAATAACATTTACTTAAAATTTCGTGCATACAAATTAAGAAACAAATATTCTTTATCTTTTCATGTGAGTGAAATAAATATATTTTAGGCTAGAAATAGCATTAAATTCTATCTCACATAAAATCTTCCATTATTGTATACAGTCGTTGCCAAAATTTTGTTTTATTAGAGTCTTAAATTTATTTTGAACTAGAAATTTTATTTATAGTAACATATTGAAATAAGGAAGGGCACATTGAATAAATTGTCTTGTACTATTTGTTCTATATTTTATTCTTTAAATAAAATTTCTTATTCAAAACATGTTTATTAGACTTTAATAAAACAGAAGTTTAGCAACTATTATATGCAATAGAGGAAATTTCCATATGAGATGCATCATAGTGCCATATATTTAGTGTTTATATTGGAGTGATTGAAAGAACTGTGAAAAATGGTCAATAAATGAAATATGAAAACATATAATTCACTCGTAAAAAAATCCACTCACCAGTGATAAGTAGATAGATGTAATTCTTTATCGTTGGCAGAATTTTTTTAGGGCCATACCAAATACCCAGTATTTACTTGGTACTTGGACAATTTTCCAAGTACTCAGTATTCGGCAAAATTTTGGGCCAAGTAAGTATGAGTACAATACCAAGTAGTTGTGAGACTTTCAATTTTTAAGCATTTTATCATTACAATGAGAAATTAATTGGCGCAATACATTATAAATGAATAAAACCAACTTTCAATGAACCAAAATACTTCATTTCTTCTTCCAAACTAGCTTTGGTAGCTATAGCATACCATGATCATCATATTTTGCTCTGATGGTATGCTATGGCTACTGAAAATAGTTTTCAAGAAGAAAGGAAATATTTTGGTGCTTTAAATGTTTTTGATTTATTTATAACATTATTGAAGACAAAGGAATTTATAACTGATCTGCAAAAGTTATTTCAATATAAATGTCTAATATTTGCAATTATTCATAGAATTTTTTACGTAGTATATAAAAATATATCTACAAAATACAAGAAAGTTAAAAAAAAAACTGTAATTTTTTTTTTTCTCCAGTTCACTTTTTAATTCTCCTTTCATTGTACCACAGTCAAAATGCCTAAAACTTCCTTTTTCTATATATATAATGTAGCAATGTTTTAATTGGTGGTATTACATCTAATATGATCTATTCATTTGAGATTATCAATGTTATAATTACTTTGAATCGAAATAACAATAATTATGAATTGAACAACTGCACCATGCTTTTTTTCTTAAAAATATATATTCAAATAAATACAAATTGCTAAATGGTACACCTACAAAACAATACATTTAAAAATACATACATATATATTTATATATATGTTTCATATCGCATCTGCAAACGTCATCAGGATAAAATGGAAAATAACAATTTCATTACACTTCACAGTAATTGCCACTGAATTGTGGTTAAATTTATTTTACTTTCAGCAGCATAAAGGCAAAGAGACTGTTTTAATTTATGCAGTATTTTCAATATATAATAATTTGAATTCCAATGGTTGATTACAGTTAATTACTCTAATAATAATAATAATTATTATTATTTTTTTTTAATCCAGGCAAGGAAACTGAACCTTTTCAAAATTTGAGCATACAGCTGTATGGTAGTGTTAAAATGTCCCACAATGTTTTTAGCTATAGGTAACTTACCTGAAATAGCCTTTTCAAAAATATGCATTAAAGTATTTAATTGCTATAAAGGACGTTAAATACTAATAAAAACATTAAAAGATCTTAATAATTTTACATGTTTCGATTGAATTTACTCAATCAATTTCAATACTCAATTTCTTTTTTCTGATGATGATTGAGTAAATTCAATCGAAACATGTAAAATTATTAAGATCTTTTAATGTTTTTATTAGTATTTAACGTCCTTTATAGCAATTAAATACTTTAATGCATATTTTTGAAATGTTTTTAATGAACGTATATGAAAACTTCTATTTATAATTAATGAAATAGCCTGTTTGACAATAAACCTGATTTTATTATAAGTTTCATATTGAGAATAATGCAAACCACACTTTTAGCATCAGTTTTTTAAATTACTCAAAATTACAGCAACCAATAATAATTTTTGATACAGATTTCAAGTATCAAAATGAATTTGTAAATTGAAGAATCGCTTAATTTTATATTGGTAAATTTTGATTTTTATGTATCAATTTTTTTCCATTTTCTAAAAGTAATGTTATTATTTTAAATTGTTTGAATTTTCAAAAATTATCTTTAAAGGATGTACAATTCAATTTCAAATTAGTTAATTTGAAAATTTTTTAAAAATTTAAAAATATATGATTGTATGTTAAAAAAATATGTTTATTATATTTACACAAGCATGTTACTCTTAAGCTCACTTTGGGTGCATTGATAATTTTTTTTTTATGTACACAACTACTTGGCTACTTGATTAAAGTGCTACTCGGTGCACCCCTAATTCTTTTATCATACATATTAAATAAGCGAGCGTTTTCCAGATTATGGATGATATCATAAACTACTGCACCGATTTTCACGAAACTTGCCTCTTATATTAAATTGAGTACAAGAAAAAGATCTGACTAGATCTGAAATTCAAGAAATTTTATGTTTAGAGGCTAAATCAAACACTGCGCTGAAAGGCCTGCATGCTATAGATCAAAAATCTTTCATGCGATTTCCATCAAACATGTTTTCTATAATAATTTGAGTACAATGAACTCGTCTAGCTAGGTGTCAAATTTGAGAAAGTTCATTTTTGCTGATCAAAATAAACTTTGTTTTAAAGATGATGATATATCTCAAAAATGGCTCTAACAATTTTCATAAAACTTGGCATATCTATAAAAATTCGAGCACAAGAAATCTCAACATATCTTATATGCCGAATTGCTGAATAGTATGTCATTAATAATTTGGTGTGAAGTCTTTTACTGTAAATAGAATAACTTACAAAAATTTAAAAAGGAATTTAAATGGAAGTAACTGTAGAATATCTTTTGTTGAGAGACATATCATATATTTAATAATAGTTTTAATATTCATAGTATTACAAAAAATTAAAATTTGAAACTTTTGTTATCCTGTTTTTATTCCAATTTTGAATGGGTAATTGATTATTTAAAAATTTTTATTCTTTGATTGATTTGTTTGATCCTGTTTATACATAAACTAGGTGCCTCTGGAAAACAGTTTGGTCGCTTTAAAATACATGCTAAGCATGCTTTAAACATGCTTTAAAATACATTGCCACTGGTGACTATTTTTAATTCTACCTCAGACCCATTTCTCACAACAAACATTATTGGCATACCATTTGATAACATTTTCCAGGGAACTATACTGCAATATTTTTTTTTCTTTCTTTTTAGTGGTGTAAACAGAATAAAAGAAATTACCTGGGGCAGCCCTGCATGCTAAAATTTGCAAGATGTTGCTTTTATTTAAGATTTAATTTATTTGCTTAATCCTTCAACAAATTAGAAAATTCTAGCAGAGAAATCAAGTGATTTACGATCATGGCAGCATTTTCATATCTTGTTTGTTGTTATGTATTTTATTTTTGTTGACAGACACCGCTTAACTCATTTAGTTATTTATGTCTGATGCCTATTTGTGATACTTACTATTATCCAATCCATGAAATACATCTCCAAAAGTGATTGTCAATTGCCAATTTTGTTTATGGTTGCCAATCATATTCAAAACAATAATTGAAGTTTTTTTTTAATAATTTATATTGTTGAAAATGGTAAACAGTACCCAATAAATTGATAAATTAATAAAAAGAATTGATTATCCTGTCAACGAATTTTGCCTATAAATCGCCAACTTATACAAATTGACGTAATTTTTATTTTAAATAACAAAAGAACAAATAAATTAGTAAAAAATTAATAAAAATAAAAAATAAAACATTGAATTAAAAATCATTTGATGATTTAACAAATATGTGTAATGTGTTTAATGTCAAGTGAATGTGACCTTTACAATTAGTCATTTATTTGAAAGAGCAAAATGTAAATTAACCCAATTTACCTCAACCTAAATCTTGTCAAAGGACTTTTCCCACAATAACCAATGAGATATGTTTCATTCAGACATTGCCATTAAACAATTATTTCAATTACTGTGCCGCATACAATAGCGTAATAAATATATATATATGTGTGTATATATAGATTTTTGAGTTCTAAATACAAGTGTAAACTTATACATAATTGTTGAAAAAAATAATCATGCAATTAATATTCTTTCTTTTTTTAATAAATTAGGTAGGCCAAAAGTCAGAGAAAATGATCTGGATCCTATGGACCCTGCTGCTTATTCAGAAGCTCCAAGGTATGTTAAATATCTTAATTATTTAATATTGCTCTTATTATTGTGCGTTGAATTATTTTTTACAAAAAATGAAATTTCTACAATTTTATGGTGTTGAAAGGAAACATTTTAGTAACAATCTTATATTTTCAGGTAATTTTAAGTTTTTTTAAATATGAAACAATTTTTTTTAATCTATAATAATAAAAGAAATGCTTTGTCTGTGCATAGATTAGCTCTTTTACAGAAAGGCCTGCCATCACAAAATTTGCCTGTAAGATGCCTAAATGGGAAACCAAGAAAGTCTCAAGAATTTTTTTAGAAAATTGTTTTACAGATTTTAATATTTGTATGGCTCACAATCGGAATATCTACTAAATACTGACATTTCCCCCCCTTTTTTCAAAGTTGGAGTGCTATTTTTAACGAGTGTTTTGTGTCAATCTCAAAAATTTCTCTTACCTCATACATGTCAGTACTTCAAAATTTATTATCACAATGCCAAAATTTAATGACTATTGACAATCTATGCTTTTCATAACAATTCTAAAGACATGGGTTCATTGAATTGTGTGCATTTAAAAAGAAAATGTAAGCATTGCATTTTTCAAACCAAGTCATTGAATTTTTGGCACCCACCCTCTTAAATGTCAGCACTCAAAATTCGTAATCCAAAATGAAAATTGTTGGCAGTACACCCAAGCCTAGTAAGGTTCACATATGAAGTTTGATTAATACCTGTACATTAGTTTTTGAGACATAGCTATTGTAAAAAATCATGAAAAAAGCTGCATAGCAGTACAATCTGTTATATGATTTACATAACAACCTAATTAGCATCAATTTAAATTAAGATTTAACATAATATGTATGAAGTTTGAGTTGACATATGACTATTGCTAAAATCATCTGAATCCTGAAAAACAGCAGCATAGCAATGATTTACATACAAATACATACAATAGATTTACAGCAAAACGTAATCTGAATGACTTTATGTCTAACTAAATCTGAAATTTGTTGAAAATCCGTACATTAGTTCTTGAGAGCTATTATGGAAATAGACAAGTTTCTTTTAAGGTAATAATAATAATAATAATAAACATGAAAAAAACTAGCCAGAAAAAATTGATTTCTTAAAAGTGGAAGAAAATAGAATAGCTGTTATTTTTTACCGAATTTAGAATGTAAGTTATAATTTCATAAGATACAACAAATGCATTTGTCTTATAGATACTCTTAAGAGAATTTAATTAGATATATAAAAAATTAATTAATATGTGCTAAATTAATAATTACATTTTTTCTTTAACAAGATCACACACTTGAAATTTTCAATTATTGGATACCTGGAGAATTTTTTTTTTAAAAAAATCCAAAATACATTGAAAGTTATCCATTTCAATTTAACTAGCATATTTTTATTCTTAATAGTTAGCCTTCTTTAACTGGTAGTAAGTATATGAATTATTTATCTATTGTAGGATGAAACATTTTTAAAATATTATTTAAATAAAAGGCAGTGTTTAGAATTTACAGTAATTTTATTAAGGTGACTAATTTAAGGAGAGAATAATGTATTGTAAGTCTGTAAGGTAAAGAAAGAGCACTAATTTCATTTCAAACCTTTCAAGGTGTAATAGGAGATTTCTTTAATTTTTGTTAAAATCAGGAAAACTAACAAACTTGTTAATTTTAAAATTTTGAATTTTTTATAAAACACCTGTAAATTTTTAAGAAGTGAGGGGGGAGGCGCATGAAAAGAACACATGCAAGTGTTTTGTAAAATACATTATAGGTCTGTAAGGTAAAGAAAGAGCGTAATTTCTATTCATCTTTCAAGGTGCAATCGGAGATTTCTTTAATTTTTGTTAAAATCAGGAAAACCAACAAACTTGTCAATTTTAAAATTTTGATTTTTTTATAAAAACACCTACAAGTTTTTAAGAAGTGAGGGAGTAGGTAGCCCTGCAAAAAGAACGCATGTAAATTTTCTCTAAAATAAATGTAGTTTTAGATGCATTTTTTAAAGCACTCCGTTAAATATTATTTATTGAATTAAAAAATTTCAAAGAGAAAGGTGGTTGAGTTCCATTCCTGATGTATTCAGGGATGCGAGAGTGAACCTACAGAGAAAAGAAGAGGAGGAAATTTTGAAACTTTTTCTGAACTCCTCATGTGATATATCATTGGAAAAATTTGGGACCATTCTATCACATCTTGAACATTTCTTCCTCCTCCTCTGAATTTGTGTCCCAAAGGGAACTGTCTAACTTTTTTTAAACTTTAGCATTTTTCACAAGTATTGTTTCATAAGTATAATTTTGGATCTGAATTTTTTATGAAATACTGCAAGAAACATTTATTTGTGTTACTTTGTTTTTGATTGTGCTGCATTTATCAACAATAATCATATTTAAATCATTATTTAATTTTAGTTGTTATTGCAGTTGGTCCTATAGAAACAAACAATAAATTAAACTCAAATCCACCTAAATTTGAATGTTAATATACATAGAAAACACAAAATTTTATTGTAAACATATAAATGAAAGCTCTAAAGTTAATTAAAACAATTCTTGGTGTAAATAAGCTCAGTTCCTGCAATATTATAGGAATCACATTTAATGTGCAACTGTTAACCACTCCATTCATATGCATCTTAAATGGATTCGTCTGTATTGCTCTTTTTATTTATTTTCTTTTTAAGTATATAACCGAATGTTTATGTTTGTTTGGTGTTCTTTATTCTATTTTTGGAAGAGGTTTAAAGGTTTTATTTAAAGATTTATTTTTTTCCTAAAAGAAAAGGGTATGCTTAATATGATGAATATATTTAAAAACAGAATAAATGCTATCTAAATTGTTGATGCATGTTATGCCCTATAGTAAGTTATAGACTAAAATATATGGTATTAATAAATCATTATAATATGTAGACATTTGACTTAAAAAATTTAAGTGTGGCTCATCCATCAAATTTTGGTTTTACAGAAAATTTTGTAAATATTTTTAAGTCCTGTAGCTCTCATGGAAATCTGAAATACACCAATGCCAACTGTTTTATTGAAAGATGGAAAATTGTTATTGTTCTCTAAAGCTTTTTTTTTTAAGTGCTCTGCTGAACAAGCACAAAACATTTTGACACATTTACAAACTTATTTTTTAACGGAAATATATAAAATTGAAAGACCTGATTAGGGAAGCAATTTTGAATCAAACTGAGTTTTCAATTGCTTGATCAATCAATTACCTATTGAGTTATAACTGATTTTGATCACCTGACAAACTCGTTTTTCACCCATATTTGAATGGTTATTCTTCTTTTGAGCAGAAATTCTGTTCAAAACGCTCATTTGACATTATTTTCTGAAGGATGTATCCCATTTACAAAAAATGGGAAAATGAGTGTGATTAGGTTCTGAACAACAACACCTGGTAGTTTCATGCATTTACGAACATATATAAATTAAAACTTATGCCATAAAGTTGCCCCTTTTGATTTGAGAACACCCACAGTAATAATAGTTATGTGTTAAATATTCAGTTGTTATTTGGTTGTTTATTAAACTTTAGTGTTAATATTTGCATTTGAAGTATCCATTGTGGTGAAATTACATACTATTCGTCATAATTCCATATATATATATTTTCTATACTTTATGTCATTTAATTCTTTGCTGTTAGAATTTCATAAACTTGTTTTTCTGTATAATAAATCTTTCTTTAATAAACTAAATCAAGCTATTTATTTTTGTTCCTTTTCATATTTTAGGGGAACATGGTCATCTGGTTTGGATCGTAAAGGAGAAGCTAAAACTGGGGCTGACACTACTGCTTCAGGCCCTTTGTATCAAATGAGACCCTATCCTAGCCCTGGAGCTGTATTGCGCTTAAATGCAGAGATAAAAAATAAGGAAAAAGATAAGTCAGATTCTGAAGAAGACTAGACATAAAATATACTCTATATTTGTAAATAGATACTTGTGTTTGTCAGTTTCAATACTTTTAATAAATATAATTGTAATCTATTTTATTATTATATTTTCTTTACACAGTCAGTTCATTACTAAAAATTATTTTGTTGTTTCTTTTATTCTTATGAGGGATTTCTGTTTTCTGTACATCTGAGCAATGTCAAATCCTAGTGAGATGTGATACAGTCACACATGAAATATTATTATAAACAGAAAAATTGTTACAAAAATTTATAATATAAAAAAAAATCTAAAGTTTTATTTAAAAAAAATTCTTTTATAACTTTTAAGGTTATAAAATGAATGAAAATTAGAAATTGTAAATGAATCTGGTGATCTGACTTCTTTAGTATGCAAAAGTCCAGTTTTTGTGTGACTTGCTGTAACTATTGAGTAAATGTTTAATTAATAAGTTTCAAAGTTATTAATAAGTTTGATACATTATTACACTATTTTAGAAATAAAAAAACAGGTAGTTATATCTTTATCCGTTATATCTGCAGTAAATCTTTTTCAAATGTATCATGATTGCTTATATTTTTAATACTTGTAGAGTTATGTAAAGCAAATGGTGTTGAATGAAGTTTTAAAAAATGTTAAAAAATGCATTTTTTAAAGCTTCATTTGATACATGTCACTTGCAAAATAATAATAATAATAATAATCTACTTATATATATAAAATACAAATGGGAATTTTCGGTTTTCCGCTAACTTCTCTGGTTCTACTGAAGAGATTTTGATGAAACTTATGCAGTTAGATAGATATTATTTTAGGGAAGGTTTTCACATATAATACATTATTCTATGTAGATTAGTTATAAAGTTATGACAGAAAGTTCTTTTATTTTGTACGAAAGGGTTACCATTAAGAATTTTTTTTTCATTTCGCGATAGCATATTAAGCCATCTTTGTCAAAAAATTGTAAGGTTTATGTTAATTTGAAATGAAAAAATATAAACATTTCAAAAATCAAAATTAAAAAAAACATTATTGATTTTATTTCAAATACAAATTAAAAAAAAAATCAATTAGAAATAATATAAGATAAACATATTTAATTTAAATATGAGATCAATCTTTGTACGGTTTAAAAGGATTCATTGTCAAAGTCGACACATTAAATGAATAATTGGCGATTTATTACTTTTTACTCTATATATTTGGCTCCGAAATAACGAAACATTTATCTGAAATTAAAATTAAATAATATACTAACGATGCAATTTTTGTAACAGAATTGTTTTAGTATGTCAGAACTAATTACAAGAATTACTGGATGTATTTTAAAAGATTATTTACATCATTGTATAAGTTTGTAGCATATTCATAATAAAATGATGCATCTATTTTTTAAAACAAATTCAGATTTTTTTTTTCTCTGTTTTTGGATCTTAAGATTGATATTTGTAAATATTTATCAGCTGCACAAATATATATTGTGCTATTCTTGATTAAGTAATTGAAACGGCTATATTAATTTAGAAAAAATATGACCAGAGTAATAAACTATTAGTTATTTTTATTTAAATGCAATTAAATAAAAACAATTCAAGGGAACTTAGGATTATTCATATGGAGATTTATGAGCACAAATGTCATATGCATTCCGGGCTAACTTGATTGGCATGAAATGGCGTTTTTTATAACTGACATGGTAGCCTGGATGGAAAACCGAAAATTCCCATTTGTATTTTATATATATAAGTAGATTATTATTATTATTATTATTTTGCAAGTGACATGTATCAAATGAAGCTTTAAAAAATGCATTTTTTAACATTTTTTAAAACTTCATTCAACACCATTTGCTTTACATAACTCTACAAGTATTAAAAATATAAGCAATCATGATGTTGTTAATTTATTAATAACTTTTTTATTGACTTATATTTTCTTTTTTACCATAATACAAATACAACACTTATAACATAAAAATACAGGTTTATAAAATTTTTTAAATGATGTACTTGTAACACTTGAAAACATTTGGCAAGATGCTAAAATGGCATTTTGCCCCCATTTTGGATTTTTTCGTCAATCGTGCGAATAAGAATAGGATACAGAACTCTTCCCTTATTGTTTTGTATTTTTAATGAAATGTGGGAAAGGCATGTGCCACAGATGTTAATGCGCACCAAACTGCCATGATATTTTTCTGAGACCAATTTGGCAAAAACTTCATTTTCAAATACCAGTTACATATATATTTTTGACACAAATATCATATATGCTGCATCACATAGGTACGATATTTTTCTGATGCCAATTTGGCAAAACCATTGTTTTCAAATGCTGGTTACCATACATATTTATTTTTTTATTTTTTTTATTCTTTAAAAAGGAAATAATAATGAATAAAAAAAGTTTACTTAATAATTATAGAACAAAACAATTCATATGATTTTAAAATAGAAAATAAAAATAAATAAACAATTTATTAGTAATTAAAAAACAAAAGGCGGGTTATTATGTGAAGCAGAAAATCACCATTTTGTTGAAATCCTGCCAATTAGTATTAGTGTGCGTATGATATCTGTATCAGGCATGTATTTTAAATGTATGTAATATGAATATTTTACATGTATGTATTCTAAATGAAATGAGGGAAAGATTTATATTTAAAAAAAACTGAGTACAATAAGAATGACGAACACTGAAACAGTGTTTGGAAATTTATCACATACGTCTAGCTAATATAAAAAAGTCGCTTTTCGTTGCAATTTTTGTAGCAACTTATATTAAGAATAATGAAAAAATACATTTGTAGACAAAAATGGCAGCTAAGAGGTCTGTTTATAATGTTAGAAATATTGCTAATATTGAATATTACGATACTATTCTTCAAGTCAAACAAAAATGCCTTCACAATGATGGACATATTAATGTGTAGCTGTAACAACTGATCATAAAATCAGCAAAACTGGAAAAGTATAGGTGTAATTTGTTACATATGTATTATTTAAAATGGTAAAATTAAATAATCGATTTAATCAACAATTAGTGTAAGTTCATTGGCATTGTTTTGCATATAATGAACCTAAAAAAAGAAAGGTTAAATTGATCCAAATTATTCCATAATCCTTAACCGAGTCTACAGAAAATTGGCGTAATTTGGAACAGAGTTTTTATTCATTTATTTATTTATTTATTTTGATATTTTTTTGTTATATCAACACAAAGCCAAAATGTACATCAATTCGCTATTTATATCAACTGAAACAGGAAAATAGTTTTGATTGCAAACATTGTATAACTTGCTATTTATTGAACCGATCTACTTCTACTTTACACATAAAATGCAAATTCGTATTTCTTTAAGGCAGTTCATAACCCGATTCCTGCTGAAAACATTTTCATGAAATTTGCACTGTTAGATAATTTTGGGGAGGGGAACGTTTAACATGTTTCACATCATTTTATATAACTTATGTATCGAATTATTTGAGAAAGTTTTAAATCAGTAGAACTCAATTATTCAATATTGTTCATTTTAAAAAGGTCTACTAACCGCATTTTTATTAAGTTTGTATTATAAGTTAGATAGTTTTTTAGGAGTGTTTTTAGTATATTTCTCATTACAAAAATTACTAATGGACGGATTTTGATGAGACATACATTTTTAATTAGATGAAATTTCAGGAGTAGTTTCTGTATATTGCATATGGTTCTGTCGTTGTATAATAAAACTTACTGTAAAAAATCAAAGGTTCATCTGGAAGTAGTGTAGTGGGCGACGCCTGCTAGTAATAAAATAAAATAAAAATGGGGGGAGAGGGGTATGCACAACTGTTAAAAAATTACAGCAAACTATTAAATCAGTTGATCATTTTTAAAAACTAAAGTTAGTTTACTATATTATGACACATATATCATACTATTATCAACCCAATAATGGTCAGGCCTGAGTTAATTTATGATTATACAACAGTATTCTATAAATATAGACAAATGACTGGAACAGTTTGCAGCAAATTCTATGTAGATGATGTAGATTCTATGTAGATGATTATCTACAATATACATTGAAAGGTTAATGCTCATGTAATTTTTAAATTTAGAGAATCTCAGTCAACTGCTCAAATGAAATTCGTGATAAACCGAATTGGATCTGATTGAGGCAAAGTCCAATCAGATTAATGTTAAAAATGATTTGAGCATTTGATATGCAATGTTCAATCAACTATCTAAAAACAACACAAATACCATTACGCTATTATATCTTCTAATGTGTCAGACAAAATTTGGCTATTAAGGACTGCCTCTTTTAGTTGATTGCTGGCAGTAAAATTCGATAATGAATAATAGAATGGTATGCAATGTACTAAAACAATCCCTGAAAAGTTATCTCATATCTCATGAAAATCTGTCCAAAAGAACTTTTTTAAAAGGCTAATCTTTAATAATCGGGTTTACCTGATTTTGACCAACTTTCCCACAATTTTATAACTAACCAATATAGATCGATATTCATTATACTGAAAACAAACCATGGAAAATTTTCTATTTAAGCAATGCAGGTCTCATTGAAATCCATTCAGCAGAATCTTTATTAAAAACTAATCTTTCAGAATTGGGTTTATTTGATTAGAGAACTTTCCTCCATAATTCAATAGCTAAGCAATGTATAACAAAAAGTTACATACTAAAACCTTTCCTGAAAATTATTTAACTGACAGTGCAAATTTGAGCAAAATTAATTCAGTAGATTTTTTCAAAAAATGTCTAATCAGGTTTATTATATTATAGAACTTTCTTCCATAATTCTATAACCAAGCAATATGGAATGATGTGTACATACTAAAATCTCCGCTATTAAAAAATTATCTAACTAACAAAGAGTATGCACGTTAGAGACACAGACTCCTTTGTGCAATAATGGATTATCATTAGTAAATAAATGTACCACAAGGATAAAGTGCAATATGTAAAGAGGCCTTAGAAAACAATTCCTAAAGTCAACCAATATTGATAGTTTAGTACATAATTGGATAAATTACACCCATTTCTCTGCTGCCATTTGATATTGTTAGCAGGGTGTCAGGCTTGTAATTTTTCACTTTTGGAACTTTATAGGCTCAATATCCTGACAAGATTTTGTTTTTCTATGAATTGAGCCTTCTGAAGTGTTTTCTTCAATATTTGTAAATTTAAAATCTTCTTCACTAGACATATTTTTTCATTTTAATTATGACACTACACTACAGAACTACCTTTAATCTCTGTAAAACTTTAGAAACCAAATGTCATACTTCTTTGGTCTGAAACAGATGGCTTTTAAAACTAAAAAACGTAAACAAGAGTAAACATTCTACATCCAACCTGTTTATTTTCTATAGCGTACATGTTTTGGTACAATCCACCTGCAAATCTACTTAACCACTTAACTGCTTCTTTCACCACTTTAAGCTAAAATATTCCTATTATTTAGTTCAAATGTTTCTGCCATTAAATAATATAAAATTGTTATAAAAAAAAAAAAAAAAAAAAAAAAAGAGCTATATTAAAAAATGATGGTTCAAGAAAACTCTTCTTGCCTGTATGATGTACGGACAAATAAGGGAAGTGATTAATTAATAAGTATTAATGCCCATAAAAATAATCTTACTGTCCAAAAAAAAAAAAAAAAAAAAAAAAAAAGAAAAAGAAAGAAAGAAAAAGAAAAAAAAAAGAAAATTTATAGAAATTTTAACTTGTTCAGTATTAGAAAATGAAATTAAAATACAATACTTTAATTTTATGCAGCACATTTTAATTTCACTGAGGAGAGTTGAAATTTATTCATTTAAAAAAAACTATAAATATCTGTGGATAAAATTTAAATTTTGCTATTTGATGAATTCAAATTATATATATATGTATATATATATATATATTATATATATATATGTATATATTATATATATATATATATATATATATATATATATATATACTTTTCATTAGGTCTATAAAATTGCCATATAATTGCAATTTCTCTTTAAATAAATAAGTATATATATATGCGTGTGTAGAAACATATTTTTATTTATATTCAGTTTAAATGTAAATATATATATACATACATATATGTTTTAATTGTAATTCAAAAATAATTAATCATTATTTGTTTTGTCTGTGGAAAAAAAACAGTAGTTTTGGGGTATCAAATCCACAAAGTTCCAAAAATGGATATTTAAAAGTCTGCCGCTCTGCCAGCTGTACCATTCAGCTATTCAGAAATGAAGTACTAAAGCCTCAAAATTAGGTGATTTTCAGGCTTGTTTTTTAAGACTCTTTTGCATATTATGCTTTATCCTTTTCATATATTTATCTAATAACTATATTCTATCATTGCACAAAGGGTTGCTGGATTCTATGTACCCAACTTCAAGTCCTTTCTTTGTAAAAGTGCAAGTCCAATTGAAATCATCAAGTAGAACTCAGGTTATAAGCAGCCGGAAGAAAATTTCTATTTGCATTAGTTACACAAGTAGATTAACCCCTTGGGGACGAGCGATACATGTACGTGCCGCAAATAGGCTTAAGAATCTGTGTTTATCACCACTAGTAAAATTATACTGTAAATTTTGACTTATTTAATCAGAGCATTTTCTTGATTTGATAAGTCATAAATTTCTGTTTTTTAAAACCGGTGGCAAAACATTATAAATTTTGTAAAAGGCTCCTGTCGCGAAGGGGTTAAATGGTAAAAATAGTAATAGTAAAATTGCCTGTTAGCTGGCATACCAATAGAGGTATTATCATAAAAACATCACGTAGTCTGTTGCATTGCAATGCGAACTGGAGATAAGTATAGGGGAAAATTAACTGTCGTCACTTGCCACATTGCGATTAAAGTTGTGAAAATAACAATTAAAAAATCAGCGATTGATCATCACTTTTCAAATGGTGATTAAAAAAATTGTTATCAATTGCCAAATGAAATACAGCTTTTTTCATGGAAATATGCACCTTTACCTTGATTAAATCTAATTAGCAAACTAATTATTTTCACTACTGGATGCAAGCAGATTTCAAGAACTTAGCTGTGTTTTCAATATTTCCGCATTTCATCATGTACTTGCTTTTCGATTAGATTATTTTTTCAAGAAATTAATATCAAGAAATTAATTCGCAAAATATATTCATCGGGATTACACATGCATTTCAAGCAATTTATTCCTCCCCCCCCCCCCCACTACCATATGCAAGCATATTTTAAGGACATTGCAGTATTTTTAATATTTCAACTCTTGCCACATGCTCAGCAGTTAGTTTTGTTCAAGGGATACTTCTTAATCCTGCAAAATATGCTCATCAGCTTACATTTCACTTATTTGTGTAGTGTATTAATAACAAATTCACTTATTAAATAAAATCCAAACAATATTTTATTTTATTTTGTTTAGAGAAATATGTATACAAAGATTGTAATTTACCTAGATGTCGAGAAAATTTTAAATGTAGTAGCCACTAAACTTTAAAAAGTGACCACTAATAAAACTGAATCTACCGGCCACTGGCTACTAACTCAATTTCCCAGTTTTCACCTATAAGATGAGGATTCATCTAGTCATAATTTCTTCAAAGGTTGAGAAAAACCTATTCACTTTAACTGAATAAAATCTTGCAGATAAATAGTTGATCACGTTATGCATATTAGACTTTATCACAGCATGCATTACCTCAACCATATGATCCAACCTGAATTTCCTAGGATACACCATTCAGGTGAAGAATTTTTCAGTAAAAACTGTAATAGATTTTTTATATAATACATATTTTTAGACAGGTTCCTTAATAATACCAAAAAGCATTTTTATAATTCATATAAAGTTTTAAAAATTATTGGAAAAGATAAAGATTTTCGCACAAGTTAACAATGGCATCACCATCATGCTTAAGGAGTGCCAATGCAGCATGAATCTGCCACATGTAACCTCTAATCAACTTGAGTGGAAACATGAAGATGATGCTGCTACTTTAATACATGCAGATGAATTTCAAAACAAAGAATGGTCAAAAAGTATAATTTTGCAATTCTGGCGGAGCCCCCAGAACCATTCCAGAGTTGAAAGCACAAGGTTAAATATAACCTCCAGGTAAAGGTATAGGATGCATAGGGCATCCAAATAAATTTGGTAGTGCTTCACTTCAATGTCATATCCAACGACTGGCATAGGTAAAAAACGAAGAATTTAAAGGCAGTAGGGTAGCAACTAGCACAGAAAAGGCATAGCATAAGGTAGCCAAACCCAACGAACACAATCCTGAGAACTCAAAAAAGGACACATAACTCGCTAATTTTGAATGGCAGTTGCCTAGTATCCTTCAACCGTCAAAGTTTTCAAGGGTGCATACAGATAGTTCAGTATTTAAAAAGACTCTTTGATACACCATAATTGGTCTACAACAACTGATAACCAGGTATTTTGACTTCTACCAAGATCTAATATGGGGGAAATTTAAATTAATAAGCTAAAAACTTAAAACTCAACTAATAAAACTGGGGTGTCAATATTGCAATTGCAACAAGAGGCATCTGCACTCATCAGATATCTATAGCCAAATGGGGATGAAATATGTTTTACACACTGTTATCTCACTGGGATGCAGTGAGCAGGCACCCCTGAGCCAATGGAAAATGAGGTAGGTGGGGGCCTAACCGCAAACAGATTGAAGTATCATAGATAGTGCAAAATTCTAAAATTTTGAAAAAGGATAGAACAGCCATTTACAATCAAATAAATACTACAATAGGAAAGAACAGGAAATCTAAATAATTAATAAAATATTACAAAGAATAAAATAAAATGCTGCTCAGGAAAGTTGAAAACATGACTGTTAATATTGAATAGTATGCTGCATGACGTCATAGGGCAAATGCCAATTCTAGATGGAAATTGCTTTCAGTCTAGGGAAAAGTTAAAAATTTTCCGAGGATTCTGCATTTAAATAACCGTTGAAAGATTTCTTCAGGATATTTTTGAACATGGAACGAAGTTGTCGTCTCAAGTGAGAATTGCAAGAAACCGTCTATGGTTCCTCTCAATTCTAGCGTCATAGTGACGTATGGCATTTTCTCTACTCAACAGTGCAAAACGTTTTGATTCTTTATTTACGAAAGATATGAAATTAGAAGATCTGACTAGGCAAGTGGGTTCGAATCGAACCAAGCTTTCCATTTTTTTTATCAATCATTTAACTTCCTTTTTAGTTATAAGCGATTTTGATCATGTGTCAAACGCGTTTTTCACCCCTATTTGAGTGGTTATTCTTCTTTCGCGCGGAAATTTGGTTCAAAACGCCCACTTTGGCATTGTTTTCTAAAGGATCTATTTCGACGGTTCCCAATCTTTTTTGGTACGTTACACACTTTTAAGCAAATATATAGATATATATATATTTCTCGACCCACCTAATATGGGTGGGTATGTATATTAGTATGGAAATTTTATATGACCTCTACAAGCTACCCGTTATCTTGTCCTATGGAAAATGCAAATTTTCCTTTGAAGGATGCACTGCCAACAAAAGCAAGAATTGGTAATTCCAATGTTGTAAGTTGAATAATAATTACAACAAAAAATATAGTGAAAAATGTGTTTAATTATCTTCAAAACACAACTTTACAGTTAGTGAGATTTCAGACACTAGGGTTTACCGTTAAGAGCATCTATATCAGAGTTAAAACTGGATAATTTAAACCTTCAGTCATTTTCTATACGTAGTTTGTTTTTGTACTTGTTTTTCAGAAACAGAAAATTAGGGAAAAAAACGCATTTGCATAATTACATTATGTTGAACCTACTCAAGGACCTCAAAGCTGATTCAGATATTTCTGGATATTCTGCTCCTATGTTCATCCAGAAGGAAATTATGGATTTTTCCAGAATTGCCATAATGACAGCTCGATTATTTCTCCTGTCATGACAACTGTTACCTAAGTCTGACATGACAAAGTTCCGAAACTCTCCATAACTAATGATTTGTTGAATGACGCGCTTAAAAATCGAATTGCTTCGACAAAAGTACGTCATGATAGTTTAGGAACGCGCCGCGAACTGATATATCTGTTCACTAAGCTGCAGGTTTTACAGTAATATAAGCATTATTTAAATTAATATAATTCTACAAATAAAAGCCAGTTTTGAAAAATTAAGTTATGATTAATATTTACAAAGCTCATACACCTATACGTAATAAAATATTTTGTGTCATGTTGGAAAAAATATCTTTAAAAAATAATAATTATTATTAAATTACAGAGAAAACAATATTACAATTTTGCCCTTTTGCTCGGCGGTTAGGAGGTTAAAGAAGTTGACAAGGCCGCATTCGTAGACTTTTGAGAGGTATGAAAATAAAGAGATAGATCGGAAACTTGAAGACTTGTTCCACCCCATTTTTCGGCAGGGGGACACTAATAACCTTTTTTCATTAGTCATGGAAAATATTTAGAATCATCATGCAATTAATTAAGAGAACAATATAAAGGATAATGAGTTAAGTTAATAAGCATATTGTTAGAAATACGGCCCTCATCCAGAGATTCACCCACTTTTTATTTGCAGACATACACATATATATATAATATTATAAGATTTTAGAAAAGAATTATGAAATAAAATGAAGTTTCTAACGCACTACACAATAAAAAATTTTACACAATTTTTTTTTTTTTTTTTTTTTTTTTTTTTTTTTTTTTTTTAGAATGTGAAGATATGCACCAATGAGTGGTTAGCAAAAACAAACTTTAAAAGAAAGAATTTTCTTCTACTTATAGACAGCACATTGACTTATGCGGACTATGGGTTGAGTAATGAGTCGATCCCGACATCCTCTGGTATTTTATTATGCAGGAGGACAAAAGTTAAATAAGAAATGGCATGATCATTTGTTATAATAACGTAAGAATAGTGATTGAAAAAACATGACGGAAAACACCATGGTGGCTGTGGTTGACAATTTACATTCGCCACGGGTGTCACCAATACTAGCTATGCCACTGCTGAGATGTACTCCCGCACCTCGGAAAATGTAGCCTAGAGTAACTTGTTTGGTGTATCGGTGTTTAAAAAAATTTGAACTATGGTCGCCAACACAATAGCAACCCCGTGAACCGTGGATTGGCAATACCAGAATTAAATGTAACTGATTTCTAAGTCTATTAGCTACAACTTCAATCTATCCAGTGTCTATATGAGCCATGCTATTAGGCCATCTAACAGCCAGAATGTGTGTTCGGTTCCTGCGAATGAGGGAAACATCCTACCACATTGTGTTGTTTTCCGGCGACAGATTCGATAAAATTGTTCCAGCGTTCATTTTTAAACTTGGAAATAGCAGCCTTGATTCTCCTAAGAAGTTGGTTAATTGGTTCTAAAATATTGCGTACGACTGATCTGCCACATCCTGCTAGCACGGTTTCGTTCAGTAATCAATTGCCTGATTTCCATCCGCCGAAGGCGGAGCATGCACAAATATTTCTCACCCATGATAATCTGCGAAAATCTCATTTTTATAATGGCCACCATTTGATACTAATGTATATCTATCTTTCCTACGACATTCGCCCAACGACCGAAATATCCGAAATCAAATGGTATGATTGAAATATCTATGAGAACTGTGAGAACTCTCTCTTAAAAGTTAAAACTTCTAAGAGAGATCCGAATTTAGCAATCATGGAATAGATAATACCCCAAAATTTAACTAAATTGCTCTCTTCAGCTAAGATGTTACCAGGAAGATAGAAGATATCCGAGAACTTTGATTACTCACAAGGTAAATTTATTATAATCTGGATTTCTTACTAAAAATACAATCCAGAAATTACACAAAAACCAGTAAAATGAGAAGTTTTATTATGATTTAATTATAACACTCCTATAAAAAGCTTAAAAAAATCCAGAATAAGTGTATATTGAGACGCTCTGTAAAAAAAGCTGTGAATTTTCCTGTACTTTATATTGTAATTTTTCAAGTACCAATGCAATGCCTTGAAATCGAATTCAAGTACCGATGCTGTGAAAGCAAATTCAAGCATCAGGTGACTTAAAAATCGAATTCCTTCTGTTACATGCACCACGAAGCCAATGGCAACACGACTTTCCCTCCCCAAACTTGAAAAATTTTATACCACTCTTAAAGATAGCAGCCTAAAAATTTTACAGCAAGTTGGGGAGCCAGTGTTTTTTTGTTGTAAAATAACACGATTTTTTGCTGCATTTTATGATGTAATTTTTCAAGCAGCGATGCTATAAAAACGAATTCAAGCAGAGAGTGAGGTAAAAACAGTGCTGTCACGTGCACCACACAGCCAACTGCCAACAGCAACACGACTTTCCGCAGACTTGAGAAATTTTACAGCACTGACACCAGCAGTTTGTAAATTTTACAGTAACTGTGTTGGCAACTGGGGTGCCAGTACCATTTGTTGTAAAATTCTATTTTTTTTTCTTATTTTTTAGTGCGGAGCCTCGGAAATGGACACACAAAACTATTACTCGAAATCATAATTTCAGGAGAATTCAGGATAAATTCAGAGAATAAATTCAGGAGAAGTTATACTTCGTCTAAACAGAGTTCATCGAAACCCAAGAAAGTTATAGCCAGAGTTATCAACTCCGCTGACGTGAAAACAGTTTGTCTCTTAATACCGTTACTTAAATACAATTACTTTATACTCCTAATACTCCCCAAAGACAGTTTGGAAGCAAGTACTTTTTAAACTAACACATTTTTAAAAGTAAAAGCATAAAGACCTAACTATATGATATGATTTGGAATCGAAATATTTTTTTCCTTTTTCATAAATAAATTACCTATCGAGTTATAAGCGTATTTGATCCATATGAAAAGGCGTATTTCTCTCTTTGTTGACTAATTTCACTATTTCGTTGGGAAATTTCGGTCAAAACGCCAAATTTGACTGTGTTTTTTGAAAAAGTTAATGTGTTTACAAAAACTAAATAAATAAATGAATAAAAATACGGAAAATTAATGTAATAAAAGTAAAAATAAAATAAAACGAATATTGCCCAGTTAAGGGGGCTCAAGGGTTGAAAACTTTTCAAAAAATCGATTTTTTTATGATCTAGTTTGATTATTCAATTAATTCTTAACTCAATGCAAAAAACCGCATAAAAATATTTGCATTTTTAACTTATTAAGCATTTATGTATCAACACTTTCATAGCCGCACCCATATAATTTCAACTTTAAGTCGCGTTTTCTCAAAACTTGATTTTTGACGACTAACACCAAGATTTAAAAAAAACTATTTGATGAAATAGCTTTTTTTTTTTTTCATGCATATAACATCATTATCTATAGAATGAATTAATATAGTTAAGATAGTTTAATATTTTGAGTATTTTTGATGAAAAAAAAAAAAAAAAGTTGTATTTTTTAGGGTTTTTTAAAATTTTTAGGTTTGAGAGTTTTTTTAATATATTTTTTTTTTTTTCGAATGATTGTTATATCCTTAACTCATTCTATAGAGTAAAGTTTCCTGATCATTTTAAAGCAAAAATTAGGTTCTTAAGTCAATTCAACTTTAAGATATCTTGGTGTTGGTGATATAACACATAATTTTTTTTTTCGAAAATTGTGCTACATAAATTTTGCTATATTTCTTATATATTACATTGAAGTACTTCATTTTATAATTTTATAAGACTACAAACATACCTTTAAAATATCAGAAAGTTTCAATTAATTACACTGAATACTTCTGTTTTTATTTGGACTCGAAGCGAGAGCTCTGTTTGTATGTTTTTCCGTATCGATCAACCCCTGAGCCCCCTTAAACTGATGGCATAGAGCTCACAGGCTATGCACATTAACTGCTTATTATAGCTACAGCCTTATATAATAATGCCCTTCGAAAAACAAACTAAGGAAGGCCCCCGTTCCCCTTCTTAATACTTTTCTAATGTACACCCAATACTAATCCCGTAGCGCCACATTAGAACGATCCTATATCTGACATTTGAACGAAATCTGATAATTCTGCATGTAAAATCCATTTACATAGATGAAGGGGAGGGGCCTTAGACCCCGTTCCGCTTCTTAATACTTATCCAAAGAACACCCAATATTAAATATGGCGGTGCCTCATCAGAATGATCCTATATCTAAGATTTGGGCGAAAACTGATAATTCAGCATGAAAACCTCATTTATATAAATTATGGGGAAGGGCATTAGCCCAGTTCCCGTTCTGAATACTTATCTAATGAACAGCCATTAATCACGGAGGTGCCTCATCAGAATTATCCTATACCTAATATTTGAGCGAAAACTGATAAGTCTGCATGAAAAACACATTTATATAAATTCAGGGGAGGGGCATTAGCCCCCGTTCCCCTTCTTATACTTATCGAATGAACTCTCAAAACTAATCAGGGAAGCGCCTTATCATAATAAACCTATATCCAAAATTTCAAATGAATCGGATATTTTTATCATGAGTTATCTCCTTATACCCTGTTCACACCGCAAACATAAGATATCTTAAGATCGCCGTGTTTGAAGTGGACCCTCCAGGAATGGGATGCCTGTTCACATTGAAAAACTTACCTAAGATATCTCAGCGAATGTCACTGTATCTCTGAACTGAACAAATGTAATGTATGCGCATGCGCTTGAAGTAAAGATGGCCGCAGCAGCCAATCAGTAAAAACGAAGTTTTATAGCCAATGAGAGAAGTGGTTGTTCCTGTATCTAGCCCGAGGGAGTTGAAACTCTCTGAGAGAGTTTGTGGAACTCTCTGAGAGAGTTCCGGGCCTGAGATATCTTAACTATCCATAGTGTGAACAGGGTATTACGCACGGACGTACATATATACAGAACGGGCGAGCACAGCATAAGCTCTCAGGCTTTGACAGCCTGTGAGGTAAAAACGGAGAATGTCTTTTATTACATAATTTCTAAATAACATTTTGATGCGTTTGAACGAATTAAAATTTATGTAATAAAGTTGCACTGCTGAATTTGAGAATCACCTAAATTAGAAATAGTTTCTTTTCAATAAACATCGGTGTTTTAAAATATTTATAATTGTTGTTTAAAAGGCACAATATACCATTACAGATGGCTTTAGACATATAAGGGTGATTCTCAAAATAGGGGACAATTTATGTCTTTCGGCATACAAAAAAAATTGAGAGGTTTTTATATTTAGATATGTTTGTCTTAATATTATTCATTATTTACACTCAAGAATTACTCATTTTTTAGTTAAAAACACCTTAAAATAACAGAATAAATGTTCAAAATGTCATTAGCATGGATGTCTACAGCAGCTGTGCCTTGTATATACTAGCTTTTTAAAGAGTTAATATCATGTTTATAAAATAAAACAAATGTTATTCTTTCTTTAAATTAATCAAGGAGAAAATTTATCCAATAAATTTCTTTTTAAAAATAAAATTATAGTATATAAAAAAAAGAATTAAAGTTTGTCCTCCATATTCTATTTTCAAAGCAAGGTCATAACAGCTGGTTAATAATCAAAATTTCATTTTCACATATGACAATAGTTTGGAAATATAAAGTTTCTCCATGGCAACAAGTAGCCATTTTATCCCAGCCTGAAAATAGAAGCATGTACTGTATTTTAAGAATAGAAGTTGAATATTAGGGGCGTACATCTATTGTATGTCATTAGAATGGATAATAATTTTCATATTTATTTTAAAATTAAAATTTTTATTTTACTTATTTGTATAGGGCTTTTATGTTTTAAAAAGCCCCAGAAAGGCCTATTACATTGTGATTATATTATGGCTCATAATCTTATTTAAGTTAAAATTTGTCATTAGTATGGACAAATATCAGTGTCATTAGCATGGTTTTTCTGTCCATGCTAAAGACTCCTATGTGCATAAATGTAACCATTGCTTATATTGTATCTTTTACAAAGTTTAATTTTACATATAAATTTAGGTATTACATTTATTATCCCTAAAATATGCATTAAATCTGTCAGAAAATCACTAAGACAGCTTCTTACATTGTTAGTGTCAGAATGTTGCTCATGTAAACAAAGTTTGCTTTTTGGTAATGTTTTTATTCTCCTTATATGTATATATATAAAAATGGAAACCATTTGCTGAAAAGGAAGGCTAATAAATATAGAAAAAAATATTTAAACAGGAAGAAAAAAAAAATAATATATTTATTCCATGCATTTTTTTTTTTTTTTTTTGTCACTAGCATGGCTCAAAAAATATTAATTATTTTTTTAAAGTTAATTTTTAAATATTTAGCTCTGCTGACTGCATGTAAAGTATACCTAATACTATATTAACAACACCTATTTTTTTCAGAAATTTTGCTAACAGTAATTTTTTTAAGATTTCCCTTTTGAAATTGTCCCCTATTTTGAGAATCACCCATAAAAGGCAAAAAAATATGACATCAGCTTTACTTACGAAAAGTTTTAAAATTATAATATAAATAGATTTTATCACAATGAAAAGTCGGGGAAAATTACATCAATTGATCCAATCGTATTAAAATATCCATGTTTTACGAATGAAATGTACGTTATCTTTTAAACATGGCATTTTTATTAAAACACTTTCCCTTCCTCGACTCGGGATCTATCAATAATTTCATCCATGAATCCGAGGAATAAACATAAAATCCATGGAACAAACAAATTTATTTTTTGAAAATAATATGTTAAATTCTGGATGAGTTTCATGCACTCGTGCATTAATGCATATTATTTCGAAAAATGTATTATTTCGAAAAATAATCGAATTAACAAAATTTTAAAAAGTACATATCGTTGATGGGGAATAAAAATTCTTTTAATTAATTTAAATTTAGAGATTATATTTAATTGTCTAGGTAGTAATTTTTATTAAAGTAAGTTTTACCTTATATAATCAGTCACTCTTTTAAATATTCTTTAGCACTTTTCTTTAATCTCAATAAAATTTAAATGCATTATTTAGCAATAGTCTGGAAATTTCATTAGTTATTTCTTTTCCGTGAATTAATTTAAAAAGTATGTTTTGGTTGTTAACTTGTTTTCTTTGATATAAATAAAAAAAATATGTAAAAAGTCTGCAAATAACATCCATGTATTTGGAAAAAAAAAAAAAAAAAAAAAAAAAAAAACTGAATTTGGGAAGAGTTCCGTATCCTGTTCTGCGCCAAAAGATCGCTATATTATCTTATCAAAATTTTCAAGAAGGCGGAAATCATAGTTCTAAAATTTTTATATACATATATTCTAAGGGCACATATGGTATATGTGCACCGCAGTATCTAATTGGTGCCAAAATGGCGTTAGTACAAATATCATATACACAGCACATTAGCACGATTTTTCTCTGAGGCCAGTTTGACGAAAATTTCGTTTTCGAATACCAATTATATATATATGTATATATATGTGTGTATGTGTGTGTGTACATACATTAATTATTTTGGTATTACTTGGTTATCCCGTCGACCAAACAACTATCGCCAAATTACAAGATTAAATGCCAATAATGATTGACCGTGAATGTCACATTCAATGATATTAGACACGAAACACGTATTTAAGATGCCATCAAGCGATTTTTATTTCGACTTTTTATTTGTATTTTTATTAATATTTTGCTATTTTATTTATTCTTTCATTATTTAAAATAAAAAATATATCAATATGAAAAATTTGGCTATTAGTTTGGTGATTTGTATAATTTGGCGAAATTGGTCGGCGGGATAACTAAGTAGTACCATTATTTTCTATTATTTTTAAACAAAAATAATAACAAATAAAAAATTTTAATTAATAACTATAGAAAAAACAATTTATAACATTTAAAAAAGAAAATGTAAATAAATAGTTTATAAATAAAGAAACAACAACAGCCGGGTTACAATGTGAGGCATAAAATCACCATTTTATTGGAATTACGCCAATTTTGTACGTATATGACATCTGTACCATGCCATTATTTTTCCTGACAAGGTAACCCGGCTAATGCTGTTTATTTATAAGTAAATTGTTTATTTACTTTACTTTACTTTTTTTTATTATGGAAATTGATTTTTTGTATAGTTCTCAACTAAATTTGTTTTTATTTATTGTTATTTCCTTTGGTACAGATGTCATATACGCACCACATTTGCGCGAGTGCAACAAAATGGCGATTTTATGCCAAATATAGTAACCCCGTCATTGTTGTTTATTTACTTTATATTTTCTTTTATAAATCAATATATATTTTTTTTTGTTTTATAGTTATGAATTAAACTTCTGCAGTTTATTATTATTTTCTTTTTAAAACAATAAAAAATAATTAAAAAAAAATGTAAGTAACTGATATATGATCACGAAGTTTTTGCCAAACTGGTGTCAGAAAAAAAATCGCGCCAATGTAGTGCGTATATGACATCTGTGCCTTTCCTTTTTAAAATAATTTGAAAAAAAAATTAAAAATATATACAGTAGAACCCCGCAAATCCGGATCGATTTGGTGGATTTTTTTTTTTTTTTTTTCAAGTTTTAGAAGTGATCGGCAAATTTCCATAACATAAATTTATTTCGACCTCATATTCTGAATAAATAAGTATTTTCTGAAATTTTTTCGGAAGAATACCTCAAGCTTTCTTATTTAAACACTTTAATGTTATCTATGAAAGGAACAACTATACATCATTTAAGCTTTGCCAATTCCAATTTTCACACTTTTCTATTTAATCCATTCGGTAAATGTCATCTTAAGCTCACTGCTTAATGAAGTTTTACTAAGAGCATTGCAAGAAAGCAAAGTAAAATAGTCCTTATAGACGCACTGACTGATAAGGATCGTGATCCGATCTTTGTCAACCAGTCCATATGACCATAGCCGGATTAAGGGGGGGGGGGCGGGGGGCTAAGGGGGCTGCAGCCCCGGGCCCCAACTAGTCAGGGGCCCTCAGCAGAGGCTTAAGTTGTACCAAAGTTACGTTTAAAACAATTACAGGGGTGTAAGAGCTGCGCGAAATCGCCGTTTTTTTGCAACTTAACTTGAATTGCCATTTGACATCATTGTTGTCTGTATCTCCTAAAATTTCCAGGTTTAACAAAAGTGGCGATGAAAACGAAACGAAAAGGGTCGCGTGAAAAAGCGCGAATTTCGTCAAAAAAAGAATGGATTTAATCAAGATCGCGGAAATGCGCAATTTCCTTCAAAAGGCCGTGGAAAAAGCGTTAATTTCGTCAAAAGGTAACAAAAAAAGCGCGAATTTTGTAAAAAGGTCACGAAAATAGCACGAATTTTGTCGAACGGTCGCGGAAAAAATGCTAATTTCGTCAAAGGATGGCCCTCAAAACCACGATTTTTGCAAAGAATCGTAAAAAAAAAGCGAATTTCATCAAAAGGAGGAAGGAAAAACACGATTTTCTTTAAAAAATCGCAGAAAAAGTGCAAATATAATCAAGAGTTCGCGGAAAAAAAGCAAAATTTGTCAAATCATCGGGAAAAAATGCGAATTTCGACAGAGGACAGCAGAAAAACGCGAACTTCGTCAAAGGGTCGTGGAAAAAAACGCAAATTTTACGAAAGAATAGCGAAAAAAAAACGTGAATTTTGTCAAAGTGTGGCAGGAAAAGAGAGAATTTCTTGAAAAGTTCTCGGGAAAAAAGTGCAAATTTTGTCAAAGGACTTCGAAAAAAAACGTGAATTTTGACAAAGAACCTCGGAAAATTGCTAATTACTTCAAAGGTTCAAAAAAAAAAAAAAAAAAAGAAAAACGTAAACTTTGAGAAAGAATGGCGAAAACACGTAAATTTCGTCAAGGTGCGGCAGAAAAGTGAGAATTTTTTGAAAAATTCGTGGGAAAAAGCGCAAATTTAGTCAAAAATTCGTGGAAAAAGAGCGAATTTTGATAAAGAACCGCTAAAAATGCGAATTTCGTCAAAGGATTGGCGAAAAATGCGAATTTTGAGAAAGAACCGCGAAAAGGAAGCGCGAATTTTGTAAAAAAGTGGCAGAAAAAGCACAAATTTCATAAAAAAAATTGCGAGAAAAGCGCAAATGTAGTCAAAAGAGCCAAAAGTGTCGCCGCCAAAAATAAGCGAATTTTGAAAAAAAAACGAGAAAAAGGCGCGATTTTCGTCAAATGATGGCAGAAAAAGTGCGAATTTCTTGAAAAGATCGTGGGAAAAGCACAAATTTAGTTAAAAGATCGCGGAAAAGAGCGAAGTTTGTCAAAGAGACGCGGAAAAAGTGTAAATTTCTACAGAGGATCGCTTGAAAAAAACGCGAATTTCGTCAAAGAAACGCTGAAAAAACATGAATTTTGGCAGAGAATCGCTGAAAAAACGCGAATTTCGTCAAAGAGTGGCAGGAAAAACGTAAATTTCAGAAACAGATCACAGGAAAAGTGCAAATTTTGTCAAAAGGTCGCGGAAAAAAGACAAATTAAAAAACACCATTAAAGATAACAAAGAAAAAAATTGATTAACATTATACATATTCAAAATCTAAGGTTTGTATTTTAGGATTAAAAAAACAAAACGAAGGTGTGTGTGTGTATTTGAGGAGGGAGTGACATTCAGTATCGTGGTAGGAGGCTTAAGATTTCCAATAGTGAAAGGGGGGGGGGGGGGGCCCAAAATTCCCAGTAGCCCCGGGCCCCAGAAGTGCTTAATCCGGCTCTGCATATGACCTCTGTCTATCAACTACTCTTGGAAACAATCTTCTTGAGACTGTTTCCTTATCTTCGTGCAAAACCCTTCTACAAATCACTTACGGAAAATTGAAATAAAAGGAGGAAGAATGCTCAAGAGAATGCGTGACCATGTGGCCCTCAAAAATGGTAGAATATGACAAATTTTATAATTACAAAGTAAACATTTTTACTGTCTGTAAATATTGATTATGTTCAATATAAAGGTGATTTTCTTTGAATATTATACATCATTTTATTTCATTTTTACACATTCTCCGGATAATCCGGATTTTCGACAATCTGGATTTAGCCTGGTCCCAATTATTCCGAATTATCGGGGTTCTACTGTATTTTAAAATTGCCATTATTCTATAATTAAATATTAAAATTTATTCTTTATAAAGAATCGTAGAATTCTAAGCTCATTAAAATATAGTAAAATGTATGAAAAAGAACCTGCTTATGATGGAATTTTGTTTTAAGCTGTAAAGTTCGTTCATCCATGCAAAATTAATACAATAATATGTAAGAAAATAAAATGTAATACTTTTACACATGTTACGATAGAAAAATGTCTATAGCGAATTTTTTTTTCTTTCCTATGCGATTCCATTTTAGTACATTTTACTGTATATGATTTCTTAGGTTTTTATGTCTCCGTTACATGGAATATTGGATTGATAATATAAATGATAACTGGAACATTTACATACAAGAAATAGAGTTTTATTAAAAACATAAATATCGTAGCTTACTGCACTTCTATATATAGAAGAATATAAACATTAAAAAACGCTGAGATAATTTTTTTTTATCAAAACTCCTCCGTACAAGTAAAAATCAATGATTTGTAGAAATTTACTTGGACCGGGTCGGGCCGAGCTGAACTTGTAGCTATTTTACTGCGCCGGGTGAGTAGATTTCTTTTATGGACCGGGTCTCGGGCCGAAATTTCAACTTTTATAACGGGCCGGTCCACTTTTTAATGGTCAGACTGGGCCGAGTTTTCATTTTTATAGATCGGGCCGGGCCTAAAAATTTCGGCCCATTCAAACTTCTAGTCTCCATAAGGAAAAAAAAACACTTAATTCTTCAGATCGAGACAGTTTTTCAATAATCGACTTTAGTCGTAAATAATCGACCAAATGATTCAATTGTGTCAGCATATTTCAATGAACTTTACCTATGTCACGTCAGCTGGAGTTATCCAGAAGACAAACGCCATCAAAACGCGGCTGATCGATAGACCATTACCTCATTGAGTTGAAGGCAGAAATACCAGGATTCACCTGTTAAAATGCAACTGGTCTTTCAAAGTCACACTTCATGGAAACCACCTGCAGACCTGATTTTAACAATTGATTGGTAGATTTATCATTGTATTTTACTACATTAGAGGTCTGCCCGAATGATAGTTATTTTGATCCGACCCGTACAGATGTATAATAAAAATTTAAAGTTCGGTCCGTTTATATTTTCACAGTTCACGGCCCGGTCCAATCTGACCCGATTCAATTTCTACAAAAAATTCAGATTTCTCTTAGCACACACTTAAGATTCCTTTAAATAATGCTGCATACATATTTAAATAATACATTTTCAGTATATCTTAACCCTCTCGAGCATAAATTATTTTTCAATTTTTTTCATTATTCACAAAAAATCTTCTTTTTTGATAAATAAGAAACCGTAATAAAATAATTTTGTTATTGTACTGCATGTTAGATATTATCTGTCCAAAAATCAAATCTCCATAAATGAATCCTCAAGATTTTTTTGCTTAATAATGCAATAATTATACGACCTGATATGAGGTCCGTATGCCCGAGGGTTAAAATTACGATGTGTTCGCAAGACAGAAAATACATAATACCAACATTAATTATTACATTCATAGAAGGAGTCATCAAATAATAATAATAACAGTAATAATAATGATAATAATAATGTAGTTTAGAATACTTTTGAAGTTACATATTAAAAAGTAGGTTTGTGAAAATATTTCTCCGCCATTTATTAAGGCTTTTCTCAAATCCAAAAGAGACATTTTCTGACACATTTCTGAATTCATTTCTTTCCGGAAATGTATAAGATTGATAAGTATATTCATTCGGAACTATGTAATCGAATGACATTCTTCATGTTTTGGTAAAGGCAATGTATCTTTGAAGGGGAGGGGGGGGGAAATAAAGATAGCGTTTTGAAACGAATTTCTAGTTACGATATCACGGAAAAGGAGAAAAACCTGAATCTGTGACATGAATATCTCATACGTCAACTTGTAATTTATTTATGAAAAATGGAAACCGCTATTGGATTCCAAATCACTTCAATAGTCAGGCTTGTCAATTTTCAGCTTTTACAGTAGTTCGTCAGAAAATGTGTCAAGGTTTCGCTTTATTGAGCAGTGAATTTGAGAACCACCTTACGGTATATTTCCAAAGCTTACGCTAATAAAAGTTCATTGTCTCTTTTGATATTTTTACAAAACATATTGCCTGCACTACGCATTCTGAGGACAATTAAGTTCAGTTCCGGCCCGGCTCGAATTTGTTGGGAAAAAAAAAAATAAGCAAGACTGATTTTAACACTGCACGAGTTTGCTGAAAAAAAAATAAATAAACCCAGTTCAAATACCATGTCTGATGCTGATCTCTGCGGTGGATATGCCACATTTCTGTATTGATGTTGTTCAATTATCATCGGTTCGTGATGAACATTTATACTTATTCTTACGAAAGTTATATTCTTTGAAAATAGATGATATTCTATAGACTATAATCTTTTTTATATCGGACCGGTAGACACGCTAATTTTTTTTAGCTGTACGGCTGGCCCGTTTACTTTTATTTTTATTTATTTATTTATTTATTTATTTATTGCCGGCCAGACCCGTTTATTTTGTTTATCGGCCTGGCCCGTTTGAAAAATTATTTTCATTTTGGCCATGATCGGGCCAAGCCCGGTCATGTGCAAGTCCTGTACCCTAAGGTATTAAAACATGGACGACTGCGAGCAAGGAAAAGAAAAGACAGTAATAAACCTAAAAGTCAACCACTAAAATAGAGTTTTTGTAGGTGGTTTCCATCAAGACTTTAGCAGACTAATTGCATTTTAATATAATAATCGAGTTCTGTATAATCCTAGAATTTTAGCGGCTAACTCGGTGAGGTAATTGTCTGTGCAGTCGCTTGCCAGTCCAATAGGAGTGAAAAACATTTTAACACAACTTTTTCTTCGTCCAATTAACAGCTCATATTCGCTATAGTGTGATTGTTGCCACTCGTGGGTAAAGTTCATACACCACGAGTGAATATGAATGTCTTCACCGAAATCATCATCATTTTTAGTGGTAGTTGATCATCTAGTACAACCCCATTTCCTCTAGTACAGATCCACTGCGAACTCTCAGAAAGACTAATTTCTCCCGATTCTTTCTCAATTTAACTTTAGAAATTAGGCGAAATCGAAAAACGAAGAGACAAAATTCGGATTTTTTAAAAAATATATAAAGAAAAATGCTAAGGATTTGTCTTTTTTATGTACGTTTTAAGTAAAAACATGTGAAATTGAAAAAAAATCGGTTGTTTCAGAGGTGTATCGATTGATACCGACTATCTAGAATTTGCCGACTATCATCGAATTTGCCGAAATTGGGCTATGCCCCTAGGGCCATGGTAAAACACACTCAGTCTGTTGAACCAGATTGCCATACGGTTGTCGAAGAAAAATCTCGTCAAAATTGCTGGGTTTAAACAATCATAAAATTGCCATTTTAGAGCCAAAAAGAAACCTTACACCACATTTTATTTAGATATAATTTTATTATTGTTTTATTTATATAAAATTGACTTTTGTTTGCATTTAAAAATAGAGAAAATGAGTTGTTTATATTGAATAAATTGTATAAATCTGAATTTAACAATGTGAATTTTTATTCACATTGTTAACAAGATATATAGCCAACAGAGTGAAGAAGTATCGAGGCCGGAATTCGAACTTGTGTCTTTGATTCAGCGCTACAACGCTTTGACAACTGAGCCACTAACGCACACCTAGTTTGATATCCTTCATTCTTGTTTGTTGGTAAAGCTCCAACCCCAGTACTAGATGGGGTAATTTCAGGAATTGCGCAATCCTGCAGCAAACATGTGCCGAAATTAATCTGATTAATATTATATTTAGTAATTGAAATGATGAACGCGACTCATTTGATAGCGCCGGTGCTTTGTACCAAAGACACATGTTCGAACCCTAGTCTGGATGCTTTTCCACTCTGTTGGTTTTCTGTCTTACAAGCAAAGTGAATAAAAATTCACGTAATTAAATTTAGATTTACTATTTCTTGGGCGTATTTGATTATTTCAATTACAGTAAATTAAACCCCCAATAATTCGGATTAATTGGGACCGTATTCAATCCGGATTACCCGGAGAATTAGAAAAAAAAAATGAAATAAAATAAAACATACTTACAGAAAATCACCTTTATGTCAAATTTATTGAATATTTACAGACAGTAAAAATGTTTACTTTGCTTAATTCTTCGAAAAAGATTTCAGAAAAAGTTTTTTTTTTCCGAATACGATGATGAAACAAGTTAATGTTATGAAAATTAGCCAATCGCTTCTCAAACTTGAAAAAATAAATGACCAAACCGATCTGGATTAACGGGGTCCGAATTAGCGGTGTTCTACTATATTATGCAGTAAATTTTCTTTAAAAATTGCTTCTCTATGCATTTTCTTTTTTCACTAAAAAATGTGAAATCAATGTATTTTTTCATATTTTCTGTCTTTCATTAGGACAACTAGTAATTTCTTCGTTATGATGCGAAAACAAAGATCTACATGTACCTTGTCGTCTTGTGATGATACTACATTACCTGATTTGTCCTCGATGGCAAGCACTAATTACGAGAATCTCCCTTATCAAAATTCGTTCTGGCCACAGTTCATGTCATTCGGACCTGATCAGTATTCTAATCCTTATCAAGATGTCTTCTTGTATGACTACAACGCTGCTGGTGAAATGCCATCTCATAATTTGTATGCTGAGAACGTACTGGATGATTCCCAAACAATCACTGACGAAAGTTACCTGGCATTCGCAGATTCGTGGAATCCATCGGTAGACTATCCATTTCCAGAACAGTTCACAGAAGAGTCTCCTTACAGTCTGCCAACTGAAAGCGGTGCACAGTGCTATTTCGGAGAACCGTTACATTCTCAACTCTTGCAATATGGATCCCCTACTATAACCGATTACGGAGCTGTTGCTCTTCTTTTAAGGCATTTGATACGCGTAGACGTTACTCATCATGGAGCCGTGTCAATCTACAATTTCCCTGCCACGAGCGTGACGACATTGAATTCAGCAGGAGATAAATGTTATATCAAGCATCCTAACGGTCTAGTGTACTTGGAAGACAACGTGGTCCATATAATGACAGGAAATAACAGAATGGCAAAAATTTCTCTCAGAGGAATAACTTTTTCAACATTCAACAACAGCCTTGCTTATTTCGTTGATGAATCTGGTACCAAGACCACGACTGGCAAGTTTATAGATCTAAGCCAAGACGTGACAATGGATGTGTTTTATGATGGAACCTGGCCAAATCATGGCAATATCGAAGAAGAATGTTACAAAATGGCATCAGAGTCCACCTGTCAGAATTTCCCAGACGGAAGTGAAGTATGGAATCTAGGCAGAATTCGGATAAAGCAAGACAAGTGGGGAGAAGTTATTATAAGCCAAAATAACAATGACATCACAATTTCGACATCGCCAACTATTCGAAGAGTGAATGTCGAAAAACCTACTGTGAGCATAAACATCGATTGTTTTCAAAGAAATTATTTAACTGTGAAGAAAGGTAATTGTCTCGTAACGTCTGCCTATTGTGGCCTTGTTGTAAAGAATCGTAGCCAAAAAGCTGGACTCGATCGCAATGGAAAGCTTGTGTTGTTTTAAACTGTTGAATACCTGTGCTTTATATAAAAAAATTATAAAATTGAGAAATTTTCTGAACTATTAATTATTGTGAAATTTTGTGTAATAAATATATTTTCGTAAATTTCTCAAGAGTGTTATGAATTTGTTTATTATTATTATTTTGTCTTACTTTACTTTAAAAATAACAAATATGAATTTGTATTCATATCTTAGTGTGATAAAATGTTTTCACTGGCAAACAACAAAAATGAAGTCATTTTGAATCGAAATTTACAATTTTATTGATAACTAGCAGGCTTACGCCAACTACGCTGGTCCCATTTTTCAAAACAAAACTTGAATCAAACGAAATATAACGATGAATAAGGCGTATTTTAAGATAATTTATGTATTTTATTATGTATTCCTACCTATAATGTATTTTCTGATTTCAGGAAACGATGTAAATGCCATTGCGGAATATATTTTCTAATGCGTTGCACAAAATTTGAGTTATATGAGTAGATACTCCAAATTCGTCAGTTTACAGAGCATTGACAGCTTCAGCTAAAAAATACTGGTTCGATTCCTGGCTTAGACATTTTTCGCTCAACTGGAAAATTACAACTCATCTGAATTCTTTATCAATTAGAATAATAGTGTTAAAATAATATAATCTAAAATTTAAGTTATTGTGCACCAACTAGTTCAGTTAATTCATTTCAGTAAGACTCAGTAGGAAAATGAAGCCGCTATGACAACAGGAATCAAAATGTGCTTTTGTCATTACACTACTGAAATTTAGTGTTACAATGATTGACGTAGCATCGGAATAATGTTCTAGCGATTCATTGTCATTTATTAACTTTCGGTTAAACTTTCGGGAGGTACTTCAGCCCCCTTAGCCCCCTTCCTGGCTACGTGCCAGCTTCTGAGAGAGTTCTTACTCACTTTAATCCTAAATTATCTTTTATCTTAACTACTGATGCTTCGCCTTTTGGTATCTCTTCAGTTCTCTCGCATCTGATGCCAGATAACAGTGAAAAGCCTATTGGATTTGTATCCAGAACTTTGCCTAATCCAGAAAAACGGTACAGTCAAGTGTATAAAGAGGCATTAGCTATTATATTTGACGTGAAGACATTTTTTCAGTATTTGTATGGTAACATATTTACTTTGTTTATTGATAGTAAACCGTTAGTTTCTATTTTTTTCTCCTTCTAAAAGTATTCCTGTTTTATCAGCAGCTAGAATGCAAAGATATGCCATATATTTACAAATATTTCAGTATGACATCCGTTTTAAGAAAACTATTGAACACGGAAATGTCGATGCACTTTCACGCCTTCCATTACGTAGCGAAGATTTATCCCAAAAATATGAGGTATTTGATGAATCTGAAACTATACAAATAAATTTCTGGTTCTGAAATTCCTAAAAATTTATTTTTTGGCCGTAAACAAGAAGAATTTACTCTTCAGTATTTCTCTTCAGCATTACTCTTTCCTCTTTTAGCATTACTCTTCAATATTTTAAAAGGATGTAGAGCAGTTATCCCAGAAATTCATCTAAAACAAATATTAAAAGAATCACATTTTGGTCATTTTAGTAAAGTTAAAATGAAGTCTTTAGCCCGTAGTTTTGCATTGCGGCCAGGAATAGACCATGACATTGAAAATATTGCACAAAATTGCTCTATTTGTGTAAATTTGAAAAAAAATCCTCCCAAAGTTGATACACATCTATTTAGGCGCAATGCCTTAAATAAAGAAATCAAATTTATTGATATTATAATGGATTTGACCTTGATAAAAATTAATTACTGTCAAATAAAAGTTCTTGATTAATATTTATGAGTAAAATAATAATTTAAAAATACTTAATACTGATTTATTTGTTTTATAATTAAATGTTTGATTCTTGATTGACTTATTATTAAATTAATGTTTTATTTCTTGATAAGTTGACAGCTTAATTGAATTTGAAATCATTAAAAGATATTTATTGGTCTTATAATTATTTTATGTTAAATTAATGTTTTATTTATTGATAAGTTGTCAACTTATGTAGTTTTTAAATCATTAACAGAAATTTATTGGTTTTTTAATTATTTTATGTCAAGTTGGTAAAGGTTTTTGAATTTGTGATCGTCTAAATCTATTTTGATGCTTTTTCTTATTATATTTTCCTGAAAAAGTTCAGTCTTGACTCTGCAATCAGGCAGAGCATATGCAAAATTTTGACTGTTAATATCGTGATTTCATGACTCTGTACCAAGGAATATGTTTTTGTTGGCTCTGCATATCAGAGAATTTAGTGTAATATTGGCTACTAATGCTCTTATTCTAATGTGGATTATATTATATTTAATAAACTATTATAATCATAATGCTCTTCCAACTAAAGACTGTGATTATTAAACATTTTCTGACTGATATTCCCAACATCATTAGGAATGGCCTACAGCTACATGGTAGAGAATTCATATTGATTATTTTGGTCCTGTCAATTGAAAAATGCTTCTGATTGATGTTCATAGTAAATGGTCAGAAGTATATATAGTTCCTAGTACAACTTCGGAAAATACAATTATTTGTCTTTCTTTTCTTTTTGCACGATACGGTTTTCCTACTTTTTTAGTATCAGTTAATGTCAAACAGTTTGCATTTGAAGAATTTGTGATAAATAGTAGGGAAATAAAAGTTCTGGCTCAGCAGGTGGCTGCGTGGCTGCAACCTCCGGTCCCACCGCCGGCGCCACCGCCACTTTCGGTCCTTTTTAAGTAAATCGAAATTAACAGAACATACAAAAATCCATACAGGTGAAAAACCTTATACTTGGGAAGATTGCCAAATGCTGTTTTCAAAAAAACATGAATTAAAAATGCGTACATCATCATATAAAGCATCGTCAGTTATATGTAAAATTTGTGAAGATATTCAAAAATAGTCATATGTTTAAAGGGTTTAGAAATAAAGGAAGATATTTAGACTATTGATCCATCCTAATTTCATAACACTTACCACAATGCCTCAAAATTAAAATTTGGAAGACATACACACAGCCGAAAAGAAGATTTTGTTACCCGTGATTCTTCTAACCAGCATGAATGTAGATATTATTTGCAACGTATTCTTTAAATGGTCATATTAAATATTCTTTTATATACATATATCGATGTGTTTATTTTTCTAAAACCTAGTACATTAATGGAATATGCCTTATAACATTTTAAACGAAACAACGCTTTCACAACTTAAAAAACGCATAAGAACATACGAAAATTAACAGATGTATGAAAAAATATGCAAGTTTACAAAATAAAAAGTTTCCCAGAATTATTAACAAAAAATATTTACAATATAAAAAAAATACAAAAGTAAAAAGAAAAAATACAAATGTAAAACGAAAAAATACTGTGGGGCCTCACAGTATTATTTCTTTGGATGTGGAATTGGTTTGCATCGTTACATAAAACAGTTACTAATTAGTACGCAGATTTCAAGATAAGGATGTATGTTATACTGCTTGGTCAGATCAAAACTTCCTAGTTAAGGGAGAAAGTCTTGACATGCATCAGGAAAACGTCACACATAGGCGAAACACACACACACACAAAAAAAAAAAAAAAGAAAAAAAAATCGTACAAATTGCATGCTTTGTTTTCTTTTTAGCTCGTGTAATTATCATTATTATAAAACAAGTTGGAAATTGCACGTAAAGCGTAGCAAATGAAGTGCGTTCGTTGATAACGAAGTTTTAAAATATTCAGATCTTGCTGATATAGTAGAGCGTACTTTGGATACAGTATAGTGGTCGAAATCTTTGTGTTCCTGTAAATATGCAGGGAGTAATTCTTATTATACTTCATTAACGTATATCTTATTCATAAAATGTGAAGTAGTTTAATATAATTAAAACACCTCCCAAACAATGTTTCCCCGTATAACATTATTTAGTGGAATACATTTGTGTGGCCCTGTAATTTAATAATAAATATTCTTTGCATCACAGATTATAAAAAATGTATTTTTAGTACATATTTCATAGATTCATGTCGATTCTATTATATTCAAATAAGTGTAACACCATTAAAATGCATTTGAAACTTTTTTCCCCATTGACCGTAATGTAACGGGATACTTTTGATTGTCCCTGTAATTGATCTATCCATCCGATTTTCATAACATTTGAAATGACTCGACATAATTATGTAATAAATATACGTTTTAAATTTCAAACGATTAAAATGCATTTGAAACTTTTTTCCCCATTGACCGTAATGTAACGGAATCCTTTTGATTGTCCCTGTAATTGATCTATCCATACAATTTTCATAAAATTTGAAATGACTCGACAAAATTATGCAATAAATATACGTTTTAAATTTCAAACGATTAAAATGCATTTGAAACTTTTTTCCCTATTGACCGTAATGTAACGGAATCCTTTTGATTGTCCCTGTAATTGATCTATACATCCGAATTTCATAAAATTTGAAATGACTCGACAAAATTATGTAATAATTATGTATTTTAAATTTCAAACGATTCGGTTGGGTAGTTTTTGCGTTGTTATATGCGGACGGACAGACAGACAGACAGACAGACGGACAGACAGACAGACAGACGGACAGACAGACAGACGGACAGACAGACAGACGGACGGACTGAGCGACAACAGTAGGTGCTACGTATTTACATAATTACGAACGCACCTAATAAGAATTATTAATTTAATGAACCAACGAAATAAAAAAATACACGCTGATCGGATTTTTTAGGTGCGTTCGTAATTATGTAAATACGTAGCACCTATTGTTGTCGCTCAGTCCGTCCGTCTGTCTGTCCGTCAGTCCGCATACAACAACGCAAAAACTACCTAACCGAATCGTTTGAAATTTAAAATACATAATTATGACATAATTTTGTCGAGTCATTTCAAATTTTATGAAAATCGGATGGATAGATCAATTACAGGGACAATCAAAAGGATTCCGTTACATTACGGTCAAAGGGGAAAAAATTTTCAAATGCATTTTAATCGTTTGAAATTTAAAAATATAATTATTACGTAATTTTGTCGAGTCATTTCAAATGTTATGAAAGTCGGATGCATAGATCATTTACAGGGACAATCAAAAGATTACGGTCAATGTGGAAAAAGTTTCAAATGCATTTTAATGATGTTACACTCATTCGAACATAATAGAATTGGCATGAATCTATGAAATACACTGGTGTCCAAAAGTTAAGCATAATTGGTAATTAAGTAATTATTTTTAAGTAATGAAAGAAATATGAATCGAAATGTGCTGAAACTCCAGGTGTGTAAACAAAATAGTACGCGTCACATATTTTCGCGAAGAGTTTTCCCCGAAATCGAACAGGGGACCGTCAACAAATTGAAAAAGAACGAAGATCTTTTGGATAACCCTGTCAAAACTAATGTAGCAAAAGCGTTCAAACTGCACATTATGATTAATTGGCTTATTGTAATGTACTGTGTTAATTTTTACAAGGATAGCATGTATACTCATAGAGAAATTAAAGTTTTTATAAAAACAGTCCTAAATTTTTCCAAGTTTTTTGCTTATAATTTACAGAGTTCTTATTATAAAATAATGTTCTTTTCTGAAAATATGACAAACATCATTGTACACAATACCCTGTCATCAGAATTTAAAAATAATAAAAATTGTATGAAAAATGAGTATGTTTAGTAAATAATTTTTCATTGCGCATGCGTCAACGATATCAAAATGTCATTTGCATATTGTGTTAGCTAAATGTATAGAGCAACTTCTGTAAAAGTTTCAAAAACATAGCTTGAAAATTCTGAAAATGGGAGCCTATAGAATCAACTCAAAATCCGTTATTCCTAAAGGAAGCAAAAAAATCAGGGGTTTTACCTAAATATAGTTGTACGTGCAATATTGTGTAGGCACTAAACAATGGAATATGGATACAGCCCCTCATCTTTTTGCTTCCTTTAGGAATAACGGATTTTGAGTTGATTCTATAGGCTCCCATTTTCAGAATTTTCAAGCTATGTTTTTGAAACTTTTACAGAAGTTGCTCTATACATTTAGCTAACACAATATGCAAATGACATTTTGATATCGTTAACGCATGCGCAATGAAAGATTATTTACTAAACATACTCATTTTTCATACAATTTTTATTATTTTTAAATTCTGATGACAGGGTATTGTGTACAATGATGTTTGTCATATTTTCAGAAAAGAACATTATTTTATAATAAGAACTCTACAAATTATAAGCAAAAAACTTGGAAAAATTTAGGACTGTTTTGATAAAAACTTTAATTTCTCTACGAGTATACATGCTATCCTTGTAAAAATTAACATAGTACATTACAATAAGCCAATTAATCATAATGTGCAGTTTGAACGCTTTTGCTACATTAGTTTTGACAGGGTTATCCAAAAGATCTTCATTCTTTTTCAATTTGTTGACGGTCCCCTGTTCGATTTCGGGGAAAACTCTTCGCGAAAATATGTGACGCGTACTATTTTGTTTACACACCTGGAGTTTCAGCACATTCCGATTCATATTTCTTTCATTACTTAAAAATAATTACTTAATTACCAATTATGCTTAACTTTTGGACACCAGTGTATATACTAAAATACGCATTCTGAACAATCTGTGATGCAAAGAATTTTTATTATTAAATTACATAGCCACACAAAAGTATTCCACTACATAATGCTATACGGAAAATATTGTTTGGGACGTGTTTTAATTACATTCAACTATTTCACATTTTATGAATAAGATATACGTTGCTGAAGTGTAATAAAAATTACTTCCTGCATATTTACAGAAACGTAAAGATTTCGACTGCTATACTGCATCCGGAGTACGCTCTACTACATCAGCAAGATCTGAATATTTTAAAAACTTCATTATCGTATGAACGCACCTCATTTGCTACGTTCACGTGCAATTTCCAACTTGTTTTCTTTATTTTTCTTTCCTGCTTTATGTGAAGTTTTCATGACACGTCTCAAGGCTTCCTAAAATATCTAAGGGACATTTGTCAGACACGCGTCTGAAAAGGTATTGACTATGTTGCCAATAATTGGGATAACCCAATCCGCAAGAGACAAACACGAACTCACGACCGACATAAACTTCAAACAAATGCAACCCCAACAAGGTCTGTGAAGTTGGCCCCCTCACTTTATGGAATATAAAAACTGAAAACGTCATTCGTTTGAGCGTCGTTTGAGCGCGTTTGAGCGACAAAAATTTTCGTTTGAGCGACAATCAGAAAAAAGTTATAAACAAATCAAAATCCAGAGCCTTCGTTTTTGTGAAGTTGGCCCCCCGACCTTTTCGGATATACAAACTGAAGACGGCATTCGTTTGAGCGTCGTTTGAGCGCGTTTGAGCGACAAAAATTTTTGTTTGAGCGACACATTGAAAAAAGTTATAAGCGAAATAAAAAACTGAGGGGGCCAGATTTTGTGAAGTTGGCCCCCGGACCTTTTCGGACATACAAACTGAAGACGGCATTCGTTTGAGCGTCGTTTGAGCGCGTTTGAGCGACAATCAGAAAAAAGTTATAAACAAATCAAAATCCAGGGCCTTCGTTTTTGTGAAGTGGTCCCCCGACCTTTTCGGATATACAAACTGAAGAAGGCATTCGTTTGAGCGCGTTTGAGCGACAAAAATTTTTGTTTGAGCGACACACTGAAAAAAGTTATAAGCGAAATAAAACACTGAGGGGGCCACATTTTGTGAAGTTGGCCCCCCGACCTTTTCGGATTTAAAAACTGAAGACGGCATTCGTTTGAGCGTCGTTTGAGCGCGTTTGAGCGACAAAAATTTATGTTTGAGCGACACACTGAAAAAAGTTATAAGCGAAATAAAAAACTCAGGGGGCCAGATTTTGTGAAGTTGGCCCCCCGACCTTTTCGGACATACAAACTGAAGACGGCATTCGTTTGAGCGTCGTTTGAGCGCGTTTGAGCGACAATAATTTTCGTTTGAGCGACAATCAGAAAAAAGTTATAAACAAATCAAAATCCAGGGCCTTCGTTTTTGTGAAGTTGGCCCCCCGACCTTTTCGGATATACAAACTGAAGACGGCATTCGTTTGAGCGTCGTTTGAGCGCGTTTGAGCGACAAAAAATTTTGTTTGAGCGACACACTGAAAAAAGTTATAAGCGTAATAAAAAACTGAGGGGGCCACATTTTGTGAAGTTGGCCCCCCGACTTTTTCGGATTTAAAAACTGAAGACGGCATTCGTTTGAGCGTCGTTTGAGCGCGTGTGAGCGACAAAAATTTTTGTTTGAGCGACACACTGAAAAAAGTTATAAGCGTAATAAAAAACTGAGGGGGCCAGATTTTGTGAAGTTGGTCCCCCGACCTTTTCGGACATACAAACTGAAGACGGCATTCGTTTGAGCGTCGTTTGAGCGCGTGTGAGCGACAAAAATTTTTGTTTGAGCGACACACTGAAAAAAGTTATAAGCGTAATAAAAAACTGAGGGGGCCAGATTTTGTGAAGTTGGCCCCCCGACCTTTTCGGGCATACAAACTGAAGACGGCATTCGTTTGAGCGTAGTTTGAGCGCGTTTGAGCGACAAAAATTTTTGTTTGAGCGACACACTGAAAAAAGTTATAAGCGAAATAAAAAACTGAGGGGACCAGAGTTTGTGAAGTTGGCCCCCCGACCTTTTCGGACATACAAACTGAAGACGGCATTCGTTTGAGCGTCGTTTGAGCGCGTTTGAGCGACAAAATTTTTGTTTGAGCGACACACTGAAAAAAGTTATAAGCGAAATAAAAAACTGAGGGTGCCAGATTTTGTGAAGTTGGCCCCCGACCTTTTCGGACATAGAAATTGAAAACGGCATTCGTTTGATCGTCGTTTGAGCGCGTTTGAGCGACAAAAAATTTTGTTTGAGCGACAAACTGAAAAAAGCTATAAGCGAAATAAAAAACTGAGGGGGCCAGATTTTGTGAAGTTGGCCCCCCGACCTTTTCGGACATACAAACTGAAGACGGCATTCGTTTGAGCGTCGTTTGAGTGCGTTTGAGTGACAAAAATTTTGTTTGAGCGACAAACTGAAAAAAGTTATAAACAAATCAACATTCATTGCCTTCGTTTTTGTGAATTTGGCCCCCCGACCTTTTCGGATATAAAAGTGAAGACGCCATTCGTTTGAGCGTCGTTTGGGCGCGTTTGAGCGACAAAATTTTTTGTTTGAGCGAGAAACTGAAAAAGTTATGAGCGAAATAAAAACTGATAGGGCCACATTTTGGGAAGTTTGCCCCCCGATTTTTTAGGATTTAAAAACTGACGACGGCATTCGTTTGCGCGTCGTTTGAGCTCATTTGAGCGACAAACTGAAAAAAGTTATAAGCGAAATAAAAAAAACTAAGGGGTCCACATTTTGCGATGTTGACACCCCGACCTTTTTCGGATTTAAAAGCTGAAGACGGCAATATTTTGAGCGCGTTTAAGTGACAAAAATTTTCATTTGAGCGGATATATTTTAGCAATTATTTAGCTTTCTTTTTTTTTTTTACATGGAACTGAATTTTACGTCCCCTTAAAATAAATATTTTGAAAAGCGAAATGCGTGATATGTTTGATCGTCCAAAATATGTTTTTAATTATAAAAATTTTCGTTTGAGCGATGATATTTTTACAGTTATTTAGCTTTTTTTTCAAAGGACCTGAAATCACAACTTATTTAATGCCCCTTAAAATAGGTTTTTTAAAAATCTAAATGCATGATACGGTTGAGTATCCAAAACATTGTTTTGGGTTATCAAAAGTGTCATTTGAGACAGATATATTTGTACAGTAAATTAGCTTTCTCTTTTTCCATTGGGCTGAAATCATAGCTTGCATAAAGCCCCTTAAAATAGCTTTTTTCGAAAATTTAATGCATGATTCGCTTCAGCATCCAAAATACTGTTTTGAGTTATAAAATTTTCGTTTGAGCGGATATATTTTTGCAATTATTTAGCTTTCTTTTTTCCAAGAGGCTGAAATGACAGCTTGTATACAGTCTTTTAAAATAATTTTTTTGAAAAACTGAATGCATGATATGTTTGTTTGTCCAAAATACTGTTTTGAATTATAAAAATTTTCGTTTGAGTGGATACATACTTTGCGGTTATTCAGCTTTCTTTTTTACAAGAGGCTGAAATGACAGCTTGTATACAGTCCCTTAAAATGAGTTTTTTGAAAAACTGAATGCATGATATGTTTGAGCGTCCAAAATGCTGTTTTGAATTATGAAAATTTTCGTTTGAGCGGATATATTTTTGCAGTTATTAAATTTTCTTTTTTCCAAGGGGTGGAGACCACAACTTTTATGCGTCCCCTTAAAATATGTTTTTTAAAAACTGAACGCATGACACGCTTGAACGTCCAAAATACTGTTTTGTGTTTTAAAAATTTCCATTTGAGTAGATAAATGTTTACAATAAATTAGATTTCTTTTTTTTTTTTTCAAGTTGCTGAAATCACTTTTGTATACAGCCCCTTAAAATAAGTTTTATGAAAAACTGAGTCCATGAAACGTTTGAACGTCCAAAATACAGTTTTTGTTATAGAAAATTACGTTTGAGCGAATATATTTTGGCAGTTATTTAGCCTTCTTTTATCCAAGGGGCTGAATTCTCAGCATGTTATACAGCCCCATAAAGTAAGTTTTTTGGAAAACTAAATGCATGGTACGTTTGAGCATCTAAATATAGCTTTGTATTATAAAAATTTTCGTGTGGGCGGATATATTTATACAGTTATTTAGCTTTCTTTTTTCGAAGGGGCTGAAGTCGCAGCTTGTATACAGCCTTTGAAAATATTTTTTTTTGGTAAACTAAATTCATGATTCGTTTGAGCCTCAAAAATACTATTTTAAGTTATAAAAATTTTCATTTGAGCGAATATTTTATTACGGTTATTTAGCTCTCTTTTTTTTTTTTCAAATAGTCTAAAATCACATCTTGGTTATATATCCCCTTAAATCAAGTACTTTGAAAAAAAAAAAAAAAAAGAATCCATGACACATTTTGGCTACCAAAATACTGTTTTAGCTTTGAGTTCCTATTTAGACATATTTTTACAAATGTTTAGCTTTCTTTTTTTCTAAAGAGCTGAAATTGCAGCTTATATACATCCCCTTAAAATAAGTTTTTAGGAAAACAGAATGCATGATACGTTTTAAAGTCCAAAATACTGTTTTGCATTATAAAAATTTTCATTTGAGCGGATACATTTTTATTGTTTCTTATGTTTCCTTTTTCCTAAGGACTGAAATTGTAGCGTTTTTACAGCCCCTTAATATAAGTTTGATTATACATAAAATTCCTGTATATCCAATAAGATCCTGTATTTCCTTAATATAAGATTCCTGTTTGATCTGCAATATGTTCATACATATTAAACTATCTTTTTTTTCAATGGGAATCAAAATCGTAAGATGTATATTCAGCCATTAAAAAAAAAAAAAAAAAAAAAAAGTTTAAAATTTTTAATGCAGCTTACGTTTGAGTGTACAAAATACTCTTTTGTGCGGTAAAAGTTTCTGTCAGAGTGGCCGCACTTTTACGACAAATGTTTTTGATACAGCACCAAATTATCACAGCATTTATTTTTCCACGTTGGCTAAAATTAAATGTATTATACGATCGTTAACTTAACTATTTTGAAATTCGAAAAAAGACCATACGTTTGAGTGCCCAAAGTGAACGTTTGGAGAGATGACAATTTTTGTTTTGAGCAAGATAAATTTTTCTGTTACTAAGCATTCATTTTTTACGGAGCATTTTGCATACAGCAACTTAAAATAATTATTTTAAAATTTTGAAAAAATTGTGCGTTTGTTTGTTCAAAGTATTCTTTTGAGCGATAAGAATTTTTGTTTGAGTGACAATATTTTAACAGTTCTTTAACATTCCCTTTTTTCGAGGGGCTAAAACAACATTTTGTATTCAATCCTTCAAGTGAGTTATTTTGAAATTATGGAACTTTCATATGTTTGAGCGCCCAAAGTTATCGCTTAAGAATGAAAATTTTCGTTACAGACTGAAACCACAGTTTGTAAAAACCCGTTAAATTAATTACTTTAAATTCTAAAAATGTCTTTTTTCTAATTTAAAGTAATTGTTTTAGCTGTAATTATTTTTGTTTCGGCATCAATTTTTTCACAGTTAATTCATATATTGATTAAACGTTTTCTATAATATGTAACCTTTATTAAATTTCTCTGAAATTTAAAATATGCGAGATTTTTTTTATTACAATGTTCTTTTTAATGCTTAGTATACTAGGCTGGTTCTTGAAATAGTCGCTTTTGAAATAAAATCCTAACTATATAAAGAAGGATATTTTCTACCGCATCCTTTGTAGTTTTTACTGATTCACAATTCACATACACATATTTTAAACTTCAAACACTACCGAAGTGCAACAAACACTGCCGACACCTTCTGAACTGAAGTACGGTGGAGGAGGTCATAGGACATAGGGAAGACAAGTGCACGTGGTCCTGACTTCGCTGTAAATTGCGACTTCTAATACAAAGGAAATATCAAACAGGTGTTTATTATTTTGCGAATGTCTGGTAAAAGATATTTTTTTCTTTATTTGTTTATACTGAGCCTAGCACGGAAAGAGGTTTTGTAACAAAATTTCTTAAGGGTAGATTTTTAGTGAGCAGAAAATAAAATATATTTTTTATTTTTTATTTATTTACTTATTTTTAATATCTCGAGACCTATCGCCGTTGCGATAAATAGAAAAAAGTGACTGGAAAAAAAATAATAGGAGAGATACTTTGTTTAATCTTCATATCATTATACTTCACGCGCAAGACTATGGAACAAGCTTTGCTTTGGTCTTATCTATAAGCTGAACAGCTGCAAAATCCAGATTCAGATTTCGTTTTCGGCATGATTATTTAACTGTCGGGTATTTTTTGAAGTAAGAGTGTCTTGTCTAAATTCATGACTCAGACGGGAATCGCTGACATGTCATTCCTTTCTATGTCAAACCATACCATAATTTACTCATCTTTGTTAGAAATCGAAAGAAGGAAATTAAAAGGGACCGTATATAATTTAGCAGAGTGTCAAATATAGTTCTACAGCCTGACTGTGAAACCAAAAGTATAATTCCATTTCCATAGATATTATATTCTAAAATTAAGGGGTGCGAGGGAGATGAGTAGACTAGGTTTTAAGAATTGATAGGACTCTTGCATTTGCATTGAAACATTAATGGTTTTATTGTCCATTTTATCATTTATATATGCACTACAACAAAATATTTTATTCCACAAAAGAGAATCTTGGACGTTCAAATGTACAGTATTCTCAGAATTTAAAAATATTTATTTTAAGGGGACGTATACAAGCTGTCATTTCAGCCTCTTGGAAAAAAGAAAGCTAAATAACTGCAAAAATATATCCTCACAAACGAAATTTTTTTATAATTCAAAACAATATTTTGGACACTCAAACGTATCATGCATTCAGTTTTTGAAAAAAATTATTATAAAGGACTGTAAACAAGCTGTCATTTCAACCTCTTGGAAAAAAAGCTAAATAACTGCTGTTACAGTTTTTTTTTTTGATTACTGCTTCTCTTTAAAATTTTAATTATTCAAAATTCAAAACACCTCTTTCCTTTTTTTTTCTAGATACGCACAGGCCTTAATACTCCTGTGATTCCTTTTTCCGTTCCCACGCCTTCGCAAGCGTTGGTGAATGTTAGAAAGAAAAGCACACCCCCTCCCCTTAAGACTTGCATAAAATCCCTGCTCGGCAGAGAAGTGCAGTAATTGCTAAAAGCCCTTTTGTTAAGATTAAAGATGTGTGTGTTTCCCAAGCTATGAGTTGTCAGACAATAAATAGCGTACCCTATAATAATTGGCCACACACACAGTTTCTTAAGCCCTGGGTAATATTGCTAAAAGTACACTCCTTTTTTTATGACCCATAAAAAATTGTATAGTGTCATTTCAGAGAGAGAGCGAGATACATTTTCGACCATAAAAATATCCCCGTGCCTGTTACTCCTTTTGTGTGCAATACTTGGAATCCCTGCTGTAGATTTCATGGGAACGGGAGCTGAAAAACACCTGCCTGTGAAAAACCTCATGTAAGTCACGTGATTGAGATATAGAAACATGTCCTTATATGGACATTGGATTTGGTATTTGCGCACTGACCAACGGGAAGTCACCCTTTTGGTTGGGGAAAGTGGGGGATGCGTCCGTGTTCCCAGAAAAGTACCCCCGTATGTTAGAGGCTTACGTGCAATTGGTTTTTTGAAAAAAAGGTCAGTCCTTGTGATAGGAGTCGTACGGAGAGCATCTGGTGGAAGAGATGCAAAAGTTCTGTCCCCCCCCCCTCCCCTGTTTTGGATCTGGGAGAGGGGAGGCCAAAAAGAATTCTACGATTTTTCGACATTACTCCCAGAGATACGCTAAGTGGAAGTCGCAGAAGTGTTGCCTGCAAAATATAACTGAGAGTTTGCTGAAGAAATATGTCCCTTCCGAACTATTGGTTTGGAAAAAAGGGATCGGAGCCCCTCGTTTTAAGTTGAAATATCCTACATGTTGCAGTTGAGTATACCATAAGTACAATTGATTTCCCGAGCTCCCGCACTCTTAAGGCTTATTGAGATAAGTGCTTAACGGAAGCCTTTATCGAGAGCAGCGTAATAAGTGCCCCTTGGCGGCAAATGACTGTTAGCATGTGGCAGTGATCGTACAAGATTGTTTTCGTTGTTTCAAATACTTCTCAGGGTAAAATGTGGATACCCAAGAGCCGAAAAATCTCAGCCTAACGATTCGTGTCGCTGATGGATGATAGGCGATTATGTCGCAAAGCCCTCATGAAGTTACCGTAGCTCAGCGTACTGTTTCAGACGAAGGGAGGGTAGTGTAGAGACTGTTTTCAAAGACTACTCCAAGTCTAATTTGGGCAACAGAATCGCCATAAATTAGTTTAAAAAAGTGCTCTGGTGCAAGGAAAATTTGTGATCCACGTGAATAATACATATGAAAATACCCTAAATGGGTGAATGGTAGAAATAGCTGTAGGTAAGAAATGTATTTTGTATTTGTTCTTAAATTCTTTTATTATTATTGAATATTCTTGTTATGAATTAATATTTCCATATGTTTGCAACAAAATTTGTGTTAGTGAATTCAGATGTCTTTTTTTTTATGTTAAATTAAATAAAGGAGAATGTATTTAAAGGATATGCTTTAGTATAGTTCTTTAGTTTTTTTTTTATTTATCCTACCTTGATATTAGTTTGTTTGAATTTTAATCTCAATAGTGTCAAAATAACTATACTAAATTTTGTAATACCATGAAATTAAAGTAGTTTCTTTGAATGTTTAAAAGTAAAAATAGTTTTCAACCATTTCTTTTTTTATTCAGAATTTTAAAGTAACTTATCACGCTGGAAATCATATAAGCACTGATTAATTAATACACTTTTATCTTAAACTGAGTAAAGATATTTAGCTAATTAATAGAATTTTTAAAGCAAAACTGTTGAGAAGTTCACAAGATTTAAAATGAATTAACTTATCTTATAAAAAAAAAAAAAAAAAAAAAAAAAAAAAAAAAAAAAAATGGAGAAATTAAAATAGAAGTACTAACACTATACCTTCTCTGGTCTCAATGTCATTGTTGTATTATGGGATGCTTGTATTTTTTGTTGTAGAAATCTTATTGCTTGTAAAAAAATTTTTTCTTTCTTTGCTCCCCACAAATAGATGGGAGATTCCAGGGTCTTTCTTCTATTTTTTAAAATTTTAACAAAGGTCTTGAGCTTTAAAGTTATCTATTCGTGTTTGATATCCCATAAAACAACATTGGCAAAATATTGGGTTCACTGCTACAGATCCTTATATGCTACATCTGAGATCTAGACAGATTGAGAATTTTGTTGTGTTATCATTATTACCTACTAGAAATCATTAATATGTATAGAAACTTAATGAATATGTATTTTTTTTTATTAGTTTTAAATTTTATCTTGGTAATCTTTCTTATTTCTGTAATTTCTTAACTTAACTTGTGTTATCTAATAGTATTTATCCTTATGAAATCTCCTTTTGTTTTGATTATCTTAAATTACAACAAAATTCATATAGAAGGTAGTCTAGTCCGGATCTCAGCTAACTCATTAGTAAAGTAGATGAAATATTTGAACTAATTAAGAAATTGAGTGTAGAAATGATTGTTTATATAGTAATGTTTATATGAAAAAACAATTTTATTGAATGAATTTTTTTATTAATTAATTTATGATCTGTAGTAGTAAAAAAAAAAAAGGACCCAACAAGTTGGTGCCGCGCTGTTGAACCTAATTATTGCAATTTACACGATAAGTTGATGCCGTGTGGCAGAGCCTAATTATTACGGTATACACAATAAGTTGATGCCGTGTTGAAATGCCTGATTTTTGCAATATACACAATAAATTGGCACAGTACTGTAGAGCCTGAGTTTTACTAAACAGTGTTTATATTAAGTGTGCTTCAAAGTAAATAAATATATGTATTGTTGTTCTATTTTTATTATTTTGTTGTATGTTGTAAATTTGAGTAATAGGGGTATACATTGCTATTTTATGGGTATTTTATGCCATATTTAGAAGTAGTAAAAGTTTGTGTGTGGATATTTTATTATTCCCTTTTTTCCCCCTCTTTTATCTTTATTATTTTCAAATTTTGTATCGTATCTTGTGCACTTTAAAACGCAAAAATGGCACTCGACCCCTCTAAAGAGATGGCGAAAATTCAGCGAAAAACTGCCCTTATTGATAATCTCAATTATATTCCCCCATTCAGTGGCGAGGGTAATTCAGTTTCTTTTGGGGATTTTTATGAAAAATTGGACAGTTTTGCCAACATGTTTGGCTGGGATGATGAGGAAAAGAAATTTGCATTGCTATCTAGATTATCTGGTGCAGCTGCTAGACTGCTAAAAATTCACAAAATTAAGTCTTTTGAGGAGTTAGTTTCTATTTTAAAAAACAGATATAGTCAGCACATAACCCCAGATGTGCAGCTTAACAAATTAATGAATTTTAAACAAACTCCAGCAATGACAGTACAGGACTTTTATGACAGAGCATGCGACCTGTCACTAAACTCGCTCGTCATAGAGGGTATACAAGACGATGTTGTAGAAAAAAGCAGAAAAGCACTCCTTCACTCAGTGCTACTCAACAATTTGTCGCCTGAAATAAGAAAAGGTGTCATTGCTAGAAATCCAAAAACGCCCGAGGAAGTCCTCCAAATAGCCCTACTTGAGGAAAAAGCTTATAAAAGCGTAAATCCATTCTACAACTCTTATGAAAGTAGTGAGAATATACCGAACCCCCAGAATGTACCATGTGCTGCCGTATTTTCTCAGAAAAGTGATAATGAGTCCCATAACAGACAGATTCAAAATTTAAAATCCCAAATTGATCTGCTCGCAGCTAAAATTGATAGTCTAGTTGAAATAAAATCCAAAGAAGTCCAAAATAATTTTAACCAGGGATGTGAAAGTAGCCAAACTGGAAATTTTTACTGTTTCAAATGTGGTTTGCCAGGCCACTATGCAAGAAATTGTACCCTAAACAGGTACACAAATGATTATGGAAGGGGCTTCCATCAAAATCCCAGGGGACGTTTACAAAATTCCAGGGGCAGGAGCTATCAGAGTGAGAATTATAGAGGAAATAATAATAGAGGTGGATATAGGAGACAGAGGGGCAATTTTGATCAAGGGTATGAGACTAACCGAAGAGATAGAGATGATAATGCGAGCGGTGATACTCGTCAGGATGAACACAGTAACCCTACTACATCCAATAATGCTTTAAACGTGTAACGGCTGGTTTCGATTTGGTCGAGTCGTCTCCATATAGGCCTCCAGACCCCCCAATCATTTTTAGTATGTTCTCCCCCCATTCTTACCATTTACCTACTGCTGTGATAAAGGTAAATAATATTTCTCTTACTGCACTGTGTGATACTGGGTCAGCCATAAATATTTTAAGTAGTACAGCACTTATTAATTTAAATTTTTGTGAAGTTGTCGAGTGCAATACTCCTATTTTAACGGTAACTGGCGAAAGAGTAATTCTAAGCCAAAAAGTTTCTTTGAACTTTAAATTTAATGATTTATTATGTCAGTCTGAGTTCTTTATTGTCCAGGGTAAATTAGCCGATGAATTTAGTGTGATTTTGGGGATGCCCTTTTTAAATAAATATCAGGCTGTTATAAATTGTAAAAATAATATTGTTGTTTTAAGTATTCCAGTAGAAACACAATGTAAACAAGTAGTAGAGAGTCATGCAAAAAAATTGTCACCACTAAAAAATTCCCTAGAAATAAATATTGTAAATAATACCAGTGATATCAGAGTGAATAGTGCAGATTTAGAATGTCAACAAGCAGATATCTGTAATGATCAGTCAAAATGTAGGCCAAATGTCCCCATTTCTGCTAATAAACAGGGATATGAGTATAGTAATAATGACACACCTATGAAAATTGTAAGCAAAAAGGGTAAGGAAAGTTTAAAAGAAAAATGTGGGAATCTTAGTAGTAAAAATGTGACAGTTCAGGGTACTACATATCCCAGTATGAAAGTGAATGCAGATTTAAACAGGACAATTAAAGCAAATGAAGCAGATAATGAAACTGCACATGTTTTTTGTTTACAAAACATATCACGCAGTAACTCGAGTACAAATGAATGTGAAATTAATAAGCCTTTAGACCTTAGACAGCAAACAACGAGTCAAACAGTCCATGCTAATAAAAGTGATTTAGAAAATAGGATACCCCAGACTGTTGAACAAAACAATCTTGACAATAATAACAACAACAATGGTGAAATTACTACTTTAGCTCTTTTATGCGAAAGGATTTCTATTCCCCCTAATTCAAAAGTAATAGCTGAAGTTAAGTGCAATAAAAATAATTCCATAAAAGAAAATGATGTTCTAATGCTAGAACCTTTAGCGAAGAATTTAAGCCAAGGTCTGCTTATTTCTAGAGCCATATGTACTCAGGAACATGGCCTTTTTGTTTCTCTTGCAAATTTTTCAAATCATACTATAAAGCTAAGCAAAAATACATATGTTGCAAAAATCCAGAAATGTATAGATAAGTCTAATATACCACTAACGGATAATAGTTTACGTTGTAATGTGAATTTGACTACTCCAATAGCTGACTTTGATCATGCTGATCTCACTTGGAGTTCTAATATTGACTTAAGCCATTTAGACCCTCCCCTAAAATCTAAAATGCAAGAATTTTTAGATCAAAATAAAGATGTATTTGCAGCATCTGTCCTAGAGTTACCAGGCTGTAATACCATACCCCATGTTGTCAATTTAACCTCTAATAAACCTGTAAAATCCAAAGCGTACAGAGTTCCATAAAAATTACGTCAAGAAATGGAAGATCAACTTAATATTCTACTGCAAGCTGAAATTATTTCCCCATCTATGTCAGAATTCGCATCACCGGTAATACTTGTAGAAAAAGCAGACGGTTCTTATAGACTAGCTGTTGATTTTCGTAAACTAAACAAAAATCTTGTCAAAGACGCATATCCTATCCCAAACATTACTGATTCTGTGGATGCTTTAAGTGGAGCTAAATTTTTTTCAACACTAGATTTGACTAGTGGTTTTTTTCAACAGGTCATACGACCTGAAGACAGGCATAAAACTGCTATTATCACGCATAAAGGTCTTTTTGAGTGGAATAGAAATTGTTTTGGGTTATCTAATTCAGGGAACAGTTTTCAAAGGCTAATGAATGCCATTTTTGGAGATTTAGGAAATCTCGGAATCTTAGTATATATAGATGACATTGTCATTGCTTCTTCTGATGTAGACTCCCACTTTGAAAAATTAAAACTGGTTTTTGACAGATTAAGGCAGCATAAACTAAAGCTTAAACCCAGCAAATGTACTTTTCTTTCAAATAAAATCCAATACCTAGGCTTTGAAATTCATAGCGGGCAAGTATCCCCTGTAAATAAAAATATTGAAGTAATTGAAAAATTGCAACCACCTACGACACGTAAAGGTGTCAGGTCATTTATTGGAACCCTCTCATTTTACAGGCGTTTTATACCTGACTTCACAAAAAGGGCATTAAATTTAATTGATTTAACAAAGGAAAGTGGGCATTTTGCCTGGACGAAAGAAGCCCAAGAGGAATTTGAGGATTTAAAAAAGGCTCTAATTTCTAAACCGTGCCTCTTATTACCTGATTTTAGTAAAGAATTTTATGTCTATACTGATGCGAGTGGAGAAGCATTGGGTGCAGTTCTGTCACAGTTGGATGAAGAGAATAAAATTCATCCAGTGGCGTTTGCTAGTAGGCGACTCAAAGGTGCAGAAACGAGATATTCTGCCACTGAGAGAGAACTTCTCGCTCTAGTTTGGGCAACTAGCCATTTTAAGTGCTACCTACCTAACACCCATTTTACCATTTTTACAGACCATGCCCCCCTTACTTTTATGTTAAAAATTCATGATCCCACTTCACGTATAGCCAAATGGGTATGTACTCTATCTGATTTTGACTTTACCATTAAATATATAAAAGGCAAGTGCAACAGTGTAGCAGACTTTCTCTCTCGATTTGCAAAAATTGATGAAACACCTGAGATTAGCAGCAGTAATTTTTGTATACAGGTAGAAAAAGAAACTACTTTTGTACCGCATTCAAATTTAACTGATAAAATTAGTGAGTTGCAGAAATTCGATAAAAAGTGCTGTGAAATAGCCAGAAAATTAGACCAAAATTTAAACATAGCACCTAAATATATGAAATTTTTTTTTAGAGATGACATTCTTGTGTGTGAGGACACTAGAGATTCGAATATAATAAGTAACCCAATTAAATTGGTAGTCCCTAGGGAAATGATTGAGCAAGTGTTCGCTCTAACACACGATTCTCTGGCGGCTTGTCATCAAGGTTTTAAAAAGACGATTGACCGCATCCGAGAGCACTTTTACTGGCCCGGAATGTCAGCTGATATCAAGCACCTAGTAGAGTCGTGTATTAGTTGCCAACAGAAGAGGGCGTACAAACCTAACCAGCAGGCACCCCTTCAACGGATGCCTACACCCGAGTTTCCCATGAACAAGGTACATTTAGATCTAATAGGCCCACTACCGGTTACATTTTCAGGTAACACCTATATTGTCACGTATATCGACTCTTTTACTAAGTGGCCAGAAGCTTATGCAGTTAATTCCACCACATCTGATGTTATCGCAGATACGCTTGCTGATTTCATTTCACGTTATGGCGCGCCTGCGGTGATAGCAACAGACAATGGGAGAAATCTGATATCCGAAGCGATCAAACATGTCTACGAAATGTTCGGCATTAAACATATCACAACATCTGCCTTTCATCCGGCATCGAATGGACAGATCGAGCGACAAAATTCTACGTTAAAAAATGCCCTTAGTCACATAGTAAATGAAAACCAATCAGACTGGGATACTAAACTTAAATTTGCCCTGTTAGCAATGCGTTCAGCTGTGCACTCCTCAACAAAATTAACACCCGCAGCAATTTTATATGGCAGGAATTTAAATTTACCATATAACCTATTTTCTCAGTCACCTAGATTTAGTTATAATGACGCCCCATCATTCTGTGAATTGTTAATCCCCGCCCTCCAAAAAATATATGCCGAAGTGTACGATAATTTGGTTAAAGTATCAGAAGTACAAGAAAAATACAGAGAGAAAACAGCGGTCGTTAAAGATTTAAAAATAGGAGATAGAGTATGGCTGTATAATCCATCTATAACTGCTGGAAATACAAGAAAATTGTCAAAACTAAACAACGGACCTTTTACAATCATTGAAAAACTCAGTGATGTCAATTTTAAAATTGCATTAATTGCTAATCCTTCAAAAACCCAGGTTGTCCATGTAGATCGCCTCACCTTATTCAAAGATAGATGCATTTCAGGTGTAAATAAACAGAATGGAGACACTCATTCAGACCAAAACCACAGCCAAAGTCAAATGTCAACAACAACAAGTGAATCGAATATTCAATTCGATTGTACTGCACGTAAGAAAAGAAATCGGTTCATAAATCGATTCCCGCCACCCTTACCACGTACAGCATCCATCCAACCTGATACGCAAGGTCCCCGTGCTACGAGCAGACGTCACGAGCAAAGCAATAGCGAAACTAGACCCGGGTGGGAAAACGAAACTAGTAAACAGATGGCCAGCGACGTTTCCCCATCACACTCAACTCCATCCGAGCGTATCGATGGAAAGGTTGATAGGTTGCTTGTTGAAACACAAGGAAAGACGGACTTATCGGATAGCGTTTGGCGCGAAGCGGAAATGATGCGAGTAGGAACGTCTAGTGATTCAGGCCGTGTGAGTCGTTCACGAGAACGATCCGGCATCAAAACAAAACAACAGAAGTGGCGGTCAGTATCGGGAGCTGATTACTCTTTGAGAAACAGGAATTCGCGTCCTAATTATAGATTTTAGAGCTGTTTAGCTTTATTTTTTTTAAGATTGTATATATATAGGTAATTGTATTTATTTTAAACAAATTGTAGGCCCAATATAAACAAATTTAGATAGTGTGTGAACCTAATGGTGCTTTGTTTTGATTTTAATCCGCAATTGTTTAATGTGGATTTTTAGCCTGCAGCTTATTTTCTCTCGGGAGTGTTAGTAATATTACGATATATTAGGATCAATTAAGTGCTCCGCCTCCTGTTTATATTCTTTTTTTTAATTTTTAGTGGATTTTAACGCTAATTTTGGGAACTTAGAAAAATTTCTGGTCAGGAAATTTTGGGAAAGTAGGCATGATAGCAATATATATAATGCCTGTAAAACCCAGGTGCACCCCTTTTTGTATATAGTATAGTTACTAGTGTAAATATAGTTTATTCTTTAACAAAAAAAAAAAAAATAAAGGTAAAAACTTTTGCAATTTTTTTTAACCTAGAACCTTTAACTTTACCTTTTTTTGGGGTATTTTTGGAAATTTGTTTCTCTATTTGGGAGATAGAGGATTTCTGATACAAGCAATGTACACCCCCACAGATATACTTATCTAGTTTTTGTACATCTTGTATATATATATATATATTGTTTGTGTTATCTATTTTATTATGTTGTTTGTTTTTTCTAACAATCGACCCTTCCCCTTATATGTGTAAATGGGGTATTTTGAAAAAAGCTCGTATTCCTGGTCAAAGAAATTGGCAAGCTCTCGTGTGGAGTTAATATTATTTCACTTTAGGTGTTATTTGTGATATTGTAAGGACTTTATATTTTGTTACTGTCTGTATAAAAACTAGTTCCTCATCAGTGGTAACAAAGGTATACAATTATCACTCGAGGTTACACAAGGTAACCTATGCAAATATAGTGTTATGTTCTAAATGTCCATACATTGGTGTACTTCAGTTTGAAAGGTAAAATACATTATATTGTTTTTTTTTATGTGCGCACGTTATGTAATAGTCCCCACTGAATATAATCAAGTGTAAGTGCTAATTTCACCTTCTTTTGTGTGTGTATACCCTATGTATGTAATGCAAGGTATTGTTCTTTTTATTGTATATGTGTATACAACATATTATCCTACTTATATGTGTACATATCTGTGATACCTCCAGCTGCAATGATATATTTATAGTGATTTTTATGGAATTGGTTGTTTCGGCCCTTTGGCTCAGTCCTGCTCACAGGATTCAAAATTTTTCAAAAATTCCTTTCTTTATACTGGACAAATCTTCCTTGCATTCGACCTGTGGGAAACTTTTTTTTTTAAAGGCTTAATATTTACAGAGATGGTAGCATGTAGAAATAATCCCAGTGTATTGGTATTCGTAACTGTATGCCCAGCTTGAAAATCTAGGTGGGTATGCCACGTAAATAGTGTAGGTTTTGCAATAGCAACTTAGGCCCTAGTATACATTTAACTTTCAAATGTTATACCCAAACTTCAACATTGCATTCCGGAGTGCATAGTTGTTGTGGTGATTTAGTTAGGGTGAAGTTATCAACTTTTCGGGTCGTTGTGTGATCTGCTCTAGTCGGTAATCTTAATTCAACTAGTCAACCGGGGTACTACATTAACTTGTCATTTCACTTTTCCATTCACTTTGGATTCATTTTTTTTTGTACTTTTCTTCGACTTACCTTCTGGGATCTTCTAGCTAAAAAAATAAAATTCTTGTTTTTTGACCAAAACGAATAATGTTTATTTTTTTTTCAACGAGGGGGAGCTCTTGTTACAGTTTTTTTTTTATTACTGCTTCTCTTTAAAATTTTAATTATTCAAAATTCAAAACACCTCTTTCCTTTTTTTTTCTAGATACGCACAGGCCTTAATACTCCTGTGATTCCTTTTTCCGTTCCCACGCCTTCGCAAGCGTTGGTGAATGTTAGAAAGAAAAGCACACCCCCTCCCCTTAAGACTTGCATAAAATCCCTGCTCGGCAGAGAAGTGCAGTAATTGCTAAAAGCCCTTTTGTTAAGATTAAAGATGTGTATGTTTCCCAAGCTATGAGTTGTCAGACAATAAATAGCGTACCCTATAATAATTGGCCACACACACAGTTTCTTAAGCCCTGGGTAATATTGCTAAAAGTACACTCCTTTTTTTTATGACCCATAAAAAATTGTATAGTGTCATTTCAGAGAGAGAGCGAGATACATTTTCGACCATAAAAATATCCCCGTGCCTGTTACTCCTTTTGTGTGCAATACTTGGAATCCCTGCTGTAGATTTCATGGGAACGGGAGCTGAAAAACACCTGCCTGTGAAAAACCTCATGTAAGTCACGTGATTGAGATATAGAAACATGTCCTTATATGGACATTGGATTTGGTATTTGCGCACTGACCAACGGGAAGTCACCCTTTTGGTTGGGGAAAGTGGGGGATGCGTCCGTGTTCCCAGAAAAGTACCCCCGTATGTTAGAGGCTTACGTGCAATTGGTTTTTTGAAAAAAAGGTCAGTCCTTGTGATAGGAGTCGTACGGAGAGCATCTGGTGGAAGAGATGCAAAAGTTCTGTCCCCCCCCCTCCCCTGTTTTGGATCTGGGAGAGGGGAGGCCAAAAAGAATTCTACGATTTTTCGACATTACTCCCAGAGATACGCTAAGTGGAAGTCGCAGAAGTGTTGCCTGCAAAATATAACTGAGAGTTTGCTGAAGAAATATGTCCCTTCCGAACTATTGGTCTAGAAAAAACGGATCGGAGCCCCTCGTTTTAAGTTGAAATATCCTACATGTTGCAGTTGAGTATACCATAAGTACAATTGATTTCCCGAGCTCCCGCACTCTTAAGGCTTATTGAGATAAGTGCTTAACGGAAGCCTTTATCGAGAGCAGCGTAATAAGTGCCCCTTGGCGGCAAATGACTGTTAGCATGTGGCAGTGATCGTACAAGATTGTTTTCGTTGTTTCAAATACTTCTCAGGGTAAAATGTGGATACCCAAGAGCCGAAAAATCTCAGCCTAACGATTCGTGTCGCTGATGGATGATAGGCGATTATGTCGCAAAGCCCTCATGAAGTTACCGTAGCTCAGCGTACTGTTTCAGACGAAGGGAGGGTAGCGTAGAGACTGTTTTCAAAGACTACTCCAAGTCTAATTTGGGCAACAGAATCGCCATAATATAGTTTAAAAAAGTGCTCTGGTGCAAGGAAAATTTGTGATCCACGTGAATAATACATATGAAAATACCCTAAATGGGTGAATGGTAGAAATAGCTGTAGGTAAGAAATGTATTTTGTATTTGTTCTTAAATTCTTTTATTATTATTGAATATTCTTGTTATGAATTAATATTTCCATATGTTTGCAACAAAATTTGTGTTAGTGAATTCAGATGTCTTTTTTTTTATGTTAAATTAAATAAAGGAGAATGTATTTAAAGGATATGCTTTAGTATAGTTCTTTAGTTTTTTTTTTTTATTTATCCTACCTTGATATTAGTTTGTTTGAATTTTAATCTCAATAGTGTCAAAATAACTATACTAAATTTTGTAATACCATGAAATTAAAGTAGTTTCTTTGAATGTTTAAAAGTAAAAATAGTTTTCAACCATTTCTTTTTTTATTCAGAATTTTAAAGTAACTTATCACGCTGGAAATCATATAAGCACTGATTAATTAATACACTTTTATCTTAAACTGAGTAAAGATATTTAGCTAATTAATAGAATTTTTAAAGCAAAACTGTTGAGAAGTTCACAAGATTTAAAATGAATTAACTTATCTTATAAAAAAAAAAAAAAAAAAAAATGGAGAAATTAAAATAGAAGTACTAACACTATACCTTCTCTGGTCTCAATGTCATTGTTGTATTATGGGATGCTTGTATTTTTTGTTGTAGAAATCTTATTGCTTGTAAAAATTTTTTTTTCTTTCTTTGCTCCCCACAAATAGATGGGAGATTCCAGGGTCTTTCTTCTATTTTTTGAAATTTTAACAAAGGTCTTGAGGTTTAAAGTTATCTATTCGAGTTTGATATCCCATAAAACAACATTGGCAAAATATTGGGTTCACTGCTACAGATCCTTATATGCTACATCTGAGATCTAGACAGATTGAGAATTTTGTTGTGTTATCATTATTACCTACTGGAAATCATTAATATGTATAGAAACTTAATGAATATGTATTTTTTTTATTAGTTTTAAATTTTATCTTGGTAATCTTTCTTATTTCTGTAATTTCTTAACTTAACTTGTGTTATCTAATAGTATTTATCCTTATGAAATCTCCTTTTGTTTTGATTATCTTAAATTACAACAAAATTCATATAGAAGGTAGTCTAGTCCGGATCTCAGCTAACTCATTAGTAAAGTAGATGAAATATTTGAACTAATTAAGAAATTGAGTGTAGAAATGATTGTTTATATAGTAATGTTTATATGAAAAAACAATTTTATTGAATGAATTTTTTTATTAATTAATTTATGATCTGTAGTAGTCAAAAAAAAAGGACCCAACACTGCAAAAATATATCCCTCAAACGAAAATTTTTATAATTCAAAAAAAAAAAAAAAAAAAAAATTTTGGACACTTAAACGTATCATACATTCAGTTTTTCGAAAAACTTATTTTAAGGGACTGTATACAAGCTGTCATTTCAGCCTTTTGGGGAAAAAAATGCTAAATAACTGCAAAAATATATCCGCTCAAACGAATTTTTTTATAATTCAAAACAGATTCTTATACACTCAAACATATCATGCATTCAGTTTTCCAAAAAACTTCTTTTAAGGGACTGTATACAAGCTGTCATTTCAGCCTTTTGGAAAAAAGAAAGCTGAATAATTGCAATAATATATCCGCTCAAACGAAAATTTTTATAATTCAAAACAGTATTTTAGACGCTCTAATGTATCATGCATTCAGTTTTTGAAAAAAAATTATTATAAAGGACTGTAAACAAGCTGTCATTTCAACCTCTTGGGAAAAAAAGCTAAATAACGGCAAAAATATATCCCTCAAACGAAAATTTTTATATTTCAAAAAAAAATTTTGGACACTCAAACATATCAAGAATTCAGTTTTTAAAAAAATTATTATAAAGGAAAAGAAAGCTAAATAACTGCAAAAATATATCCGCTCAAACGGATAATTTTCTAATTCAAAACAGTATTTTATACACTCAAACATATCATGCATTCAGTTTTTCAAAAATTTATTTTAAGGGACTGTATACAAGCTGCCATTTCAACCTTTTGAAAAAAAGAAAGCTAAATAACTGCAAAAATATATCCGCTCAAACGAAAAATTTTATAATTCAAAACAGTATTTTATACATTCAAACATATCATGCATTCAGTTTTTCAAAAAACTTATTTTAAGGGACTGTATAGAAGATGTCATATCAGCCTTTTGGAAAAAAGAAAGGTAAATAACTACAAAAATATATCCGCTCTAACGAAAATTTTTATAATTCAAAACAGTATTTGGGACGCTCAAATGTATCATGCATTCAGTTTTTGAAAACAAAAATTATAAAGGACTGTATACAAGCTATCATTTCAACCTTTTGGAAAAAAGAAAGCTAAATAACGGCAGAAATATATCCGCTCAAACGAAAATTTTTATAGTTCAAAACAGTACTTTCATAATTAAAATTACTCAACTTTTCTACTATGTATGCAAACTGAGATTATTGACTGAATTACATAAACTTCATTATGTTTGGAAGTATTTTCGCTCGTGCAAAAATTTTTGTCCACGAGATGCGCTCAAACGTAAGTTGTTTTCCGTTTTTTATTTTGTAAAATTCGAGGGGTCTATTTCATGTGTAAATTGTCATATCGAGCTTGTTTTTGATCATAACTTTTTTTAATTTGTTGCTCAAGTAAAACTTTTGTCGCTCAAAAACGCTCAAACACGCTCAAATTTATGTTATTTTCAAAGTTTAAATCTCATAAAGTCGAGAAGCCATCCTCACGAAATGGTGGCCCCCGCATTTTATTTTGCTTTTAATTTTTTTTCAGATTATCGCTCATATGAAATTTACTGCAGCTCAAACGACTCTCAAATATATGCTATTTTCTGTTTTTAATTTTTTTAATGTCAAGGGGCTAACTTCACGGACTAAAATGTGGTCATATCAGGTTTTTATTTGGGTTATAACTTTTTTCAGTTTGTCGCTCAAACGTGCACAAACGACGCTCAAACGGATGCCGTCTTCAGTTTTTTAAATGCGAAAAGGTCGGGGGGGGGGGCAGCTTCACAAAATGTGGCCTCCTCAGTTTTTATTTCGCTTATAGCTTTTTTCAGTTTGTCGCTCAAACGACGCTCAAACGAATGCCGTCTTCAGTTTGTATGTCCGAAAAGGTCGGGGGGCCAACTTCACAAAATCTGGCCCCCTCAGTTTTTTATTTCGCTTATAACTTTTTTCAGTGTGTCGCTCAAACAAAAATTTTTGTCGCTCAAACGCGCTCAAACTACGCTCAAACGAATGCCGTCTTCAGTTTTTAAATCCGAAAAGGTCGGGGGGCCAACTTCACAAAATGTGGCCCCCTCAGTGTTTTATTTCGCTTATAACTTTTTTCAGTGTGTCGCTCAAACAAAAATTTTTGTCGCTCACACGCGCTCAAACGACGCTCAAACGAATGTCGTCTTCAGTTTTTATGTCCGAAAAGGTCGGGGGGCCAACTTCACAAACACGAAGGCCCTGGATTTTGATTTGTTTATAACTTTTTTCAGTTTGTCGCTCAAACAAAAATTTTTGTCGCTCAAACGCGCTCAAACGACGCTCAAAAGAATGCCGTCTTCAGTTTGTATGTCCGAAAAGGTCGGGGGGCCAACTTCACAAAATCTGGCCCCCTCAGTTTTTTATTTCGCCTATAGCTTTTTTCAGTTTGTCGCTCAAACAAAAATTTTTGTCGCTCAAACGCGCTCAAACGACGCTCAAACGAATGCCGTCTTCAGTTTGTATGTCCGAAAAGGTCGGGGGCCAACTTCACAAAATCTGACCCCCTCAGTTTTTTATTTCGCTTATAACTTTTTTCAGTGTGTCGCTCAAACAAAAATTTTTGTCGCTCAAACGCGCTCAAACGACGCTCAAACGAATGCCGTCTTCAGTTTGTATATCCGAAAAGGTCGGGGGGCCAACTTCACAAAAACGAAGGCTCTGGATTTTGATTTGTTTATAACTTTTTTTTGATTGTCGCTCAAACGCGCTCAAACGACGCTCAAACGAATGACGTTTTCAGTTTTTATATTCCATAAAGTGAGGGGGCCAACTTCACAGACCTACCCCAACAGTGGGTCGGATAAAATCAGATTACTCGACCTATTTCCTCTTTTGATTTAAATAGTTACAGCTGTCTTTAAGAAATCAACTTTGGCTGTTTAAATCGTGTGCAAATTGCCGTATACATTATTGCGGTAATTTTTACATTTATCGATAATTAGTTATCTTTACTAAATTTTTATATTTTAAATTGAATTATACCTTCTTAAAGCCAGGGTTGGCCTTTTACCGGTAAAAACCTGGGGAAAAGTGGTAAAAACACGATATACAATAAACTTAATCCATAAAGTATATTTTAATACTACTGATAAAAATTCAATTTTCACGTAATTGGTGTATTTATATTACACACACACACATCTTATACTATAATGCGAGCAAAAATTGTGTGTGTGTGTGTGTGGGTAAATTTTATCTCAAAAACGGCTCTAACGATTTTCGCAAAAATTTGGATTTTACCATTTTCGGGCACGAGAAGACCATTGGGCTAGGTCACATGTTCGAGAAAATTCGATTATTGGGTCATTTTGGGTCATAATGGGTCAAGATCAAGCTATTTATATCTAGAGAACGGCTGGATCGATTTTAAGGAAATTTTGTAACCAATCGTTTTTTGGCACGAGAAAACTATTGGGCTGGGTCACATGTTCGAAAAATTTCGATTTTTGGGTCATTTTTGGGTCATTATGGGTCAAGCCATTTTTATCTAAAAAACGGCTCTAACGATTTCGACCAAATTTTACATTTTATCGTTTTGGATTACCAGAAGACAATTGGGTTAGGTAAAATGTTCGAGAAAATTCGGTTAGTGGGTCATTTTTGGGGTCATTGTAGGTCATGCTATTTTTATCTAGAGATTTTCTCACGCAATTTTGACTAAAAATTGCATTCTATGGTTTTCGGGCACGAGAAAAACATTGGGCTAGGTTACATGCTCGAGAAAAAATTTTAATGGGTCATATTGGGTCATTAAGAGTCTGGGTCAAGCTATTTATACTTAAAGAACCGCAGAATCAATTTCATCGAAATTTTGCCTGTAATAGTTTTTTGACACGAGAAAGCTAATGGGCTCACACGATCGAGAGATTTCGATTATAAGAGTCATTTGTGGGTCATGATGGTCATAATGGGCCATAGTCAAGCTATAGCTAAAGAATAGGTGGATCGATTTTAACGAAATTTTGTATACAACATTTTTTTGGCACGAGAAAACTATTGGGCTAGGTCTCAGTTCGAGAAATTTCGATTTCTGGGTCATTTTGGGTCATAAAAGGTCTGGGTCAAGCTATTTATATGTAAACTACGACAGTATCAAATTTAATGAAATTTTGTATGTAAGTTTTTTGACACGAGAAAATTAATGGGCTATCTCACATGTTTGAAAGATTTCGATTATAAGAAGTTATGGGTCATTATATTATGAGTCATGATGGGTCATAACGGGTCATGTCAAGCTATATCTAAAGAACACATGGATCAGTTTTAACGAAATTTTGTATACAACATTTTTTGGCACGAGAAAATCATTGGGCTAGGTCACATGATCGAGAAATTTCGATTAATGGGTCATAAAGGGTCATAAAGGGCCTGGGTCAAGTTATTTATATTTAAAGAACGGCAGGATCGAGTTTAACGAAATTTTGAGTGTAACAATATTTATACACGAGAAAACTAATGGGCTAAGTCACATGTTCGAGAGATTTTGATTATAAGGGTCATTTGTGGGTCATGATGGGTCATGGTCAAGCTATATCTAAAGAATGGGTGAATCGATTTTAACGAAATTTTGTATACAGCATATTTTTGGCACGAGAAAATCATTGGGCTATGTCACATGTTCGAGAAATTTCGATCAATGGGTTACTTTTGGGTTATTCTAATTTTATCTAGACAATGTCTCGCGCAAATTTGACTGAATTTTATATTCTATCGTTTTCGGACACAAGAAAATCATTGGGTTAGGTCAGATGTTTCAGAAAACTCAATTAATGAGTCATTTTGGGTCATAATGGGTCAAGGTCAAACTATTTATACCTAAAAATTGGCTCAATCGACTTTATCTAAATTTTGTATTTAACGTTTTTCGGCACGCAAAAATTAATGAACTAAGTCCCATTTTCGAGAGATTTCGATATAAGGGTCATTTGTGGGTCATGCTAATTTTATCTAGAAAATTGTTCTCACCATTTTCAGTATATTTTCTATTATATCGTTTTCGGGCAAAACAAAACCATTGAGATAGGACACATGCACGTAACAATTCAGTTAGTGGGTCGTTTTAGGTCTTAATGGGTTCGGGTCATTCTAATTATATATAACAACGACTCAGTCAATTTTACCTAAATTTTGCAATGGAACGTCTTTTGTCACGAGAAGACTATTGAGCTGAGTTGCATATTAAACAAAATTATACTAGTGGGTCATATCGCTTCATTGCTGAATGCTGTCATGCTAATTTTACTTAAGAAATGGCTTAAACGATTTTGATTCATTTTATACTCTACTGTTTTTGATTACCTGAAGACCATTGAGCTAAGTCACATGTATGATCATATGTGATTAGTGGATCATTTGGGTAAAAAAGGGTCAGGATCACGAGACTATGGCAAAAGCCAATAAGTTGGCGATATTTGACAAAATACTGACGAAATTTGGCCGAAAAATCGACTATTAAGGTTACGAAACCAAAACACATATTTGGCGCCAAATGAAAGAATGTGTCCAAATTTGGTTATATCTGGCAAAAAATATTGTCTTTCAGAATGTGAAGAAATTTCTTATACATTCTTAATAGTCTTCGAAATGCATAGTTAAACTAATCAGAGTCGAGCTATAAAAGTGATTTGGATTGATGTCCTTTCATTGTAAATTTTAAAATAAAGTAAAATTTATGAACATGTGCATACAAACATAGTTGATTGTTTTTATAAATAATACTATTATTAATAACATGTTTTACAGTAATAATACTATATCGAGTTGAACACAAAGTTAATTTTGACCGAGCTGAGCTCGGTCACCCCTGCTAGTATATATATATTACAAATTTAATTTTTTTATTTTTTCGCCAAAATTAACCTTATACTTAATTAATTTCCTTTATTAATTTTCCTTTCCTTCCGTACTTATTTCAACTTATTAAATTAAAATCCTGTTACTAGATCTAATCTATTAATCTTTATAGAAACGATATAAATTCTAATTCGCCTTAAAAACATTTATTCCAATATGCGTAAATTAAAAAAATGGCTCTAAATTAAAATATTCTTAATTCGCGTTTGAAATGAAATAGAGCCCTCTAGCGGACAAAGTCTGAAACGAAATAGAACTGATACCGTGAGCATCTTCCGCTGAAATCAGTGTTTAAAAGGCCGATAAATAAATAAACAGTTCTATAATAAATAAATAAATAAACAGTTCTATAAAGCATGCAACGTTGGGTTCTTTGTATTAAAATTATCTAAAATCAAAATTTTATACACAAAGTTTAGATCTATAATATAAAAAAGTACATTTGACTTACTCATGGCAAAATAACATGACAGCAACACAATGCTTGCATGATTCGCTTGCTCCAGCTTTGCAAGAGCAAGAAAATTTTTTTATTTTCAAATTTTTGTTTTCCTTTACTAGCAAACCTGACATAATATGGGGATTTCCTTTTGTTTGGCTTGTTTGTAAACACGAACCTACAATCTCTATTTCTTCTTCTTTGCATTTTTTAATGCCGCACGTAACTGATCTCTTTGAATCAATAATTGCTTCAGCTTCTCTAAAGCAATTACTAGATTTTCCAGCATCTAGAAATTCTAAAATTGCCGATATTTGTAATTTATCTCCCACTATTAAATAAAAAAGATAAAAAACTGAACTTTAAATAACTCTTTAAACGGGTTTCGCTATGTTACAGCATGGAACAAACAGCAAGCACTACGTAAACAAACAATTATCAGGTCTATACAACGCCACCTTTCGGTCATTACAAACGCGAATTAAACTTTATTTCTTAAAATTCTCAATAAAACTCATTTTCCCCCTGTTTTTATCAACCCTTTTTTTAAAAAGTCTTATTAAATTTATTCCAAAACCATACCTTTCAAAAATATCATTCTTTTTATTTATTTTTCTTTTTTCTTCGAGTTTGATATTTATTGCGTATCAATAATTTCATTTCTTTTATTTTTTGTTTTAAAATAATCGTCTGTACAATATTGGGATTTTGATTTCGATTATAAATTAGTTAAATAATAATCTTTTAGAATAAAAATTATCGTCCAAAAAAGATTCCAGAATGCTAGGTTTAATCGCGACGCTAAACATTAAATTCTGTTTACATAAGAAAAACATGGTTTAAAATTATAGAATGTTCTAGAAGCTTTTAGTATTTGATTTAAGTGAGAAAGCCGAGAGATGATGGGATATTCTTTTTTCTTTCGATGATTCGAGTGTAGACGACTTGCGGAAAGTATGTTTTTATGATGGCATGTCGCTACGGAGAGAGCATTTCTCACCGTATCTGAAAGGACTCTAATAAACTATTTTGGAGCAGAAACTGTGCAATTTAATGAAGATTCTTCGTTTATTATTTTACTTAATTTTTATCTCGCCATGACTCCTGTGATGTAATATGGGGAAACTTGCAAATAAATTACTGTCTCTCCTGTCTCAAAATGTCACAATAAATTCACGAAGTCGACAGAGGATACGAGCCTGCGCGGGGAAATCCCAATGGATTTGAATATTAAAAATTTAATTTTTTTCGCCAAAATTAACCTTATGCTATATTAATTTCCTTTTTATATTCCGTATTTATTACAGCTTATTAAATTAAAATCCTGTTATTAGATCTAATCTATTAATCTTTATAGAAATGATATAAATTCTTAATTCGCATTAAAAAAACATTTATTCCAATATGCGTAATTTTAAAAAATGGTTCTAAATTAAAAATATTCTTAATTAAACTTTATTTCTTAAAATTCCTAATACAATTCATTTTCCCCCTGTTTTTATCAACCCTTTTTTTAATAAAGTCTTATTAAATCTATTCCAAAACCAGTCTTTTAAAAAATATCACTATTTTTTTTCTTCGCGTTTGATATTTATTGCGTATCAATAAATTCTTTTCTTTTCTTTTTTTTTTTTTTTTTTGTGTGTTAAATTCTCATCTGTAGAATGTATTCGAAATTTGATTGCTTTCGATTATAAATTAGTTAAATAATAATCTTTTAAAATAAAATTATCGTTTGCAAAAGATCGAATCTGTTAATCTCGACGCTTGATATTAAATTCTTTTACATAAAGGAATCATATTTAGAGATTATTGAAAATTATAGAAGCTTTTGATTATTGACTTAAGTGAGGAGACCCAGAGATGATGGAATATTATTCTTCTTCTTTTTTTCCATGATTCGGTTTAGACGACTTGCGGAAATTATGTTTTTATGATGGAATGTCGCTCCGGGGGGAGCATTTTCCCACTTAATATGAATAACTTTTAATAAACTAGTATGGAGCAGCTAATGTGTAGTTTTATGAAGCTTCTACGTTTATTATTTTATTTAATTTTTATCTCGCCACGACTCCCGTGATGTAATATGGGGGAACTTGCAAATAATATTACTGGCTCCTGTCTCAACATGTGACATATATGTCTAAAATAAAAGAATACCAAACCGCACAAAGGAATGAAGCAAATAATAATAATTATTATTATTAAGAAATGCCTAAACATAAATGAAGTTATAAAGTAAATGCATAGACATATAACTAACATTACTACATGTAAATAGTACCAAATATATTTCTTAAAACAAAATAATACCCCATTAAAAGACATGTACTATTAATAGTGCACCAGACCCGGAAGGGTTAAACTAATATAATTTTGAGTGTAGTAGGTGCAGTTCATAAATTCTGCAGCACATTAACGTATATAAACACAGAGATGGTTGGTAATTGATTTTCATTGCGCTACGTGATTTTCTTAAGTTGCTTGTTTACGTATCGCCTTTCATCTTGCAACAAAAATGAAATTTCTTTATACCACGCTAGTGTTGGAAAGTGTTTTATAATCTATGCCTGATGCACGAATTTCCGTCCTTGTTTAAAAAGGATAATAAAAATGTGCTCAGCTATAAGCCATGTGACGTTTAAATCGGATTACAGATGTGCCAGATTAGACACGTGATTATTACTGAGCTTTTCTCCCATCTTTTCTTTTTAATGAGGTATTTCAACTTATCATTGTTATTCCAGACATATTCAAGCATATGTAAACTGAATAAGAATAAGCATTGCTAAAGTATCGCATTTTGATAAAATGAAAAAGATTTCTGATGTGATTTATTTTCTCGATCTTTGTTTTGATGAAACAAGAACGAAAAATGATGCGTCCAGCATAGATTATGAAATTCTTTCCTACACGCTTTCAGAATAATGTAACAAAACTCTATAGTTTAATAAAGTGAAAGATGTCTAAATAAAAATTTTGAAAAACATAGTGCATTTGATAGACCTTCTGATTTGATTCCTATTATTTCCATTAAAAAAATCAGAAAAACATCCGTTTTTTTTTTTTTTTTTTTTTTTTTTGTGTGTGTGTGTGTGTATGTGTGTGTCTGTGTGTGTGTGTGTGTGTGTGTGTGTGTGTGTGTAGTGTGTGTGAGTGAGAGAGTTTGCGTTTAGACCTTTATATGATGCATAGATTTGTATACAGACATACCTAGTATCAAGGGCGGATCTGGAGAGTCCTCAAGAGGGGGGGGGGCGATTTTAGAATTTTGGAAACTCCATTCTGATGCATGGGTCGGAGCTCATATTTTTAATGTGGGTCGTGTTTCGTCTACTTTTTTGCTGTGGCTCTGGTCTGGGTCCGGTTGGCTTCAATTTTTTTATCCTGGTCGGGTTAATTTCTACTTGGGTCGTGTTTGGATCCAGTTGACTTCTACTCTTTGCTGCGGTTCGAGTTAATTTCTGATTTTTTTACTTTCTTCTATCTTTACAAGAAGAAAGTATTGGATTCATGAAAATTTTCGACTTCCGGTTTTCGACGGATTTATACGTTTTAGAAGGTCCTGAACACGTTTTGACTATTTTTAGAAAATGTCTGTCTGTGAGTCTGTCCGTCTGTCTGTCTGTCTGTATGTCTGTCTGTCTGTCTGTATGTGACAAAAAATTTGTGGGCGCTCTATCTCAAGAACTAATGCTCGAAATTTAATAAAATTTTATATTCAGTTAGACCTTGATATGAATTAGTACCTATTGGTTTTTGATGAAAATTGGTCAGCAGGTGGCGCTGCTATACTACGTTTTTCATGATTTTCAAGATTGTTATATCTCAATAACTAATGCACAGAATTTCACCAAACTTCAGATTCTGTGACCCCTTGATATACATAGGCGCTGATTAAGTTTTGGTGTAAATTGGCCAGCAGGTGGCGCTGCTATGCCACGTTTTTCATGATTTTCATGATAGCTATATCTCAACAACTATCGCACAGAATTTCACCAAACTTCAAATTCTGCGTTACCTTGAGATACATAGCCGCTGATAAGGTTTTGGTGTGAACTGCCCTATAGGTGGCGCTGCTATGCTACATTTTGCACGATTTTTGCGATAGCTATATCTCAAGAACTAATGCAGAGAACTTTAATCAAATTTTAGATTCTGTTACACTAGAATATATAACATAATTAGACGCTGATTACATTTTAGTATTAACCTTGCAACAGGTAGTGCAGCTATGCTGCATTTTGCACGATTTTTCCGATAGCTATATCTCAACAACCAACGCACAGAATTTCATCAAACTTCAGATTTCGTTACAAAATGACATATAACATAATTACACGATGATTACGCTTTGTTATAAATCCTTCAACTGATGGTGCTGCTGTGCTATATTTTACACGGTTTTTTTTAAACTAACTATATCTCAAAAACTAATGCACAGAATTTTATCAAACTTCAGATTCTTTTACACCATAACATAATTAGACGTTTTTTTACGTTTTGGCATAAATTGTCCAAGATATGATGTTGCTGTGCTACGTTTTGCAATTTTTTTGTTATAACTATATCTCAAGAACTAATGGACGAAATTCTATCAAATTTCAGATTCTGTTAGGTCTTGACATAAATAAATACTTATTAGGTTTTAGTATAAATTACCAACATGAGGCACTACTAAGCTCATTTTCTCAGAATATTAATTAAATTTTGCGTTTTAGGCTTTTCGGATACCAGAATCTATTAGGCTAGGTCAAATGTTCGAGGAAATTCGATAGTGGGTAACTTTGGGGTCACCTCATTTTTTTTTTTAAATATTAAAATGTACTTATGAGATAGAAGAAAGTTTTGGGATTGACACATCCAACTAGTTTCCTTTTGGGTCAGGTTTGGATCCGGTCGACTATTACATTTTGTTGTTGGTCGGGTTGACTACTTTTTAGCTCTACTTAGTGCATTTGGGGCAGTTTGATATACAATTCTGATTTGAGGCAGTTTAGGATTTGGTTTTTACTTTAGCGAGAAGGGTTCGGGTTGACCCGAATTGATTGGGACGAAGCCTTTGAAAAAAATTTCGTTCTTTTTCGCAATTTTTAAACGAAATGAGCATCTGTTTCACGATCCTTTGAAGAAATTCGTGTTTTCTCCGCTACCATTTCACAAAATTTGATGTCCGGTTCGCTTCTATTTTTTGCTGCTGGTTACGTTAATTTTTCTTTTTGTTGTGGGTAGTGTTTGGATCCAGTTAACTTCTACTGTTTGCTGTGAGTCAAGTTAATTTCTGATTTTTTGCTTCGGGTCAGGTCTGGGTCCGGTTAACAACTATATTTTGCTATTGGTCGGGCTGACTTTTATTTTTAGCTGCGCTTGGCGCATCGGGGCAGATTGTCATACATTTCTTATTTGAATCAGTTACAGATTCGATTTTTACTCTTGCGAGAATGGTTGAGCCAGTTTTGATCGCGATCCTTTGAAGAAATTTGCATTTTCAACGATCCGTTAACAAAATTCGCTTTTATCCATGAACGTGATCCTTTGAAGAAATTCAGATCAGAGACGTACCGAACGTTTAGCTGCATGGGTCGCGATCGGCCCAATAATGCTTATCATATTATCTACATCAGAGACGGGTCGAATATTTAGCTTTTATTCCAGGCCAGCCACAACCTGGAAATTTTGTCAGATGCAAACTTCTAGGAAAAATGAAATCGAGACCAGGCTCGTTTTGGAAGAAAAAGGAGCCTGTCCCCATCCGAATCGCCAAAAAAGCAAGATCAGGACACGACCGGATTCAAAATGAGAGAAAACCTTACCCAGTCCAAGTTTCGTGGACTTACACTGGCGCGACCCGATCCATGCCGTAACGGGCTCAAACTTCGCCCCAAGTTATTTTCCGTGAGGATGTATGTCACTTTGTAAACCCTTTATTAGCCCAAAGTGGGGGGGAGGGACTTCCCCCTCCCCTTAGAACCGCTACGGCATATGGGCCGTGCCGATCCCAAATCGAGCGTTTAGTCTTTATTCCGGACGGTTGAAAATTTTAGCCCGTGTATACTAGAGATGAGTTTGGGCTCGTTTTTCGAGGCTCGGGCCCGCCCAAACCCTTTAAGTCCGAGTCTGCCCGAGCCCGAAAGATTTATTGTCACCGAGCCCGATATCAAAAATATACGAAAAAAAATTGTATAGTATTTAAAGATTATTTCAAAAGTGATAGCTTATTTTTAAAAATTTCTTACATGGATGTAATTTTTAAATGAAAATTTAAATTCAGTCGTATCAAAATCCGCATAAAATGAATATATACTTCATGCTTAACAGGATTCTCATATTTTTTCCTAATTTAACAATTGAATTTGAAGGACACGTTTGTGTTTAATGAATGAATGCATGAAATTTGCAGAAATTACTATTTGTAAGCTGGCGAATCGAACAACGTTCTTCAATTTTCTCTAGAAAGTGTAAATCTTTCATTATAATCGATTTCTTTCTCATAACAATCTTCTGTGATTGACAGGTACCTAAAAATCTGCGTAAATAAAAAAAAAAAAAAAAAAAAAAAAAAAAAAAAATTGACATTGTTTTTTTAAAAGTCCGATGTTTTTAAAGAAAAAAGGAACCACTGTTCGATTGGTTTTTATCGGAATAACATAATAATCACATTTACTTACGAAGGGAAGTGACTTCCAAAAGGAACAGCGTCCCCAGAAGGAGCAGTATTCATGATGTCAAATACATATAATAATCACTAAAGTTATTTTCATATGAAAAACGACTATAATTCGTCCACAATCGAAGATTAAATAATTTGCGAACCTCCAGCTAATTCTCGTCCACTAATAAGAGAAGAAACTATTATCTTGGCGTCATATAACTAAATAATAAATAAATGAACTATCCCATTAAAAATTATCTTCTGCTAATGAAAAGCCAACTAAAAGCAAATTCATTGTCGTGTTGTTTTGATTGGCGCCGTATAGATAGATCGTCGCCGGAAATTCCGTATACATAAATCTGTAATTATCAAAAATTTTTATCTGAAATAGAAATGAAATACTATATCAATCGTTCAGTATCCCCGTCACTTTGATAAAGAAGAGTTGAAATGAGTTGAAAAAGAATAAATAGGCAATTTTATGAGGAAAAAGTTCTTTCAATCTTTTCTACAGATAAATCAATAAAATTTTAGGGCTTCAGAAAAAAATGTGCCCGGGTCCACCCGAGCCCAATGACTCGAATAAAAATAGAGCCCGAGCGCGTGTCGGGCCCGGGCATGGGCTGAGCCCGTCTCATCTTTAGTCTATACCTGTAGTAGGAAGGAAGTCTACGCCAGACCCGACCTGGAAAAAACTGTGGCTCGATCCAGCTCTGCAGAAAAAAATAAGATCCGACCCGATTCGGTTCTGAAAGTGTGAAGACCTGACGCAATCCCAATATAACAAATTAAAGTTGGCGCGACCCGGGTCGGGTCGTGCCGGTCTCGAGTTTAGGACCAATAACTTTTCCGTGCGAGCATCTAATGTCGTTCTGCAAATCCTTTTTTGGGCTCAAGGGGGGGGGGGGGGTGGCGAATAATTAAGAAATGTTTGTGAAATATTTCCATCAATTCAGTAGTATTATATGTGATCATCCTGTTTTCAGTCAAACTAAAGAAATATTAGTTGTTCCATGAAACTAGGATTTCGAAGTATTCTTAAGAAAAGTTTGATAAATGACACAACATTTTCTTTAAAAATAATCATTATTTACTTAATTTAGTTTCATTCGGTTTAATTTAATATAATTTAATTCAGTTTAATTTACTATTTAAATCATTACTATTATAAGAAATTTCTAACTCAAATCAATAATTTCTAACTTAATTTATTAATCAATTTCTCATTTAATGAATTTACATCTGCATTAAAAGATAATTCAAGTAAAAAAAAAAATCACAGCAGTAAAGCAGCTCTATAATCACAGCTCTACAGGATGTCCACTCTCAACGGTGGCCAATGGCTAATTGCTAAACTGTTAGTCATAGACATATAGTTCCAATTGCACAAATGCTTTTAAAAAGGTAAAGAAATTTTTTTAAAGTGATTTATGTAAAAAAAAAAAAAAAAAAAAAAAAAAATTAAAGCATACGAAAATTAAATTTGTATGCGGTTCCTCGGTCCTATAAGTGGTATTTAGTAAATATTTATCACTACACTAACAAGTGAGACAAAAAAAAAAAGTCCCATTCCTCTGTGGTTAAAACTGACCGTGTAACAGCTGTTTAAAGTTGAAGCATCTTTTTTACTGCAAAATAGGGGTCAGTCACAAATTTATTGGAAATAAAAATAAACGTCTGATATAAAATTTAACATTAAACATTGAGAGTAAAATAATTTTGCATCCTTCAAGAACCATGGGCGTGCGAAGAAAGAACTGCGCTCGGGGCAAAGTCTCAATTTGTCGCCCCCCCACCCCTAACTTTTTCTCGTGACAGGCTAAAATTGGCATTGGTAGTTTGAATTTGGCGCCCCTAAACTTCCGCTCCCGGGGCAACCGTCCAATTCGCCCCCCCCCCCTTCCGCGCGGCGGCGGCGCTGTCAAGAACACACTGTTACTTAGAAAAGAATTGATTAGTAAATTAGAATTTATCGAGTTAATTTTATGACTGTTTAAATTTAATATTAATCTATGGATTCAACATTAATTTGTTGTTGCTCATAGCACAATTTTAACTGCTCAGGAGGGTAATAATCGTAATGGCGTAATTTTGAAATATGAACTATTTCAATAAATTTATATTGAACATGTCTAGTGATTTCAACATTTACATCAGATATTTTATTAAGCATTTGATACAGGGCCGTAGCTAGAAGTGAACAATAGGCGGGGCTCAAGAGAATGTAGGGGGGGGGGCGTATTTACACTCTCTCTGACGCATAAAGATAAATTAGTGCATATTCACACTATAGGTACTATGTTTCTTATTAAACTGTTGCAATAACTTCATTTTATGCTAAGAAAAGAATAGGATGACGAAAATTTTGAATAGTATAACTAGTTTTTAACTAGTGTAAAATTAAACATCATATTAGCTCTACAGGATGTCCACTCTCAACGGTGGCCAATGGCTAATTGCTAAACTGTTAGTCATAGACATATAGTTCCAATTGCACAAATGCTTTTAAAAAGGTAAAGAAATTTTTTTAAAGTGATTTATGTAAAAAAAAAAAAAAAAAAATTAAAGCATACGAAAATTAAATTTGTATGCGGTTCCTCGGTCCTATAAGTGGTATTTAGTAAATTTTTATCACTACACTAACAAGTGAGACAAAAAAAAAAAAAAAAGTCCCATTCCTCTGTGATTAAAACTGACCGTGTAACAGCTGTTTAAAGTTGAAGCATCTTTTTTACTGCAAAATAGGGGTCAGTCACAAATTTACTGGAAATAAAAATAAACGTCTGATATAAAATTTAACATTAAACATTGAGAGTAAAATAATTTTTACAATATTATTTTTAAATACATGTTGATGTTTACATATTAAAGCAAAATATGCAACTCGTACTAAAAATATAAATAAAAAAATAACAGAGATTTTGTTAAATTAAATTATGGACAGCAACAGTCACAATTCGTTACAAAATGATACATATTTAAAATTCTAATGCTTTTAAATGGGTACACTTCTCCTTTAATATTCAACATTCAAATTATACTTATCTTCAGAAGTATATAATTTTTTTTCAAATTCATATCATAGTAATTGATTCATAAATAAGATAATTTAATAACATTAACAATCTATCTAAATGAGTGTGGTTCATTATTAAGAAAACATACCAATGAGAGTGTTGTGTCCTTTATTATTATTATTATTATTTTATATATATATATACTGAGTCTGCATTGGAACGAGCCATGAATAAATTACTATCTTGAATTAGACAATAAGAGGTACTTAAATCTCCTCATAGGTCAATCTACTATTGACTATTATTCACAACAGGCTAAAAATAGAATAAATCTTATCTAGAGAAAGCATAATGAACAATTTTTCAATTGGTTCTACCTTTATAGAATTGTTTTTCTACCTTAAGCTTAGCAAAATTAAAATACTAACAATAATACTTCAATATCTGAAAAATGTTTTCTTAAATAGTAAAATTTAAATAAGTGCATACATATTACTAACTCAAGCAAAAATAACCAAATAAATAACACATTATTTCTAGTTAAAACAAAGATCATATTTACACAGTTTACATCATTAGATATAACCATTTCATCAGTGAGGTAGGTTGTTAAACTTAAAAGGAGCCAAGCTATTTGTGTCGTTCCAGGTGGCTCAAATAGAAGAAAGTTGGTACGCTGAACCAAAGACCCAGGTTCAAATCCGGGCCTGGTTATTTGTTTATTCTGATAGGATTCTAGGGGCCTATGCTGGACAGAACTGAGCTCCTGTAACGGAAATCTTTATTTCGACATGTTAGCATAACCCAAATCCTAGAATGAATTATGTTAGTCACTCCTAATCACTTTAATTCAGAGTATTCATAGTGTAAACTCATGCATTTTTTTTACATCTAATACAAAAATAACAGTGATCGTTCGTTTCAATCCTGGTAATCCCTTCGATATGAGTGAGGCAACTGCCTTCATTACCAAATTGCGTTGTGAATATTTTTGAAGACGGAATTAACTTATGGATCGTAAATAAAACATAACTCTAAATTAGATCATAATAGAATTAAATAAAGTAAGACTCATGTTCGAAAAGATACTAACAATTCTTTAACAACTAACATATAAATTTATTTACAATTATCTTACAAATTGTTAGTGCGTCATAAGACACATTATTTTCAATATAGATAACACAAAAAAAAAAAAAAAAAAATAAAACACTATTAATTCTACTTGTGTAATTATTGTTTTTAATACTATGTTTGAATACCAATTGGAGCGTGCAGAACCCCCTACTTGGCATTTTGCCCTACACATTTTGGGAAACAATATAAATTATAAGAAAACCGTACCTTCATATTCTTTTGTGCCCCGCACTCAGTTAAGGTTCGCATTCGAAAACATCACAGGCGGTCACACATCAATACTGGCGGACATCACATTCGGATCCTCGGCTATCACACATCATTACTGGCGGACATCATTTTCGGATCACAGGCTATCTCACATCATTACTGGCGGACATCATTTTCGGATCAACGGCGATGTTGGTAGGTCTTCCTTGGAATTAATCACGTTTTTCTTCTAACACATCTTCGCCTCTCGGAGCGAACTTTTCATCTCAACTTTTTTGAGGAAAAAAAAAAGTCTATATTCTTTTTTTCTTTTTTTTTATGGCGGGCGTGGCTAATCAATCTGCCCGAAAAAAATGACCATTCAGTCTCTCGCCCGGCCTGTTCCTGAAAAAAGATTCGTTGGCTCCTTCTTCGAGCGTGGGGGGCTGGCCCCTCTTGTCTGCAACGCACCCCCAGCCGGAAAAATGACCGGTAGCCTCAACTAGAGAAACGTGTGGGGTCTCGCTTAATTGGCTTGTAAATCTACCAATAAACCATTCTTGACGTAAATGTCAAGCGATTGTTACGCGAGAGCCCAACTGGTGCCTTCTAGATACCATCTGAGATAGGGGTCTGCCTTGCTCCTGACATGAATAGCGTTAAACATACACTAGTATTTACAACCACTATACAAAAACATCAAAGGATACAAGATGTATAATATACCATTTATATATATGTATCTATAAATCACGGAAGATTGCTGGATGCTTATGTTTCCAGCATCTCCCCCCCCAGCTAAATGAAAAAAAAAATAAACAGACAAAAGAGTACTTTTTCTTTTCTTTTTTTCTTTTTTTTTTCTTTTTTTTTAATAAGTGTTCGGCGATCCTGAAAGATCAATCATTGTTTCAAAGTCTGTTTGTGATTGAACACTTGCAACGCCATCAGTTGTCTACTTCTGTACATCACAATCTAAAACGATCATCGTAGAATGCCTAGATTTTTTTTTTTTTTTTTTTTGTCCATGTCTGTAAAGAAAGTTCAGGTTACGTACACAATGATTCGCAGTCTCTGATTGTATCGCTCCTGGTTTATCTCCCCTGCTGGGAGGTTGTTGATGTGTGAGGATTCTTCTTCTGCGTTATGCATCCATACTTATATTGTTCCCATAATTTTGCCTAAAATCGCGAGTTTCCGAAATAATAAAGCAATGAGAATATATATACATATATATATATATATATGTATTTTATTTATTTATTTATTTAAAAGCTGTTATTATGTCCAAAACTAGTTACTGAAATAGTTTAAGAACACATTTCTGACTCATTTTTCCATTTACAAGTATGGCTGTTATCATAACGTACAAACCAATGCATCACCATATTTATATGCTACACTATAATCTTTTTTTATACAGGGTGAGTCATAAATATCGAAACAATAGGCTATCTCCTTAAATATTGCCCCTAGACCCATACTTCCAATTGCAAAGTTTCACCAAAAAATGTAAATTTTTTGATAAGATAAGTTGCAACTCCATGGGGGGTCTATTTTAAAAAATACAAAAATTAAATTTTTATACGGCCCCCAGAGGATAAAACTTCCAATTAGAAAAATTTTCCTTATCCATTCCGGAATTGAACAAAAAAAATTTCCATCTTGATATCTCCAAAACTTAGAGAGTTATGACAATTTTAATAAATCGTGAGGTTTCAAGGGATCAGACACAAATTGAAATGCGTGTAATTGAAGAAACAATGTTGCTGTATGTTGTCCAGGAAACATTTATTTTATTTATTTATTTATAGAGTTTGAATTTTGAATGTTTTGTGATGGTTAACCACATAATTTGTAAGCACTATCACATCATAAGCTTTCTTAATATTTTTTTTTCAAAAATTTAGAGTAAATTAAAATTGTCATAACTCAAAATATTATTTGTCGCGTTGAATTTTTTTCTTTTAATTAAATGAAAATGTTTAATTTTCAATTTGATTCACAATTTTAAATAATATTTTTAAAAAATAAAAGTATTTAAAATAGCAATTCAAAAAAAGATGCAATTTTTTGTGAACAAATCATATTTTTAAAAGTAAATTTTCTGAGGTTTCTTTCGGCATTTTTTTTTTTTATTTTTTTATTTTCTTTTTTTTTTAATTGAGGTGTTAAAAAACTATTGAATTGTTACCGTAACCAACAGTTACTGACTTATGATGTAAGTTTAAAAATGAGAAATACTGAAATAAAAACATCTGATGAAGAAAAGTGCATTTAGTTTTAAACAAAGATTGGCTCCTAACGTTGAAATGCTTTTTTAAAAGTGTCTAGGTGATTAACTCCTTCTTGTGTAGTTTCAATTTCAGATTTTGTTTAAGTTTTGCCATTTTCGCCTTCTTTAATTACTATTTAAATGAGTCAGCTTATTTAAACTTAATTTTTTTATCACGCCGACTTCAATTTTTTTCATTGTTTTATCCCTGTCAACTTCATATTTTTCTTGTTAAAATTGCCACTACACGATGCGTAAAATATGTCTCTAATTATGGGCCTCCAAACTGGTAGACGGTAGGTACTGGTTTCGAACCCAATCGCAACCATCGGCCTAATCGTTCGAAGTTTTCCGTGGTTTTTTTCGAACCCTGTATTTCCTATTGCAGATAATTGGCCGGAAAAAAAAAAAAAAAAAACAATCCCCAACGTGTTAACCGCTGTAAGTGGACTCAAAAGCCGCTGCGCTTTTTTTTTTTTTTTTTTTTTTTTTTTTTTTTCATTTTTTAGAGTTTAACATACAGTTTTCAATTCAAATACAAATACATTTTAAATTTTGTTTTTTAACTTGCGAATCAGTTATCTTTTTAAAACAAGAACAGGTGTTTAATGAATCTTCGGCATATTTCATTTAAACGTTTTAAGTTGAAATTATTCAATTGAATTTCTTAAATGATGTTTGGTTCGAACGCATTAAATCTTGATCAATTAAATACACTTAGAATGAAATATTAGTGGGAGCTTAGCATAAAAAAAATACGCAACAGAAACGTTATACTCTTCGACTTTAACATTCGAATAAATATTTTTTTAATGCCGTTTGGAATAAATAAACTAATCGGATGTAGCAATCGGAGGACTCTAAAGATACGAAATTCAGTGGATTAGTACTTGATATCACTGATATCGTGTAAATTATACAAAATTCATTATAACAGCGCCACTTGAAAGATGATTGATACAAAAACGTAAACAAAACCAATTCATGTCAAGAAGTAACTGCATCTGACTTTTCATGGAAATTCCTGCATTAGTTTTTAAAGTAGAGCTATTGCAGAAATCGTAACTAATTCAGTGTTGCAGCGCCTCTCGTGGAGCCATATACAACAAAATATAAATAACATCAATTCATGTCAAGGAATAATTGAATCTGAAGATTGATGATATTCCTTGCATTCTGGCGATACAGCGATCGCGGAAATCGCACAAAAGCCTTCACAGTAGGGTCACCTGTTAAGCGATTCACACCAAAAACTAATCAGTATCAATGTATATCAAGAACTAAGTAAATATAATTTTTTATTAAATTTTGTGTATTAGTTCTTGAGATAGCGCGCTCACAAAATGTATATCATATACAGAGATACAGAAGCAGTGACTCACAGACAGACATTTTGTAAAAACATGTTTTTCGGTATCTCTGAGTCCTAAAACGTGTGAATCCTTCGAAAACCGGAATTCAAAATTTTCATGAATCCAATACTTTTCTCTTGTAAAGATAGAAAAAAGTAAAAATATGTTTAAAACCACATAAATTTTGAAGCTGAATAGTACAAACTAGATTTTTGAAAAAAATTCTAAGTAATTTATTAAAATATATTTCCATTAACATTAAAATGTACAATAACATTAAAATATATTCCTTATGATCCAGTTAATAGAAGGGTCATTATCGCTATTACTATTTTTACTAAACTTATTGCCTGCGGCAATAAGTTTTAAAGACACGGTTAATGAGAGTTTAATTAGTATCACTTAATTTAATAACACTTTTAATAAGTGTTTAATAAGACGGTCCGGCCAATGGGTCGTGCCATTACGAGCCTGGCGCCAAGCTCGAGATATTGCAGACATCTAGCATAAAGCTATACGCTTTTATTTTATATTTAAAAGTTAAAGTATTGTCTTGGGTCTACATTTAACAATGCGTAAATTAATGGTCGATCCCTAAATTGTATTTCAAATGAACTGATATCGCTGCACTCAGATGTATGCTAAAGTGGTGTAAGTCACGAATTTTGAAAAATTTTGGATTTTAATATCATCTAGGGATTTGCAGATATCGAGATGAATATTTTTTTGTTCGATTCAGAAGAGGATAAGGAAAATTTTTCTAATTGGAAGTTTTATTCTCTGGGGGTCGTATAAAAATTTAATTTTTGTATTTTTTAAAATAGACCCCCCATGGATTTGCAACTTATCTTATCAAAAAATTTACCTTTTTTGATGAAATTTTGCAATTGGAAGTATGGGTCTAGGGGCAATATTTAAGGAGATAGCCTATTGTTTCGATATTTATGACTCACCCTGTATATGATACACATTTTATACCATTCACATTATCTCCATATAAAATCAATACACACAATTATTTATATTTACAATTTTGTTGTGCAGGCTGATTTTCACCCTTAGCACTATTCCAAAACTTATAGTAAGTGCTGTTGTTTCTGTTTCATTCCTTATAGGGTCATTCCATGTCAACTGGCCTAGAGGCTCCCACTCGACCACCTTCGATTTTTATAAAATTGCTACAGAATATACATGTGGGTATATGATGAACATTTGGAAACAGTTTAGTGCAAAAAATTGTATACTTGGAGCACCAGGGGTCCATTTGTACCAATCACTATTTCATGGTTGTAGAAAAAACGGCCAAATCATGAAGTTTGGTATCATATTGCTCATGATATATAAAATCTTACTTATTGAAAATAGGTGAACTAGTACAACTTTTTGTGCTAAAAATTGTAATTGCAGTATTAAAAATCACAAATCAAAACTATCGTGATTACTAGGCCTCAAAGTAGGTCGTACGGCCTATCTGGTTGAATTATAACCTTACTTTAACTACTGCAAATATTATTTTAAAAATTTGTCGCTTTACAAACTAATTACCTATGGATCTATCGTAAAGCCGCTGTAGTAGTTTTTTGATTGCTTAAATATTCATAAAATTATTGATGTTCAAAATCTAATAAAAAATTAAAATCGTCGATTTTGCCCTATATTCCAAAGCGTATATCTCAAAAGGGACACTTCTGATTTGGTTACAATTAGTACCACTGGAAAGAGCATATCTTAATTTATAAAAAATACTTTATCTCATTTTGGGCCTCTTAGATACAGAAGGAAAATAATAAAATTCAAAAACCTGTTGTATGAGATAATCCCGATACATACAAGAAAGGTATATAGAACGACAGGGTCTTTCAACATATTTTGCACCATTCTTTTTTATTACAACGATTAATGAATATAATAATTATCGCTTTTCCTGGTCACAGTTACTTCCTCTTTACCATTATGAATGATTTGTAACCGCATTGCCAATGATTTATATCCAATAACCAGGCAAGACTAGCTTCTGGTTGGGTATTGTATGTTTTAAATTTTGAATGCGGGTACCTAACGGGATCCATAGATTATTATAGACTAAATATTTTGATTATTTCAAGCCCCCATTATGTTGATTCCTGATCCCCAATTGTTTCAGTTTGTCAAATTTCTTATTGATTGCGATTGCAACAGCTTTCGGTAAATTGTATTGCTGACTAATTTTTGTTTTTATTGGAAATGGAACAATAATTATATGCTCTTCCGGAATCCAACAGAGGTCTTGTCTAGTGGACTAATAAAATGTTTTCGAAGGTTCATGAGGATGTATAAAATTTATTAAGAATCGTTGCTGAGATTTTCAATACCGATTCTTCAATAAAATCTTCAAATGGCATCTGCTTCGTTTCTAACGTGTCATGATCTGTGTGAACCCATTGTTGAAATTCAATGGCGTCTTCTGTATCTCTATCTTTGAAAATACTTTCCAAATTTTTTTTAATCATCTGTTCCAGTACATTCTTCGCAGCGATGAAGCATACAATCTTTAGAATTCAAGTCACAAGCTTTTTTACTTATAAGGAATTTATAATCTACGTCAGTTGGGCAGCATTTTACATACAGATTGGGAATGTGAACCTGCTGCAACGACAGTCACACACCATCTTGGTTTTAACTCGCAAAATTCGGAACATCCGATTTCCGGCCGATTACTACTTCGATAGACTGCAAACATTTCTTTCAAATTGCTTAGTATTAGATGTTTCTGCATCTGAACTTTCCTTCCATCTATCCTAGCAGAAATTAAATCTTTTATTCCTGGACATATTAGATTAAATTCTTCATCTTGAAAAAAATTTAATACTCTTTCTTTTATGTTTTCTGGCAACTTCTTATCAAACTTTGCTCTAGGTAAAGCCAATATCCCGATGTCTGCTTTTAATTTTCGCGCTGCTTTTACCATTCTTTCTGAAACTTCAAACTCTTCCATAGCTTCATTTATTGTCCAACTTTCAGGTGCCATTGTTGATATTTGTATTTGTTCTGGACGTTTTGACAACTGTAACTTCTCCTTCAATTCTTTAATTATCTGTTTGTAATCTAAACAGCCTAGGCATTGGTTGCATGTTGTAGGTTGTCTTAATTTACATGGATCTATACCAGCAACAATAGCTATTTTTTTAATCACATCTTCAGTGTCACTTATCTTTCGCTTTGCATAGCTTTTAATATATCTTGTTGATGTTCGTTGAAATTTTAAAGGAGATAAATCAATAGCTGTTAGACTTTTGTTCAACGTTTCTGTTACAGCTATTTCATCTTGCTCCAATTCGCTTGAAGAAGAGGATCATATTGTCTCCGAATTCCCATGTGTGTCTTCGAATTCTTCTCTGCCTGATCTAGATATTTTTTGATCTGTTTGACATTTTTCTTAGTTTCTTAGTCTGTCAAATGATTAGAACTTTCTAAATTGATGGACCGCAAAGATTTTCGCACGCAATGATTGTCTTTAGTGAAAGGATTATTACAGCATGTTCGCTGAAGAAACTCAAATTTATGCAAAAGCAATGTTTCATGATGAAAGCATATTTGAGAATTTTCTTCCAGATGCAATAAAATTCGGCGATAAATTAACTCCTGATCTTCAGAGAAAAATTCTTTAAAAAGCTTAAAACCTTTATGAGCACAATAAGTCGTCAAATGACACTGAGAACTATCAGCACAGCTAATGCTGCATTGAGTCTGATCATAATCATGAGAATCCACAGAGCTAAAATCTTGATACAGAATGTTTTAACAGCAATGTAAAGCATAAACTGAAAGAGAAAAGGAATATTTTTGTATAAATCTTGTTAAACATGCAATACCCAACCAGGAGCTAGTGTTGCTTGATTATTGGATATAACTCATTGGCGATGTGGTTACAAATCATTCATAATTGTAAAGGGGAAGTAACTGGCACCAGAAAAAGTGATAATTATTATATGCATTAATCGTTGTAATAAAAAAGAATGGTTCAAAATATGTTGCAAGACCCTGTCGTAATATACACCTTTCTTGTATGTATCTGGATTATCTCGTATAACAGGTTTTTGAATTTTATTATTTTCCTTCTGTATCTAAGAGGCCCAAAATGAAATAAAGTTTTTTTTATAAATTAAGATATGCTCTTTCCAGTGGTACTGATTGTAACCAAATCAGAAGTGTCCCTTTTGAGATATACGCGTTGGAATATGGGGCAAAATCGACGATTTTAATTTTTTATTAAATTTTGAACTTCAATAAATTAATGAATATTTAAGCAATCATAAAACAACTATAGGGGCTTTACGATATATCCATAGGTAATTAGTTTGTAAAGAGAGAAATTTTTAAAATAATATTTGCAGTAGTTACAGCATGTTAAAGTAAGGGTAAATTTCAACCAGATAGGCCGTACGGCCTACTTTGAGGCCTAGTAATCACGTTAGTTTTGATTTGTGATTTTTAATACTGCAATTACATTTTTAAGCACAAAAAGTTGTACTAGATCACCTATTTTCAATAAGTAAGGTTTCATATATCGTGAGCACTATGATGCCAAACTTCATGATTTGGCCGTTTTTTCTACAAGTATGAAATAGTGATTGGTACAAATGGACCCCTGGTTCTCCAACTATACAACTTTTTGCACTAAACAGTTTCCAAATGTTCATCATATACCTACATGTAGATTCTGTATCAATTTCATAAAAATCGAAGGGGGTCGAGCGGGAACCATGCCAAAATTTAGGACACTTGACATGGAATGACCCTATACATATTGAAAAATTAATCTTACAAGACCAATTTTACCCTTTTTCTTTATATAACATTTTTACATATAATATAACCTGTCCACTCAAAAAAAAGTCCTAATTTCTAAAATTTTATGTCATTCTGATGACCGCGGAAACCATATACTTCAATAAAATTTTGTTAGTAGTCAAACTCTCCAAGTAATCCATTGTGTAAGCCTTATAAGCATTTTGTTATGTGCTGATATAAAGAAATTTTTTATTTATTTATTTATTTATTTATTTATTTCATTTTATTTTATTTTATTTTATTTTATTTTTTATTTATTTTTTATTATTATTATTATTATTATTATTTTTTTTTAACTAATTTGAAACTGAAACAGGGAGGGAAAAACAAAAAGCTACCACATTTATTGATTTATTTATTTATTTTATCCTACCAATGCTACCTTATGTCTCCTTATTACTTATATAATCCTTATTATTATACCCCTTTTATTATATATCCGTTTTATTTTTTTTTTATCGCTATTATTAATGTATTTACTTCCAAACCCTTTTACCCAATTTCGAAATCTATCCTTCTCGGAGCAAATAAAAACAATGATAGTTCACGACCCTGCATGCCTTGGCCAAGTAAATCAAAATCTTCTGCCCGCAAAAGAATTTATTACATGCAAAGTCCCAAAACCCCCAATGTTGGTTGCCCCGCCAAAGATAAAGTTATGCAAAAGTTTTTTTTTTTTTTTTTTTTTTTTTTTTTGTATGGCTCTGAAAAGGGCCTTTTTTTTTTTTTTTTTTTTTTTTTTTTAAACTAAGTTCCCTTTTCGTCTCTAAATATAAAGAGGTATTATCTCCCTGTGTCGCCCAAACAAAACTACTTTTGAAAGAAGTAATTATTAATATTATTGTTATAATTTTATTTCAAAATGTTCAATGAATCCTAAGCTATCTTTACATTCACTCAATAATTAATCTTAAGAGGAAATGCGTTCATCCACCTTATCTTATATAAATTTGCCTATCAACCGTAATACTTATTTATTTTATTTTATTTTATTTTTTTCCATGTATGGCTCTGAAAGGAGCCTTTTTTTTTTTTTTTTTTTTTTTTTTTTTTTTTTTTTTTTAATTAAGTCTTTGTGACAGTCTTGTACAAGCTAATCCTCCGTAACCTATATATCTAAGTAAGAGTGCCCTTACCTAATCCTCAATATTCTGTTCCGAGTCTGATTCATTTAACTCGCCCTTAGTTTTTCTGGCATTCCTCGTCGTAGCCTTGGGTGCAAAAAGAAATTGTATGTGTCGACGTATTGTTGGCCCATTTATTTTGTCTTTCAGACGGAGCACATAATTATTGTGTCGAACAACTTTTACTACCACAAAAGGCCCTTCAAAACGAGGGTGTAAAGCCCTAGGCTTGCCAATTACTTTTGCGTACACTTCTTGACCCACGTCTAACTTTTTAACTTCCTGAAGATCATTTTCTTTGATATATTCCGCCATAATTTTTTGTTGGTTAGCTATGGCTTGCCGGTGAACTGCCCTCATATGTTCTATCCTATTTTTAACGAACGCTTGAGTGCACGTTAAATCCGGAGCACTTAATACCGTAAATTGATTTTTAATTTCTCTACCAAAGAATAATTTTGAAGGAGAATAACCTAGTGCTCGATGGATCGTGGTATTATAATTAAGTTTAAAATATTCGAGTCTGGTGTCCCACTCAAGAGTGGAATTGGACATTGCCACCAAGGATACCTTAATCGATTTATTAATGATTTCAGCCAGACCATTCCCACAAGGTTTGTAGACGCTTGTCGGGTGTAGATCTATATTTAGTGTCTTCAAATATTCTTTAAAAAGCGCACTGCGAAAATATTGTGCGTTGTCTGTAACTATTTCGGAACACAAGCCGTAGGCTCCGAAGTACCTATTTAAAACGTTCAAGATAGTTTGGGACTCCACATTTCGTAAAGGGACTGCTTCTAAAAATCTAGAGCCTGCGTCTATGATAGTCAGAATGAAGCAATTTTTCCTGAGGGTCATGGGTAATTTACCTATTATATCCATTTGTAGACTTGCTCCGATTTGTAAATTTCTTTCCATTTTTTCAAGTGGTACTTTAATCGTCTGGTGCTGCTTACTGCAATTACATCTTACGCAATTCGTGCAATAATTTTTTATATCTTGGTACATTCCGTACCAGAATAAACGAGTTTTGACAGTTTCGTATGTTTTTCTAAAACCAAAGTGGGGTCCATGTGCCTCCGCCATAACCGTAAACTTAAGCTCGTCCGGTACGATTATTAATTCTGGATATTTCCCGTTTTGTTTTAATACCAGCGTTTTATTCTCGTTTAAATTATACTTTTTTGTTATTCTGTTGTTTTTCTTTGACTCAACCTTTTTTATAATTGTGATTAATTTTTCATCCTCATATTGCTTGGCTCTAATGTTCTCTTCACTCAAGTTAAGATTTACTTTGAATAAGTTATTCTGTAACTCGTTGCTACTAGTAATATTATTTACTAAGTTTCTAGACAAAAAATCCGAAGGATTAATTTTCCCTTCGATGTACTCAATATTGTAGTCATAGTCGCTGAGATTTAAAATCCATCTAGCCACTATATCCGACTGCATTTCAATTTTCAGCGGATATGTGAGAGCTTTGTTATCCGTTAAAATAGTAAATTTCCGCCCTAACAGCATGTGTTTAAAATGCATAACTGCGTCATGAATAGCCAATAATTCGAACTTCATGCTTGGGTAAGCCGTTTCTGACTGCTTAAGTTTTCTACCGTAAAATTCAATAGGGACTAAGTATCCATTATCTTCCTGCGCAAGGACACCTGATATTGCTTTCTTTGAACCATCAGTTATTAAAAAGAACTCCCTATCAAATTTTGGCGGTTTAAGGGTAGGGTTGCTCACGATTGCCTCTTGTATATTTAAAAATGCTTGTTCCGTCTCCTCAGTCCATTTAAATTTTACATTTTGTTTAGTCAATTCGACTAGAGGATTGACAATATCGGCATAATTTTGAATAAGAGTTCTGAAATAATTTGCCAAACCTAAAAGTGACTTGACCCCCTTTTTATTTTTAGGTCTAGTTAATCGTTGTACCTTCCCCACGTTTTTTTCTGATGGGGCATATCCGTTTTTATTAACTTTGAAACCCAAAAATTCAATTTCCGGTTTACATATTTGCACCTTAGAGGGTTCAACTGTTAAATTGTGATCAATTAGAGTTTCCAAAACTTCCTTTAACAACTGTGCCATTCCCTCAGGGCTGTCTTCGGCCAAAACCACATCATCTATAAAATATCCTACTTTGTCCTTAGGAAAGTGTCCCAGGACCCTATCCATAAGTTCAGCGAATTTTGTACTACTTAATTTAAGCCCAAAATTTAGGCGGCACGGGGCGTACTTCCCACACTCCGTCACAAATGCTAATTTGTGGCGATCCTCCGGGCGTAACATAATTTGGAAAAAAGCCGAATGCAAATCTAATGTTGTATAAAATTTTTTTCCACTAATTGCCTGTAAAACATCTTTTACGTCCGGTACCGGATATGGAAACCCCTCTAAAATCTCGTTTAACGTCCTGTAATCCACCGCCATTCTATAGCGAACCAAGTTTTTTTCCGTACCTTTTTTTTTACAAATAATACCGGAAATGCATAATCTGAATCTGATTTTTCGATTATTTTCGCTTCTAACAGTTTTCGTAGTTCCTCCTGCGCATACTGCTTAACTGCCTGGGGCGTCTTATATGGTTTATGCTGAATGGGAAAATTGTGGTTTAATTGTATTTTGGGCACTACCAATGAAGATTGTCCCAAAGATTTGTAAGACTTCGAAAAAGCATGTGCATGACTCATCAATAAGTCTTCTATCATTTGCTTAAAATCCCCTGTTAAATGATCTAAATTAAAATCCGATCTATCAAGCTCCGCTTCTCTCAAAGCACTAACTTCTTGCAAATCCAGGTTATTAATTTGATAGATTTCTCCATCTTCAATCTCATTAGGCTTTAAATTATTCTTACTCACAAAATCCGAACTGATAAGTGCGATCCTAGTATCCGTTCTAATTATAATCTTATCTTCTGTATTGTTTGTTACAATTAAATTAATTTTATTAGTGACTGGTACTTCATGAATTGAACATTCCGTAATTAAATTTTTAAATTCCTCTGTTGGTTCAATTAAAATCAGCTGATTAGGCTGGACTGCCTCAGGACATCTCAATGATATTATTTTCGTTTGTCCTGGGTGTAAATGTGTTTCTTTCTCTATACACGCAAATATTTCATTTCCTTTAAAATGACATTTAATTTTATTTGTGCGCACTGCCTTGGTGATATTTTTCATTTCCGACCCCCTTTTATTTACACTATTTACACTAACTATTTCCTTATTCATAACCTGCGGTTCCAGGGCAATTTCCGTATTTTTTAATTTTAGTGTTTTCTTATCAAAATTTAAAATCATTCTATTTTTTTTCAAGAAATCAAAACCTAGCAACATTTTATAGTCCCCTTGAAAATTATGAGATGTAACATAAAATGTTCCTGTCACAAACTCATTGTTAATTTTAAATGTAATTTTTATACATTGCCGAAAAGGTATGACTGAGTTATCGAATGTGTGGATTGTTACCCTATTCGCCAAGTATTTAATTTTTGCATCCGTTTGTTTGAGCGCCTCTAAAACCTCCGGTGATAAAAGCGAAACTGCGGCCCCGCTATCCAGCAACGTGTCAACTTTTAACCCAAAAATCTGTAATGCAATGATGGGAAGTTTATCCTTTTCCGCTGAATTCACACTAGCAATCACGAACTTATTCCCCCTTATCGGGAATCTACCGGGGTCTTTCTTATGACTATTATTTACAACTGCAGATTCCCTTAAAAGTTTCCCGAATTCGACTTTCTTTTCCCTTTGTGTCTGTCCGAAACATCTCTCTTATTTTCTTTTTCCTGAATTGAATTTCTATTTCTGTCATGCTGCGGTTCATCCCTGGAATAGTCATTTCGCCCTCTCCTATGTTCATCCGATTGTTTACGATTTCCATAATATGCATCGTAGCGTGCAACCCCTGATCTGTCCTCTCTGTTATTATAGCTTCTATCCGAAAAATCCCTATTCCATGGAGAACTATGATTGAAATTTTCATAAAAATTTTCAAATCTATTACAATCCTGATAATTTCTATCCCTGTGAAATCTGTCATAATTAAAATCACTATACATTTGTGCACTGGGAAAACAATTTTGTGATACTGGCGCTGCAAATCCATAGCCTTCCATCGCCCTGTAATTATTCGCACCAAAACTCTTATTTGCAAAATTTCTCTGTCCCTGGTTCCGAAATTTAGTATTTGAATTTTTCAAATTGTACCAACATTCGGAAATGTCATGCCGATTCGTATTACAGATTTCACATCGTTTTTCTTTCAAATTATCTTCCCTAACTTGGGTTTTCGTTTTTAATTTCAACTCGTTGACCTGAGCAGTTAATTCTGCTATAGCCGTAGCCTGCTCTTTATTTAATTGTAATAAATTCGTACAAAAATACTCATTTTCTTTGCTTGTATTGGCTGTTACCGCGTTAATCTGATCTAAAACTGTCGATTTATACGCGGCTTCGATCGTCTGAGCTTTTTCGCACAATTTCCCAAAATCTTTAATGTCTAATTTTCGCAATTCCAACGCAATATTTGGCGATATCGCCTCCAAAAATTTATTGGCTTTTATTAAATCGAATAGTTTATTAGCTCCCACCTCCGTTGCCTGGCCAGAAGCACCTAAATACATTGAAGCGGACTTGTTAAAAATTTCTATAAAATCTTTCATGTTTTGATTTGGGAGTTGCTTAATTGAGTTAAAATTTATCTGTGCTTCGATAAAAGAATCTTTTTTCTGAAACAATTCCACGATTTTTCTTTTAAACTCTGTATAATTCTTTTCCTCATTTAGCGTCTGGTCAGATACTAATTTCTCACGGGCCGTACCCACAAATTTAGCTTTTAATATCTGTAATTTAAAATCCTCTTCTACGTGGACCCGATCCAATAATTCATCGAATTCTTTCAAATAAAATAACACATTGCTAATCTTTTTTACGTCAAAGGGAACAATCAATGATAACATTTGCGACAAATTCGGTTTTAACGGGTCGTCCATTTTAATCTCTAACGTTTTAGATTTCAATTTTGATTTATTTCTTGTTACTACCTCTGGCTTAGATTGATTTTGTAAACTTTTCCTTCCTCTTCTCCTCGGCATATATTGTCCTAATTGACATTCATTACCCTTATATTATATATTTTTACACAAATAACTTTGCAATACTTAACTCCTGAATAAAATTTACTATCACACACACAAGAAAATATAAATATATATATATACACTGTCCCTCAATACCAAAATACAATCAAATTCAAAATAAATGTATAAAGTACACATAGAAAATCAGTACCAAATTATTAATTTTCTAAACTGCCCTTTCTTCGTCTTATTATTATTATTTTATTTCATTTGTAATACTACTTTCGCTGTTTTCTTTTGCGGCAAAAAATTGGTCTTATAAATTCACATAAAATACTTCTTTTTTTGTTCAATAACATAGAAAATGCCATGTACCCCCAAAATATAATCCTTGCAATAAAATACCACACATAAATTCAATGAGATGCAAAATCTATTTTAAAATTCTTTCAAATTTTTCAAATATGTCATATAATTTGAAATCTTATTTCATAATATTACTCTTAAAACCTTTCCACACACAATTATAAGATTGATTGTTTCCAATTTAAAACACAATATCATCAGTATAATCATACTTAAATATATGTATTTATTTTTAGTATAACACATCAAAAAATAGCCATTTTGGACGAATGAGTCAGAAACGTTGTAGCACACTCCATTGGCACCAAGTTTTACTTTTAAAATTTAATTTAACATTAAAAACCATGAATAGCGCGTAGAATTTTGAGTAAAACTAACTCTATGAATTACTATTAACTTTTTATACCAAAAACAATATTATTAACCTCCGGAACTGATCCGAAAAGGTCACGGTACCAGATAGGATTCTAGGGGCCTATGCTGGACAGAACTGAGCTCCTGTAACGGAAATCTTTATTTCGACATGTTAGCATAACCCAAATCCTAGAATGAATTATGTTAGTCACTCCTAATCACTTTAATTCAGAGTATTCATAGTGTAAACTCATGCATTTTTTTTACATCTAATACAAAAATAACAGTGATCGTTCGTTTCAATCCTGGTTAATCCCTTCGATATGAGTGAGGCAACTGCCTTCATTACCAAATTGCGTTGTGAATATTTTTGAAGACGGAATTAACTTATGGATCGTAAATAAAACATAACTCTAAATTAGATCATAATAGAATTAAATAAAGTAAGACTCATGTTCGAAAAGATACTAACAATTCTTTAACAACTAACATATAAATTTATTTACAATTATCTTACAAATTGTTAGTGCGTCATAAGACACATTATTTTCAATATAGATAACACACAAAAAAAACAAAATAAAACACTATTAATTCTACTTGTGTAATTATTGTTTTTAATACTATGTTTGAATACCAATTGGAGCGTGCAGAACCCCCTACTTGGCATTTTGCCCTACACATTTTGGGAAACAATATAAATTATAAGAAAACCGTACCTTCATATTCTTTTGTGCCCCGCACTCATTTAAGGTTCGCATTCGAAAACATCACAGGCGGTCACACATCAATACTGGCGGACATCACATTCGGATCCTCGGCTATCACACATCATTACTGGCGGACATCATTTTCGGATCACAGGCTATCACACATCATTACTGGCGGACATCATTTTCGGATCACAGGCTATCTCACATCATTACTGGCGGACATCATTTTCGGATCACAGGCTATCACACATCATTACTGGCGGACATCATTTTCGGATCAACGGCGATGTTGGTAGGTCTTCCTTGGAATTAATCACGTTTTTCTTCTAACACATCTTCGCCTCTCGGAGCGAACTTTTCATCTCAACTTTTTTGAGGAAAAAAAAAAGTCTATATTCTTTTTTTCTTTTTTTTATGGCGGGCGTGGCTAATCAATCTGCCCGAAAAAAATGACCATTCAGTCTCTCGCCCGGCCTGTTCCTGAAAAAAGATTCGTTGGCTCCTTCTTCGAGCGTGGGGGGCTGGCCCCTCTTGTCTGCAACGCACCCCCAGCCGGAAAAATGACCCAGGCCCGTAGCCAGGATTTTCTTTCGGGAGGGGCTCAATTTAGGAATTTTTTCTGTTCTTACAAAAGTAATTTGAATAATATACAGTAAAAAATGTAAAAATAATGTAGGCTAATGTATGTTTCTACATAGTTTAAAATTTAAAAATTTAAAAATTTAAAAATAATGTAGGCCTAATGTATGTTTCTACATAGGATACTTGTTAACTATGTCAAATATAGTTACTTCATATTTAATTTTTTCAATTTCTGTTGCAATTTTTAACTTTTAAGAGCACTTCTAGTTTCCAAGCCGATTTGGGAACCGGAGAGTTTTTAGGAAAATTTACTGCGAAACTTAAAAAGCACAAACTAACAATGTTTGAGATGAGTCTCAAGAGGGGAGAGGGGGGCACATTTGAACTGGGGGCACCTTTGAACGCTAAATAGTTTCGTTCAAATAAATTATTTTGTAAAAATGTCTATGGCAATACATTACTATTGCTTCAGTGCAATAAGCATACAAAGCTCATCCATTTTGTATGCACAATACTGTCTAAGCAAGATATATATTTTTCTCCCTCTTGAATCTAAACTTAAGAAAATAACGTTGTAAGATTTTTGTTCAAAATTTTGTATCCCTAAAATTTTGATTTATTGTTCAACACTTAAATAAAGATGTAATCTTTAGTTTATAAGTTTTGTTTTAATCAAAATCATCAGCCGAATTGAGTAAATTGTCGTAATGTTGAACTCCATGTGATGGGGCGCCATTAAACATCTAAAATTATGAAGTGAAGAGTTGTTGATGTACCTAAGTGTTATTATTTTTGGAATTTTTTCTTGAAAAGAGGTTAATTAAGAGTATCAAAGAACATGAACTTATACTGTTAAAAATCTTTTTTACTGCAAACATGTATTACAATCTCTGGATATATAGCGATTGGAAGTTTCAAACTTAAATTGATGATGGCATTCATTTATTTGATAATTGCAAAATCCGGATACATAATAATGATTCATGGTTTAGTGAGATTTGTCTATCAAAGCCTATACTCTTTCATATACTCTTTCCAAAACTACGGAATTACTAATACTTTCGTACTAGATAAAACGGAATTTAAGTCAAGTTTTTTCATAAAAAGTGTAAATGAAGAATTTTAATTTTCCAGAAGCATCAAATATCACATTGGTGTATTACAAGGATATTTTAAAAAAGTTTTCTCAAACAAACATAATTGGAGAGACATTCTGTGTTGTTTCAACAATGATTTTTGACATCAGATTTGATGGATTTAAGTTTGGTTAAATAATAGAAAAATGATTAGTTTCAATAAAATATAGTTATTAAATTTTATCCCTATTACTTTATATTCCTGAAACATATGCAGCGTTTTATGAAAACTCCGAATATTTTCATATTTTACTCATTTGTTCAAAGGTGCCCCTTACTTGTTCAAAAATACCCCTACATGGGGACAGGTTTGAACAGAAATATTTCAGCTTTTTAAATCCTCACAATTTTTTTTAATTTATATGGAAAACGTTTAATTTCTGGTTCATATGATGAAGAAATGCACTGTTTTTATTATGTAATACTTAAAATGCAAAAAATATAATTCAAATAAGAAATGTACTGATTAAAAAAAAAAATTTCAAATGTGCTCCCCTCTCCCCTCTCCTATGAAGAAAAACGTTGTAAAATATTGAAATGCAAACAAATAATATGTAATTGATTTAAAACTCAGGATTAATGTTAACGTGCGAGAATCTGACATTACGAGTGCGAGGTCTTGAAACTATTGATCCATAAATAAAATAAATTTCATGCATTCTTTTTTTGAAAAAAAATTAATTACTACAGCCATATGTAATTATAAAAATTATGTTTGAATTTCACATTTTCTGAGTATAATAATTATAAATCACAATCGCGGTAAAATAAATTTACTAGCAGTGTTGTATTCAGGCACTTTTCTCCGGGAGGGATTTTTGGGGCTCCGGGGGGACATTATAACGTTCCGAGGGGGGGAGGGATTGTACTTTTTGACGATTGAAAACACAAAATCACAAATTTTCCGGGATGGGACATCTCATTTCTCCGGGATAGGGGGAATATCCCCCTCTCGGGCGACCCCCTGAATTCAACACTGTTTACTAGTGCAACAGAAGCAATCACCATAATTTCTTCTTAGCCATGATGCTGATTGACTTATCAAGAGTTTCTGTAATTTCCCAAAGAATGAAAATCATGGAAAAACTACTCAGTCTGTCATCGACCATAACGCTTCAAGTCAGATTTAATTATTTTCTTTGCCGAAAAATATATTTGATCACTGACTTTTGTTACTCGTCTCAACCGAAACTGTCAGCAAGTGTTTGATTTTATCGTAATTACGTCACATTACAGTACTAAAATTTTTAAAACCTCTGTGTTGGTGTCAGCATTAGCAATTTGTTTGCACCCTAATTCATATTCATCTTTCACTTGCTACATTGACACTTTATCCTGAAAGTATTGCATTGGATTCTCTAATTTGCTTGCTTTTTCCAGTGAAACACATCCTGGAAGATGTAACTGGGAAACTCTTAGAATGTCATCATTCGAAATGAATCGTGAATTTAAATTTTGAATAAGTCTTTCTACATGGGTAAATAAGACCGTGATATTGTAATACTTGTCAGTGGATGTAATTTGAGGATTTGTAGCTGTTGCCTGTCTAAATGTCAGTCTTGGGATCTTTATTTAAGTTTGGAAGATGTCTTCCCGAAGTTTTGATGTACAATAAAATTTCACAAAAGATTTCTACTTCGTTTTTCTGCATATTTATGTAAAACAAGTAAGCACCTTTAACATGTTTTTTTTGGGGGGGGGGCGGGGGGGAAGAATTCACTATGATTGTCAGACAGAAAACCTTCTGATAAACAGACGAGCTTATGAGAAAATGATTCTTTTCCCTGGCTGCCAAAAAAAAACCTCCAGCTGTTGAAGAAATCTTCCATGTGTTTTTCGAAATATTTTCTGAGCTAATACAAATATATTTAAGTAGCTCAACAAAAGTCAATATGCTTTCATGCTTCTCGATAAAATTTGTATCACAAATGCGGAAAAGTTATATTCTTTTATTTTCTAGGATATATGATGCAATTGCTTCTTGAAGCACTACATTTGCCTTCGGCTGATTTTTAAAAACTTTTGTCACTGCTTTAACAAGTCCATGCATGATACTTTCGAATGAAGGGAATCAGCATGTTGTCGGACAAGGCAAGATTTAACCAATGGCTTTCACAGAAAACGTATCTAATTTTTAGATATTCTGAAGAATTCTAGAATGAACCCCGCTAACATGACCAGAGTTATTGGCTACTTTGTCATACGCCTATGCGACACATTTTACATTTATACATGCCAAGACATAGTTCATCACAATGTTGTAAAATTACTTTTCTTGAATTTTTGAGACATTTATTGGAATAACACGCGAAAAAAAATTCCGAATTATTAGGTTTTGTGAATTTTTTAATAGTTCACATATCTAGCACAAATGGCAAGCTGTTCTGCGCTTGAAATGTTCATAGTTTCAACAGCAATTAAGCTAAAACAGATCGCAATATATATTTTGATAATTAATACTTCGGTAACTGTATCCCAGAATATTTGGTTTCATTCTGAGTTTCTGGGGTGAAATAAATAACATTTTTAAGGATATTTATAATGTCTCGTTTCAATTCATTCGCTCCAGACTTAGCTCAAAACTTAAAAGAACTCTTAGTCGCTTTTATACCAATTTCTCTAAAGTTAGAGGATCGTTATCGTGGTCAGTGGCTATTTTATTCTGCACAAAATAAGATTGTTTCAAGTATTAGTTCAAGATCTTCTCTAATTTCTTCTTTTCCTGGAACTTTTTGAAATCTCAACAATGAAATAATTCTATTTCTATTTTCCTGAAAAATTCTGAAGTTTGTTTGTTAAAATAGCATAAGGTTTGTGATAATCTAATTGTTTATGTTTTAAGAAAAAATTTAGTCTTTTTCCAATGACTGAAACATATAGAAAATAATCTTCCTAATTTTTCGTGATCTTTCTTATGCCGTATACGTTTTATACTTAATTTTTCTTAGTCAAATTAATGATAAGAAATTACACTTGATTGAATTTTACTGCGCATAAAGACAGTAAAAATTATGCTTTAAAAAGAGTTTATACAGTCGGACCTCGATTTAATGAATTGATTGGGACCCACAAATCCGTTCGTTAAATCGAAGCAATTCGTTAAATCGAATATCGATTTTTGTAGAGTATGGTATAAAAATATCAATACAAAATACTCTTTAGATATACAGATTTTAAAAAAGAATGATTATTGTTTGCTACGAGCTTAAAAATTATAAGTTAAAAGATCAACTTTTAAATTGTCAAAATTATTTAATGTTATTTGCTTTTAAAGTTTAAAACATAATACATACATACTAATTGGCACTTTGGAAAGAAATCCTTGATAGTGTTTTGTTTTGATTTTCCAAAGTTCTTTGATATTTTCTAACTCCGTAAGAACATCATTTACCTCGTGAGACAAAAAATAATTTTTAAAAATGTTGAAGCTGCAAATTGATTCTTGGAATATTTAATTGAATTTCCGTTTTTTCATCCTCTTGACTACTTTCAAAATCTTCATTCTCTTTCCGTTCTACATATTTGTCTACACCTTTGTCATGTTTCTAATTCGTCAAAAAGGAAATAGACTGTCTTTTGAATCCACCAGAATTGAGGAAAAAAATGCAACACTTGTAATTTGGATGCGAAAGATTCAAAGTTTTATGTGCAAAAAATACAAAGTTTTAATTTTAGCTGCGAATCTGAATTTTTTTTTCAGCGATTGTTGTTCGTTAAATCAAAGCTAAAAATTCGTTAAATCAGAGCATTTTAGCATTCTTTTTGTCGGGACAGAAAAAATATTCGTTAAATCGGAGAATTCGTTAAATCAAAGTACTTTAAATCGAGGTTCGACTGTATTTTTAATGGTACATACCTATTAAAAAAACAATATATCCAAATAACCGACATAATGAAGGATTACCGTAACTGTAATTCAATAAAAGGATATTTTTACAGCTAAAAATGCAATTGATTTTAATGTAATGGAAGATAAAAACAAACAAAACTTATTAAAACTTATATCATACGGATATAAGTTTTATACGGATATAAGTTTTACGGACTTTTATCATACGGATAATTTTGTATTTTCAAAGTTTCGGGAGGGGCTTCAGCCCCCTTAGCCCCCTCCCTGGCTACGTGCCTGCGGTAGCCTCAACTAGAGAAACGTGTGGGGTCTCGCTTAATTGGCTTGTAAATCTACCAATAAACCATTCTTGACGTAAATGTCAAGCGATTGTTACGCGAGAGCCCAACTGGTGCCTTCTAGATACCATCTGAGATAGGGGTCTGCCTTGCTCCTGACATGAATAGCGTTAAACATACACTAGTATTTACAACCACTATACAAAAACATCAAAGGATACAATATGTATAATATACCATTTATATATATGTATCTATAAATCACGGAAGATTGCTGGATGCTTAAGTTTCCAGCACTTGGTTTTACGCTTTGTTAGCAGCGTCAATTAAAATTCATGTATTTAAAAATAAAATTTATGTTTCTATAAATGGGACTCAAAGAAAAAAAAAATAAAAAGAATATTGCCCAGTTAAACTGATGGCATTGAGCTCACAGGCTACACATACTAATTGTACATTGCAGCCTTACATTTTCAAGGGTTAATTCCGTTCGAAAAACAAATTAAGCAGAGGAAACAGCCCTCCCCATTTCTCCTTTTTATATTTAATCATTGAAATCTCTAAACTAATCAAGGACATGCTTTATCATGTAAAAAATCTATATCCAAAATTCAGAGCAAATCGGAAAATTTTTGATAAAAACCCATTTTGTATAATTTAAGAGGAGTTATCCCCTCTTTTATACTTAACCATTAAACTTCTAAAACTGTTCAGAGATTTGAACGAAATCTGATAATTCTGCATGAAAAACCCATTTATGTAAATTAAAGGAAGGGGCATTAGAACCCCCGTTCCCCTGTTTATACTTATCCAATGAACACCTAATACCAAGGAGGCGCCTCATCATAATGATCCTATATCTAAATTTTGAATGAAAACGGATAATTCTTTATGAAAAACCCATTTATATCAATTAATGGGAGGAGCATGAGCCCCCCGTTTTCCCTTTTATACATATAGAATGAACTCCAAAAACTAATCAAGGAAGCGTCTTATCAGAATGTACCTATATACAAAATTTCAAGTGGATCGGATATTTGTATCATGAGTTATCGCGTTACGCACGAGCGTACAAACATACAGAACGGGCGGGCACATAAGCTATAGAGCACGGGCACGGTTGCAAGTAAACTGTCATTTTCGCTATTTGGGTGGCAGAAACTTCGCCGTTCCTTGTTTGTCGTCGTTTAAATCCATAGCAATCTTCCCGATATCATGACTTTTTCGTCCAATCATGATTATTTTTTGGAAAAATATAGTCCTGTCTGGCTAGGCTTAACCTTTTTCTAATGTTTCATTCACCCTCTGCCCCCCCCCCCCCGATATATAAAAAAAATAAACATTTATTGTTGATATCTATATCTATATAGTTTTAAAATTCTGTTCCGTTTACGGCTTTGTACTGATAATAAATCAATAATGAATAAAGCAAATTAGGTTTTTTCCGTCAAAAATTACACTTTCCGCCCTTTGCCCCCCCTCCTCTGATCATATACAGTTTCATATTTTTAAAACTCTTTATTTTGTTTAAATAAAATTTGTCGCATTTGTTTCTGACTTATCACAATAAATAAATAATAATTTAGATTATCTCCAGCTTATCCGAAATATGTATGCTTCCATTCTTAGCCCCCTCCCCCCCCATTCCCATCATGCAAATAAGTGTTTTTTTTTTTTTGTTTTTTTTTTTTTTTTTTTTTAATTTCTATAAAAAAAATTCTACTATTTTTTTTCTCCCTCCAGTGACAAAAAATAATCAAATATATCAATACAAATATAGCGATTTTTTATCATCTCTTTTATTCCGAAAAAATTTCTTCCCTCTGCCCCCCCCCCTCCCTCCAGCAGAATGAATTTTAAAACTTTGAAATTCTTCATTTGAAAAGAAAACTGATATATTTGTTGCTCACTAATAAGAATAAATAAATAATGATTAAAATCACTTCCTAACATTCCGAACTTACACTTCTCCATGTAGCCCCTCCCCCCCCTACCGGAATACAAAGGAGTTTTTTTTTTTTTTTTAATCTTTATTTTACATAATAAATCTTTTCAATTTATCGTTCCACACTCGCAAAAATAATTAAACATATAACTTATACTCTGTTTCTGAAATTCTCATCCAGTCTTCTCTTTGCCCTCCCCGCCCAGTTTGCTGATTGTCAAATATTTAAAAATAGTTATTTTAAAATATTGATTTAAAAAATTATTTATTTTTAAAAATATACATTTAAAAAAATGCCAGACCTGTGTGTCATTAATACATGAAAAATAATCTTAATTATCGTTAACCTACAATCCTTTACGCTCCCCCCCCCCCCTGATACAAATATATTTGTATGCTAGTAGGAAAGAGTGAGAAGCATAAATTGTGATTTCTTAGGTTTTAACGTTAAAATCTATTAAATTAGTTATTATTATTTCTATGTAAAAAAAAAAAAAATACTAAAACTAATAATATTTTTTTGTTTGTTGTTCTATAACGACAATAGAGAAATAATTAGTACAGTAAAACCTCTAAATAACGGACACTTCGGGAACGCAGAAATTGTCCGCTATTCGGAGGTGTCCGCTATTGGGAAAACCTCAGAGATTCAAAAACCGCTAAGAAATTCTTAATGTTTCATTAATTTACTTTTATTTGTCCTAAAACCTCTATTATATAATTAATCAGAAAATAAAATTATTTTTTAAGCAATAAAATTGAAATAAAATTGTGCATACTCTTATCCACCGTTTATTATATTATTGTGAAAAAAAATCTGTTACAAAAGTATTTTTTGCTTGCGATTACATGTAATTTGTTTTTCTGTGTGATGTTATTGGACATAGTAGAGTTCCGGGTGAGGAGGGAGGGGGGGGGGGGATTGCATTTTTTGATCTTTAAAAGCATAAAATCTCAAAATATTCTTAAATGACATTTCAATAGTCTGTGAGATTATTTCTCCGGGGCAACCCCCTGAATTTAGCATTGAATGTTGGGGGGGGGGGGGGGGGTTGGATTTTTCCAGCTCTTTATCTACATTTAACTGCATGGGCGTAACTACATAATTTTTCTAGGGGGGGCCATGGTCTCAACACTTTGATAATTTCCAAACGATAAAAATAAACATTTTTATTAAAACTAGGGTTACACCGAATATTCGGTATCTATTCGGTATTCGGCTATGTTACCGAATATTCGGTTTGGCCGAATATCAAAATATTTAGCTGAATCCAAAACTTGATAAAACCTTTTAAAACACATTTTTAAAAACTTATCACAATTTCTATTTTTAACAGTCAATTTATAAATATATTTAAAATAATTAGAAAGAAAATCATATTTGAATAAAATAGAATATTTTTACATTATTTGCTATTTGTAAAGTATAACTTAAGAAAATTAACCATTAGAAGGATTAAAATAGTGATTTATGAGGATTCTGCTTAGGACTAAATGATGTGCAGATGCAAGTTCCGACATTTTGTTTAATGAATAATCTGTTTCTTGCTTTTCCCAAATAAAAGTCCTTAAACAAGAAAGAAAAACCTTTGAGACTAGTAACAGCCATCAAGGCAGATAATTTTTGTTCATGAAACCGTAATCATAATCAACTTATTGAGCCATAAGTACATTGTATTTCATCTCACTCTAGGTCAAATTTGTGTTTTCGTTTGTTGCTTTAACAATAAATATAATACTATATTTTCAACTCACATGCTTTGATTTTTGTAAAACATGATATGATGGGAAGGGTGGAAAATGCCACCATTCACAACAAAAGAATTATGAGCTAAACATTTCTTAATTCAGAAGTAAGTTAAAAGTATTTGTACTTTATATTGAAAAAAAAAAAAAATCTTGAGATATTTAAAAAGGACAATTATGAGACTAAAGTTTTCCTTTAACCAGTTTTTCATTATTTCTCTTTGATTTTAAAATGTTTGTTTTAATTCATAGAAGAAACCGTGAAATTAAGAATTTTATTAATTAAAAAAGTCTCAAAAATGTGCTTCTTAAATAACTCAAGCAGATTTTTTCAATACTAAATACTCTTATAAAGAGATCTTATTTATCAAAATGTAAGTTTCTTTTATTAAATATTATGTAAAATTGTTTTAAAAAGCAACATTTTAATAAAAAGTACTTGAAACCGAATATTCGATATTTGGTCCAACAATTACTATTCGGCTATCAAAATATTCGGTATTCGGTTCACCTATCGGCCGAATTTTCGGCATTCGGTCAAAATCACTATTCGGTGCATCCCTAATTAAAACTAATAATACACAACAGAAAACTCACCTATTGATACATTCCTGGGTACTGGTTAATTCACACGTATTGTCGATTAAAGAAACTCAGACAGAACTTTCTTTTATTTTATACTTTTTTTAATACTACACATAAAGTTTTTTTTTCAATAAATTTTTCAAATGGGGGAGAAATAAAAAAAAATCATATTGAAGTCTAATCAGTTTTTAATGTGCCCAAAATCGTGAAAATATTTGACTTATTACAAATATTAAAATTAAATCAAAAATAGATCAATTAGTTGATTCAATATGCTTTTTTCTTCAACTGCTATCATGTCTCCACCTCGTCCTGGAAATTGTATAAAATTCGTTATCACAACGCCACCAGCAAACCGATTTTTCTCAAAAATTTTCTCCGATACTTATTGCATAAAATTTTTAAATAAAATAAATGTTACATACATCTGAGTTGTAAATTTTGTTGAAAAATTTTGTTTCATGTCCTTCTGCAAATGGCAACACGTAGAAATTTTAAATAAAATTTTAGTTTTACAATTTTCTGTACTGCAAATTTGTAAACTGAGAAATATCGCACATTTTCAATTTTTACACCGTCGTATAGGAAAAAAAATTTACTTTTAAATGCAATTTGTTCGAAAGCTGTATCTTAATTTGTTTTTGAGTTATTAATTTTTTTGTAGTTTTTAATACTTTTTTGTCATTGCAAGTATTCCATAAATGCGGACATTATGCTGTGGAAAAGTTTCTCGATTCCTATGGATTCAGCCTTAGACAGAGTTTACTGTAAATTTTTTCTCCCATAAAAATTGAAAATATGCAGTGTTTAAAAGTTAAAAAAATTGCAGTAAAATCGAAATTTAATTGCCTTGCCACTTATGTACAGACACATTTGCGCTTTATAATATAGACTAGCTGACCCACCCAGCGTTGAGCGGAGCCCGTTATAACTTTAAACAAAATTCAATTTTGAATTTTTTTTATCTTTTAAAAATCTTTTAAATGAACCTAAATTCAGGGATCTTATTAATTTCTGCAGCGACTAGCGTGTTCCCAGAAGATCCTCTTTCCGAACGAAACTATAGGATTTGGAACCCACAACCGAAAGCGGACTGCACTGCACTGGAAGTGCTCAGCTTGTGTTTCGTAAAAATCAAGCCCGTAAAATACGAAAAAATAATGCATCACTAATGTTCGAAAAAGCTATTAGCTGAAGCTAACATAAAATTTCATAATTGTCATCTGCTGAATTGTTATCTAAGTTGAATGAGCCAAATCCCATTGAAATTAGACTTTTGGAACTAAATTAATGAATGCTCCCCAAAAGGTTGAAGGTCAGGAAGGGTCATAGACTCAATTTTAAAATTTTGTACTAAGAAGGTGAGAAATTTAGAGGGGGGAATGTTTCGCGCAAAAAATGTTTAAAAGGCCCTGAGCCGGCCCCTATTATTCTCGGGGGTGAGGATAGGGGCAGTGTCTTATATAAAATGTAAAAACATGGGATGGGATTTCAGGTTTAACCCCCCCTCCCCTCACACACACAAATATACCAACAGCCATTTAAAAGCTATAAGAAGATGCATAAAAATAGTAAGATATGATCTAAAATATTAATGTATGTTAAAAGCAAGGTAAATTATAATTAGCATAAAATGTTTCCCATTCAACTGTTTCAATTCTAGATAACAGGAGCCTCTATTTGAACGCAAAATTAAAGAAAGAAAAAATTAGGAGAAATGCAATACCTGTATGCAACTGATCTTTCTCTCTTTTTTTCTTCTTGGAGGGTGAGGGAGAGGGGTTAAAGGAGAGGTATTTTTATGAAAACGATAAATACCATAAATGCTAAATTTATTATGATTATTTATATTTTACATTTCGTCGGCTTTTATGCATCATATATTTACTAAACATTGCTGTATAAACATGTAATATAACAACACTGTTTATTTTATGAATAACAACGGTTTATAAGCTACCTCAGACAAATCTCTTGGCTGCACTATTTTGCATAATATACAATACCACCTCTGAGTAGCAAACACATTGAGACTCTGGAATTTGGATGCTATTCGGTGGGTACGCAATTCAGGGGGAAAAAATTAAAACATACAAATTTTATAGAAGTATTGGGGGATTGAAAACGTTCTCTAAATAGAAATTTCTTTTTTCTAGGAGTCTAAATTAAAAAAGTTTGACTATATTTTAAAAAAATGCAAAATAGATAATAAAACAAAGGAATATTTTATAATTTTCTTCCTCCACTTAGGAAAAAAATACCACAAACTTCTTTCCTACATGGCTCGGAAGCCAGAAATCCGAGCCAACTAGGACGGAATATGCAGAATTTGGAAATAACAAGAGAGTAAAGGAATAATTGAATTCAACTTAGAAATGATCTAAAATCAATATAATTATAAAATATTTTAAAAGGGTATATACAGAACAATATGCCACGAGACATCTCTTAACAGCTCACAAACGGCACTATAATATGCGTGTATGGGACTACAACTGAAGAGATAGATATAATGGTAAGCAAATATATTGAAATTATGATAGTGATATCTATCAATCACCCCTACCCCTCGCTCTCGAAAACATATTTAGGAATGAAAAATTAGATAAATATTTATGAAGATTAGTTAAAAGTATACAATAATAATAAAAATTTCCTTCATATAAAATAAAATCTTTAAACAGAACTAATGAAAAAACACCATACCTTTGAAAATTATGTGTTCTTTATATGCGTGATGGTAGCAGGTAGCCCATCTGTAACCCGTACTAAGTACAAGTAATTCACAGAGAATGTTTTAGCCAACGCAAAACAGTGAGATTACTATCTTTGAGACTAGGGAGGACCTGATTTCTATACGTAACTTCCTAGAATTTAGTTCGAATAGAGGGAAGGTGGACTTTCTTTGGTTCTACCGACAAGATCAAGGACAATCCATACAAAAGAAAAGCCAGAGTTGTTTATAGCAGATACGTCCTGCTTCCTCTTTAGCTGCAGGCATAAAAGTATCGAGATGTTCTGTGTTCCAGAGCAAAAAGAATCACTCTCATATCTGGCTTATCTGTAGTTGTTTATCATTTGTGAGACACTGAGTGTGCACCCCCCCCCCCTCATAAATAATGGCATAGAAAACTAATAGTTGCTTTTTATTCGGTTTTGCTATTATTTATCATTTATAGCACTACTGCTCTTTTAAATATTTTTTTCAAAAAATTATCATATTTTCACTATAAAATATTTGTAGGGGGTTCAGCCAAAATTCTAGGGGGGTCCAGGACCCCCCTGGACCCCCCCTTCCTACGCCCATGTTTAACTGTGATCACAAAATTTGTGGCACGTTGTCCTGATAAATTAAGAAGCTTTTTTACTTTTTCTCATTTTTTTTCCTGTTTAAAAAATTCTTTTTCATCCTTTATCGACGAATAAAGTGTCCGCTATTCGGAATGTCCGTTATTCAGAGGTTAAACATACAAAAATTTAAGTTTTGGGAGTGGGGATTAGAAAACTGCCGTTAAATAGAGGTGTCCGCTATTCGGGAGTGCCCGTTATGGAGGTTTTACTGTAATATAAATAATCCCCATTACTGAAATTTCCGTTCCCCTTTCTTCTCATATCCTCCATATAATATTCAAAATATCAATGAATTCGTTGATATATGATATCTAATAACTATAAATATCTCCTTTCTCCCCGCCCCACCCAAAAAATAATAATTCTGCCTCCTCGTGTGTTTTGCTACAGCACACTACAAAAAAAGTGCACTAATAACTCTAATAAAGTTTGTTAATATCTCAAAGTAAAGATATTTGTACGAGAAGTCTGTGGTAATTACAGTGGAAAAGAAATCGTTTTTGCCACCCAAACAAGCGAGCAGCTGAAGCGTGACGTCACATGCGCGTGCTATGATAACCTGTGAGCTAAAAACCTGCATTGACCCTTGCTATATTGCAAAAGTAGCCCACATTGCTATGGTCCCAGCCACTCAATCTAATGAAGTTAAAAATTGCGTAAATTGTCTCAGAAGATACTTTTCCCTATCCATTATGAATAAATATATTTTTCTTTTTTTCCCATTACATAACACTTCACCTTACAGGCATATCCTGCAGTTTCATCTTTCCGAAGTCAAAGAAGTTCAACATTCTTAGAGGGAGAGGGCGTTTGCTACGACGTGAAGGAATCTTGTTGCTTCAGGGGCCAGCTCGTTTAAAATAAGAAAATGAGATACTTGATCCGATCTTTATCTTTCCCAAGGTGTAAGATCGCTTACACTGACTTTTATTTTATAATGCAAATATTTCCTGGGAATTCTGTAAGCCATGCAATCTAGCATGGGAAATCCCCTCAAGGTGTAGTAGTGAGCGAGCATACTTATTTTACCCTTTCGGTGAAACGAATATGATTCAGAGAATGGTAACCACAAGTTAGAAAAATTCGAAGAATCGAGGATGCGATCTTTTCAAAATTGAGCTGTTAAGCGATAGTCTGTAATCTGATTTGAATTGTTAAAATGGACGGTGGACGTTAAAATTTTAATTTCCATCATAGCAATATGAAATTTTGGGTAGGCGGAAAAAATCGCCCCGGAAAAAATCTCCCCGGAAAAAATCACCCCGGTAAAAATCTCCCCTGTAAAAATCTCCCCCGGAAAAAATCGCCCCGGTAAAAATCTCCCCACAAAGAAAGGTAACCGAAAAATAAGTCTTTTTTTAATTAAGATTGAAAAAGACCACACATATGAATAACAAAGATTTGATGACTTTGATTATGACAATTATAATTTCAAGTAAATCATGTGCTAATCAAGTGTATTTGTACTGGAAACAATTACGGCATATCGTTTTATATATGCATATCCTTTAATAGTAAAAGCTCTATATCAAATAAGGTCCTACTTCCATGATTATCGCAAGGGCAAACGGGGAAGCTGCCCCAGCTACCCAAACTCAAACAAAGGACTTTGGGTGTATTGGGGTAAAGGGGGGGGGGACTACATAGACAAAGAGAAAAGGAATTTACTTTCGAAGAATCTGTTTATTATTCTGCTTTTTGAGCTTTATTTTGCGGTTTGAATTTGAGTTACAGGAATGTAAAGTTGTATTGTTATTTTGACAAGCTATATCACATAAATAGAATGATTTTTAGAATAAAAATATATGCTTCGTTTCTATCTTTTTGTAATTGAAGAGAAAAAAGGGCTTTGTAATCTGTATCAATGAAACTACATGCACCTAGGAATGCAAATAAATGTTGAATTACCCCAAAACCTCGTGATTTGTCACAAAAGCTTCAGCTAAAGAATTTTTCATTAAATTTGTGTAAAACAAAAATTCAAAAAATAATTAAATATTTAAAAATTTAATTTAATTATTATCAATTTTAAAAATATATATGAAGACAGAAGCAACTTTACTTATATATGTAAGCTACAGATGAAGAGAGGTGAAAGAAGCAATAAATTACATTTTCTTTTAAATTAGCCCTTCGCCCCTCTCCCCCTCCTTTCACACACAAAAAATCCGACTTTCCCAAACATCTCTAGATTTTATCTCATATTTTTTTGCTACCTCCCCTAAAATCGACCGCTCCCTCACCTCAAAAGATAGATAACGAAAAAGATTGAGATATAAGAGATTTTGATCACGTGACAAACACGTTTTTTCCCCTGTTTGTGTGGTTATTCATCTTTCGCGAGGAAATTTAATTCAAAACGCCCCTTTTGATATTTTTTTCTAAAAAATCTAGCGGGTTAAAAAAAAAAAAAAAAAAAAAAAAAAAAAAAAACGAGTTAGTAATTGGATTAGATATTTTCTGAACATCAACACCTGCTAGTTTCATGAATTTCTGAACAAAATCGAATTAAAACTTATGTTATAGATTTGTCCTTTTGTATCTAAAAACAGTCTTAACATTCATATATCTGTTTCCTCCCTATCCTCTTATTTTGTGCGACCCGATAATAATAAAAAAAATTTCACTGTTTAAGAGTTTTCGCCTTGTTCGTTTCTATTACACAAATAAAAATCGGATTTAAAAATGATACGAAATGAAATGTAGGTTTGTATCCTAATAAGTAATGAGTTAACAATGACTGAATAACAATATTCAATATCTGAAGTGAAGACTCAAATGAGGGCATCCAAGCTGTCTTTGTAGCTACAATTTGCATTAATAATAATAATAATAATTTTAAAAAAATCCAAAATTTGAGTTTGGGTAGCTGGGGCAGCTTTCTCGTTTGCCCTTGCGATAATCATGGAAGTAGGACCTTATTTCATATAGAGGTTTTACTATTAAACAATGTGCATTAGGATGGAGCGAAAAAAATTTTTTTTTGAAAATCAAAAACGGGTAGGTGCCAAAAGTTGCCTTTATACTAGTACATCAACTGCGTGAAATTTTACCGCTGAAAAAAAATGGCTTGAGTCTGCACTTTTGCTCCAAAAATCGAAATTTTGGTTAAAATTTGTCATTTTTTGACATTTTTTCAAAAAAATTAAAAAATTCCTACAGAGCTGGTTAGTATTTAAAAGTGTTGCTTAGACCTTTATATTTATCTGCTTAACATATTTAAACTATAAAACAATATGTTTATTCCCTATAGCTGGAGCAAAACAGGCAACTTTTAATAAGGAAACAGCATTACCACTCTATTGGGTCATACAACGAATTGTTGTTTTTAATACAGCTCTTGTTTTCAAAACTACCTTGGACATGCGTCGTGGAGGTGGCTATATTTCCTATACCACCCGGCCCAACTATTCGATCATCTTGGTACAGTGTTTTATTTATACATTGATTTGTGATTTCCTTTATAAAAATTTGGCATGTTTTCGATGCTTCCACCTTGTTTATCTGTTCTTTGCATCCACATGCTGCTGTAACTATCTTCAGGTATATTTTTACAGTTTATACAAAAAAATGACAAGCAGAGTAATGCACGGGAATCTATTAAAGGGATCTATTCGGCCATCTATTATATTTATCAAACTTACATTTAGTTGATGAATAGTGATTGGAAGTTCTGTTACCACAACATTTTTTCAGTCAATTGTATTTTTTTTTACGTAATGATTTGCTTCAAAGATGATTTCAGATATTTCAACTATAAGTATGCCATCATTTATTCTATTTTTGCATTTTTTATATGTTGAGAAGAGAGCTGTTTAATGTGATGGTGATCGTCAGCGAGAATTGCAATGAAAATTTGTTCTCCATGTGTAAAGCAACCGCTGTTGTAAACATAGGCGTCGCGTGACCAAGACTTTTAGGGGGGCACCAGCGAAGTAAAAACTGCGCCCCTTGCAAATTTTCAATTTGGCGCCCCCCCCCCCCCCCGCCCCCCAAAAAGTAACAAAAAATCTTTTTCTTTTGGTAGGCATCATAAAACTAACGAACATAAATTAGTTCTATTAAATAATTATTTCGCGTTTATTTTGGAACTTAAAAAGGTTTAATTTCAATTTAGAAATTCAGAACTAAATAACATACAGAAATTTGCATTTTTTTGTCAAAGTTGTTCCCAATGTTTTAAAACAGGGGGGAAGGGATGATCAAGAGAGATAAAGAAATTCCCTAAAAATGATTGTCGGTCAAAAAATGAACAAAATCGTGGCTCGCAGAATAAATTTCGCGCATGTGGTGACCGTCTCTTTAGCATGTCCTTCCAGTGGGACATGCTAGAGTTGTATACATGGATAGGAATTTCCAGGCACGGGCTCAGCACGGCTCGGCGTGGGTATTAAAAGTTTCACCCGAGCCCGGCTTGTTTATATTTGTCTGAGCGAAGCGAAGTCTTTATACTCAGAGATACGTAACGATATTAAAATTCAAAAAAATTCTTTCGTCAAGCAAATCTCAAAAAGTACTTGTCGGATTTTGAGTCTGTTTGTACCATTAGGTACCTATGGAGGTAATCTGGTGAATACACCACCTACGAAAAATCAGTTCCAAATAGTTTAAAAGTTATATTAAAAAAACTGATAAAAAAGCACAATTTATTTGAAACGGTCACAGAAATTTGGTGTGCGTCATTTTCACAAGCTGGATGTTTTCATTAGATTTCCAAATTCAAGCACATGGAGCAAGGAAAATATGCAAATAATTTTCATGTAAGTGCTATAAAACATATTTAAACTTAAACAAACTGGAAAATAAATCTTTTTTTTTTCGTTAATTGAAAAGAAAAAAGCCATAATTCTTAGTAACTTAGAATTTGATATTTTGCGATTTTTTTTATAATTGCGTTTTGTAATAGCCGTGTAACATCTTCTATATTTCGCGCGTGCAAATTGGAAACAATTCTTTCGTATTTAAATTAAATACGAGTTTGACATGGCTGCTTTAGATGTTACTTTTATTAATAGATTATATATTGTTATTCTGTTTACATCGATCACTTTTTTTTTTCTTGTAATATTTGGTTATTTTGTCATCCAATTTCGCCAAATTATACGAATCGCCAAACTAATAGCCAAATTACACATATTGATATATTTTTTTCAATTTTAAATAACGGAAGAAGAAATAAATTATTAAAACATTTATAAAAATACAAATAAAAAGTGGGATTAAAAATCCCTTGATGACGTTTTAATTTCTTGAAGAGATTAAAACGTTTAATCTTATAGTTTGTCGACAGTTTAATCAAGTAGTACCAAAAAAGAAACAATAGTTGAAGCAATAAATAAAAATTATCACATCAAATATTGCATCAAATTCGCAGTACGTAAACGGTTAATTTTAATGCATAAATTGCCAACTGGCACCTGAAAATTTTTAGTAAAATTTTGATCTCATAATATACGTGACGAAACGGTTTTGATTATTTCAGATTATTTTCAATTAAATTTGTTCGTAAATATAAATTGACCATTTTTGGTGCACAAATGCCTTTCCCCTGAAAGGTTTAAATACATTTATTGTGTTTAATACGATTGAATGAAACATTCCCGATCATCCATTATTGGCGTTTAATCTTATAGTTTGGCTTAATCTTATAGTTTGTCGACAGTTTAATCAAGTAGTACCAAAAAAGAAACAATAGTTGAAGCAATAAATAAAAATTATAAATAATAATCATAATAATAAATATAATAAAAAATATACATATCACAATAAATCGAAAATGTTAACACTAACAGCAATATTCAAAATCAAAGTTTTCATCAATTTGGCGACAGATAAAATCGCACCAACTTGGCACGTATATGACATTTATGCCATATTTATGGGTAAAAAATAAGCATAACCGTTCATCAGATATGAAATATGACTTTCTGAAGCCCAAAAAGGACCAAGATTTATAAAAACGCCGAAGTGAAGGTATTAATGGAAAAGTACCATAAAAATAGGACAAAAATATCATATACGTATTTCGGGTACTACTTGGTTATGCCGTCGACCAAAAAAATATCGCCAAATTATAAGATTAAATTCCGACAACAGATGACCTTGAATGTCCCATTCAATAATATTAAACATGATACGCGTGCGTAAAACATCAGAAAGTAATTTTTATCTCGACATTTTATTAATGTTTTACTAATTTAATTTTTCTTCTATTAATTAAAATAAAAATTTAGTCAACATGCATAAGTTGGCTATTACTTTGGCGATTTGTATCATTTGGCGAAATTGGTCGACGGGATAACTAAGTAGTACCGTATTTGGCTTGGTGAAAATTTGGCGAAAATCACTTTTGAGTTATATTCTGTTATATTAAAAAGGAAGCAACAATAAATAAAAACGCGATTAAATACAGATTTAATCAATATAGAAAAAAACAATTTCCTGGTTACCATGTTATGCAAAACAAGTTGGAAATTGCACGTGAAGTGTAGCAAATGTGATACGTTCGAACAATAACTAAGTTTTAAAAACATTCAGATCTTGCTGTTATAGTAGACAGTACTTCGAATACAGTATAGTGTCCGAAATCTTTTTTGTGTTCCTGTAAATATACAGGAAGTAACTTTTATTACACCTCAGCAATGCATATCATATTCATAAAATGTGAAATAGTTTAATATAATTAAAACGCGTCCCAAACAAAGTTTTCCCGTATAACATTATGTAATGGAATGCTTTTAGGTGGCCCTGTAATTTAATAATAAATATTCTTTGCATCACAGATTGTAAAGAATGTATATTTTAGTATATATGTGTATATATATATATATATATATATATATATATATATACTTCATAGGTTTATGTCAATTCTACTTAAACTATTTTTTCATATTGACCATAATGTAAGGGAATACTTTTAATTGTTCCTATAATTGATCTATGCATCCTATTTTCATAGCATTTGAAATGACTCCATAAAATTGTGTAATAGTTATATATTTTAAATTTCAAACGATTAAAATGCATTTGATGCTTTTTCCCCCATTGGCTGCAATGTAATGGTATACTTTTGATTGTCCCTGTAACTGATCTATGCATCCGATTTTCATAAAATTTGAAGTGATTCGACAAAATTATCTAATAATTATATATTTAAAATTCCAAACGATTAAAACTTATTTGAAACTTTTTCCCCCATTTACCGTAATGTAAAGGAATAATTTTGATTGCCCCTGTAGTTGATCTATGCATCCGATTTTCATAAAATTTGAAATTACTCGACAAAATTATGTAATAAATATATGTTTTAAATTTCAAATGATTCGGTTGGGTAGTTTTTGCGTTGTTATAGGCGGACAGACAGACGGACGGACGGACAGACAGACAGACGGACGGACGAACAGACGGACGGACTAAACGACAACTATAGGTGCTACGTATGCACATAGTTACGAACGCACCTAATAACGATATTTCGATGCCAATTATATAGAAAAGTACCAAATCCTGTTCTGGCTTTTTGGGTGAAATTTTATTTTATTTTATTTTATTTTTATTTATTTATTTATTTATTTATTTATTTATTTATTTGCATTAAATGAATCGGTTGCGCTTTTTTTTTTTCATTTTCAACAAAGTTGAAAAGTGTTTATGCATTCGGTTTGTCTGTCCGTCTGTCCACATTCTAACATCCGTAAATATACTCGGATTTTTATGCAATTGGTAAACCTTATTTAGGGTTCCCTAGGCATGTTTATTATTGTATATGAAGTATGTGAGATTAATAATTTACTTACAGGGTAACCCAAAAGTTTTCCATCACAGGGAAATGGTCTATAAGATTATGGTCTATAAGAAAAATTGTTAACAGATTATTTTAATGAAATTACACTATTTTAAAGTATTGAAACTTATATAAATCGATGAATTGCATTACGGTTACGTTTGAACAGGGTTATTCCGGAACGGATTTTTAATCCGTTTACAGGGACACACAAAATAAATTGGTTACAATACTGTCCTTGAACAATAATTGCTTGTCATGTGTTTTCAATTTCGGCATGTGCTTTGAAATTTAACAGTTTTTTAGGTGCATTCGTAATTATATAAAAACGTAGTACCTATAGCGTCTGAAGCGTCCGTCTCTCTGTCCACATAGAACAGCACAAAAACTATCCAACCGAATCGTTTTAAATTTTAAACATATATTTGTTGAGGAATTTCGTTGAGTCATTTTAAATTTTGGTAAAATTGGATAAATAGTTCAAATACAGGGACAATCAAAAATATACCGTTACATTACAGCCGATGGGATGAAAAAATTCCAAGAACATTTTAATGATGTTACGCGCCCATCGAAACATAATGAAATTGATATGAATTTATGAGGAGCACTAGAATATATATTTTGTAGAGCATGCCGCACAAAGAATATTTACTATTCAATTACAGGGCATCACAAAATAATTCCATAACAAAATGGTACAGGGGAGAGGTACATTAATTTTTCAGTTTTACTAATCTGGGGATTTTATCATTTTCTCAACTGTCATTAGTCTTTAAATAATAAATTTTTGGAATAAACTGCATAATCGCGTTTATATTGACGTATTTGAGTCAGCATGTCTTGCGAAAAAATATGCGCAGATTTATAAGTCACTTGTGGTGACATTTTTACAGCTCAAGGCTTATGCCGATTAGATATTCAGATATCGTTCGTACCTTATACTGCACGCATTGTATATTCCTTTTATTTAATGTATGCTACAATGAAATACTGCTCAACTTCATGAGAACAAGTTTGAAAAGAAAGAAAAGCAGTGTATGTAGTGGCTAGCATGCACAATCCATTTAAATCTGATCGAGCATATTTGAGACACACTCAAACGATGCATTGCATTCCTTTGTTGGCGTTTTCAGGATTTTTATATATCATTTTTTAAAGAGAGAATTCCCTAAATTCTTATCGAGAGCCTCATCGTATCCATAGAAAACAGATATAGATATTATATTATTAACTTTTCTATATTAACTGTCTAAGGGGACCACACAACATGTAAAAAAACTCCTTCATTTTACTCAACCATCATGATTTGTGCAATTTTTGGTGCTGTTTATATATTTTACGTCATTTCAAAGCGTTCAAATTCCGATTCAAGATATTTTAATGTTTTATTATCTGCATCACTTTCAATGCATTGCGTACTTCCAATTTTATACCCATGCATGACTGATTTGCATAGTTTGCTTTCCCATTTTTTAACCGTGTATAGAATTTTTTATATAATATTTTGCATTTTTTCCATTTACTTTGCTCATTTTTGACATTTAAATTTATGGCACTATATAATCAATTAAAAATACCGTCTCATTTTTATTAACTATTTGGAAAATAGTTGTTCTCGGTAGAGAATTGGGAAATCTGAAGTATATCTGAATGTATCTGCTACGATGAAAAAAAAAAAATATATATATATATATATATATATATATATTAAAAACTAACAAAAAATTAATAACTCAATAACAAATTGAGATACAGGTTTCAAACAAGTTGCATTTAAAAGTAAATTTTCTCTTTATACGATGGTGTAAAAATTGAAAATGTGCAATGTTTGGAAATTTAAAATATTACAGTACCAAAAATTGTTAAACTAAAATTTCATTTAATATTTGTTTATGATTGGCTCAGGAATAATAACGTCTCTCTAAATGTCTAGGCATTTTAATATAACTCTGTTATTACATAAGCTACGTTTTGATCATCCTAAAAGTGATATTATTATTGTTTTTCAAAATATAGAAATCATTTATAAACCTAAAATTATAGACTTTGAAAATATTATTTTCCAAATAGTTGTAATTTGTTAAATTACATTTGTTTTTTAAATGTGGTATTTTTTTCTTTACTTTTTGGAAATTATTATTAAATATATGTTCTCAGCAATATCGCTCAGACTAATCCCTCTGAGGGAAGTCCTAGTTTTTATAGTTTACGGCCAGGTTCTGCTCGTACAAAAAATCAGTGAAAAAACATAAGTATTAATTGGATAATTTTACAGTATACTTTAAATTACTATATTTTCACCAGCCAGAAGGTACTCAATAGCAGCATTAATAATTGCTTAGACATTTAAGACTTTTCAATATTCAAATAAAGATTCATAAAACTTGATGTAGTTTAAAATTTTTTAAAAAGTTGGTTAAAAAAATCCTAACATTTGAAACTATAAAAAAGTAGATTTTGAAATACGAGAGTCATTCAAAAAACGAGAAACAAAACGTAATTACCCGGAAAGTTTGATCCAATTGAACTGGATCCTGTTGAAGTACTCGTTGTCCTCATCGTGGTATCGCTCCAAAACAATGCGAAAAAGATTCTCAATGCAGGAAACCATCCCGAAATACATGTTAATTTGGAAACTGTGCGTCAGGCGAGTGCCTAATCAACTTACACCTTAACACAAAACCAAATGTGGGAAAGCAGCATTGATGTTTTTGCAGCGATATCACGATGAAGGAAATGAATACCTCAACAAGATTTTTACGGTTGATGAGACGTGAGTAGACAATTGTAATAAGTTCCTGGCTCTATTCCCAGGTGGCAGACTTGTATGACACTGGACTCAAAAACTTATCCAACGTTGTGACAATCGTTTTAATTTCGTTGGTTCTGATGTGGAGATGTAGTTAAAACATTGTTGTATCTTTTGTAATAGTTCTTTTTGGGTAATTACATTTTGTTTCTTTCTAGCCACGGAATCATTTCTTTTCGGAAACGCATAAAATTAGCAGACGTTCTTATTCAGAAACTATGTAATCGAATGGAATTTTCCATTTTTCATAAAAGACAAAAAATCTTTGAGAAGGTACTGCCAAAGTTGTAATTTTGAATCGAAATTCAAGACGCAATAGTACTGGGAAGAAGAAAAACTTATCATCGAGTGATTAGAAGAGCTTATAAATCAAAAAGTTATTTATTTATTTAAAAATATGGAAAGTGCTATTCGATTCCAATCATCAGGCCTGTCAATTTTATGCCATTATAAAGAAAAATGAGTCAGAAAGTTTGTCAAATTTCACGTTGTTGAGCTGGGAATTTGAGATTAACTTTAAGTTGTACTTACAAAGATTATGTTAATATAGTTCATTATCACTTAAGAATCACTTAAGAATCCTTGTTTATCCCCACCAGCAAAATTTTACAGTAAAATTTGCCTTATTTAATTGGAACATTTTTCCGATTTAATAAGGCTAAAATTTGTTACAAACATTAAAAATTTCGTAAAAGGCTCCCGTCGCGAAGGAGTTAATGAATTGCTGATGAACCAATTTCGACAAATTATATAAAACGCCAAGCTACTCAAGTAGTACTGAATTACGTAAAAAAACATCCTTATAACTCCAAAAATAATAATCATATTAACTAACAGTTTACTGCGTCGGATTAAGGGTCTCATTTTTCAATTAAAATATATCTTTGAATTGAAATTTGAATGAAATATAGGGTCATGAAAAATCGAAGAATGTGGAAAACAGGATTACAAATATCGTAGCAACTAAAAATCAGATCGACTTCATTCTTTATGCGAAATTTGTGTTATTTTATTGCCTTTTACATCCACTCATTAAAATACAAAATTTCGAAAAGCTTTATACATCTTTCATCAGAACGAATTTTTTGACAGTCCGATAAAAATAGTTCCGAATAATCGAGATTACTGATATTAAATAGGCTTTGTTCCATTCTTAGATACTAAGAACATACAAAATTTCAAGTCTCTATCTCAATTTGTTCGGGAGATAGAGCGTTTACAGACATACAGACGGACGGCATTTTTTTTTTCTTTAAATAAAAATGTTTTTCGGAATCTCCAATATCTAAAAGGTCCGTCAATAAAATCCGTCATTTTTTTTTTTCCCAAACGATTGCGAAATGGGAAAAAATACAAAAAAAAAAAAAAAAAAAAAAAGTCAATTTCGATTTAAAAATATAAATTTTAATTTAAAAATTTTAAATATTAATCATGTTTGAAGATCGATATATTTTCTAAAAAATTTAATTCTTTTTAAATTTCTTAAAAAGTTTTGAATTTTACAGAAAAAAAAATCATCTTTGCTATTTAGAAAAATATTATTTTTGAAAACATATCTTTTAAAAGAAAAAATAGTATTTTTCATATTCTTTGCTACAAGATTCATTAAAAATTTGAACTGAAAAAAAACCCTAATAATAATAAGAAGAAGAATAACAATAATAAATCCCGACGACAGTTGAATATATTATTAATGATCATGGTGAAAATTTTCAGGATTTTTCTAGTTTCAAATCTTCATTATATTATAAAATTGAAAATAAGAGCACCTGTTCGGATAATTAAAAAAAATGTGTGAAAAAATGCAGTTTGGATATGAGAGTTACCTTGAAAAAACAATTTCTTACAATATTTAGCAATGATAAAAATTTTAGTTTGTAGTTTTTTTTTTTTTTTTTTTTTTTTTTTTTTTTTTTTTTAAATAAGATCAATAATAAAGTATTACCAACTTAACAAAAGTTATTTTTGGGCTTCTTATAAAATAATAAGGTAATCTTGAGTTGTATTTTATATCATTTCATATTTTTGCTTCATGCGCTAATTATAAAATGATATTTTGTGCCAGTGGGAAATAGTGTTCTCGGATTTTATGCCCCCCCCCCCCCCTTCTTTCCCAAGAAAATCATAGAACAAAATTTCTTTAGATTCTCAAAACATTGACCTAATGCATTTTGAATAGTTAATACTGCCACTGTAACATATAACAACACAAAAGTTTTTTTTTTCTTAAATAAGCGTAATACTTTTAATTCTGCAGTTTGCTATATAGATATAAACACACTCTTTATAACTGCTTAAAATTTTACATGCTCTATCCAAACATTTCCTAACCACACCTAAAATGACTTTGGTACAATTTAATTTACTTAAAATGACAAATCATTGTGATCGTACATCAAAAGAAATTCTACTGATAAGACATCGCGAGATAAAAATAATTAAAAATAACCCTCGCTCTAAATAATTTAAATATTTAATGTTAATTAAAATATATAACTTTGCATTGTGATTATTTACAAGGGCCCAATCACTAATAAATTTTTCGCAAAATTTCAATTTAAAATAACTTTTCCCTCCCCTCCCCACAAAAAAATCTATTAGAAATATTTATAATAGAACTATAAGAAGTTTTTCCTTGTAAATCAATTATAACCATAAAAGAAAAATGTAACAACTACGCAACGAGGAAATTATTCTTAGAAAAGATGACACACATAAATTTATCATTAAATGAAACAGACTGAGATAATGTATCGATTAATCATATTTATTTACAAGTTATTAATAAAAGAAAACCATATTTACAAAATTAATTAAATTAAGAAACAAGCAGACTTAAGCTGCAATTTTATACTTCCCCAACATGGAAGATTACTTTGATATTATAATAGTTTATTTCTAACTTTTGCTTCAACATCTTAATACATAACATACACTGATTTTAATCATTATTTTAGATTTTATCAAATTGATATACAAAATCAATTTACTTATTTTATTCGCTCCTTCATTACATTGATAACACGAAATGCTGTAAAAATTCTAGTTTAACTTTTATCTTTAGTAATTGTTAATAGTTACAAACGTTAAATTTATATGTATCCGGTTCGACATTGTACACAGTTTCAAATTCTATTTTTTTATAGTATATATGAAAACAAACAAAATTTTAATTGGCGCCCCCTTTTCCTTTCGTTCTGGCGTCCGAAGCACATGTCCCCTTAGCAATTCCGAGGGAAATTGGTTGCCATTTGCAATTATCGGTGAGGGTACAGTTTCACACTTGCAAAGAGATTTTTAATTATCGGTGAGGGTACAGTTTGAGATTTGCAAAGAGAATTTTAAGCAAAAACTAACCTATTTAAATGACACAAGGCATAAAGATGCGTTTGGTACAGTTTTTCTTTTGAATTTTCCGGTTATGAGCGATTTTTATGTAAATTCAATATATACATATACATTTTTGTATGTAAAGACAAACAAAATCTTCATTTGGTGCCCTCTTTTGCCATTCGTTTTCGCGTTCAAGGCACATGCCCCCTGTGCACCCCTACGGAAATCGCTTGGCATTTGGAAATCATCGGTGAGGTACAGTTTCACATAGAAGAGAGTTTTGAGTAGAGACTGACTTGTTTAAATGGCAGAAGGCATACAGATGCATTTGATTTAGTTTTCGTTTTGAATTTTCTAACTATGAGACATTTTTACCAAATTCCATACTTATATATTTTTGTATGCAAAGACAAACAAAATCTTCATTTGGTGCCTCCTTTGCCTTTCGTTTTGGCGTTTGAGACACATTCCCGCACCCCTGCCTACTCTGGAACCCCTAGGGAAATCGCTTGGTTTTTGGCAATAGTCGGTGAGGTAGTTTCACACAGAAGAGGATTTTTGAGTAGAGACTGACTTAGGTAAATGATAAACGGCATATACATTTTTTATATGCAAAGACAAACAAAATGTTCATTTGTCGCCCCCTTTGTCTTTTGTTTTGGCGTAGGAAGCACATGCCCACTTTACAACCCCCAGGGAATTGCTTGGCTTTTGGCAATTATCGATAGGTACAACTTCACATAAAATAGGGGTTTTGCAACAGAGACTGACCTATTTAAATGATAGAAGGCATAGAGATGCTTTGGAGCAGTTTTCCTTTCGAATTTTATGGATGTGAGACATTTTTATGGAAATTCTATACATATACATTTTTGTATGTGTAAAGACAAACTAAATCTTCATTTAGCACCCCCTTCGATTTTCGTCTTGGCGTCCGAGACACATGCTCCTAGAGCTCCTATGGAAATCACTTGGATTTTGGTAATTATCGGTGAGGTACAGTTTCACACAGAAGAGGTTTTTTGAGTTGCGTCTAACCCATTTAAAACTAATAGGGCATACAGATGCATTTGGAACAGTTTTCCTTTTGAATTTTCCAGCTGTGAAGACATATTTATGAAAATTCAATATGCACACTTATACATTTTTGTATGTAAAGAGAAAGAAATCTTTATTTGGCGCCCCCTTCGCATATCGTTTTGGCGTCCGAGACTTATGCCCCCTCTGCAACACCTACGGAAATCGCTTGATATCAGGCTGTGAGACATTTTTATGCAAATTCCATACATATACATTTTTGTATGTAAAGTCAAACAAAACCTTCATTTGGAGCCCCTTTCGCCTTTCGTTTTGGAGTCCGAGACACATGGCCCCTCTGCAACCCCTAGGGCAATCGCTTGGTTTCAGGCCATGAGACATTTTTATGCAAATTCCATACATATACAATTTTGTATGTAAAGAGGGAAAAAAAACTTCATTTGAGGCCCGCTCTGCAACCCCTAGGGAAATCGCTTGGTTTCAGACTGTGAGACATTTTTACGCAAATTCCATTCATATAAATTTTTGTATATAAAGGCAAAAAAAAAAATCTTCATTTGGCGTCCCCTCTGCAACCCCTAAGGAAATTACTTAATTTCAGGCTGTGAGAATATTTATGCAAATTCTATACATATACATTTTTGTATGTAAAGACAAAAAAAAAAATCTTCATTTGGTGTCCCCTCTGCAACCGTTAGGGGAATGGCTTGCTTTCAGACTGTGAGACATTTTTATGCAAATTCCATACATATACATTTTTGTAAGTAAACAAAAAAATCTTTACTTGGCGCCCCCTCTGCAACCCCTAGGGAAATCGCTTGGTTTCAGGCTGTGAGACATTTTTAAGCAAATTCCATGCATATAAATTTTTGTATGTAAAAGCAAAAAAAAAAAATTCTTCATTTGGCGCCCCCTCTACAACTCCTATGGAAATCACCTTGTTTCAGGCTGTGAGACATTTTTATGCAAATTCCATACATATACATTTTTGTATGTAAAGACAAACAAAATCTTCATTTGGCGCCCCCTCTGCAACCCCTAGGGAAATCGCTTGATTTCAGGCTTCGAGTGTAAGGCATTTTTATGCAAATTTCATACATATACATTTTTGTATGTAAAGACAAACAAAACTTCATTTGGCGCCCCCTCTGCAACCCCTAGGGAAATCGCTTGATTTCAGGCTTCGAGTGTAAGGCATTTTTATGCAAATTTCATACATATACATTTTTGTATGTAAAGACAAACAAAACTTCATTTGGCGCCCCCTCTGCAACCCCTAGGGAAATCGCTTGATTTCAGGCTTCGAGTGTAAGGCATTTTTATGCAAATTTCATACATATACATTTTTGTATGTAAAGACAAACAAAATCTTCATTTGGCGCCCCCTCTGCAACCCCTAGGGAAATCACCTTGTTTCAGGCTGTGAGACATTTTTATGCAAATTCCATACATATACATTTTTGTATATAGAGACAAACAAAATCTTCATTTGGCGCCCCCTCTGCAACCCCTAGGGAAATCAACTTGTTTCAGTCTGTGAGACATTTTTATGCAAATTCCATACATATACATTTTTGTATGAAAAGACAAACAAAATCTTAATTTGGCGCCCCCTCTGCAACCCCTAGGGAAATCGCTTGGTTTCAGGCTGCGAGTGTGAGATATTTTTATGCAAATTTCATACATATACATTTTTGTATGTAAAGACAAAGAAAATCTTCATTTGGCGCCCCCTCTGCAACCCCTAGGGAAATCACATTGTTACAGTCTGTGAGACATTTTTATGCAAATTCCATACATATACATTTTTTCATTAAAAGACAAACAAAATCTTAATTTGGCGCCCCCTCTGCAACCCCTAGGGAAATCGCTTGGTTTCAGGCTTCGGGTGTGAGACATTTTTATGCAAATTCCATACATATACATTTTTGTATGTAAAGACAAACAAAATCTTCATTTGGCGCTCCCCCCCCCCCCCCTGGAACCTCTAGGGAAATCACTTGGTTTCAGGCTGTGAGGCATTTTTATGCAAATTCCATACATATATATTTTTGTATACAAAGACAAACAAAATCTTCATTTGGCGCCCCTTTCGCCTTTCGTTTTGGCGTCCGAGACTCATGCCATCTTTGCAACCTCAAGGGAAATCGCTTGATTTTTGGCCATTGTCGGTGAGGTACAGTTTCGCACAGAAAAGGGTTTTTGAGTAGGGACTGATTTATTTACATGACAGATTGCATAAAGATACTCTTGGTTCAGTTTTTCTTTTGAATTTTTTGTTTGTGAGATCTTTTTATTCAAATTCGATATGTATATATATATATATATATATATATATACATACATGTTTGCATGTAAAGACAAAAAAAAAAAAAAAAAAAAAAAGCTTTCATTTGGCGCCCCTAAGCTTTCTGTTCTGGCGCCCAGGTACAGATGATTGGGGGGGCACGTGCCCTTCCTTGCCCCCCCGACGCTACGCCTGTGGTTGTAAATACCTTTTTTTTTTTTTGCATTAGTTTTATGCCGTTTTCTAAGTGTTTTCGTATCCAGGTAATTTCCTATTAACTTTTAGATCCTCTTTTTATGAGTGGACAACATTTGATGGTGAAATGTCCTGGGCATAAACATATAATGCATAGTACTTTATGAGGGAATGTACGGATTCTAATCGACTATAAGTGCTCGTTTAAAATTAGGAGAATTTTATTGGTCACTGTGAACCATTTTGCATGGTGTAAGCTTAGAATTGTGTATAATATTGAATCATTCGCTACTTCAACTCCAGTGAATTTCCTCTGCGCCAATTATCAGAGAAGTCGATATAAAACGTTCTAAGCTACATGGATTCACTGGATCAATAAGGAGAATCTTTGTCTACGTACTATTCACTTCCTATTGTAATTTTTTTTTTTTTTTTTAAATAAAGTAGAGAATAATTTTGAAAAATTATTTTCTCAAATTGAGAAAAAGATACTCAGAACAGACTAGAAATTTATGTCAGAGATTGCAAAGCTAATTCATAAGGAAAGATATTTCTCAGAAAGAATGGGGAATAGGGGTTTAGAAAACATCTCACACAAAAGACAGCTCATAAAATTAATAAAATTTTCCGCTTTATATAAGCACAGATTGGCAATCAGCGTCTATATGTTCACTCACAAAATGTATAATCCAAGTTTATACCGCGGGATGTTTTATACCAAATGTACTACACACCTAAATAATAGATCTAAAATCTTATTAGAAATTACTAGACTATGGAACAACACAGGAAACGACATAAAGCATACTAAAACTTCTTTAGAAATATTGTTGTTTTACACGCAAATTTTGTTTGCAATCCTCTGTGACGATCGTCATAATATTAAGCAGCCAGCTTCTCAAAATATATTCAATGTAATAAGTACAGTAAATGATGACATACTAAAAATTGAATTCATACAATCAATTTTTAGGAAAATCATTATATATAAAATGTAATTGATTGAAAAAATGCTGTGGTAACAGAAATTCCAATCATAATGCATTAATTGCGTGAAAATTTAATGAAGATAATAGACTGCTGAATAGGTTCAATTAAGAACATACCCAATACATTACTCAACTTCTCTTCTGTTATACATGGTATAAAAATATACGTGCAGCAGTCACACCAGCAATCCAAATCATCCAAAGTCAGTGAATACAAAGAAGATATAAATTACTTTGATATATAGAAAACTTATACTCGTCTTCGGGAAAAAAAGTAACAATTCAATACATAAATAAAACACTGGGCCTAGATGATTGGGTGGTTGAGACGGGTGGGATAATGCAAACACCTCTATGAGTTATATACACAGTAGTTTTGAAAGCAGCTAGGTAACAAATGCATTCAAAAGAACATTTCGTTGTATGCTCCAATAGAGAGGTTAACGCTGATTTTTCACAAAAAGTTGTCAGATTTGCTCCAATTATACAGACTACAGATATTGTTTTATAGTTTAAATATGTTAAGCAGGTAAATACAAAGGTCTAAGCAACACTTTTAAATACTAACCAGCTCTGTAGGAATTTTTTAATTTTTTTTGAAAAAATGTCAAAAAATGACAAATTTTACTCAAAATTTCGATTTTTGGAGCAAAAGCGCAGACTCAAGCCATTTTTTTTTCAGCGGTAAAATTTCACGCAGTTGATGTACTAGTATAAAGGCAACTTTTGGCACCTACCCGTTTTTCATTTTCAAAAAAAAAAATTTTTTTTCGCTCCACCCTAATATGCATATAATGCCGTAATTGTTTCCAGTACAAATACACATGATTAGCACCAGTGTTGGGCACGTTCACAAAATAAACGAACTAACTCAAACTCACGTTCAATTTCTGAAAAGTGATTTAAGTTCACGTTCAAACTCAAAAATTTTCAAACGAACTCGTTCAAATCAAACTCATTTGTAAAAGTGAACGAAGTTCACTAAAAAGTTCACTTTTTTTAATGTTTGGATATTATTGTCCAAATTTACAAAATTTTGTGAACTAATCACTTGATTATTCGATATGTAAGATAGAGGTATGCACGGACGGAAATTTCAGGCCCGATCCATAGAAAGAAAAATGTCCGGCCCGATATTAAAATAAAAAATTCGGCCCGAGCCAAGCCCGGCTCGTAGAGAAAGTTTAGCGGCCCGACCCGGTCCGATATAATAGCTAAAATCAAGGCTCGACCCGGCCCGATATAATAGCTAAAAACAAGGTCCGACCCGGCCGATATAATAGCTAAAAACAAGGTCCGAGCTTGGCCCGGCACGGAAAAAAAGTTGAAATTTCGCACCGAACCCGGCCCGACTCCGAGTACATCTCTACAGGACATTGATATTTACCCTTACGGAAGAGTTCTGGCCAAAAAAACTTACCTTAGTCTGTTTGTAATCTACATTTATGCAGAAGTGCCGTAGGCAGCGATGTTTATGCTTTTAATGAACCTTTGTTAGTTGTATGTAAATGTTTCAGCTATCATTAGTATTATTAATCCATCTTCCATGTTATGGAGACATAAAAATCGGTCCCAGGTCCGGTTCGGGGCGACCCGAGTCTGCAGAAGAAGTAAGACTAGGATACTACCCAGAGAAGTGATATTCAGACTTAACCCGTCCTGAGGCTCGTGTAGGCCTCTAAATGGCATTTGAAAGAGGGAAAAGGTGTATTAAGGTCTGGAAAAATTTAAAATAAATTATGAAAAAATTGAACGTAAATTTGAACGTAAATTTCGTTCAAACAGGTCTATCTTTTGAGTTTCCGTTCAGTTCACGCTCGTTTATAAAATAGTGAGCGAAGTTCAGTTCAAAGTTCACAAATAGTGAGCGAAACTCACGAGTTTTCGTTCAGTGAGCGCGTTCATACCCAACACTGATTAGCACGTGATTTACTTGAAATTATAAGTGCCATAATCAAAGTCATCAAATCTTTGTTATTCATATCTGTGGGCTTTTTAAATCTTAATTAAAAAAAGCCTTATTTTTCGGCTACCTTTCTTTGTGGGGAGATTTTTACCGGGGTGATTTTTTTCCGGGGGAGATTTTTACCGGGGAGATTTTTACGGGGGTGATTTTTTCCGGGGAGATTTTTTCCGGGGCGATTTTTTCCGTGATTCGAAATTTTGTGCATACATACATTTTACCAAAAGCATATTGAATACCTTCAAAAAAAAATTCCCAATCTTATTAAAATTTTTGAATTTTTTAAGAGGTTTAAATTTTTAAGCGAAATTTTGAAATGGTTCTCGTGTCTTAATTTTTGAGATATTTTCTTGCTTTTGCATTTTTATCACTTAAAACTTTATTATAAACAAATTTGTGCAAGATTTTTGTAAATCTCTTGGATAGTTAATATCTTACAGATTTTTTTTCTAAATTCCATATCGATTTTCATCAAAATTTTGCCTTTTAATGCGTAAATCAAATTTGACTATCTTAAAGAAGGCGAATTTTAAAAAGCTTGCACAGTTTCTTTTTAAATAATATGCGGATACTTCTTTATCAATTTCATAAATATTGATCAAAAATTACGTCGCAGGAAGCATTTCAAAAATCTAAAGATGTTGAAAAATTAGTTTTGAGAAAAACAGATTTAAAGTATATAAATACATTTACCTTTATTATTTACTTCTTAAAATCTTCATAAATGATATTTTAATAAGAAAAAACTGTTTTTGTACCATTATACCATAGAAATAGACCTTTTTTGCGACGATTTTGCTCAAATAAAGGTTCATTGTTTCCCTAAGATGGTTGCGCAGGTATTCTTTACTTTAAAATATGAATTTTTAATTAAACCAAAATTTTATATTCGGCATGACTAATTTATTAATAAATGAACAATTTTAAACCGCTGTACACATTTTCTTTCGTTATATGCAGAGAAATTTCCATTTAACGAAGCCTTATTGTTACATCTAAACACTCCGTTATGATATTCGTTAAATAGAAATCAACTTAAATTAATGAAATTTGTATAATAAAATACACATAAAAAATAAGCATAAATTGGAAATATTGGAAAAAATGTATTTTAATTCAAGCAGTAGTGCAATGTAACCATATGAGAGAAAACTAAATATCACTTATAGGACCGGGGGACCATATAAAAATTTAATTTTCGTAATTTTTTAATAAATTTTTTTTCACCTAAATTGCTTAAAAAACAATTCTTTACCTTTTTAAAAACATTTTTGCAATTGGAACTATATGTCTATGACTAACGGTTTAGGAATTAGCCATTGGCCACCGTTGAGAGTAGACACCCTATATAATTTTAGCATAATTTTGTCGAGTCATTTTAATCTTTTGTGAAAATTGGATATGTAGTTTAATTAGAGGGACAATCAAAAGTACTCCGTTACATTATGATTAATAGGAAAAAATAGTTTCAAGTACATTTTAATGATGTTAAACTCTTTCGAATATAATAAAATTGACATGAATCTATAAAATATATACAGTCGAGTCTCTATATTACGAAATCCTTTGTTATGACAAAGAATTCGTTATATAGAAAAATTCGTTGGATAGAGAACGGCAAAAAAATTTCATTTAATGTTTAAATTTCGAAACAGAATTGTTTTTGAGCTGTTTAATTAAGTTTTTGAAATATATAACGGAATTTTGCCAGAATCTCAAGCATTTTCGCCACTTCCTTTTTTTCCCAATGTCTTATACACTATATTGCCATTGATTATGGGACACTTGCGATTTTAGACATTTTACTAAATATCTAGAAAAATACATGAGGAATCATCTCGAAACTCTTAGCGCATAAATAAAATAGTATACGTCATACATCTCAGTGAAGATTTTTTACCGAAACGCCATAGGGGACCGTCAACAAATTAAAAAAGAATGAATATCTTTTGAATAACCCTGTCAAAACTAATGCAGCAAAAGCGCTCAAAGTCTAGATTATGATTGAATGCCTTATTGTAATACACTGTGTTCATTTTTATGCAAATAGCATGCACACTCGCAGAGTAATTAAGGTTTTTATAAAAATGGTCCCAAATTTTTCCAAGTTTTTCCATTATAATTTTCAGAGTTCTTAATATAAAATAATATTTTTTTCAGAAAATAAGACAAACAACATTGCATACAGTACCCTGTAATCAGAATTAAAAATAATAAAAATTGTATGAAAAATGAGTAGGTTTACTATATAATGTTTTACTGCGCATGCGTCAAAGATATCAAAATTTCATTTGCATATTATGTTAGCTAAATGTATAGAGCAACTTTTGTAAAAGTCTCAAAATCATAGCTTGAAAATTCTGAAAGTAATCGTCTATAGAAAAAGGACAAAATCCGTTGTTTCCAAAATGAAGCAAAAAAATGAGGGATTTTATCCAAATGCAGTAGTACATCCCATATTGTGTATTCTATATTGACACTAATCAATGAATATATGGATACAACCCCTCTTGTTTTTGCTTCATTTTGAGAATAACGGATTTTCGACTTATTCAATTGACGATTATTGTCAGAATTTTCAAGTTATGATTTTGTGACTTTCACAAAAGTTGCTCTATACATTTAGCAAACATAATATGCAAATGAAATTTTGATATCGTTGACGCATGCGCAGTAAAAAATTATTTAGTAAACCAACTCATTTTTTATACAATTTTCATTATTTTTTAATTCTGATTACAGGGTACTATTTGCAATGTTGTTTGTCATATTTTCTGAAAAAAATAATATTTTATATTAAGAACTCTTAAAATTATAAGGAAAAAACTTGGAAAAATTTGGGATCATTTTTATAAAAACCTTAATTACTCAGCGAGTATGCATGCTATTTGCATAAAAATGAACAAGGCTTATTAAAATAAGGCATTCAATCACAATCTAGAGTTTGAGCGCTTTTGCTACATTAGTTTTGACAGGGTTATTCAAAAGATATTCATTCTTTTTTAATTTGTTGACGGTCCCCTTTGGAGTTTCGGGAAAAAATCTTCTCGGAGATGTATGACTTATACTATTATATTTATACACTAAGAGTTTCGAGATGATTCCTCATGTATTTTTCTAGATATTTAGTAAAATGTCTAAAATCGCAAGTGTCCCATAATCAATGGCAATATAGTGTATATTATTTTGAAAATTATTACGCTATCAGAGAGAGTTATGCTTATCCTAGAAGCAATTTTATAAAGATGCGGTAGAAGATAACACCAGCATAGATGACATTTAGTAACAATTCTTCATTCAAACTATCTCTTATACTATCTCAAAAATTTTGCCGAGTCGCCACAAACAACAAACATTCACTCTAAACTCTAAAAGTAAAAAATGTTAGTTTAGATAGATGAAAACCTGCTGAAAAAGACGACCTTTTCTACAACTGATTCCTTATCCCTGCCTTACGGTATCCAAATCAAGAAACAAAGAACATTCTCAAGACGACAATGGAATAGTTATCTTTTACACTGTAAAAAAAAAAAAAAAAGAAAAAGAAAAAGAAAAATCCGTTAAATTTACGGCAAAAACTGCAGGCAGTAATGTTGCTAGCAGTTTTTGCTACAAAAATTGTAGTAAAATTAGATGTAATTTTTTTATTACATCTAATTTTACTGCAATTTTTACGGTAAAAACTTCTGACAACATTGCTGCCAGTACTTTATGCCGTAAATTTAACAGATTTTATTTTATTTTATTTTTTTTTTTATTTATTTATTTATTTTTTTTTTTAGTGTAGGATGCTTTGTGATAATTGCAAATCGATCCAATAGCAAGCAAATGTTTCAATCTTATCCAAGAATGCAAGCTCATCTTGGTTAAAACAAAGCAAAAGTAATCATGCAAAAAGGATGTTTTTTCTTGGGAGAGGAAGGGTAAATGTCTTTTTTTTTTTTGGACATAAAGAATAAGCTAGAGGAATGCAACTATGAAATATAAACCAGAAATCAACGAAAAAAAATTATTTCACAAATAATTTCAAGCGTTTTTCTGAACATATAAAAGAACATTTTTGGAAAAATTCGTTAAATGGAGATATACATTTCGCTATATGGAGATTATTTTTAATGTAATCATGAAAAAATTGACCGATCCTACAAAAGATTCGTTAAATAGAGAAATTCGCTGGATGGAGTTTCGTTATTGAGAGACTCGACTGTATATACTAAAATATACATTCTGCACAATGTGTGGTGCAAAGAATATTTATTATTAAATTACAGGGCCACATAAAAGTATTCCACTACATAATGTTATACGGGGAAACATTGTTTGCGACGTGATTTAATTATATTAAACTATTTAACATTTTATGAAAGTGATATACGTTGATGAGGTGTAATAAAAGTTACTTCCTGTATATTTACAGGAACTCAAAAAAGATTTCGACCTCTATACTATATCCGAAGTACTGTCTACAGTGTTCGTAATCTTGAAGGACCTTGTAAGGACCTTTTACCAGAATTTTTATAATGCAATATTTGTTTTATTTAATAAAAAAAAAATCCTTTTTCAGATGTAACAACCAGTACTTTAAAGAATTTTTGATACTAAAAGATTATTATATAAATATATAAGATAAAATTTTTGATACTGAATTAAAATCCTCCGAATTTCTTTATGTCTACGCACCCTGTGTCTACTATAGACAGCAAGATCTGAATATTTTTAAAACTTCGTTATCGTACGAACGCATCTCATTTGCTACGCTTCACGTGCAATTTCCAACTTGTTTTTTTTTTATGATACTCACACTATTTGTTTAAGAAATGGTTGGTAAGAAACAGTTCAGAGTCCGGCATCACATTCCTTATAGATAGTTGTTAGGGGTTTGTTGTACAATTTTTTGTTGACAAGAAAACGATGTTGTTTTACGTCCTCTCAAAATTGGAACATTTTGGAAATTTATTTTATAAATAAATTTTAAAAAATTAAGGATTAAAACCAAGTGTAGTGAACAATGCTTTCATATTAACGTAATACTGAAACAAAAGCAATAGAGCAAATATTGTATGAGTAGGAGTTAGAAATGTATGCTGTCCGATATATAGGATATACATGGGACGATGATCAAGTATGAGCTAATCTCATAAGATATTTCCACTTCAAAAAAAAAAAGTTGTCAATTCTTAAAAAAAAAATAAATAAATAAATAAATAAAAATAAATAAAATAAATAAAAGGTGTTATAGAACAATCATTCGATTGATGCAACCAAAACAATATTATTTTAGCGATTTTTTAGAAACTGTCCAATACCAACAGTAAAAAAATTGTGATCAAAAACAAAATGATTAATCTCTTTGAAGCTGCATCCTGTTACATACGTTGCGTTTAGTTTTGCTCCATTAGTTTAGTTTAAGATATTAAATACTTCCTTCCCCGCAGAATACTTTCTCTTATTACTTTTAACAAGTTCAGACTATAGTTTTCAATGGATCGTAAATTATAGAATTGAGAATGATGTCGATACGTCTGTTTCTTTAAGATTATGGGTCTAACAGCAAATTTAAAGATTTACGTTTGCCAGTAATGAAGGATCTGGTAATTCAAGATATTGCACTCTTCCTTACAGGCTTATTATAATGTTTAAGGCTGTAGTTATTAATGTAGTAACTGCCTGTCGGTCTTGAAGGTGCCAGGCACAATTGCCCCCCCACCCCGAAAAATGCTACGCCACTATTGATATATGCTACGTTCACGTTGTGTATCGTTGAGGCTGCTAATTATTCAGCTTTCGAATTTCCCTCACATCGATACATTTGTATAATTACAAATATCAATAAAAATTAATGTTTTTAAGTCCTGTTTTCCCTGTACTTTTATTACAAATTGTCTTTCTTTTTTACTTCCTTCTATCTTCAATAGATGATAGATGAACGTATTGTAACCGAAAAATTTTTCGACTTCCCATTTTCGACGGATTTACACATTTTAAGGGCCAGAGATCCCCAAAACATTTTTATAGAAAATGTCTGTCTGTCCATGTGTCCTTGTTTCGCCATTCATATACCTTGTCATATACTAATAGATGGAAACATATTTGAATACTTTTGTTCTGCCTTGTAGTTTAGCTAGTACCTTTATTACACGCCAGTATTTTAATAAAATTTAGTTCAAACAAAAACACCCTTAAAACTACTTAAATCACATTTCCAGAAACCGACATCCATAGGTGACCATGTAGCCAATTCTTTGCTTGACCATGTATATCATTTTGTCTACATTCTACAATAATTTCTTATTAAACTGAAAGCAATTCAACATAAAAATGCAGAGCTTATTTCAAAACCACCTTTAAGTAAATTATACTCAAATTCAGTAACTTTTACAAGCTCTTTTATGTAACCCTGTATATTAACTATAGCATTAATGCACACCATATAATATGAACACATTTAGTGAAACTTAAAAGCCGTATTATAATTAAAAATGCATTTCATCCATCCTTCAGCCCTCATCGATAATATACAGTACTTCGGATAGAATATACTGTTTGAAATCTTTTGTATGCCCCTGTAAATGCTATACTCTTCATATTATGCGTGAAATATTAAATGTCAGCGGTGTATATCAGTTTTATTAATACATGAAATCGTTTAACATAATTAAAATATGTCGCAAACAATCCCACCTCTTTATTATTGTGTAATGGAATTATTTTGTGTGATCCTGTAAATGAACAATAACTATTATTTTCACTGAATATTTTACAGAATGCATATTTTACTGCACTTCGCATATGCATATATATCTGAATATGTTTGACAGGTGTAACGCCTTTAAAATTCATTTGAAACGATTCTTTTCCACACTCTAAATAAAAAAGAGTGACTATTCACTCCGGAGGAGTGCATACTCACTCTATCGCAGACTCAAAATATGCCCAACCTCTTTAGAGTGGCTATTCACTCTGGGCAAAAGTGGAATCGTTGACTCTTTGAAAGAGTGAATACTCACTCCTGGGAAGTGAATATTCACTCTGAACAGGGGTCAACGATAACTCTTTCTGAGGAGTGACTATTCACTTTTGCTAGAGGAGTGCGTTTTTCCACTCCTGGTAGAAGTGAATAGTAACTTTTACGGAGGAGTGACTATTCACTCTTGCTGAAGGAGTGCGTTTTTAATGGGGCATTTTAAAAGAATTGTATCTTTTAGAGCATACAATGAAAATAAATACAAGCATGGTAAAGATTGGAATAAAATATTTTTATTGGCAATATTTATTTAATTCATAGTATGTATCATTAATTGAACTTTTTAAGGGACAACGTAATTAAAATTACTATGAATTAAATTAGATTATTGACAGAAATAAACTATTTTATTCCAATCTTTCCCCTTGTGTTTGTTTTCATTGGTAGCCCCATAAATATATGATAGTTTTAAAATGCCCATAAGTGCGAGTTATTAAACAGTTTTAAAATCTTAAGTAGTCAGTATATATATTTTTTCATATACCCATTCCATTAAGTTTTACATATTATTTTAATAATGCAAGTTTTCTATGTTTTTTTTTATGTGTAATTAAAAACTTTTTTGCTGAAAAACAAATGTTATTACAATCTGTATTTATAAAACGACAGGCAAAGTCATATTTAATTTCAATTTTTTATTCCCGTATATAAGGTAGATGTGCCAGTAATGGAAACCTTAAGGCTCCTGTCCCTGCCGGCGAAGACACTCACGAGCTAATGCTAATCCTATGGGGAGGGACTTGTCTAATATCTCGTTTGCAATTTGACATTTTATTTTTTTCATTTTTATTTACTTATTTATTTATTTTTATTTTCATTTTTTTGCATTGAATAGCTAAAGTTCGTCTCAACATCGTATTTTTTATACTTTTTCGAATTCGGTCTCAGATATTTTTTATAAAGTTACCTCCACTTTCAAAACCGGTAACAAAAATGAAAGTGTTAATCAAGAAAATATCTGCGGCCAAAATTGAAAAAGTGAAAGTAAAGAAATATTTAAGACAGAAAATATGTTTTTAATGACTTTTGTAACTTAAGTGTTTTTATTTAAATGGTGAACGATTAAGCCCCTCTTTGACTGTGCCCTTAAATAATATTATCGGCCTCATGAGTGGTTTGATTGCCAGATTATAAAATAGGCAAAACATAGATTCATTTTAAATAATAATAATAATAATATTAAAATGAATAAAATATTAAAATTCCATTAATCACATTAATATAACTATTTATAAAAGTTTTGGTACGATTACATTTTGATAATTGTAATTTAAAAATAATATTTGATTATTTAAGTTTTCTTTTAAGTCAATATATTTTATGCACTATAAATATTCCCCAAAATTGCATTTTTAGCAATGCCTATATGAGGTGTACATTACTGAAAAATAACTATTTATAAACTAAATATAATAACTAACTTTATAAATAATAAACTTTAAAATTGAAACAATATTTTCTGCTTCCCGATTGGTTTAATTAAGAATATCAACAATAGTGCAAAATTATAAAATATGCAAGGGGGAGTTACGAAAAAAAATAATAAAAGCTACATTTTTATTGGTTATTTTTTTATAAACCGAAAACATTCAGGGGTGTTTATTACTAGCTTTAAAAACATTTGTAATATAAAAGCAGTTATTTATCTCTTTAAAAATATTTCGTTTTATATAAGTCATACTACGGACTTTTAAAATTACTAAACCAGTTTCAATAAATATCAGGCATAAAAAAGCACTTTGTTAACTAACTTTATAAATAATAAACTTTAAAATTGAAACAATATTTTCTGCTTCCCGATTGGTTTAATTAAGAATATCAACAATAGTGCAAAATTATAAGATATGCAAGGGGGAGTTACGAAAAAAAATAATAAAAGCTACATTTTTATTGGTTATTTTTTTATAAACCGAAAACATTCAGGGGTGTTTATTACTAGCTTTAAAAACATTTGTAATATAAAAGCAGTTATTTATCTCTTTAAAAATATTTCGTTTTATATAAGTCATACTACGGACTTTTAAAATTACTAAACCAGTTTCAGTAAATATCAGGCATAAAAAAGCACTTTGTTTCAATACTTAAATATAATGTTTTATTTTTAAATGTCTAGAAATACATATGTCACAAAAAAAAGTTATAACAACAGATATAAATTTTATAACGGAATAAAATTTATTGTTAGCTTCAACAATTTCTCAATATTATTTCCCATATTAGAAATTCCTATTCGAATTACACATTTAACTTCAAAAAGAAAAAAAATAAGTACTTTATGATAAGACTGAATCAGAATAATAAAATCACGTAATTGCTAATGATGTTTATATTGTACGATTTGTGTCAGCATTTCTTTTTTTTTCCCCTGAGGAGATAGAATGGCTGACATATAGCAAATGATTTTCTGCACAATGTGAAACTACACTGAATATTCACAAACTTTTGGGAACAAAAATTGAAATTAAACATAACTTACCTTGATAAATAATATCCTTTGTTTCATAAATGATATTCCCTTGTTTGGTAAATAATATCCATGTACTGTAACATGTATCAATGAAGTAATATATCTTTTTACTGAATTATTTTTTTTTCTATTGTGATTCCAAAAGAAGGGATTAATCTAATAATTGGATTATTTCATAGCATACACATCGAAGCATATCATTCAAAAATCGAAATTTAAAATACGTTTGAATATTATTAATAAGAATGAAATTAACGGAGGTCCATATATGTGACCGAGGAAACGAAAGAATCATTCCAAAATGGCGGAAACATTTTTCTTATCAGTAAAGGAAGTGAGAAGACATTTCTCATTGGCTGATGAGTCACTCTTGCCTATGGAGTGAGTATTCACTCTTGCCTACGAAGTGAGCATTCACTCTTGCCTACGGAGTGAGTATTCACTCTTGCCTACGGAGTGAGTATTCACTTCGAAAGAGTAATTGCTGACTCTTAAAAGGAGTGCGTTTTAATACCAAATAATCGTAATTTTCCAGGTCATATTATGAAATGGAGTATTTGAAAATTAAAAATTGACATATTTTGGTGTTTTTTATTATTTTACTCCATATATTGGTTCAAAGTTTAACGGATTTCTTTTTTTTAAAGTTTATAATGCCGGGGTTTCACTGTCATTAGCGGAGTGAGATCAGTCACTCCCATCAATGGAGTGACTCTCTCACTCTAGATTATAGAGTGAGATTATTCACTCCTTTGTATAGAGTGGAAATTTCCACTCCTTTAGAAGTGTATTTTTACAAAAGTCACTCCAAAAAGAGTGAAAATGGTTCTCACTCTCCCTAAAAGTGAGCTTTTCATTTCCACTTTTAGAGTGAGGCCGTAATGTATCGGAAACCTTTTGACTATCCCTGTAAATAAATTAATCATGTTTGAAACTTCCTTTTCAATAGAGTTCGTGCTAGGGTAAACATCAATAACATTTAAAAATTTCAGGCAATACGAGTATATTTACGAGAGTTAGAGAGCGGACAAACGGAAAAAAGGCCAAACGGACAGACAAACCGAAAGAATAAACACTTTTCAACTTTGTTAGAAAAGTGTTGCGTTAAAAATCAAATGGGCTCAAATTGATTTTTTCTAAACAAAATAAGAAATCATACATTAAAGGGTTAATCAAGCTCTAAATGGTTTTTAATAAATCTCATTCTTTCTTTTTATGAAAAATTAAACGGAAAATTTCCTTTTTAGCACTTTCTAACAAAGTGGAAAAGTGCTTATGTTTTCGGTTTGTCTGTCCGTCTGTCCGCGCTCTAACTCTCGCAAATATGCCCGGATCACCATGACATTTTTGGACGTTATTGACGTTTGCCCTAGCACGAACCCTATTGAAAATGAAGTCAAAAGTTTTCTATTACATTACGGAATGGGTGGGGGGGGGGGGGATCGTTTCAAATGAATTTTAAAGATGTTACACCCGATCAAACATATTCAAATTTATATGCATTAACAAATTGCACTAAAATATGTATTCTGTAAAATATGCAGTGAAAGGAATAGTTATTATTTACCTACATGCCACACAAAGAATTCTATTACATAATAATAAAGAAGGGAATTGTTTGCGAAATATTTTAATTATGATAAATGATTTCATGTGTAATCAAATATATATACGCCGGTGAGGCTTAATATGAGCTATTTCACGCATAATACGAAGTGCATAGTATTTACAGGGAGACACAAAATATTTCCAACAATGTATTCTATCCGAAGTATATTATAGATGTTGGTTGTTGGATGGATGAAATGCATTTTCAAATTATGATATGCGCTTTTAAGTTTCACTAAGTATATGTACATTATATGGTGTGTATAAATGCTCATAGTTGCACTATTTAGATATACAGGATTACACAAAAGAGCTCGAAAAGGTTACTGAATATAAGCGTAACTTAATTAAACGTAGTTTTTAAATAAATGATGCATTTTTATGTTGAAATGCGTACAATTTACTAAGAAATGATTGTAGAATATAAATAAAATGATATACAGGGTCACGCAAAGAGCTGGATGGATACACAATCGCCTGTGGATGGTAATTTCTGAGTAGTAGAAAAATAAGAGTACGGGTTCAGCAGGCGGCACTGCGGCACCGTGCCGCCTGCTGTGCCGCCTGGATGCAGCACGCAGCAACCGTCCCGCCGCCACCACCGTCCCTCCTGGTCCCGCCGCTCGAAATCATACTATAAGATGAAGATTAAATTTATATTTGAATTTTGAACAACCGTAATTTTAATGAGTATTATTAATTAAGCGAAACAATTAAAATCTCAGTTTTAACCATTTTATTTAGATTTCTTCAACTACAAGATGAGATTATCAATTTAACACAAGAAAGTTAAACATATATTTGAATTTTGCGTGATAGACAGCTTAATGAGTAGTATTAATTAAGTAAAAACAATAGAAAATATCAAGTTTTATAGAAAAAGACTGATTTCTTACGATTTTTATCAACTACATGATCAATGTAACAACTTGAAAGTTAAACGTACACTCTAAAAAATAAATGTGTAAATTAGCTAATTTTACCCGAATATATGTGTAAATTTCTAAAATTACACACCTGTCGTAAAATTTACACATTTTTTTTCTGAAATTTACCTGTTTATATGTGTATTTAGGATGTGAAAGTAAGTGTGTAATTTTTTATCAGTTGAAAAACTCAAACAAGTGTGTAAATGTCTAGAAATGCTTGGATTTACACTTATTTATGTGTTAGTCTAATTTAAACTTAATTATAAGTACACACATAAGTGAGTAATTTTTTACAAATGCATACTTGTCATAAAATTTACACATTTTGAACAAAAAATTACCTTTTTTTATGTGTACCTAGCATGTGAAATCAAATGTGCAATTTGTTATCGCTTGATTAACTCATACAGATGTGTAAATGTAGAAAAGTACTTGCATTTACACGAATGAAAGTGTTAATCATAATTAAGGATCAACTGAATCAACGATTTTTAAGATCAAAACAGAAACTGAAACCGAATTTTGGTACTCATCCTATTTTCGGCCGAAAACGAAAACGATAAAAAAAATTTAAGTGATTAATACATACAAAATGATACAAAATTAGGTCCGTTCGTAATTATGTATGTATATAAGACCGATTGTCGTTGTTCAGTCCATTCATTCGTCTGTCTGTCCGTCTGTCCGCATATAATAGAGCAAAAACTATCCAACCGAATCGTTTGAAATTTAAAATATAAAATTGTTCCATAATTTTGTCGAGTTTTTCAAATTTTATGAAAATCGGATGTATAGTTTGATTACAGGGATAATCAAAAGTATTACGTTACACTACCGTCAATGAGAAAAAAATGTTTCAAGTTCATTTTAATGGTGTTACAGCATTCCAAACAGGAAAAAAATTATATACATTTAACGAAGCGTATTAAAATATACATTCGGTGCAATATATGGTGAAAAAACGTTTATTATTCATTTACAGAGCTACACAAAAGCATTCCGTCACATAATGATATATGGGAAAACATTGTTTTCTGCGTATTTCAATCATGTTAAATTAGTTCGTATATAATTAAGTTGATATACGTTGCTCAGTTTTATTGCAAGTTACTTCTTTAATAATAGAAAGCGCTAACAGTATTTACAAACACTCACAAAAGATTTCGGATACTATACTGCACCAGAACTACTACTCTACGTTACAGATTTTTGCTAGAAGTGCACTTTTAAATGTGATATGAGTTTTTAAGTGTAACCATATTTTTGCATATTACTTTGTGTATATAAATGCTGTAAATCATATACAGGGTAACACAAAAGAATCTGTAAGAGTTACAGAGTAAAAATGAAAATAGCAGTGGTTTTCGAATCAGTTACGCATTTTCACGGTATCCCATGATAAGTAATGATTCTAGGTTTGCGATCTTGATTGCGTCCTATTTAAGAAGAGGTCCTATTATTTTCGTGTTACTGAATTGGAGATATATAATCGTATCAAATTTTATATTCATGCATTTTAGCATAAGAATTTAACAGCTAATGTATTAAGCTCAGAATATTTATAAAATTAATTGTAGTACGAACGCAGCTCATTTGCCACGTTTGACGCGCAATTTCCAATTTGTTAATGATGCTACACGCTTTCGAATATAATACAATCTATATGTAGAAGTGTATGATAAAATATACGTTCTGCACAATCGGTGGTGCAAAGAATATTCATTATTAATTTCCAGGGCCACACACAAGTATTCCATTACATAATATTATAGGGGAGATACCGTTCGGGGCGCGTTATAATACGATTAAACTATTTCACATTTTATGTACGTTGTTGAGGTTTATTATAAGTTACTTCCTGTATAATACAAAGCAGGGATGTAGTGGAGGGTATACGCGGGTACACGTCGTATACCCTTTGGATTTTTTTAAGGAACTCGGTATACCCTCTGTTTCTCAAAAGAGCTACAGTGTATACACTCTAGGGTATACCCTCTGTTTTATGCATATACCCTTTGCTTTTTTTACGACTACACCGCTGACAGAAAGCAGATAGTATTTACAGGGACACACCGAAGATTTCGGCCACTATACTGTATACGAAATACTGTATCCATTACAGCAAAAACTGAATATTTTTAGAACTTTGTCATAGCACGAACGCATCTCATTTGCTACCTTTAAAATGCAATTTCCAGCTTGTTATAAATTAATTATTGACATATAGAATCACATTTCTAACACACAAATATATATATATGCATGTGTATGTATAAGGTTCAAATAAAATGAAAACGTATTCCATGTATTAGTTCTTGAGATAGAGTGCCAACAAAATTTATATCACATAGAGACAGACAGAGTCACAGACATACAAACAAACATTTTATAAAAACATTTTTAACCTTATAAAATGTGTAAAATCCATTAAAAACAAGAATTCGAAAATTTTCAAGAATCTAGTATTTTTTTCTTGCAAAAATAGAAGAGTGTAAAAATGTTTCAGGTTCAGGTATATATGTCAGTTTATCTTTTACGGTGATTTTTTGTCAACGATCAGCTGTCGTTAACAAAACACACTTCTGCGACACTTATACTTCTGTGGTTTCAAAAAGGAAAAAAAAAAAAATATTAAGCCTGCTGTTTTGAACGAACAGGTGATAAACTTGAAAGTTTAGTAATGTAAAGCATTTTTTGCTTTATAATTTTTGCATGCGCATATGCCATGTGCAATAGGGAAAACTCGCAGACGATTTTTTAATTAAAGACAGTAAAGTTTATTTGTTGATCTTTGGAATACACAGAGAACGAGAACATTTTGTTTGTAAAAATAGCCGTTTATGTACGTATAGTCCGTCTAAGTTTAAAAATTTAAGCAAAAAATATTACAAGAGTATCGCAAAATTCTGTGTTTCATACAAAATACGTCCAAGAAAGTTTACAAATGCTGTTGGTATGTGTAAAATAGATTCATGCCACTGCTTTTGTAATTAATATTGGACTATTTGTTTTCTACAAATGATTCTATGGATTACCATCAAAAAATGAAGAAATATGTCGATGGAAAATAGGTATGAAAAATATTTTTTCTGTTTGCTTTTCTTTAAATTACAATGATTTTGTTGAAATAAATAAAAATCTATGAATAATCCATATGTTTGAAGGAATGAGACTGAAATGTCATAATTATATTGTCTATTTTTTTTTAAATTCTAGAAGCTTTTATTATTTTATTTTGTGAATGATTTTAATGAAAGGAATTTCAAAATATCTATACGATACACAGTATCAGAAAATATATGATTAACCCACGAAAAAAGAAATAAAAGATAAACAGTGCACAAAAATTACAATAATGCATACAACCAGAGTTAAAATTCATTAGCTTTTATTCGATATATTTTTTAAATGTTTCGAGATTTTTACGAATTTAGATCTAATAAAACAAGTTTACAAACCAATTTCTAAATTTTATCGCATTCATTTGGATTTTACTTAGGGTGTTAACTATTTTAAAAAGTAGATTTAAGCTAGCGATTAAATCATTATTTTAATCAACAATTTGAAATAAAAATCAATTATTTAAATCAAAATTGATTTAAATCTAATTGTTCTAAATGACACAAACGTATTAAAATCTAAGATTAATGTAATTTGGAAAGTGTATTAAAATTAATGTAATTTGGAATACTGTATACAGTACACCAAAATCTGATAAAAAAGCTTTAAATAATTGTTTCTAATCTTAATTTCTGAGTCCTGTGAAACATTAAATACAATAACTTTGTTAAGGCATAAAAGATATTTCATTTAAATATTATATTTAAATCTAAATCTAATATAATTTGTGATGTCATAATTTCCTTTAATTAATTAAATTGTTTATTCTTTTATATGAAATAAGCATTTAAAGTATGCTAAATTTCGGCTATATATATATATATATATATATATATATATATATATATATATATATATATATATATATATATATATATACAGGGTGATTCATAAAAGATGGGCAGAACTTTAAGGGGTTATAGTACACTTAAAGACAAATAATATTAAATAGGAGACTAAGGGTCCCAGACGTATTCCCAAGGAGATAGGGGGCATTAAAGTTTAGGGTCCGAAATTTCAAATGATTATAAAAAATGGAAAAATTGGTCGATTCGTTTGCGGTTTTTGCAAAAAATTTTCTTTATGCCAGTATTTTCTTGAAATAAAATTTTAAAGTTCAATTTCAAAAAATGCCGATAGGGGGCGCTTTAGACTTTGGAGTAACAAACAACTATTTTTTAACGTTATTTTTTGTATTTCTTTAAATGATTTCGGAAGCTTAGACTTAAACTTAAATTTTGATCTAAAAATCTGAGTCCTAACGAGTAGTTAAGTAGCGTAAACTGAAATTTGAAATTTGAAACCCTTCTCCCCCCAGAACAAAAATCAGTTATTCCCGATCTTTGTGTCGTAGATTAGGCTCTAACTACTGCCGCGTTTTGCTAAAATTATTCTTTATGTCAGTATTTTCTTGAAAATAAATTTTAAAGAAAAGTTTCAAAAAATTCCGATAGAGGGCGCTTTAGACTTTGGAGTAACGAACAACTATTTTAAACCGTTATTTTTTGTGTCTCATTAAATGCTTTCTAAAGCTTAGACTTAAACTTAAATTTTCAGCTCAAAATCTGAATCGCTGAGCGTGGTTCAGTAGCGAGGGGAGGGGGTTCAAATTTCAACTTCTGAACATAGTTCAGTTTGCACTACTTAACCATTCCCAACGATTCTGTGCTGTGATACGAGGCAAAAATACAACTTTCGTCAAGGACTGCATAGTCGGAATTCACTCATAAAGGCACTGGCACAGTTGGAAACGTCGCTCATGCAAACGTTAAAGCTCCATTCCTGACGCTAGTCACTGGGTGAAGAAGGAGACAGAAAGTATGCAAATGTCAAATGGGGAAGAAGAAGAACACGTATGCAAAATTTCGACACGATTCAGGCATAAAAACCACTGAACGGTGAGTCAAGTGTAAGTCGCTGTAGTAATGAATCGGAAGATGGTGCCCTTCACGAATAAGGAAAAGGCTGAGATGCATTTAATTTACGGAGCGGCAGATAGGAATGGTGCAGAGGCACAACGAATGTACGGAGAGCGATTTCCCAACAGGCGGTTGTCTAACCGCAAAACTTTCGAGCGCTTGCACAGACAGTTGTGTGAGACGGGATCATTTCTCGCTTCCCGGTCGAATGCAGGTCGTGCAAAAAAGGACGAATCAGTAGTTGTTGCAGAAGCCATTCTGGATGTAGTAGCGGCGCAGCCAAGTACAAGTACACGAACAGTGGCTAGGCAGGTGGATACCTCACAGTCCATGACTTGGAGGGTACTGAAGGATGAACATTTGCTCCCGTTTCATGTGCAACGAGTCCAGAAACTGTCTCCAGGGGATTATCCAAATCGTATTGAATTCGCCCGCTGGTTTCTGCAGCAGAACGCGCTAAATCCACATTTTGGACGAACTGTGCTTTTCACCGATGAATGTACCTTCACACGTGAAGGTACATTTAACACACACAATGCACATGTATGGGCGGATGTCAATCCACATGCTACGTATCCACATGCTCATCAGAGACGCTTTTCCATCAATGTTTGGGCAGGAATCCTCGGAGACCACCTAATCGGACCGTACCTTCTTCCTGAACGCCTCAACGGTAAAACATACCTCACATTTCTGCAACATGTGCTGCCAGACCTGTTAAACGTTGTTCCTCCACGCATCGGGCGGGTCATGTGGTTCCAGCACGATGGAGCGCCAGCCCATTACGTACGAGACGTCCGCAACTATCTGGACATCACATTTCCGAACAGATGGATTGGTCGAGGTGGTCCTGTTGCTTGGCCTGCTCGCTCGCCAGATCTTTCACCCCTCGATTTCTTTTTTTGGGGGACAATTGAAGGCTCTTATGTATGAGACACCCATTGAATCCCCCGAGGAACTGGTCGCCAGACTTTCCGCCGCTGTAGGGGAAGTGCTCGAAAAGCCTGATGTTTTCGCGAATGTTCGCCATTCCATTCTTCGCCGTTGTTCTGCGTGCATAACCTCTGGTGGTCACAATTTTGAACATTTATTGTAATTACATGTTAATAAATATGCTTTGGTAACATAATCCTAATTTGTGTCTTTTTACCTCGTATCACAGCACACAATGTGTGGACATGGTAAACTGAACTGTGCTCAGGAGTAGAAATTTCAAACCCCTCTCCCCAGAAACTTAACCACGTCTAACGATTCAGATTTTGGGCTGAAAATTTAAGTCTAAGCTTTAGAAAGCATTTAATGAGACACAAAAAATAACGGTATAAAATAGTTGTTCGTTACTCCAAAGTCTAAAGCGCCCTCTATCGGAATTTTTTGAAACTTTTCTTTAAAATTTATTTTCAAAAAAATACTGACATAAAGAATAATTTTAGCAAAACGCGGCAGTAGTTAGAGCCTAATCTACGACACAAAGATCGGGAATAACTGATTTTTGTTCTGGGGGGGAGACGGGTTTCAAATTTCAAATTTCAGTTTACGCTACTTAACTACTCGTTAGGACTCAGATTTTTAGATCAAAATTTAAGTTTAAGTCTAAGCTTTCGAAATAATTTAAAGAAATACAAAAAATAACGTTAAAAAATAGTTGTTTGTTACTCCAAAGTCTAAAGCGCCCCCTATCGGCATTTTTTGAAATTGAACTTTAAAATTTTATTTCAAGAAAATACTGGCATAAAGAAAATTTTTTGCAAAAACCGCAAACGAATTGACCAATTTTTCCATTTTTTATAATCATTTGAAATTTCGGACCCTAAACTTTAATACCCCCTATCTCCTTGGGAATACGTCTGGGACCCTTAGTCTCCTATTTAATATTATTTGTCTTTAAGTGTACTATAACCCCTTAAAGTTCTGCCCATCTTTTATGAATCACCCTGTATATATATATATATTAGTATGCACATACATTGTGTAAGGTATGATTTATGCTATTAACAGTAATTTTTGTTACTACAAATGCAAAATGAGCTACCAATAATATTTGTTAGTTATGTTGGTTATGCCATATTGAAATTACTTATTTGCTGTTTTTATTAATTCTGTTGATTACTGTTTCATTTTGGCTATTTGTTAAGGCTGCAACACTTTGCCCCTTTTGAAATTAACAAAATGCACCCTACCTTTTAAAAAATAGTGAAATATAGCCAGATCTTTTTTGAAATAAATCCCTCCATACCGCAGTACTTCTAAATATGTGCACCCAAGACTTAACAAAAATGATAGAACTTTATTTCTTGGAAAAAAGCAGGATATTATTAAAACATGTTATTTAATTGTATTTTTCAATTCGTGATTTATAGAAATATTGAAAATTAATGATTTTTATATTTATCATACTAAAAAATTATGTACTTATTTTTATTGCTACTAAGCACATTAGTAATATATTTTCTTATGTAATAGTGCCTTTTTTTTAGAACAAGCATTCTGCCCTTTTTCTTTTTAGAATAAATATTAAATACTGAATTATCGTTTATTAATTTAGGCATTACAATATGCATTATATACCTAATTAAAGATTGTAATCAATTTAAAATTAAATGCAGCAACTGATAATTTTAATAAATGTAAAATCATTATTTTTTAATATAGTTTTACATAATTATTGCAAAATATTAATGTATATAACTTTATAGTATTATATTAATTAATGAAATTACTAATTTACAGTTTTTATAATTTTTGTAGTTACTAAATAATAATTAAATTTTATTGATTAAAGTGCAAAAACATAGATTATGTTAGTAAATAAAAGTCTAATTTTTTAGAAACCTAGAATCTATTAATCTTAGAAACCTAGGCTAAACCTACATCTATTCAATATTTCAATGCTGGAAAAAAAAAAAAACCGATTCAAATAAAAAGAAATATGATTTAAATACAAAAATTCGATCTTTATTATTATTGCTTTTTAAATCATGATTTTTTTACACCCTAATTTTACGGAATTTTAAACTAATTTTTGTTGGCCGATCCGACGGGGGAACTGTCTGGTAGGCGGAGTGTTAAAATAAGCTTTGTTATTTATAACTATCCTCCATTCTTGTAAATAAAATATTAATGATAATATACCAAAGTGTGATTTTATTTTATGTATGGTCTGCAATTTTATACTTCATTCACATAAAAAAAAGTTATTAACTGTGTATTCCTACTTTGTTTTTAGCTGTGTCTGGTAAAAATAAGTACGGTTATATGGATTTCTAACAGACAATTATATGGAAAAAAAATTATCACATTTCATTTAAAGCCACTATAGTAAATTCTTATAAATCCGCTTGTATTATTTTATGACGATATCAGAGTGATATTGGCCCTGGCAACATAGATTCTTGGAAAATTGTGCAAAAACTTTCCTGAAAAATGAGCTTTGTTTTCAAAAATGATAATCATAGATAGCAAGAGTTATTATTTTTAAATGTACAATTTTATAAATAAAAATGTAATTTTCGCAATGAATGATTAAAATTATTTTTTAATAACTAAATTTTTTAAAGTTTGAATTTTGCTTCAGTCAGATCATAATGTAAAGTGAATTACACCTTTGTATCTCCGTGTTACATAACTGCGATGTACACTAAAGTCAAAATGACCAGCGAGCATTAAGGGTGCATTCGAAAACATTTTTTTCACCTTCAACAGTTCGAAATTTTCTGATACAATTTCAGACTCACTTTTAGAAATAAAAACACGAAACTTGCTGATGTGACTTTTAAAGAGATCTATAAGATGTGTGATTTTATTTTTTGTTAAATTCATTAGAATTAGATTTATAAACTATTATTTCCCCAGTATGACTCTTTTTTTCGTTCCCAGATCTCCCGCTTCGGAAAATTCGGTTTAAAACGTTGACTTTAACAGCATTTTTTTGCAATATTTTCTGCATTTATCAAAAAATTGAAAAGCACGGGACCTAATATACTTTCTAAATAAGAGAATTTGCCAGTTTGATGCGCTTGAGAGAAAAAACGAATTTAAAAATAAATCAGAAAAAAGGCAATTTGTATTGAAATACACCCTTAATCGGGGGTCTTATTTATTACTGCTATCATCCATCATAGCATTTTTGCCACATATGTTCTTAAAATTCTCAACATACGACGATACTGAGTTTGATCACATGAGCAGTTTTAGATCATTATTGCTAAAATGAATTTTGAATTTTGATAGCCCAGAACAGATTTTTTTTCAAAGGTAAGTTCATTTATTTTACAATTTAACACTTGAAAATTATAATATGGATGAGAAGTGTGTTATTTTCTGCTTATTACAAATTTGGAAAAAATAATTTATTATTTTTGTGTTTTAAATCATTTCTTCATGTTTAAAATCACATATTGTAACATAAGAGTAAATATTTGCAGTTTTAACATTATATAGCATTTAAAATAATTATTCGGTTTAAATACTATCTATTTCAGCGTGTTTATAATATATTTTGCTATAAAACTTCGAGTTTTTATTATTTTACATGCTTACATTTCTTATTTCATTTTATACCGATGACAAAAGACAGCTTTTCATAGATTTCAATTCATGGTTTTTCGTTTGTGATTTTTAAATTGAAGACTTTTTGTAAGCGTATTGCATTCAAAAACTACAAGAAAAATAAATAAAAATTCTAAAAAAAATGTCATTTGATGTCAGAAGAAATAGTTTTTTTAACCTAGTCCGAAAAATTCAAATGTTTACACCAAATCCAATTACAGACACAGAAGCAATTATAACTTTTTTCAGATAAATTTTTATAAAATTAAAACGCGTCCCAAACAATGTTTCCTTCTTTACCATAATGTAATGTAATATTTTAGTATGGCCCTGTAAATTAATAAAAACTATTCTCTGTACTACAGATTATACAGAATTTATATTGTAGTATATACTTCATAGATGCAAGTCAATTTTATTATGTTCGAAAACGTGTAACATTATTAAAAGGCACTTGAAACTATTTTTATACATGGGCCGTTATGCAAGGGAACGCTTTTGACTGTCTCTATAATTGAATTATGCATCTCATTTTCATAAAAATTGAAATGACTTGATAAAATTATGCAAGAGTTATGTATTTTAAATTTCAAACAATTCGGATTAAGTAGTTTTTGCGTTGTTATATGCGAACGGACAGATAGACAGACGGACGGATTGAATGACAACTATAGTTATTACGCATTTACATAATTACGATCGCGTACTTAGAAACAAGTCAAGCATACGAATTTGTTCTTCATGTAATTTTGTTTTGCTATTTTAAAAACTTTTTCGCAGTTTACACATCAAAGAATAAGGTAAATCTTTGTACACAAAAACCTATGTATTTTAAATATTACACAAAAATGTATTTTCCATGTTACATAGACATATGTGTAAAAACATAATATTACACAAAAATCTGTGCATTCTGTACATAACACAAAAACATGTGTATTTTGCATATTACACAACATTGTAGGTATTTTCCTATTGCACAAAAATATATGTAAAAAAAGAGTATTACACATATGTATGTGTAAAAATAGTGCTCAGAAATATGTGTATTTCAGTGCAATTCACACATTAAAGTGTGTATTTCAAGAGTTATCAGATAACTTTTACACATTTGGACTTATCATCAAATTACACATTAAAATGTGTATTCTGAAATTTACACATTTGGCGCAATTTACACACAAATTTACACACATAGACATGTCGTTTTTGTATCATCGATTTACACATTTTTGTGTGTAAATTTACACATTTTTTTTTAGAGTGTACATCCTAGATTTTCAACTGCTATAAACTTAATGAGTATCGTTAATTAAGTAAAAAAAAAATGGAAAATATCAAGTTTTATAGAAAAAGACTGATTTCTTACGATTTTTATCAACTTAAGAGAGAAAACTAAACGTACATTTCAGTTTTTCAACAGCTATAACCTTAATGAGTATTGATAATTAAGTAAAAAACAATAGAAAATATCAAGTTTTATAGAAAAAGACTGATTTTTTACAATTTTTATCAACTGCAACATCAGTGTATCGACTTACAAGTTGAAAGTTAAACATGCATTCTAGTTTTTCAACAGCTATAATCTTAATGAGTATCGTTAATTAAGTAAAAAACAATGGAAAATATCAAATTTTATAGAAAAAGATTGATTTCTTACTATTTTTATCAACTTAAGAGAGAAAACTTAAACGTACATTTCAGTTTTTCAGCACCTATAATCTTAATGAGTATTGATAATTAAGTAAAAAACAATGGAAAATATCAAGTTTTATAGAAAAGAATGATTTCTTACATTTTTTCAACTCAAACTTCAGAATATCAATTTGAGATAAAGAAATTTAAACGTGCATTTCAGTTTTTAAGTGGCTATCGCTTTAATATAGTCTTAATGAGTTTTGTTAATTAAGCAAAACAACGGAAAATAACGGTAATTTTAAAGAAAGAAAACCAATTTCATCATACTTTTATACATCAACTAAATAGAATTTTAATACATAAACGAATCATTTAAAGAAATATTCAATACACACGCACATTTGAACCTACGGGGCATTCTTCATTACGTCATATCCAAATTAAAACTTTTTTCTGCAACCCCTCCACTCATGCATTCCAACTAGGGGAAACACACAATAGGGTTCTGACGTCACAACTTGCAAAGGTATACAATAAAATGTTTACGTTCAAGAAAAAGTATCACCTAGAGAGAAAAAAGAAGAGATTTAAACTATTTATCCATTCTAGTTTTATAATAGTTACCACAACATCTCCAAACTAAAATTTGGAAGTCATATTGAGTGTAATTAATTAAGCAAAATAATAGAAATATTAGTTTTTCAGTGGGGAAAAGACGAATTTAAACAAATTTTATTAGTTTTACACTAGTTTAATAATAATTTTAAGAGGAAAAAGGACGAATTTAATCAATTTTTTTTTTAGTTTTAAATTATTTTTTCTCATCTCCAACACGGATATATGAATTTTAACAGAAGAATTAAACGTATATTTTAGTTTTTAACAACCGAAAAGTAATAAGTATCATTAATTAAACGAAAATAAATATTGATTTTCAAAAAGACAATTTTTTACACAAATTTTCAACTTTGAAATACATTTGTTTACATATATTATTACAATATATTGCCAAACTAACTATTTTTAAAAGTTTGAATGTCATTATAAAATGATCATATTTATATTTTTCACGTCTTGACTACATTCGACATCTTTCAACAAATACTATGCATTTTTTTATTCTAGAAACTGAAAAAGTCACTTCTTACAGTTTCAGAAACTTGACATGTGAAAACTTCTCTGAGTTATTCGATTCACATTTTAATCAAATTGGCATGTTTCACCTCACCTTTTTGAAATTTCCATATTATCAAACATCAAGTTATTTAAAATATAAATACTGCTTAGTGTTTAGATAGTATACATGACTGATTCTACTTATTCTGTTCGTATTATTAATCAAATTAGCAATTTATTATAAAACTTATTTGTACGCATGCGCAAATTGTCACGTGACATAAACGATTAACAGCAATATGAATTTTCGAATAGCAATGCAACGTTCCTCATTTTTGCAGTTAGCTTGTGTGGGAAGGTAATTCGAAAAGCAGCGCAGCATTTTGCATTCCTGCAGTTAGACTTGAGAGGGAAGTTGGCAGATGCACAACTCTGATTAATTTCCAGATTTTAATGCAAATGAAAACCGTTTTCTTCGTTAACGAATAAAGTAAGTTTTATTTTATCATTGCAATATATATGTATCAATAAAAATAAATTTAATGAAATTAAAAAAAAAAAGATTTTTTTATATATTAAGCATTTATTAAGTATATAAATATACTTCTTTTATTACACAGATGTTTCAGCAAGATGAAGCAAAACAGCAGCAAATTTCCGAAATGTATGATCCGACTGATTCGACCTTAGCACATACAAAGTTAAAGAATAATGCATATGTAAGTTACTTATATGTTAAATACTAGAGTTCATACACTATATATAATTAGGTTAAATTTACATTAAAATATTTTGTCCTATATTAATAAGAAGTATTTTTATTTGTAATATTAGTGTGATATCTAACTGTTTACATTAATTTCCCTTACAGAATTGCTCTTTTTGTGATAAAAACTTTTCATCTAAATGGAATTCAAAAGAACATATACAGATCCATGCCAATGAAAAACCATTTACTTGTGAGGACTGCGAAAAACTGTTTTCAAGAAAGTGCGAATTAAAAAAGCATATGATGATGTATGATACTCTATCACCTGTTATATGTGAAATTTGCAAATTATTATCTTTTACTAGGAAATGTGCTCTAATAACTCATATGAAAACACATCCAAACAGAAAATTGTTTAAGCATGAAAAGTGTAAGAAATCCTTCAACTATCGTTATAGATTAAATAAACACAAGATTATTCACAATAGACCACAATAAAATTGTTATGAATGTGGGAAATCGTTTTCAAGTGAAAATAAGCTGAATCACCATTTAAAATTTCATCAAATCCAACATCGTCCACTGTTTAAGTGTGAAAAGTGTGAGAAATCCTTCAGCTATCGTTATAGATTAAATCAACATATGCATATTCACAATAGACCACAATTACATTGTTATGAATTTGGGAAATCGTTTTCAAGAGAAAATAAGCTAAATCACCATTTAAAAATTCATCAAGTCCAACATCGTCCACTGTTTAAGCGTGAAAAGTGTGTGAAATCCTTCAACTATCGTTATAGATTAAATCAGCATACGCATATTCACAATAGACCACAATTACATTGTTATGAATGTGGGAAATCATTTTCAAGTGAAAATAAGTTGAATCACCATTTAAAAATTCATGAAATCCAACATCGTACACTGTTTAAGTGTGAAAAGTGTGAGAAGATCTTCAGCTATCGTTATAGATTAAATCAGCATATGCATATTCACAATAGACCTCAATTCAACTGTAATGAATGCAAGGAAACATTTTCAAATGAAAATAGACTAAACCGTCATTTGAAAGTGCACCAAAACCTACAGTATACATGTGATCAGTGTAAACATAAATTTAGTAATAAATTAAATTTAAATCAACATTTACGTACACACCATACTAAAAAACATATTTTTCCTGTTAACAGTGAAATGCTTTTACCCATTGTAGACTTTAAAAGAATAAAACATGAAATACCAGCTTTCGAAGTGTTTGAAACTCTAACTTTTCATCCTGAGAAAAATGAAGAAGGTTGCTCAGTTACAATGATGGATATTCAAAAATTAACCAATCATTTGAAAAATTTAACAGTCAAAGATCAGATTAGAGACTTCGAAAAATTGAATGTTTAGAACTGAATATTTCAAAGTATGGCACCTTATCTAGAAATTGATTTTACATCATGTAAATATGTATTCTTTTAAGTGTCGATTTTATAATTGATAGGAATGTATAATTATTAACAGTGTATTGTATAAATAGCAGTAATAAATAAATAAATAAATAAATAAACATAGTCTCGAGTTAGTCCTTTCATATTATTAACCAAATTATGTTTCGTCCTACATTTCAGCGCTTTCTGAATTAACGTCCTTCAAGTTGCTTAAAATATAAATACTATCTTTATAGTTTCAATGGTACATAGTGTACATGGTTTATCTTGAGTTAGACCTTCCATAGTATTAATCAAATTATCTGTTCCATCTTACACTTCCGAATTAGCATCCACCTAGTTGTTTAAAATATTAATAAAATGTTTATAGTTTTTGATTATACATAGTATGTATGAATACAATCTTTAATTTTTAACAGTTCATATTTCAAATAACCTATTTTCGAAACCAAACTATGTGAATTTTACCACATAAAATGATTTGTGTTTCACACTTTTCTCAAAATTATCAGATATGTACTCCTCAGAGGAATTACTATCATGTGAATAAATGAATAAAATTTAATTTATATTAAATGTACACGAAATTGATTACAATATACATTTATTTAATAAAAATAAATAAATAAGCGATTATTTATACATTACTAAATATATATAAACTTTACTAAATATATATTTCTTTCATTATACAGATGTTTCAACAAGACGATCCAAAACAGCAGCAAACTTCAGAAATTAATGATCTGAAACATTCATCCCTAGCACATGTAGCGTAAAGAATAATATATATGTGAGTACTTATATGAGAAATACTAGAATTCGTATATGAAAAGGAATAAGAGTAAATATAAAATGATTTGTCTTACTGCCTACACTTTAACAAGTGCCTTTTTACTTATATTGTTGAAGAGAACCTTAATTGTTTCCATTTATTTCTATTACAGATGTGCTCTATTTGCTACAAACACTTCTTAAGTAAATAGTCCAGTCAAAATAGACATTTAACCTAGGAAAAATTAGCGAAGAGCTGAAAATTTGCAAAAACGTTTAGAATATCATTCTAAATGAAATCCCAAAAATCTTAATCAATCTGGCTGGAGCAAAAAATTTTATTCAAGGTGAAAGATCAAAGATACAAAAAATTCGTTTTTTCAGATATCTGTTAAGTAGTAAGTTTTATCGTAAACATAGTATTAAATAAATTTAAGGTTATTATAAAAAGTGAAATTTTCTACAAAAAAGTCTTTACTCTTTTAAGAGGCTACTTCATTCAAACGAAAAGACCCGTTCATTAATACTAATTCTATAAGCATAATCATCTGTTGTATTTGTGGCAACATTTAAACAAAATTGGCCGTGACAATTGTTATATATTGGTGAACAAAACAAACCAAGTTTTTTTCACCCATAATTTAAATTGCAACCCTTTGTGTAGTAACAAAAAATTGTATGGAACGATATTTACGGTGCAAGCGAGAATAGAGTTTTAATTGGCTCCAAATCGTTATTGTTCAAATTACCCATCCTCATTTTTCAGGGTCAAGTTTATTACCTAACCATATTTGTACTTGAAAATAAACTCGGTACAAATTTTGGAGAGCAGCACTAGATGTTAGTGGAAGAAATGATACCTGAACAACTTTATTATGCAGTGTACTCTTCGCAAAACTTAGATATCTATTGCTATCTTTAGAATCAATTTTTTTAGGAGCTCTGTACATCGCAAGTAGTAAACATATTCCATTACCAATAATGATATCCGGAGAAGAGTCGATTTTCTTAAATGTTTCAGCATAGCAAATTAAGTCATTACTTTTTTCAAATAACTGGAATATTTGAATATTTTTCTTTTCTGAAGAGGGCTGACGATGTGTCACAACCAGTTATGACACCTAAAAATAATCTATGATCTATACACTTTAGATATAATTTCAAACTTTGCGATGAATAGATTTTCGTTTCGACACCTAAAAATAATCTATGATCTATACACTTTAGATATAATTTCAAACTTTGCGATGAATAGATTTTCGTTTCTATCTAACTTTTCCCGGTTTCAAGAAATAAACTGTTTTATCAGTAGGCGTTCGTGCAGTTTATATGATTAACAAATAGTAACATCTTCCACAACAACAATAGTTGTACCTGTACTTGATTGTTCTATAGTTGTTTCAACTATAATGAAATCACCTTCGTTATCAGCCTGTTTAACAGAAATACCAACAGCATTTAATTTTTAGCATAACTTGAAATAAACCGAATCTTTTTATGAGTATTAGAAAGGAGTTGTTTTTGGTTCGTCGGAAGAGCTATAAATCGATCAAAAAGTACATCAGCAGAAGAAAATATTTAGTAGCGATGTTGTTTTGCCGCTTTCATATTTTTTTATAATCATCGTAACCAGCAAATATTATACGTTGTGACCATAATGATTATGTACATGTCAAATGTACATAATATCAAATCAATCATTATTTTCTGAACCTGATTAAATGGATTATTTAAGAAAACCGGACATCCACTTTTATCTCCAGCTGCAGGCTTCAAGAAAGAACGAAAGCAATCAAGATTATACTTAGCTTCGACAGCAACTAAATCGTATTAACATCCAATGTATACAAGAAAAGTCTTTTCAAAATTATTCGAATGTTTTTTTTGTTACCTCAACGACAGTATCTTTAAATGAAATTGTTACAACTCGATATATTACGCGCCGACGATCCGTTGGTTTTTTCTTTTCATTTTCTCCATTCGCTTTATTTCCACAAAATAAACAAAAATTTCTTAAAGCAAAAAGTTGGCTCATCTAATCGATAATCTAATCTAAAGTTGGCTCATCTAATGGTCGACAGTTTTCCTTGCATGAAAAATTTCCTTTTCCAAACAGATAGGTTTTTAAAAAAAATCTTCAATTTTGTGCTAAAATTTAATAATCGAAGCCCTAGTCCAAGGTGGGATGGAGATAGAAATACATGCTTCTGCTACATCGCGTTCTCGTTCAGTTACTGCAGTATTATTCTTTAGAGTGTACACTTTACGACACTAAACATGAACTGTAATGCTCAACTGGATTGCTTATTTTCAAAATACTGAACATTCTCATAATTTCTCTCTATACTACTATCAATTAATGCCTTTATACCACATTCAATGACGTACTTTAAGCTAGTAGTTTATTACAAATGAAGCAAATTTCCGACATTTTAATGAGCATACACAAATTAATGTTTCGATATTTTTATTTAAACAAAACAGAATAATCTCCACACAAACGAACTGGAAGGTAAAAATATGCAATTAATCCCGAACGAAAATTACATTTACATAAAGAAATCATTTGACCATGGGACGGCGCGCGCTTCTATTGCTCAGTGGGAGGAGAGGGGGGGGGGGGACTGATCACAGCTTACCTCGAGTGTATTGGATAAAGTACGCCCGTACCTCACATTATTCTATTTAATTTTAGTATATCTACTTATATCAATCCCATTCAACAGTTAACAACATGAATTACTTTCAAGAAAAGGTAGATATGCAAAATATAATAATTTTTGAAATTTTTAATTTTACAATTTTTGAAATTGCAATATCTTACGAAGGAGGTGACGAAGGTGTGTGTAAAGACAATCTTTGTATAAAATCCTAAAATATTCAATTTTTATGACAATTATTTTTACGATAAAACTCACCGTTTACCAGATAACAGAAAAAAAGCTAATTATTTTATCTTTGACATTTGACCTTGAATAAAATTTTTTGCTCCCGTCAGATTGACTAAGATTTTTGGCATTTCATTTGAAATGATGTTCTAAACGTCTACACAAATTTCCAGCTCTTCGCTAATTTTTCCGAGGTTTCCATTATTTTTTGCCTATTTTGACTGGACTAAAATGGAATTTAGCAGAACATACAAAAATCCATACAGGTGAAAAACCTTACACTTGGGAAGATTACCAAATGCTGTTTCCAAGAAGACGTGAATCAAAAATGCACACATCATCATATAAAGCATCGTCAGTTATAGGTAAACTTAGTGAAGATATTCACAAATTAGTCAGACTTTTGAAGAATTTAGACATAAAGGAAGATATTTAGACTATTTATCCATCATATTTTCATAACACTTACCACAATATCTCAAACTTAAAATTTGGAAGACATACACACTGCTGAAAAGTAATTTTGTTACCCGTGATTCTTCTAACGAGCATGAATGTATAGATATTATTTTGCAATGTATCCTTTAAATGCTCACATTAAATATTCTTTTATATGCATATATCGTTGTGTTTATTTTTTTAAAACCTATTACATTAATAAAATAGGTAACACACACATACATACACATAACATTTTAAGTGAAACAACACTCTCACAACTTAAAAAATGCATAAGAACATACAAAAAAAGGCAGATGTAAGAAAAAATATACAAGTTTAGAAAATAATTTCACTGTTTTCTAGAAATACCAACAAAAAAATATTTAAAGTATAAAAAAATTACAAAAGTGAAAAGAAAAAACACAAATGTAAAACAAAAATCACAAAGTGAAAAACTCGCAACAAAGTTTTTGTAAAAAAAAAATTTACAACAAAAAAATTTTTTTTACAAAAACCAAAACTTCAAAAAATATTTTTCCAAAAAAAAAATTTTTTTTAAACATTTTTTACAAAAAAATTTTTTTTCAAAAAAATTTTTTACAAAAAAATTTTTTTTTCAAAATAAGTTTTTACAAAAGCAAAAAATAAATAATCACAACGTTAAAAAAATGAAAAATTTTAGTTAAAAAAAGTGTAAAAAAAAATTGCAAAAAAAGTTGCAAAAATTTCAAAAAAAGTTATGAAAAAAGTATCAAAATTTTTGTTCTTTTTAATAGAGTATGCAATAGCGAAACCATTGTATTTTCTATTAAAAAGAACAAAAATTTTGATACTTTATCCGTAACTTTTTTTGAAATTTTTGCAACTTTTTTTGCAATTTTTTTTACAATTTTTTTAACTAAAATTTTTCATATTTTTAACGTTGTAATTTTTTATTTTTTACTTTTGTAAAAACTTATTTTGAAAAAAAATTTTTTTGAAAAAATATTTTTTGAAGCTTTGGATTTTGTAAAAAAAATTTTTTGCTGTAAATTTTTTTTTACAAAAACCTTGTTGTGAGTTTTTCACTTTGTGATTTTTGTTTTACATTTGTGTTTTTTCTTTTCACTTTTGTAATTTTTTTATACTTTAAATGTTTTTTTGTTGGTATTTCTAGAAAACAGTGAAATTATTTTCTAAACTTGTATATTTTTTCATACATCTGCCTTTTTTTGTATGTTCTTATGCATTTTTTAAGTTGTGAGAGTGTTGTTTCACTTAAAATGTTATGTGTATGTATGTGTGTGTTACCTATTTTATTAATGTAATAGGTTTTAAAAAAATAAACACAACGATATATGCATATAAAAGAATATTTAATGTGAGCATTTAAAGGATACATTGCAAAATAATATCTATACATTCATGCTGGTTAGAAGAATCACGGGTAACAAAATTACTTTTCAGCAGTGTGTATGTCTTCCAAATTTTAAGTTTGAGATATTGTGGTAAGTGTTATGAAAATATGATGGATAAATAGTCTAAATATCTTCCTTTATGTCTAAATTTTTCAAAAGTCTGACTAATTTGTGAATATCTTCAGTAAGTTTACCTATAACTGACGATGCTTTATATGATGATGTGTGCATTTTTGATTCACGTCTTCTTGGAAACAGCATTTGGTAATCTTCCCAAGTGTAAGGTTTTTCACCTGTATGGATTTTTGTATGTTCTGCTAAATTCCATTTTAGTCCAGTCAAAATAGGCAAAAAATAATGGAAACCTCGGAAAAATTAGCGAAGAGCTGGAAATTTGTGTAGACGTTTAGAACATCATTTCAAATGAAATGCCAAAAATCTTAGTCAATCTGACGGGAGCAAAAAATTTTATTCAAGGTCAAATGTCAAAGATAAAATAATTAGCTTTTTTTCTGTTATCTGGTAAACGGTGAGTTTTATCGTAAAAATAATTCAACAATACAAGTAAACAATAATTCTAACTTCAACAATATAAGTAAAAAGGCACTTGTTAAAGTGTAGGCAGTAAGACAAATCATTTTATATTTACTCTTATTCCTTTTCATATACGAATTCTAGTATTTCTCATAGAAGTACTCACATATATATTATTCTTTACGCTACATGTGCTAGGGATGAATCATTCAGATCATTAATTTCTGAAGTTTGCTGCTGTTTTGGATCGTCTTGTTGAAACATCTGTATAATGAAAGAAATATATATTTAGTAAAGTTTTAATGTATAAATAATCGCTTATTTATTTATTTTTATTAAATAAATGTATATTGTAATCAATTTCGTGTACATTTAATATAAATTAAATTTTATTCATTTATTCACATGATAGTAATTCCTCTGAGGAGTACATATCTGATAATTTTGAGAAAAGTGTGAAACACAAATCATTTTATGTGGTAAAATTCACATAGTTTGGTTTCGAAAATAGGTTATTTGAAATATGAACTGTTAAAAATTAAAGATTGTATTCATACATACTATGCATAATCAAAAACTATAAACATTTTATTAATATTTTAAACAATTAGATGGATGATAATTCGGAAGTGTAAGATGGAACATATAATTTGATTAATACTATGGAAGGTCTAACTCAAGATAAACCATTTATACTATGTACCATTGAAACTATAAAGATAGTATTTATATTTTAAGCAACTTGATGGATGTTACTTCAGAAAGCGCTGAAATGTTGGACGAAACATAATTTGGTTAATAATATGAAAGGACTAACTCAAGACTATGTTTATTTATTTATTTATTTATTTATTACTGCTATTTATACAATACACTGTTAATAATATACATTCCTATCAATTATAAAATCGACACTTAAAAGAATACATATTTACATGATGTAAAATCAATTTCTAGATAAGGTGCCATACTTTGAAATATTCAGTTCTAAACATTCAATTTTTCGAAGTCTCTAATCTGATCTTTGACTGTTAAATTTTTCAAATGATTGGTTAATTTTTGAATATCCATCATCGTAACTGAGCAACCTTCTTCATTTTTCTCAGGATGAAAAGTTAGAGTTTCAAACACTTCGAAAGCTGGTATTTCATGTTTTATTCTTTTAAAGTCTACAATGGGTAAAGGCATTTCACTGTTAACAGGAACAAGATGTTTTTTAGTATGGTGTGCACGTAAATGTTGATTTAAATTTAATTTATTACTAAATTTATGTTTACACTGATCACATGTGTACTGTAGGTTTTGGTGCACTTTCAAATGACGGTTTAGTCTATTTTCATTTGAAAATGTTTCCTTGCATTCATTACAATTGAATTGAGGTCGATTGTGAATATGCATATGCTGATTTAATCTATAACGATAGCTGAAGATCTTCTCACACTTTTCACACTTAAACAGTGTATGATGTTGGATTTGATGAATTTTTAAATGGTGATTCAACTTATTTTCACTTGAAAATGATTTCCCACATTCATAACAATGTAATTGTGGTCTATTGTGAATATGCGTATGCTGATTTAATCTATAACGATAGTTGAAGGATTTGAACATTTTTTTCACGCTTAAACAGTTGACGATGTTGGACTTGATGAATTTTTAAATGGTGATTTAGCTTATTTTCACTTGAAAACGATTTCCCACATTCATAACAATGTAATTGTGGTCTATTGTGAATATGCATATGTTGATTTAATCTATAACGATAACTGAAGGATTTCTCACACTTTTCACACTTAAACAGTGGACGATGTTGGATTTGATGAAAATTTAAATGGTGATTCAGCTTATTTTCACTTGAAAACGATTTCCCACATTCATAACAATTTTATTGTGGTCTATTGTGAATAATCTTGTGTTTATTTAATCTATAACGATAGTTGAAGGATTTCTTACACTTTTCATGCTTAAACAATTTTCTGTTTGGATGTGTTTTCATATGAGTTATTAGAGCACATTTCCTAGTAAAAGATAATTTGCAAATTTCACATATAACAGGTGATAGAGTATCATACATCATCATATGCTTTTTTAATTCGCACTTTCTTGAAAACAGTTTTTCGCAGTCCTCACAAGTAAATGGTTTTTCATTGGCATGGATCTGTATATGTTCTTTTGAATTCCATTTAGATGAAAAGTTTTTATCACAAAAAGAGCAATTCTGTAAGGGAAATTAATGTAAACAGTTAGATATCACTCTAATATTACAAATAAAAATACTTCTTATTGGATATAGGTCAAAATATTTTAATGTAAATTTAACCTAATTATATATAGTGTATGAACTCTAGTATTTAACATATAAGTAACTTACATATGTATTATTCTTTAACTTTCTATGTGCTAAGCTCGAATCAGTCGGATCATACCTTTCGGAAATTTGCTGCTGTTTTGCTTCATCTTCCTGAAACATCTGTGTAATAAAAGAAGTATATTTATATACTTAATAAATGTTTAATATATAAAAAAATCTTTTTTTTTTAAATTTCATTACATTTATTTTTATTGATACATATATATTGTAATGATAAAATAAAATTTACTTTATTCGTTAACGAAGAAAACGGTTTTCACTTGTATTAAAATCTGAAAATTAATCAGAGTTGTGCATCTGCCAACTTCCCTCTCAAGTCTAACTGCAGGAATGCAAAATGCTGCGCTGCTTTTCGAATTACCTTCCCACACAAGCTAACTGCAGAAATGAGGAACGTTGCATTGCTATTCGAAAATTCATATTGCTGTTAATCGTTTATGTCACGTGACAATTTGCGCATGCGTACAGATAAGTTTTATAATAAATTGCTAATTTGATTAATAATACGAACAGAATAAGTAGAATCAGTCATGTATACTATCTAAACACTAAGCAGTATTTATATTTTAAATAACTTGATGTTTGATAATATGGAAATTTCAAAAAGGTGAGGTGAAACATGCCAATTTGATTAAAATGTGAATCGAATAACTCAGAGAAGTTTTCACATGTCAACAGTATGTAGTGTAGTCACATGTCTACAACATGTCTGAAACAGTAAGAAGTGACTTTTTCAGTTTCTAGAATAAAAAAATGCATAGTATTTGTTGAAAGATGTCGAATGTAGTCAAGACGTGAAAAATATAAATATGATCATTTTATAATGACATTCAAACTTTTAAAAATAGTTAGTTTGGCAATATATTGTAATAATATATGTAAACAAATGTATTTCAAAGTTGAAAATTTGTGTAAAAAATTGTCTTTTTGAAAATCGATATTTATTTTCGTTTAATTAATGATACTTATTACTTTTCGGTTGTTAAAAACTAAAATATACGTTTAATTCTTCTGTTAAAATTCATATATTCGTGTTGGAGATGAGAAAAAATAGTCTAAAACTAAAAAAAAAAAATTGATTAAATTCGTCTTTTTCCTCTTAAAATTATTATTAAACTAGTGTAAAACTAATAAAATTTGTTTAAATTCGTCTTTTCCCCACTGAAAAACTAATATTTCTATTATTTTGCTTAATTAATTACACTCATTATAACTTCCAAATTTTAATTTGGAGATGTTGTGGTAACTATTATAAAACTAGAATGGATAAATAGTTTAAATCTCTTCTTTTTTCTCTCTAGGTGATACTTTTTCTTGAACGTAAACATTTTGTTGTATACCTTTGCAAGTTGTGACGTCAGAACCCTATTGTGTGTTTCCCCTAGTTGGAATGCATGAGTGGAGGGGTTGCAGAAAAAAGTTTTAATTTCGATATGACGTAATGAAGAATGCCCCGTAGGTTCAAATGTGCGTGTGTATTAAATATTTTTTTTAATGATTCGTTTATGTATTAAAATTCTACTTAGTTGATGTATAAAAGTATGATGAAATTGATTTTCTTTCTTTAAAATTTCCGTTATTTTCCGTTGTTTTGCTTAATTAACAAAACTCATTAAGACTATATTAAAGCGATAGCCACTTAAAAACTGAAATGCACGTTTAAATTTCTTTATCTCAAATTGATATTCTGAAGTTTGAGTTGAAAAAATGTAAGAAATCATTCTTTTCTATAAAACTTGATATTTTCCATTGTTTTTTACTTAATTATCAATACTCATTAAGATTATAGGTGTTGAAAAACTGAAATGTACGTTTAAGTTTTCTCTCTTAAGTTGATAAAAATAGTAAGAAATCAATCTTTTTCTATAAAATTTGATATTTTCCATTGTTTTTTACTTAATTAACGATACTCATTAAGATTATAGCTGTTGAAAAACTAGAATGCATGTTTAACTTTCAACTTGTAAGTCGATACACTGATGTTGCAGTTGATAAAAATTGTAAGAAATCAGTCTTTTTCTATAAAACTTGATATTTTCTATTGTTTTTTACTTAATTATCAATACTCATTAAGGTTATAGCTGTTGAAAAACTGAAATGTACGTTTAAGTTTTCTCTCTTAAGTTGATAAAAATCGTAAGAAATCAGTCTTTTTCTATAAAACTTGATATTTTCTATTGTTTTTACTTAATTAATACTACTCATTAAGCTGTCTATCACGCAAAATTCAAATATATGTTTAACTTTCTTGTGTTAAATTGATAATCTCATCTTGTAGTTGAAGAAATCTAAATAAAATGGTTAAAACTGAGATTTTAATTGTTTCGCTTAATTAATAATACTCATTAAAATTACGGTTGTTCAAAATTCAAATATAAATTTAATCTTCATCTTATAGTATGATTTCGAGCGGCGGGACCAGGAGGGACGGTTGCTGCGTGCTGCATCCAGGCGACACAGCAGGTGGCACGGTGCTGCAGTGCCGCCTGGGGAGCCCGTACTCTTATTTTCCTACTACTTTTCTGGAAATGTGATTTAAGTAATTTAACCCCTTGAGGGGCGGTGGTTTCATAGATATACCACTTAATTTTAATTCCCAAACGCCATATTAGCACCGGGATTTTGTTAACGAAAATTACGGTTTATTGCATGCGTGAAGGATAGCGTTTTCTTATTCAGAAATAAAGTTTTTTTCAAATTCCGGTGTCAGTCATTAATTTCAATACTTAAGCAATGAATTTGCCCTGCCCCGCAAAGGGTTAAAGGGTACTATATAAGAGTACATAAGAGTTACATATCAAATACATGGCTATTGAAAAGTATTGGAATACATATTTGGCTATGAACAGTAACACCTTATTTCTCTAGATAACGAAGTTTTGTTAATGATTTCAGGAAGTGTTGGGAAGTGCTTCAAAATCAATGCTTAAAGGCATGATTTTTCTTACTTGTTTAAAAATGAATCATTCTCGTAGAATTAAAAAAAAGGCATGCAGTCATGCTTAACAACTATTTCTAAAAGCGTGCAACATTCAACAAATTCCTTCTAAAAATAAAGAAGCATATGATAAAATGTTGTGATACAAAAATTTATTTAAAGTTCAACGAATGAACATTTTCAAATAATTTTTTTCTTTTTCTTTTTTTTTTTTTTTTTTTTTGCCATAATTTTAAGTAAAATGAAAATAAATAACTATACAAAAATCAACGTAGCAGAACGTATTTTGATAAATAAAGTGGAAAGTGAAAATCATTTTCAAACCGAAAGGAAATTATTGAATTTATAACTTCCGTGCTTCATCGGTCTTTATTAAGAAACAAATAATATTTTTTATTTATTAACAATTTTGAAATTTTAACAATAAGTTTTAACCAAAAAAAAAAAAAAAAAATGAAAATTTATATATTTTTTCAATGTCTACCGTCGTTTTAAAACTCTTTAACTTTTGCTACTTTTACTTACCCATCATACGTGATATAGGGTAAATCTTGTAAACGTTTTAAAAATCGAAAAAAAATGACTTTTTTTTCTAATGACGTCATAATCTACACTTTAAACGCTTTTGCTACATTAGGTTTGTAGGGTTATCCCAAATATATTCATTCTTTTTCAATTTGTTAACGGTCCCTTGTGGGGTGTTGGGAAAAAATCTTCTCGGAAATATATGACCAGAATTAATCAGTTTATACACCTAGAGTTTTAGGATAATTCCTCAAGTATTTTTTTAGCTATATAACAAAACGTCAAAATTCGCAAATTGCCGGTCACCTTTGACCGTATAGTGTAAAAGCGTGTAAAAAACCTTTTGATGTTTTTATTCATTTATTTTGTTGAAAAAAAATGCCTCGAATAATAATTATAATAATTTATGCAATTAAACATATGAGTAACGTTACTTTAGTCAAACACATTGTCGTCTGAATATCAACTTAACAAAGAGTAAAAAACATTTCCTTTTCAGATGTCAGCGTCAGAATATTGCATTAGTTGTCACTTGCTATCTAAGTAAAAATATTATGAAGACATAAATACATGGTGTCACAATCTTCATGTTTTAAATACTACTACTAATAATAAATTACATATGAAATTTAGAATGACAACTGATTATTATTTCCTTCCTTTTTCGAAGAAACAAATAACCTGCATAAAAGGAAAGAATGATTCAAATTCGAACTTAACAGAAACGCGATCGTATCAGCTATGGTTCGGTTACTGCCAGATATAACAATTTTTAGGAGTTGTCTATTTTTTTTTCTTTCAGAATTTTAGAGTTATTTTTCAGAGTTACTCGCAAATGATGGCAAGGGAGGGAAGTCACCCTTCCTGGATTTCACATTCAACTAATTGTATTTTCTTCTTCTTCACTTTTCATTATGAAAAAAAGTAAAATGATTTAAAATAGTTTAACTCGAAGAGAAAAATTGTATTGAGGACTTTTCGTCATCGTGGTAGAAGAGGATTTTTAGTTCTGTTTTTACATCTTTCTTTTAGCTTACAATTCTGTTTGTATGTAGCATAGAGGTGTGCAAGGGCCGATATTTCCAGGCCCGAGCCCGGCCCGATCCGTAGAAAAAAAAATTCGGCTCGGCGCGAACGAAAAAAATATTGGCCCGGCCCGGTACGTAGAGAAAATTTAGCGGCCCTATCCGGCCCGATGTAATAGCTGAAAACAATCCCTAGATCGGCCCGGCCCGGAAAAAAGCTAAAAAATTCGGCCCTGACAAGGCCCGGCCCGAGTGAATTTCTATAGAATATTCATCTTTACTCTTAAGGAAGAGTTCAGACTAAAAAAACTTATCTTAGTCCTTTTTTTTTCTTCATGTTTTATAATCTCCACTTATGCAGAAGTGCTGTAGGCTGCGATATTTATGCTTTTAATGAACCGTTGTTTGTTGTATGTAAATGTTTGTCATCATTAGAATTATTAATTCATATTCCATATAATGTAGAAATAAAAATCTAAAAAATGGTATGTGGTAAAGGTAAAATCTTCTAAGACGGATTCGCATTGGAAAGAAAAAAATACGTTCCCGTCTTAGCAGGTGTAAATGTTTAATATATTTTTTCTCGCGTATTATTGCATTCATTTTTCATGGATCAACAGTTTAAAAGAAGTTTAAACGAAATTTGCAATTTTCAGTTAAAAAAAAAATCCATCATAATCAGTTTTTTTTTTTTTTCATGTGTTCAACTCTATTTTAATAAGCTTAGTAGTCTACGATTCTTTGAAAAGAATAAATTCTAATGTTTAATTGTAGAATAATGACGACTTAAAAGTACATACCTTTTTTGAAACATTTTTTGTACCAAACCAAATTTTACTGATTTATGAGAAGATTTTCGTACGGGATGATTCAACAGGAGCTGATTATTTAGGTTCGTGAAGAAAAGGAAGAATGAAATCAGTCTCGGCTTCGTACTGAAAAAATATGTTAGGCCCGGTCTGATACTCCAGGAAAAAAATAAGAACCGAGCCCGGTCCAGCCCGAATGCCGTTAATGAAAATCGGCCCAAGCCTTGCCCGCGGGCCGGACCGGGATCGGACTGCGGGCCGAGACCCGGTTCGTGCAGATCTCTAATGTAGCAGTCAAATCTTACTACTAATTTTCATCCACTTCCTGTTGACATAGAACTTTGAAATTTTGAAATATATATGCATTTTTGAGGGCGATACATGAATTGGACATTGAGTTTTTTTATTATTATTATTTAATTCTTAAAGAAGCCGAGAAGATAGAGATTTAAAATTTAAATACTCACCTTATCACATAAACCAATCGAAATAAAATTTTGAAACTTGACATGCTTATACTATAACTATAATTCTCAATCGAATGTTTCTGAATTCTTCAAAATTTGACCCCTGAGGGTGTGCAGAAATAGGAAGACGACACCAAGCACCCTCTGTTTCCGAAAGACATCACAAAAACACTACTGAATTTTAAACTAATACTGCCTTAAATAATACTACTTACCAATGGCGGCAACTTATATGGGCCTTTGGGGCTGGAGCCCACCCAATAATTTTGAATTCTAGTGAGCCCAATTTTCATTGTTCTGAGTGTTAAATTCAAGGAATGGTCCAGGGGGTACATTCGAAATAATACCGGAGCAATAACATGCCCCGCCCCCACCTGGAAAATTTGATATTTTATGTTTTCAATGGTCAAAAATTGCAATTTCTCTCCCGGAACTCTACAATGTCCGTCCGGAGCCGCAGAAGTCCCAGCGAAAAGTGTCGGATTTCACTGTTCATTATTATTTTATTAATCACTTTTCTTCCCAAAACAAAATTTATTTTGCTAACGACCCCGTGTTTTAATTTTACGACTGATACCCATAAATCTCACATGACTGGAATGTTTTACTCCATGTTTAACTTTTTGCTATTTCAATTTGTAATCATATTCATAATATGATGATATTAAATCACCCGCCCACCCTTCAAAAGAAAACAGACTGATCATACCATTTTACCAAAATAATTTTGAATCCCATCCAATGTTTTTGAGCCAACTCAATATTTTTCAAAAGTTGGCGCCACTGCTACTTACATTTAATGGTTAGTCAAATGGAGAAATCAGCATCAGATTCAACAATATTTGTTGAAAAGTATCAATGGAAAAGTGACCATCATAATAGCGCCAAATTTTGGCCAACATGGCGAAGTATCGCCAAATTTCGTAGTGCATTTAAAATATGTATAAATTTTATATATAGTTTGCTCGCAGTAGGGGGGGGGGGATTGATTCTATACATTTTACATTTTCTTCTATTTTAACACTGAGGATGCGAGTCCTTGAGCTTGCGAAATATATACGTATGTTAAGAAATTTCAATGGTTGTGTGTTTTAAACATTCTATTTTATTGATCTAGTTGAGGGAGTCATCCGCCATACAGCTCTGATTTGGTACCCAATGACTTTTTTTTTCTTACACATCAAAAATAAATTACGTGGACAACAATTTTGGACACCCGGAGAAGCGGTTGATGCATTCAAAACGCATGTTTTATAGTTACCTCCATCGGAGTGGAAACATTGCTTCAAAAATTGGTTCAAGCGCTTGCAAAAGTATATTGATCTTCAGAGCAGAGGTTCCCAAAGTGTGCTCCGCGGAGCCCTTGGGGCTCCGCCTGAACTTTTCTAGGGCTCCTCGGCGTTCCACGAAAATAAACATAACATTAAATAAATTAGCAGAGTGATAGATTTTCAAAAGTATGTAGCAATTTGTGTGGGTGTGTGTGTCAAAAATAAATACATCTGTAACCGGGTTGAAAAACACAATAATACATCTAAAACCTGCTTTTAAATTTGCATTGCACTTGTATTTATTTTTCGTATAATATTTTTAGTTTGAAATGCTTTATTTTGTGATTCTGCATTTAATGCTTTTTAAAAATTAGATTTAAAGTAAGCTACAAGATATAGTATACTGAATCAGATACACAATGCCAATCGAAACAGAAAAGTCCTGCCAATTCTGTTAACTCTGCTTACCGAACAAAAAGGAGAACAGTTTTATTCTTTGGAGTTGAATGATGCCATAAAAATAATAAACTTTATAAAATTAACACCACTTAAAAATAGATTTTCAAACTAATTTACAAAGTTATACGAAGCCTGTATCAGTCCCTGCATCAGTACTGAAGTAAGATAGTTATTCCGAGGAAAATCGTTAATACGTTTGTTGGAGCTGCGTGCAGAGGCTGAAGCCTTTTTCACAGATCACAACCCTCAACTAGGATCAATTTTAAATGATGAAAATTGGTCATGTAAATTGGCATATTTGGCGGACATTTTTAGTAAAATGAACGAAATTAATTTATCGTTGCAGAGAGAAAGTGTTACCGTTTTTGATGCAAACTCCAGAGTGTCGGCATTTAAAAGGAAACTTACCTTCTGGCTTGAATGCGTAGAAAAGGCTGATATAAGTTGTTTTCCTCTTACTAAAAGTTCTTAAATCATCATAATATCAAGTTTGAAAAAAAAAAAATCAGAAAAGTATTCAAGATCATCTCGAATATCTGACAGATTCATTTGACGATTACCTTCCAGCTTTTCAAAATAAAATGCTGGACAATTTCAAATGGGTACTAAATCCATTCGATGTAAAAATAAAACCACACAGCTGTGGTATGCGATTAGAATTACATTGATTGAACATTTCAAAGCAATTCAGAAATCTTTTTTCAAAGCAAGCGTACCACTGAATATTGGTATCGTTTGACAGATGTATATAAAATTTTGTCAGACACAGCAATATTAATTTTATTCCCATTTTCAACGACATATCTGCGTGAAGCTGAATTCTCCACTTACACAAGTATCAAAACAAAATACAGAAAACGGTTAAATGCAGAACCAGACATTCGCTTACAATAGTCGAAAATTGCACCAGATATAAAAAAAAAAAAAAAAAAAACTGTGCAAAACGATTCAAGAACATTTTTCACACTAATCTTTTATGACTTTACGCAGAATAATAGTAAAAAAAACTACCCGCATTTAAAGTTTGTATATATTGCATAATTTTTATTTTTTGGGGATATTAATCTTCTTAAACTGTTTATTTTATTTTAATTTTTTAATTTTACTTATTTAAAACGTCTATCCTAGTTTTCAAAAGTGTATTTAATTTTTAAAACAATGTCCTTCACTTAAAACGTCTTTTTTTTAAAAGATCTTGTATCATTTAAAATCCCTCACTAGATTCATTTGTGTGTGATGTGGGTATATATATATATTTATTTATTTATTTATTTATTTATTTATTTATTTATTTTTATATCTTTTATTTTTTCAATCCGTTTATGTTTTTTGAATTAATTTTTTATTATTAAATTTTTTTATACTTTTTTTCATAGTAAAATAATGTTTGTCTCTGAAAATACATTTTTTATTGCATTTTTTATCATTTAAAGCCCTTCATTAAATTCATATTACATTTGTGTATATTTTGTGTACGTATTTCTTTTTGTACATATAAATTTAAATTCTTTAAGCTGTTTATATTATTTGTATATTTAAATTTGCTGTGCTGTTTTTCATTGTACAACAATGTTTGTCGATTATAGCACCCCTTTTTGTAATATCTTATATCATTTAATAAACCCCTCATTGAATTCATTTAATATTTATATAAGTTGTGTATAGTTTTTCGTTTCTTTTCGTAACTTTAATTGCTTTAATCTTTTAATTTTATTTTTATAATTTCTTATTTATTTAAATTTCCTATCCTGTTTTACATTTTTTTTTTTTTTTTTAAGAATTTTGTATTACTGTGCAACCATCTATTTAAAATTTTCGTTTGTATGGCCTCTGCCACATTTTCCAATCAGAAATAAGTCTGTACAAATTTAAAAGATATATACTCGTTCTTTATATATGTCATCACACTAAAAATTAAAAAAATTTCTTTGCTCCACCCCTTGCTTTGACTTTTTGTCAATGAGTACCCGCGCTGATATAAATTTAATCCCACCCATCTATTCCATTTTGTTAGTAAAGTTTTTCTACTAGTTGCAGTTCGTTTAACATGTGTAGTTTTTAATTGCATGTCTGTTTTGAGGCAAAAACAATGACGAAAGAAAGTTTTTTTTTCCAAAACTATAGTTAATAGTGAAATATTTTAAATAAAATATTCAAAAAAGTGAACAATGCTAAACCTAATAATACAGCTTATAGATTTTGCCCCGTCCACTTCAATATTAAAACAATGATCTGCTTCTAATTTTTTTTCTTGGGGGGGGGGGGGTGTTAAAAAAAAAGAAGAAGCTGATAGGCGATTTATTTTCGTTGCATAATTAGACGTACTATAAAATTAAATTAGAACGAAAAATATTCCATAATCGCATGATTCTATTACGGGTAGGGGGGACTAGCGAAAACGTGTTACTACTCATGGGTGACTGGAACTACTCTTTTTTTTTTTTTATAGATACAAATAATAACAATTGTTTTACGTAAGCCCGAATGCAATGCATAATCAAACATGGTTACCATTTTGATCTTTAATTCCGAGTTTAACCGGAAATCAAAAAAGAATATTTTTTATTTTAAAAGCGGGTGTCATTAGACCCTTAACAGTATTGCTTAAACATCGTTAGGGTAAAAAAGAGCTTGTTTTCCTGGTTAATAAAAGCTTTCAGAAATCACAGTTTTTTAACCTTTTTTTTTTTTTTTTTTTTTTTTTTTTTTGTTCATGAGCGAAATATCTGGAGTATACAAGATAGATATTTTAATTTAAAAAAAAAGAGGGTTTCATCATTAATTTTATTTTATTGTGACCAATAATTGTAATACTAAATAAAGCTGTTAAAGGTTTATATAATAGAAAATTTGATTTTTAAAATTTCTAGCATGAGTTCATCAGGAAAAGGCCAAACTGAGAACCTTGGTCCAATGTTGGAGATTACTGGCTTGGATTTTTATCCAGCAGATTTTTCTTTGCTCCATAGCCATAAAAAACATTAATTTGTAAACCACAGAGTATCGTTGAGTTCAGGGGCTTCGTTCTATATCTTAAAAAATGACTGAGTTACAGCAATTTGAATTTCTAGTATGGATGACATTTCGAAACGATATGATATTTGTCACATGATAACAGGCTTATTTATGAATCGATTTGGATGTAACTTAGTGTGCACATAGTACATACTGAGTCCTGAAACGAGTTTGTTAGCCAGCATCATCCGCCATCTTGTTTCAAAATGGCAGCCATTTAAATTAAAAAAAATTTTGAATTTAAAATTAAATACGAAAAAATTAAAAGTTGAAAAATATTTTTCTTTTATGTGTTAGAACTTAAAACATTGATTCCAGAACACTTTTTATTTTGTCTATATCTTAAAAAATGACTGAGTTACAGCAATTTGAATTTCTAGTACGACTGACATTTTGAAACGATCTGATATTTGTCACATGATAATATGGGTATTTATGAATCGATTTGGATGTAACTTGGTGTGTACATAGTGCATACAGAGGTCTGGACCGAGTTCGTTAGCCAGTTCCATCCGCCATCTTGTTTCAAACGGCGCCATTTAAATTTTTTTTAAAAAAATTTAAAATTAAAAATTAGGTTCAAAAAAGTGAGAATTTGTAAAAGATTTTTCTTTTGTGTGTTTGACCTTTATACAAAGATTCCAGAGCATTTTTGTTTCATTTATATCTTGAAAAATGGCTGAGTTATAGCACTTTCAATTTCCAGTATTGTTGACACTTTGAAACGGTCTGAAATTTATCACGCTATAATACGCATATATATAAACTGGTTTGGATATAACTCCGTGTGTACATAGTACGTACCAATGTCTTGACCGTGTTCACTGGTCAACTTCATTCGCCTTCATTTTGTACCAAAATGGCGGCCATTTAAGTTTGTCAAAAATCTTTTAAATGCATAATGATGTACAAACAAAAAATTAGAAATTTAAAAACTGGTTTTTTTAAGTGTTTGTTCTCTTAATAATGAATTTTGGAGTATTTTTTGCTTTATCTTTACCTTAAAAAAGCCCGCGATATAGCATAGTTGAATTTCTAATGTGGGTGACTTAAAAAAAAAAAAAAAAAAAATCAATTTGCCCGCGGCAGCACTCGTATGTATTAATCAATTTCGATGTGAATGTGCATTTGCACATAAATTAAGATTTCGTTTAATTGATTTTTTCATGAATTAAGAACCAAGCTCGTTCGTTTGTTTTATCCATCATATTGTTTTAAAATGGCATACACTTAATGATATCGTGGAATTTGGCAGCCCTATAAATCGTTTAAAATAAAACAAGCTTGAATAAAAGATGACTAATTTCTAAAAACTCCCATTAATATTGAGTATTGACAGAATCTAGTATTCAATCTTATATAATCGGATTCCACTAAATTGAGCTTCGTATGTTTGAATAATATTACTTAATTTAAAATAAATAAATAAATAAGCTATATGAAAGCTACCTCTTCTTCCCGGTACTGCCGGAAGGACTTTTTTCTACTAGACCAGAAATATAAATAGCAGCCCTCATACAGGATATATGGATATATCTCACAGCGGTAACTATATAAAATCCCTTTTGATTCAATTATTACATGTAAAAATAATTTGCTGTAAAATCATAGTTAACGACGAATAACATTTTGTGGAGAGGGGAAGGGGAAGGGAACTATAAGAAACCGAATTCCTGAATCGTTCTATAATAATAATGAAAGAAAAGAATGAAGAAAAATATTAATAATTTTACAAATGACAACTACCATTTGGAGAATGATTTTTTTTTTTTTTTTCGAAGAATAAAATTAAAGAGTTATAAATAAATTATTATATATATATATATTTAAATACTTTTACAATTAATCGGTACACATTAGATTGTTTTCTTTTTCGTATTCATTGCTTATTTCGTAATCGGTGGGCTCGGTAATAATACTTCGTTTTTTTTTTTTTTTTTTTTTTTTAGATCTTTCATTTTTTGGATTCGGTTTTTTTCCATATCTGATAATTTGCGCATATTCGTTTTGTAACTTTTTTACTTTCTTCTTTATTAACAACGACATTTCGATTTCATATTTAAAAAATCCCTGTCGGCATGGCCTATAGGCGGAGGTAGATTTCGAAGAGTTTTCATCTCAACAACAAAATATAAAAAATGATTAAGCGATAAACCCACTTTAACTACTTTATTTGGCCGCTTTTGAAACATTTTTAATTTCATTTTCCTGTAAGAACTGGTTTTATAAAAATAATCTTAGACGAAATTCGGCTAAAATGCCTATTTTGGCAACATATTTTGAATTATATTCTGACTTTATAAAAAAAATCGACCAATATGCTCATTATATAGTTCTTAAATAACAAAAAACTGTTAATTGAGAGCAAAATTGAATTTAAATATGAGTCATAAAAACCCCAATTTTTATTTGAATACATCCACAATTCTTTAATCAAGATCGCTTTGGGAAATTTTGTGCGAAGTGCCCACTTTGACAGCATTTTAAAATATATAATTAGCTTTTATCAAAAACCTGACCAAAACGGCACATTACACAGTTCCTAAATAACAAGTAACTGTCAATTGAATGCGTTTGAGCGCAAAATTGAACTAAAAATCAGTCATAAAATAACCAATTTGTTATTTGAATACATCCTCAATTCTTTAATCATGATCGCTTTGGGACATTTTTTTGCGAAGTGCCCACTTTGACACCTTTTTAAAAAATATATTCAGCCTTTATCAAAAAATCGACGAATACGCCCATTATATAGTTACTAAATAACAAAAAACTGTCAATTGAATGCGTTTCAGAGCAAAATTGGATTTAAAAATGAATCATAAAATAACCAATTTGTTATTTGAATACATCTAAAATTCTTCAATCATTATCGCTTTGGGAAATTTTCTGAGAAGTGCCCAATTTGGCAGCCTTTTTTAAAATGTATTCTGCCCTTATCAAAAAACTGGCCAATCCGTCACATTATATAGTTCTTAAATTAGAGGACCTGTAAATTGGATGGGTTTGAGAACAAAAATGGATTTAAAAATGACTCAGAAAAAACGCAATTTGTTATACTTCCTCAATTTTTCAATGACGATAACTTCGGGAAATTCTGTTCAAAATACACTTTTTGGCAGCCTTTTTAAAAATATATTCAGGCCCGGACTGGCCAGGTCGGCAGGTCGGCGATTGCCGAGGGCCCCCAGCCAAAGGGGGCCCCAAAAATAGTGGATGTATTACTTTATGCAAAATTATATCAGATTAATTTCACTATTTCCCAATAGTCTTTTTTTTCAACCGAGTTTACAATAAATTTTAAGTAGTTGCCAATTGATTTTTGTTTATGATAGCCTATTTAGTGATGCCATATTTTTGTCATTAGCCAGACGGAAGAGGGCTGCTGACTGACTCATAGATCTCAAAGTGATTCACAGACAACGGCTCAAAACATCAAAACCTCCCTATAGAGATTTATTGCGTTGTGCTGACCGCTAATAAAGCTGTTGCAAACCACACATATTCGTTACTAAGTAACAGGTATATTATCTAAGATACAAAGTACCGAATTGTTACTTAGAAATACGACTCGTTTGTCGTTACTAGAAGTGTGCGAAGAGAAAACTGCACCCCGGGCAAAGTTTCAATTTATCGCCCCCTCCTCCCTCAACTTGATGCTAAACTCACCAAAATGACGTTGGTTGTATAAATTTAGCGCTCCCTAAATTTCTATAATTTCGATCCTCCCTTTCGCATGGCACTGATCGTTACCGTGTCAATACGCAACCAAACTAAGTGAAACAAACTTCAAATGCTGCTCACGTTTGTGTAATTCATGAAAGCGACCAGATAATCTAATGCGGTAAAGATGTGAAACTGTATTCAGACTCTGACAATAGGCGCCAGTTCCAGTTGTTTCCGTATTCAGTGTATGCGTATCATTATGTTTATATCAGTTATTTTCAAATCTCAAATGATTTGAATTTCATACGGACTTGTTGATTTATTTATTTATATTATTATGAAAAGAAAAAGGGGATATATTTTTCTGAAGCATCAAATGATAAAGCAACATGCGATTCATATTTACACCAAGCGATTCATATTTAAACTAACCCTCTGTCTAATCTTGAATACAAAAGAACATTAATTATTAAACATTGACAAATTCTAAAACACAATTTAAAAGAATTTTGTGAACTTAATTGAAGATTAATGTGTTCAGTGATAAGAATCCTTTGATATGAGTTAAAAGTTGGCCTAGAAGGTGTTTTTTCCTTTTATTTCTCCCCATTTCTGTTTTCTAAATATAGACTTCAGTTTATTTACCATTTTATCTCATTCTTTTCTCGGGTTTTATGAGACCGATTTGAAAAAGAGAATTGCTTCATTAAACTTAAATTAAGTGAATTCTAAAGTGCATTCTGAAGGGCGTAGGAACTCTGTTACACTTTTTAATGTCCCTTTTCACCGTCATAGGCGCAACCTTATTTTGGGTGCTTTTGGCCCGATTTCAACAAGGTTTGACTCATTCAACTTGGTTTTCAGTCGATTTTTGTCTAACTGAGTCTTTTCTTAATAATTCAATTCCTGTTGCTTTCAGCCTTTTTAAATTATTTTCAAATTACATTATGCTTATCGGCTTTCACAGTCTTAAGGTTAACTTATAAGTAGTGGTTCCCACTATTTTCGAATAGTAATTTGAGCAAATTCATAAACAAAGTTCTTGGCTCTGGTACCAATCCAACTTTTTAACTAAGGACTCCAATATTCTTGATTTAGCATTTGTCAAAAAATATTTTCTTCTCCCTTTCCCAGAGGATTTTTATCTTATTTGAGCCCCTTTTCCCTCAAATTAACGTATCTCCAAATAGGTTAAATAACGGAACTTTGTGCGAATAGAGACTTGCTTATAACAGAATGTATCCCTAGCGGTGTAAAGTGAAACTATTTGATTTCAGATTTTTGGTACATTTAAAGTTATTATCACTGGTTAATTTATTAAATTAATGTTATTGTGTTGGCTCACCGAGCAAGGCCGGGCGAGTCAGCTGAGATATTTTCAGATGAAATTCGATTGCTAACTCCTTATCTCAGAAATGGATCAAGCAAGACAACGGATTTTAGAACTTCCGTACATGGATTAAGTTTCATTTCTAAATATTACTTTAGTGCTACCTATCAGCATTTAACCCTTTATCTATCAATTATTTATCAAGTAATGGCTTCACATCAATAATAGTCTTTTTTAATACCTGAAGATATACTGGAATTTTTAAATAATAATAATGTGAAATTTACAAGTGTTTTTTGCATTAAAACTGATTAAATATATCGGTATTTATAATTTTTTTGTAAAATATTTACAAAATAATCAAATTAATTAACAAAAATACTCTTATGGAAATATTACAATTCTTATAAAAGCAAGGTATTTATATGTATTATGATTCTCTCTGTAAATGGAAAGACTTTTACCGTCGAAAATATTTCATATAACTTTTTTTCAAGTAAATAAATGTATAGTATTTTTTTCAAGTAAATATACCTATGAAAATGATTAAAAAAAGTATATCTTTTTTAAAATATTTAACTTCGATTGTTTTTCTATTCTATCTAAATTAGATCGAGTAAAGTATAATGTGTGGTAAGAAAAAACTTAACTTAAGAACTTTTATTATTAGACTGATTAAGTACGTTTTTTATTAAATTTTCCACAATGGTACTTATAAGTACCATCGGTACATAAAGGGTTAATATAAACAAGGAAGATTTCTTTTGAAATTTTACTTTGTTATGCATGTTGCATGGCTCAAAATGATCCGATTTTGAAATATCAGTATTTTCTTAGAAAATTTTTCTCTTTACATTTTTCTTGAAAAATTTGAAGAAACCAACTTCGAGGGTTATTTTTATCGTAAATGTTGCAGAAACTTACTATAAAATGTTATAAGAAAATATTGATAGTTAAATGGCGGGCCATTTGGGAGACCAGATGTTATGAATTCTGAAGGCATTACAAACAAAATGAATTATTTTTATAAATGCAATTATAATATAAAGAATATATAATGTCGCGTACAACATATGTATTATGATCCAAAAGTTCGAGGACGAGTTGTACAAACATTACCCTGAATAGTTCAGAGCACCGAAGCCCCTTTTTAATGTCTACTTAGGTATTACAGTAGCACTTCAATGATGTAGTTCTGATGCTTAAATCTAAAAATATAAACTCCTCTCTTTTTAAGTAATAAACCACTTATAATTAGTTAATATATTTTTTCTTCTAGCTTTGAACTAGTAGGTACCGTGTATAAAGTAATATAAATATTTATTGTAAAAGTAAGTAGACTGTGATAGTAAGTAGACTAGAAAAAGCTCATTCTTTTGCTCAATTATTTCCGAAGTGACAAAATAACTAAATGTGGCTTTTCGACAGTTAAGGCTAATTTTCAAATGTTATACATTCTACCATTCTATTCACAATAACTTCCTCAGTAAGGGGCCCCTTTTCAGTCTCTAGCCGAGGGCCCCCAACGGAGCCAGTCCGGGCCTGAATATATTCTGCCTTTATCAAAAACTGGCTAATACGTCACGTTAGATAGTCCCTAAATAAGATGACCTGTAAATTGGATGGGTTTGAGAACAAATATGGATTTTGAAATGACTCAGAAAAAACGCAATTTGTTATACTTCCTTAATTTTTCAATGACGGTAACTTCGGGAAATTCTCTTCAAAATACCCTTTTTGACAGCCTTTTTAACCCTTTGCGGGGCGCTGGTTTCATAGATATACCAGTTAATTTTAATTCACAAACGCCACATTGGCACCGGAATTTTGTTAATGAAAACTACGGTTTATTGAATGCGTGAAACCTAGCGTTTTCTTATTCATAAATAAAGTTGTTTTCAAATTCCGGTGTCAGTCATTTATTTCAATACTTAAGCAATGAATTTGCCCTGCCCCGCAAAGGGTTAAAAATATATTCTGCCTTTATCAAAAAAAATGGCAAATACGTCACATTATATAGTTCGTAATTAAGAGGATCTGCCATTTGGATGCGTTTAAAATCAAAAATGGATTTAAAAATGAGTCAGAATATAAGCAGTTTGGATTTGAAGTTTTTTCTCCAACTCCTATTTATGTTTAATTTATTTTTGCTATAAGAATTGGTCTTATGAAAAACTTGTTGGTATAAAAGTTGTAGATATTATTGAGAAGATGTAAAATAAATTTAATTAGATTTGATTGCTTAAGAATTGAGTAAGTTATGGATTTTTTCTTTTTCCACCCCCCTTTTTCTTTTCGTTTTTAATTTTTTTCATCTACAAAAGTTGGTCTTATCAAAAACTTGTAAATACAAAAGTTTTAGATAATTTTAAGAACATTTATAAAAAATTTAGTTAGATTTAATAATTTGAAAATTGACGAAATTATAAATTTTTTTCTCCCAAAAACCCTGTTATTTCGTTCCTTGAGCTCATTTTTAATTTAAACAAAAATTTGTCACGCATAAACTTTTAACCCATTTCTGAGAAGTAATATAAACTTAAAACTGATTCGATGTCTATTTTAGTTAAGAAATTATCGCGTTTTTTCGGTTTTCATAAAAACCCTCCTTATTTCCACCCCCTTGGTCCCATTTTTCCCATTAACGAACTCGGCCGAGATTTTATGCCCCTTGATTTTATGCAAAAGTTTGAAGAAGATCTGAGGATAATTATGGAAGTTAACGTGTCTAAGAAGAAAGTGATATACACAGATCGATAGCTAGATAGATAGATAAAGATATTTACTGATGGTAGTTTTGGGGTCTAGAGGTCATGATCGGGGTAGATCTGCAAAAAAATTTCAGAAATTCCAACATGAGAGAATGCAATAGATAGTATTTCATACGAAATCTACCTAAAGAAAGTTCTTCTAAATGTAAAAAATCTCGTAAAACAAAAACAAAAGAATAAATAAATAAAATAAAATAAAATAAAATAAATAAAATAAATAAATAAATAGTAAAATGCGAACATCCGTTGTGTAAAGCAAAATATTTGAATATTCCCCACTCATTGAGTTAATAAAAATCAGTAAAAAGATTACTTTAAGATAATCAAAACGTGGCTTACGTAATAACAGAGTCTCATATTATGTTTGCCATGGATCAAATATTAATATTCCTAAACCAATCATAAAAAAATATAAATAAATAAATAAATAAAAGTAAATTGCGGTCACCACAAAGTCGTTTTACTAACGAAAACAACAATCATTTTGCAAATAGTTAATAAACATGCAAATGTTATTAATTTAAAAAATAACAAAATTTAAAATGGATTTTTTTGAAAAGTCGGTGAAAGGAAATATTCAAAAGAGCGCCTAGAATATTTTCAAACATCGCAGCGTTGGACGGCCTTGGGATGTTCAGCAGGAAGGTAATGTAAAATTAAAAAAAATATTTATTAATCAGCCACTGTATTGTAAAAAGAAATCCTTCCAAAGGTAATTTCACTACTGTTATTATTACTATTATTATTATTATCATTATTATCTTTATCACCTATACTTTTCATATTATTTCCAACCTTTTTAAAATAATTAAGACATGAATCCTTCCGCCCCAACTTCATGTAATCCTGCCATTACACAAGCATTAAACCGAATTGGGCATGCCTCGTCTGACATTGTTTTCGATGTTCTTTTCGAGAATTTCGCAGGAAACGAAATAATCTCTTCCTCAAAAACATGGTAATTTTTTAAGGCTATTCATCTGATTTTCTGTTGTGTGACGGAATAAGTGTAACAGCGAAAAGTGGGCGAATAACTTTCACAATATTTTCTATGCTTGTTAAATGGTTCACAATCGGGGACACGTAAAGACCAAGAATGTAGTGGAGCATATACGGGGGTATATGCCGTATACCCTTTCGATTTTTTAAGAAGCTCCGTACACCCTCTGTTTCTCAAATAAAGCACTATATAACTAGCGTATACCCTAGCTATGAACGTTCACGACATCGGCGTATACCCTCTGCCTATACCGTATACTCTGCTTATTTACGATTACAACACTGGTAAAGACATTTGGGAAATGGTATTTTTTAGGGTACTTTAACTCAAAACTTTCAAATTTTGATTTGTTGATAAACCATAATCCATGTATGGTTCTCAACTTTTTATTGGACACACCTCAACGAAGCATATGTAAATTCATGATGCCCCTCCTAAACATACACTTTAATTTATTTCTCTTATTATTAACCCTTTCAAGGGCGGTGGCTAGAGGGTCTAGCCATATAATTTTAATCCCAATTCTCAAATGGCACTAAGAATATTTTAATAAAATTTTGCTTTTCCAATAAAAATGCTATTAGTTTTTTTTTTTTTTTTTTCTTCGATCAAGAAAAATTTTTACTTTTTACAAAAATTCACGCATTGATGTAAAATACATTTGTTCTTATGTTCTGAAATTTTCAAATTGATACATTGTTTAGTTATCTTATAGCTCGGTGTTTAGTAAAAATTCTTAATTTATTTTCTTTATTTTCGGAAATTATTTTAGGAGATGACCAATCTGCAAAAAAAGAATACTTTATTGAGCAGTTATTAATTAATATCATATCCAGGCCCTGATTATTCAGTAGGGTGGGCCGAAAAAACTTTTTTTCGATTTTCGATGATGGCGGGTGCGGAAAAGTGGCCACTGGGGTCATTCAGTTCACACAAAAAAAATTGAGATTTTTTTGGACAATTCCTTACCCTGCCGCAAATGGCTTAAAGTTTTGCAAAAATGCTGATTTTTGAACTTTTTTAGCAAAAAATTAAAAAAATTTAAATTAAGTTTTTTTATTGTATTTGATTGAAAAGATATATTTAATGTGCTAAATGCTTGAATAACCTCTAATTATACATTATTTTAGTGCTATGTTCTTTAAAAATGTACAGCTTTTATCTTGTTTTGAGTTCGGTACCAACGCGAAACAACACAGAACTCACCACGACAAGGTAGCTAGCTGTACACCAAGTTTCACCCGCCCTACTACCCACAGAATGTTACATTCAAAATGCAAAGAATCGTATTTACGCTACCAAGTTTTTTTTAGAAATGAACTTAGATGGCGTTTTCGTTTTTTCGTGTTTGCAGTTTTGTTCTAATGAAGATATTTCTTCCTTTACAACCGCATACCTATTATGCAGCTTCTGCCACAATTCTAACGACTCTTTCCACAGCTTGGGAGAGACTTGGAAAATAGACTAATGATTCATACAGCAATGGATCCTGAAATTACTTTTTCTCCACTTTCTTCTAGTGAAAAGGTTATTGTTATAGGAGGTTCGCTGAATTCAACGGCAATCCAGTCGATACACTCATAGTGTTCCGTTGCGTGAAAGTTTAGCTTTGAAACTTGAAACTCTCGCACTATGTTAGTTTTTTTTTTTTTTTTTTTTTTTTTAATTGCGGCATATTTTTTATTCTTTTCATGTCATTTTTCTGATATGTTGCCATTGCTGTCAGTAAATTCTCGGGATGACCATAATATCCATTTGTTTAAATGGTTGAATGCACTGTCTCCTTTAGGTCATCTGATAAAAATGTTGAAAGTTTCACTATCTGCCACATATGTTTAGGTCCGTGTGCGCAACCTTGCCTTTTCCTTACAGAAAACCACACGGGCGCATAAACTCGTATCACGTACTGAGCGAGATGTATTTTAACGCTTTATCAGGATTTGAACTACTAGAGCACTGGCGTAAAATTCTGCAAGAATTGGGATCCATCTCGATTTCACAATTGGTCCTGGTTTTCTGTTTTCCAGTTCTCGAGGTCATACTCCGGTTGAAACTGCTGCATAAATATCAAATAAGTACTTTTGATCGGTATTTAGATCTTCAGTATTTTCCATTTCTGATATACATGAAACAGCAATAGGCTCGAACAAAGTGAAACGTAGATTTTCACACCCCGTTAGTCTAGCACCGATTGGTTTGGCAAAGGTCTTAGGTCCGTGGTTCCACCATGAAGTTTAGAGAGTATTTGTAGGAGTGGGAGTTCGTCTGTATGAATTATACATATCGAATGTTGCAGCTCTCTTCCTATTTTTTTTTTTTTTTTTCAAAGACAGGCAATGACACCATTACATTTTCCTGTATAATAGCGGTGCCATCACACCCGATTGCAGTCAGTTCAGAAAAGTCTAACATGTACAGACAAAAAATTACATAGTGGTTTTGCTATTTCTTTTCCGTGACCGGAACGAGGTGTCAAGCGACCCAAGTATTCATAAACAGGTTCAGACAACACGGTGATGTGTTCTTCGCATTTCACTCGGCGGTGCCATTCGTTCCTTTTTTTCTATGAAGGTAGTTTTATCCTTTCTACCATCAAAAATTTGATTTTTCAAGAACTTTTCCGTCTGTATCTACTTTCCAAGTTTCTATTTCTCTCTTCAGACCTTGTTTTTATCGATGACGAGATTCGTATCATCTGCTGTCGCAACTCCTGCATGTTGAAGCAATCTGTAACAGTGGCGCATGATATCAGCATAAGTTGGCAATTGTATTTTTTTCAATGTGCATGATGCCCCAAAAAGGCTACTTTTCACGATATCGCGTGTTTTTACATTACCATGGCCTTTCATGCTAGCCATTTCTAAGCTCGCCGTAATAAAACGCACAAAACAAAACAATGGCACGTTAAACGATCCAAAAAAAACTGTATCTCACTAGGAAAAGTTTACACGTTCACACTGAATAAATGTTGTGGGGGTAACTGGGCATGGAAAAATAATAAGAATCCGTTATTGCATTTTCGCCCCTCTTCCATTTCGTCCTTCACATACTCAGTATTACGACGAGTCATTGCGCTCGCTTAGAGTCCTGCTTCACCCCCACCTCACCTTCCACATTTGTTTTTGAAGTATACTGCTGTCCGTTGCCCAAATATATGACTTTTGATGCATAAAAAAATAAAGAAGAACAAGGAACATAAATAAGAGAGAAATTAATGACCTTATCAAGCAAATACAAATTTGCCTGTTATACGCAAAAAAGCTATAAAAATCGACTAATTTAAAATACACATAGCAATTAAATAATGCATTATCAGAACTTATTTAAGCATTTGGTACATTAAATATATCTTTTCAAGTAAATGCAACCAAAATAAATTTAATTTAATATTTTAAAATTTTTTGCTAAAAAAGCTCAAAAATCAGCATTTTTGCAAAACTTTAAGCCATTTGCGGCAGGGTAAGAAAATGTCCAAAAAATCTCAAATTTTTTGTGTGAACTGAGTGCCACCAGTGGCCACTTTTCCGCACCTTGCATCATCGAAAATCGAAAAAAGTTTTTTACGGCCCACCCTATTATTCAGTAGGCGCGACAAGCATATGCTTCCCTTAAGATATATCTGAAGGGGCCCTTAATTGAGCAAATAGGGGGCCTCAAATTTTATATTGAATTTATTGATATGTAATTTTAATCTCAGATCGATGTCTATTTTAGATATTGAATTTGATTATTGAAACTGACTTGTATGCACAATATAAAATAATAATTTAAACTATTATAAAAATTGTGAGAAATATTTCAGAATATTGATATTTTATGTTGTGCAAACTTGTTGAATTTTTATCAACATGTATACAACAGGTATTTTTATTATTATTATTATTATTCAATCTTTTTTATTAAACTGATATTTTTATTATTAAATCATTTTTCAACATTTCCTTGATTGTATCCGACTTTTGTATAATATAAGAAGAACTTAAAAAAATTGTTTAATGAAACATAGGTGAACTTAACTACTTAACTGAGCCACACTTAGAAATAATATTTGTAGCACTAGTAAGTTTCCGTACATGACAAATTTAGAAAACTCTTTCTGAATGAAAAGGGACCCTAAAATGGCACTGTGCTTCCTTTATCTTCAAAAGTTAATAAGGCCCTGATCATATCCTTGTTTCATTCTTTTTTAGATTTTGTATGAAAATATCTCTAATGCCTTTAAAGCTTTGCTTAAAAGGAGATAAATTATCATCTGATCTTTTCAAAAGAATTATAATTTGGTGAATTTTATTTTAAATATTTTCTACTTATGATTTGAAATATGTAAATTGACATCATAATATCTTAATTTTCATTGATAAGCGAAAATTCTCCAATTTCCTTCTATTCTGCAGTAAAATCATGTTCAGATATCCGCACGCTTTCACCATATTGTATAGAAAAATAAAATGAAATAAAAATAAATACGAGTTTTTAATTAAAGTCTTTGCTATAATTATCGAAAAAATAAAAATCTGATCCGCAAACGCATCAGAATTTGTTTTCGACTAGTCTCATTTAAATTTACATATTTGAATGTGCGATAGATTTAGCTAGCCATCGAAGACAGACTGACACACGAACCAGTGCTGAATTCAGGGGGTGGCTCGGGGGGACATTTCCCCCCCGGAGCAATGGAATGTCACTCCCGGAAAAATTGACACTTTGTATTTTCAATGGTCAAAAATTGCAATTCTCCCCCCGGAACTGAATAATGACTCTCCCCCCCCCCCCGGAGCTACAGAAGACCCTCACGAAGAAAAGTGTCTGAATTCATTGCTAACACGAATAGAGTAAAGCAAGAAAAATTTTATCAAGATTATTCTTAACACATTTGCTGCCGATCACGCGCCAGCCCGTGATGTGGGGTGATGTCTCAATAGCCAGTCACGCGCTGGCGTGGGAAAATCTTTCTCTGATTCTTTGTTATAAAAAGTAAATCGGCTTCTGGGAAAAACCCACTTCTACAGTGTGGCATTAACTATCATCACATCTTCACGTACGCGGCAGCGAACGTGTTAAGAATTGTTGATTAAGTACGAAGTTAAATTGCTGCAGTTTTTATCAATACACCACACTTTTGAAAATAATAACTCTATCATTTACTGGGAGTGAGGGAGCGATTGTGCAACTATCAGGGACGTAAATCCCGGGGGGGGTATAGGGGGTGCGATACCCCCCTCGAGAAAATCAGCCGTAAAATTCCGTGTTTCTCGGTAAAACAATACACTTAGTTGAAAAAAGAAAATGGTATTTTTCTATAAAAACTTATAAATTAGAAAAACGAAAGAAATCAGTCGGGAAAATGTCCGTTTAGTCGGGAAAATGTTATTTTCTATAAGATTTAGAAATTGGAAAAACGAAAAAAATCAGCCGAAAAAATGTCCGTTGAGTCGAAAAAATGTTATTTACTATAAGACTTAGAAATTGGAAAAACGAAAAAAATCAGTCGGGGAAATGTCATCCGTTTTGTCGGATAAATGTTAGACCTAGAAATTGGAAAAATGAAAAATCAGTCAGAAAAATGTCCGTTTAGTCGGGAAAATGTTATTTACTATAAGACTTAGAAATTGGAAAAACGAAAAACCAGTCAAAAAAATGTCCGTTTAGGCGGAAAAATGTTATTGACTGTAAGACTTAGAAATTGGAAAAACGAAAAAATCAGTCGGGAAAATGTCCGTTTAGTCGGATAAATGTTATTTACCTATAAGACTTAGAAATTGGATAAATGAAAAAATCAGTCGGAAAAATGTTACTTACTATAAGACTTACAAATTGGAAAAACGAAAAATCAGTCAGAAAAATGTCCGTTTAGTCGGAACAATGTTATTTACTATAAGACTTAGAAATTGGAAAAATGATAAAATCAGTCGGAAAAATTCCCGTTCGATAGGGAAAATGTATGTTGTCTTAAAAATGGTATTTAAGGACTTACAAATTGGAAAAATGTTCGTTTAGTCGGAAAAAAATTATTTTCTATAATGACTTACAAATTGGAAAAACGAAAAATCAATCGGAAAAATTCCTGTTCGATAGGAAAAATGTATGTTTAGTCAGGAAAATGATATTTATCTAAAAGGACTTATAAATTGAAAAAATGAAAAAGTCAGTCGGAAAAATTCCCGTTTGATCAAGAAAATGTACGTTTAGTCGAAAACAATATACCTATATTAGTAAAAACTTATCAATCGGAGAAATTTTTTATTGCTGTTTTTAAATTAGAAGAAAAAAAACAATTTTGAACAAAGAAACCTTATATAAATTTGTTCTTAGGCGAAAATATTTCAGATTTTCTTTTTTTGATAAAAGTATATAGATAAACTTTGATTTATCGAATACTGTCAGCTCAAAAACCTCGATATGACGAAAAAAATACTTACAAGGAAGGTCTCCATACGGGCATACTCCGAAAAATCTGGAAAAATTACAGAATGTTCTTTTCATGTGGATATATACATTCATAAAAAAATTTTCGGCGGAACCTCCTTACCCTGTCCGTAAAAAAATAATAAAAATTTCGTTATTTAGCGATTTATCATCGGTTGGCAATAAAAAGCAATTTTTTTTTTTTTTTTTTTTTTTTTTTTTTAATTTAATGTCAAATGCATTTTAAAGGAAAAAGTTTCATGGTCAGCGTGTTTAGATAAATTAAATATCTTTGGTTTTGTCAGTTTTAATTTGTTTTAAGTATAATTTCGTTATATTGATATTTATATGTATTTATATTCAAATTTAACCATCAAAATTTGAGATTTGAAACGAAATTCAACTTTAAATTAATTAAAATTGTTTCAAGTTCAAAGTCCAGTTGAGCATTGCCAATTCGATTTTGTTGCTATGGAAATAGCTGGCTTTTATTTTGAATACGCTTAAATGTATGAAAATAATTTTACTGAATAAGATTTTTTTAAGTATGAAAGTATTTTTTCCAGAGGTAAATTAAATAACTACAGCAACGATTAATATATACATATGCAATTTAATATATATATTATATATATTTAATATATATTTAATATATAAAATATTTTAAATTCTCTCATTGTTTATGTTTAAATTCATCAAACACCATTTATGCGGATTCTAAAAATCCAAAAGTTTTCAGTTGCATTAAAATCGTTTGCTTTTGGCGGGGAAAAGTGCTGCTCGCCAAATCGTGTGACACTTTGGTCTTTTCACGCCAAATATTCGAAAATATTTTTTTTTTTCATGTTTTCTAATGCAATTCCGCCGCTAATTTTGACTGATCCTTTATTAGATACATGAGTAGTTTAATTAGAATTTTTTTTTTTCAAAAAAATCTGAGTATGCCCAGTATGGAGACCTTCCTTGTTAGATACATATCCCAGTGATATTAATATTATATGAAACCTTCATATTATGATCAAAACCTTGATATTCCGAATTTTTTTGTTCACTTTGATTTCGAAATATCGAGATTCTGCTGTATTTTCGAAATTTTTTTACTTTGGTGTGAAAATTTTAAGATATGCTGATTGAAGTGATGAAACTTCTACTTTTTCTATAAATTTAAATTTAGTTAGAAATGTATATCACTGAATTTAGGCTTAACATTCTTCTAATGAAAATTCAAAAATGAATTGCTAATATTTAGTGCTTTTCCTTATCAGTCTGGATATTTTCCAAGCTACACAAATTTAATTTTCAATAGAAAAGAATTGTGGTTTTATTTTTTCTAACTATATTTTAATGTGAATTTTGTTTACTTGATGTAATTTTAAGGAAAATAGATGGATTAAAATTGAAAACACTCATACTTTGAATTTTTAAAGCGAATTAATCTGGATATTTTTCAATTCATATGACTTTATTTCTATCAGAAATAATTAGTTCGTTTTCCCTTTTCTTAATCAATTGTATTCGAATGTTTTTTCATATTATTATGACTTCTTTTTGTTTAGTCGAAAAAAAAAAAAAAAAAAGAGATGACACGAAATTTTTACGCAGATTGAAAGTATAACATTAGAAAAAAATTATGAACTTAAATTTAAAAAATAAACATATCTTTGATCAATTTTTGTCTTCAAAGTAGTCCTTGAGTAATCAAATTTCAATTTTACTCATAAAAGAAACGCTAAAAAAATTTTAACTCATTGCTAACAATTAAAGAGATAGAATATTGTTTTCTTTTCCAGGTAATGCTTTGACATACTCAGACGACTGGATTCCTTCCCATGTATCAGTTACAAAACAAAACTACACTTGCGGCACGATGGGCATTCCTACGAATCCCTTACAACCAAGCTTCTTAATATTTTACTCTATTCTGCTTAAACCATTATTATTCTAGCTTATGATCATATAGCAGAAAATCATTATTGCCGTTAATCGTTATATAGGCGTAGCCAGCCTTTTGAACGGGGGGTGCCCAAATTTTTTAACCTGAACATGTTGGGTACAAAACAAACAACATCTTATGTAATAAAACCTAATAAAACGGAACCCCATAAAACCTATCAAATTTCTGTTTTAGACAGGTTTTTTGCGGAAGGTATAATTGTGTGGAGCTTCATTTAAAAAAGACCCAAACGCAATTTTTCATTGCGTGAAGAAGGATAAGAAGTTTCTTAAAACTAAATCTAATGGACAGGGGCGTGCGAAGAAATAGCTGCGCCCGGGGCAAAGTTACAATTTGGCGCCCCCCCCCACCCAACTTTTTCTTGTAACAGGTCAAAAATGACGTTGGTAGTATAAATTTGACGCCCCCTAAAGTTCCACGCCGGGGCAGTTGCCCCCTACGCTCCCCCTTTCGCACGACGCTGCTAATGGATAAGAAAAAGATATATAAACATAGATAAAACATGATAAATATAAAATAAAGATATCCGTAAACATAAATCTGTAATTATCACAAGTTTTCATTTCAAACAGCAATGAAATACTAAAATAAATAAGCACGACTTTAGTTTCCCCCCCCCCCTTGTCATTTTGATCAAAGTAGTATTAAAATAACTAGTAGTATGCGATTTAAAGTGAAAAATAGCTCTTATATTTTCTACTCATGAATAAATAAAATTTTCTCGTTAAAAAAAAAAAAAAAATGAGCCCGTGCGAATGTCAAAATATGATACCAAAAAACGAAATTTAGCAAACCAGCAAACCAACCTGAATATTCATTTGAATTTTGCGCAGCATCATTTCTTATTTTCAGAGGAAGCACAGATTTGTACTAGAGATGAGTTCTGACTCGATTTTTGAAACCCTCGCCCGAAAGATTTTTAGTACATTAGAGCCCGAGCCCGTCCGAGCCCGATACAAAAAGTATACAAAAATAAATAAATAAATAAATAAAAGATTGAATGATATTTAAAAATTGTTTCAAATGTGATATCCCATTTTAAAAAATTTCTTATAAAATTTACTATTAAATAAAAATTTAAATTCAAGCTTATGAAAAGAGCAATTTGGTATCAAATAAAAATATCTTTCCTAAAATGATTCCCATATTTCTTGTCCTTTAAAAAGAAAATTTGATGGACATATTAAAGAAGTGTAATGAATAAATGGATAGTGTTTATAGAAATTACTATTTGTATGCTGAAGAATCAAAAAACGTTTTCAATTTCCTATAAAAATGGTTCATCTTCAGGAGTGTAGTCGTAAAAAAAAAACACAGGTTACACGATCGATGTAAAGGGTATATGCTCAAGGCACAGAGTATACTCTAGAGAGTACATCCTATGGGTTTCATGAGAAACAGAAGGTTATACGGTGTTCCTTAAAAAAAAAATCCAGAAGGTATACGGCGTATACCCCAGTATACCCTCCACTACATCCCTGTACATTTATCTATAATCAATTCATTTCTCTTAACAATTCCCCATGACTGACGAGAACCTTAAAATCAACGCAAATTAAAACATTGATACAGTTAGCTTAAAGTTCCGTTGTTTTTATGGGAAAAGAAATAACATTAATCGAATGTTTTCTATCGAAATAGCATGTAAAATATGTTTACTTACGAAGGGAAATCCTCAGCATAAGCAAAATTCATGATGACAAGCAGAAAAAAAAATCACAATGCTGTTATCATATGAAGAACGATTATGATTCGTGCACAATCAAATAATTTGCAAACCTCAAGCATCTAGTTTGCATCAAAAACGAAGAAATCATTCTCTAACAAAATAAATAAATAAACGATCGAATTAAAAAATATCCTCAGCCTCAAACGAAAATCCAACCAGAAGCTAATTTATTATTTATGATTATTTTGTTAGGCGCCTTATCAATTAATCGTTGACGGAAATGCAGTAGACATAAATCTCCATACATCACAAATTTTCTTTTAAAGCAACAATCAACTATTGAAATATATATATATATAAAAAAAAATTCTTTCGTTTTGATCAAAATAACACTGAAATGACTTGAAAAATAATAAATAATTTTAAAAGGAAAATAGTAGTTCTTTCAATCTATTCTACACATAAATGTTTTTTAATTCACAGAAAGAATGAGCCCGAGCCCCAACCCCCCAGGTCCGAACACTAAAATGAAAATAGAGCCCGAGCCCTCCCCCCCGGAACCGAACACTAAAATGAAATAGAGCCGCTTCGGATCCGGGTTTGGGCTCGGGCTTTCGTGCTGGGGCTGAGCCTGTCTCATCTCTAATTTGTACAACCTTCCACCCCCTTCGTTCTTTAGGCTAATCACATGGTGGAATTATCGTTTCACATCTGTATTTCCTTTCAAAGTTTTTTTTGCTCCTATCTAGACTTTAGATAACAAAAGCAAATATATAAATAGTAGTTTCTATCCTTGTCGAGAATTTACTCTAATTTTTTATGGAAATATGCATGCAATAGAAAGGTGTTAAAAAAATTCCATACAGAAACGACATCAAATTGGGATTATAAAACCAACTTTTTTGATTTACTGTGATTAATACAGATTCTAGTAAATATTCTAGTTTTAAAAAAGTTGAATAAAATAATTTTCTTAAAAAGAAAAAAAGAAAGAATCAAGGTCTCTTCTTTTATCACATTTCAAAACATAGACTGTTAGTTTTGATTAACTAATTGAACTAACTTTGCTTACATTTTTCTTCCTTTTTTTTTTATAAATTTTGATTTTTTAAAATAATCAATCTTGCATCTGCGCGAGCGGGGGGGGGGGGGGAGAGGCCCAAAGCACCCCCCCCCTGGCTACGCGCATGCGTTATATGTTGCTACTGCTGAGAATATTTTTATATATATTCAATAATTCAATATTTTCTGTATTAATTATGCCACTTCCTATAGGAAAGGAACAAAAAATGCAATGGAAGTTGTGTAGTTCGGTTTTGTTAAGGCATCGTTTTATGGATCAACTAGCCATATTCCTGCAGTCGTTTTCGGTAGGAACGTGAAATTCAAGGAAGTAAATCTGCTAAACAAAAAATTAATACCGTATTTTAGTATATTAGAAATTATTCCCCTATAAAGGTAAAGGAGGTCGAAATTTTTTTAATTTCTGGTATATCTCATCAGCTGTTTTAGGTAGAAGTGTGGAATTAATGAAAAAATAACCACTAAAGAAATAAGCACTTATTTCAGGACTTCATAAATTGCCCTCTAAGTGAGTTAAAGGGAGTCAAAAATTCTAAAACATTTGGTCATATCCTGGCAGCAGTTTTAGGTAGGTGCATGAAATTCAAGATAACAAGCTAATTTAAAAGTAATTTAACATGCATTTAAGAGATTTTAGAATTTCTCCTGCTTTTAAGAAGATTAAAGGGAGAGGAGGGTATTGAAAATCTTAGATCATTTCGCAATATTTCTGTTTTAGATTAATGATGAGATTCAGAATAACTAATCTAAAACATACTTAAACATATATTTAATTGATTTTGGAAATTCTCAAGTAATGATGTTTAATGGGATGATGGTAAGTTTTAGGTCGTTCAAATATTTTTAAACACAAATTTTAAGTAGGAGCGGGAAATTCAGTGTAACAAACCTGCCAAAAATTGTTAATTACAGTACTTCAGTGATTTTAGAATAGGTTTTCTATCTCTATTTCTTTTAGTTTTCTATCTCCAACATCGACTTTGAAGGGGATAATGTATATTTATTTGAATAAGACAACAGTAATAGATAATTTATTAGATGTTAAGAAAATGTAGTTTTATTTTAATTTTATCTGTGTTATTTGATTGAATAATCTTTTAGGAAAACCGACTAGCGTAGCGGGCGGAGGCGGCCAGTATATATATGTATGTGTGTGTGTGTTACATTTCATTTCGCAATATTCATCTAAATTATTCTAAATTTCTGGCTTATTATTTATTTCCCCATTTCTTAATAATACTTAATATTTGTTTCGATTGAGTTTCCTTTTAATTTTAAAACGCGTATGTAAATAAATATCTTATTTAAAATCTTAATCTAAAGTTTCTAACCCTTTATAAATTTTATCAGTTGTCCAATCTATAATATTCTGAGAGAAGCTAGTTTTTATTTTCGAATGTTTGAAAAGCCGTTTAGTTATTTTTATTTCCAATCTTAATTCTAGGAGTCTATGTTCCCACGCCTTTTCGATGCTAGGCTTTTTATTTCGAAAACATCACGCTACGAGATATGGATTCCTTAAGCCTCTCCCCTCTCGAGTCATTAGCTTAGCTTCCCATCGCTAAAAGTGCTTTTTTCACTGATTGGATCGTTTCTGTACTACGTCGATATCTGTCGTCGTCTGCGAATCTAACAAAAAGCAGATGCAGTGACTTTGGAGCTTAGATTTCTGTTTGTTTCAAGCATCTCGACATACATTATCTCCTGTCTACGACTCTTGTATTTTGCTAAATTTTCTTTTGAAAATCTTATAATATGACATAGAGATTCATCCCAAAGAATGAAGGCTAAACGAATTTTTTCATATGTGAGACTCATTTTAATTTTTCATGTTTGATGAATAAAGGATTTAGAACAACAAACCGGCTCCGTTTCTGATGGACAAATCGCTGGAATATCGAATCCACTGCTTTTCTACACTTACGCTCTGACCTTATCCATATAGATTAGTAGTACGACTGCAAAACAACCACCTTATATTCTCAATTAAATTCTCTGATATCAGCTATTATCACTAATTTCACGCAAGTTGACTGGATTTGACGACTACAAAATAACACAATCTTTCATAAACCGCCAAGATTCCACGAATTTAATCCATGACATTATAGATATCTGTGTATATACACATACATACATATACGTATGTATATAATAGTCGGTATTTTATTTTTCTTAGTACTCGGAAATTTTTCTTCTTGGAGTCGGAAATTTATGAGTCTACACCCCCCTGCGCAACAAGGGTGGTTTACGCCCCTGGCAACTATACATACTTAAAATTCTTAAAAAATAATATCTATATCAACTACATTTAGCGGCTCGAGGATGAAAAATTTCTGCAAGCACATGCAAACGTTCGCCTATCTGCGACAATGTCGCCGTGTTGCTGCCACGGAGCACGGAGCTGTCAACTATTTCTTCACAGAACCCCATTCGTACACATTTTGTGGTTCTGATGCAGACCAATTCACCCTTTTAAAACTGTCCTGCAAAAAAAAATTTAATCGTTGACAGAAGATAATTTGTATATAAAAAATTACGGATTATTTATTAAAATTTAACAATTTTTTGCTGGTGTGCAATGACCAGCGAAAAACAAATTAAAAGAGAGAATAAAACTATCGTCGAATATTTCCTCCAAGAGCCGGAAGTCATAAAAATGTTTGGGTTCTGATTCACCATTTCAAAACACTATCGTGCATAAGTTTTAATCCTTGGCAGACGATGATAGTTTTTCCTGGTTCATTTTCGAGAGTTATCTGTGTTGCAGGAAAAGAGAAGATCAAGAGTTGAGTCACACTTTCATTTTACGTCACAGAAGCGGGAAAATTTACGATAATTAGAGCGAAGCCCACCAGACGTCGCTTCCTCAGCGAGTGGCTACAAAATTTGAGTTACTACCAGTTCCAAGCGCAGTTATCATTTTCGAATCGGTCGAATTAAATCGCTATCTTGTTCTCTTTGGATTTAAAACACTTTTCATTTCAAGATGTCTCTCGATGAAGTATGTATATTTTTCCTTAGTAAACAATTGGAATAAAAAGTTTTTAAAATATTAAGCAAAGATAAAGAAATTAAATTAAATTTTCATCATAAACAATTGGATTTTATCTAAACTTTTGGGGATAAATATAATATATATGTTATATTTTATATATAAATCATTTAAATTGAAATATCATTTATAATAAATTTTATATATTATATAATATATAAAATTATGCGTATTTATCATTTTCTATTATGAATTTATAAAAATATAATTTTTTATTTATATTTTTAATAAGTAGTTAATATAGAATTATATTTTCCATAATCATTTTTGCCTTTTAAAAAATGTATATAATTTTTTAATTTTTAATTCGGTTAGTAATTTTTTTTATATTTAACTTCAGTTTTAAAGCTCACACTTTTATATTTTAATAAATAAAAAAAATTTATATGTAATTTAACAAACATAGATATTTTTTAATTTAATAATTTTTATCGCATGTACTTATAAAATCCAAGCGTAAAATATATATTTAGTGATATAAAAAGTGTTTATTCTAAAACACTTTATCCAGAAAATATAAGCTGATTACAATCAAATGTAAACGAAAAAAAAATGTATATCTATATAGTGATTAAATATTTTCAAAATAACATAAAAGGGAAATTATTTTAAATTAAAATTTTGTCGTTTGTAAGTTTTGTACTTTATTTATGTGTGTGTATACTTCATGATACATTTTTTATGAATTATTTATCTAAAGTGATTCATTAATATCAATACTTAAAGTTTGATAATTAATAAAACTTTATTCTATTAATTACATTCGAATAATAAATTTCTCTAGTTTTAAAAATCTATTTTTTTATCGATTTTTTTTACACTACTGCAATATTTCGAAACTTTTCTCGATGTAAAACTTTTTAGATAAAAATATAAATATAATGGAGATTTTCTTCTTCTTCTTCTTCTCCGTCTTCTTCTTCTTTTTTTTTTCTTTACATTTTAATTATCTGAATTTTATTCATAATCTAATTAATTTTTAAATAATGTAGCATTTTTAAAACGAATAAAAATTTAAGTAGAAAATCTATAACAGTAGAGTATTGTGCATGTGTCTAATTATAACTTTATTCTAAAGTTGGTATAAAAAGCATTCGATTAAGTTAGAAAATTTTCAATAAAATGCTGATAAATCTGTGAATTATCATAGCCAAATTATTGTAAATATTTTCAATGTAAATATTTATACCGTATTAATATTTAATATGAAAAGCCAATAAAAGTTCTGTTAAATAAAAAAGATTAAAAAAAGCTCCCTGCTTATGAACACTTTTTTTTATTAATAATGAAATATCGATTTTCAATTAAATAATAGAATAAGCAGTTTTTTGTTGTTATCCCAGTTGTCAGTTTTCCATTTCACATTTACTGATTTTCTTTTTTTTTTCTCTCTCTCTCTTTTATTATTATTATTATTTTCAGTGTAATATAGTCTGGAAATGAGGTTAATTTAGTTTTTCTACTTGGAATGACAATCTCGATATATATTAGTTTAATTTAAATATTTTTTTCTTAAGCATTTTATTTTTATTTTTACTTCATAAATTATTCCTAAGTTATATGTTCCTTACTTCATATATATTTTTTAAGTATTAGATAGCAGAAGTTGACCTGTAGAAAATCCATTTTTTACTTCTTTTTTTTTTCTTTTTTTTATGAAGATGTGTTAATTTACTTTCGAAGTCGGTTCCAAAAGGAATGTTCTAATTAAAAATATCTGAAAAAAAAGGACAGGTGTAGAAATCTATCTCAGCTAACTAATATAAAGAACAAAAAAGAAAAAGAAAGAAAAAAATGAAATGAAATGAAAAAGGAAATAAAATCATTTAAAAATACCGAAATGCAAACGACACACCTTTAAAAAATTATCTTATTGGATTAATATTAATTAGTGGGTGTGTTAGATTGGCTGAAGTAGCCTCTTAAGATAGTAGGTTGATTTTCTCATCTAATAAAAACCGGAAGGCATTATTTGAACGAAAGAATGAGATTATATGTTGTGCAGGATTGTATGATATACAACTGCATGAAAGAAACATTGTTATTTTGATAATCTAAGTTTCATTATTCAATTTTAACTGCATACATAAGAAAGTATATTAGCTTCCCTCTCTTATGTAGCTCATTGCAATTATTATTTCTTTTCCGAAATTATAAAATTTCGTATAATTGGAAAGCTTTTTTTTTTTTTTTCCTTCTTCACCGTGAGAATTGTTTTCAACATATAGCTATTGGGTCATTGAACTTCAAATTTTTATTAGCTTATGTTCTACCGTTTTTAAATTTGTACTAATCATAACTTATGACTTCTTTACTTTACCCATACGTGTGCATAAGCTGTATATATGAAATCTTTTTACCACATGAAACGTCTCTTTAAACATGGTATGGTATGATAAATAAACTTTATTAGTGTAAAAATGGTCCAGAACATACAAACATGAAAAAAAAATCACATTTTTGAAATATTTTAGTTTCAAAAATAAATGATTCAAACCACATGTAATTATCAAAAGATATAATACTCTTAAACTACAGAGTAATGAGTTTATAAACTTTTTTCCAAAATCTATATCAAAAACTGTTTTTTTTTTCTTTTGTCGTATTTATTAGAACTATAGTCTTTAACCCCTTGGGGACGAGCGACACGTATACGTGCCGCAAAAAGGCTTAAGGATCCTTGTTTATTGTCACCAGTAAAAGTTTACTATAAAATTTGCTTTATTTAATCGGAGCATTTTCTCGATTTAATAAGATACAAATTTCTGTTTTTAAAAACCGGTGACAAAACATTAAAAATTTCGTAAAAGGGCACCCGTCGCGAAGGGATTAAAGAGGGGAGAATAATTTTGTTGTTGTTGTTGTTGCTGTTGTTTTATTGCTAAAATTATTAACATATTCGTTATAATATTAAATAAAGTGTATTTTTAAGCATTTTACTGAAGTTAAATAAAGAAAATAACATATCATATTCCGAATAAACAGTAGAATTTGCAGCTGGATATCTGACCATGAGGTCGCAATGTATTTTGATTTGTTGTTTTTTATATTTTTTTATACATTTTTAAAGTAACTAAGTATGAGTTAGATTAATTGTCTATTGCTATGTTATTTTCATTTTTATATTGGATTTTTTTTTTTTTTTTTTTTTTTTTATGATTTCAGTTTTAGTGCCAATAGTGTTACATCTCTTTAAATCATTAGTTAATATATAGTATCAGCTAAATAGTTTAGTAATAATAAATTAATATTCTGAGAAAAATGTATAGTTGAATACTTTGAAAAGACAATATTTAATTCTTTTATATTTCCCTTTTCCTTTAGCAATGTTTGTTCAAGTTTTACTTTCATTAAATATTGCTTTATCACTTAAATTTTTCTTTTTTGCATTGTAATCACAAAAAACGTGTTCTTGCTAGTTGCTATTAATATAAACAAAAGAATTGATTAACAACAAAATTAATAATTCAATAGTAAGCTAAGATACTAGTTTTGAAATAATAGATTATTTTAATAAAAAACCCTTAAAATAATTATATACATATATAAAAATTAGCTAAAAGGTTTTTCTTTATCTTTTTTTTTTTTTTTTTTTCTTAAACTTTATTTCATGCAGCACTTTACCCAATAAAAAAAATCTTTGTATTCTGAAAACACTTTTTTTCTTGCTATTAACATTGAAAAAAAATTAATTCTGCCTTTTTTTTTTTCATTTTAAGTATATCTGTTGCTCTATATATGCGAGTACATAGTGAATCCAGTTTTGAATTTAGACATTTTCCTCCGTTAGGGATTTCTGTTTATAGGGATTTCTGTGGTTCCGAGGAGACATACAGTTCTGTGAGAGGGAAGGCTATGCACTTTTTGACCATTAAAAGCTTAAAATTTCATTTCTTCGGGGGGGGGGGGGGGGGTTGAGGAGATTTCAATGCTGTATGTGTGGGGGTGGGGAGATGTCCCGTCCAGCCCATCTCTTGAATTCAACACTGATAGTATTGGCGATTATATATATATATATATGTGTGAACACAATTTGCAATAAATTAAGTAAATAGTAAACCAAATTTAGTTTAATAAATTAATGTTTTGTATTTCTCAAGACTAGCTTTATAATGTGGAAAAATTAACAATCAGATCAACGGTCAATAGACACATAGTATGGTCTTATAATTTAAGGTCGAATGTAACATCAAATAATCCCAATATCCAGCTACTGTCGATTGTCCTACATATTGGTCGGATCAGTCGTGTGCATTATGTTTTCCGGATATCCGTTGTATCCTTAATATCAAATACACCTTTTCTCAATACGATGATCCACTACAATTTTCTGCGATCCACTTTTAAAACGCGAGTTTTTAAAGTTAAAAAATATTCAGAATTGAAAGATAAAATGTATTAAAAATTCATGCATAACAAAAGTTGTACTTGCTAAGACAAAAGCAAGCCTAGAACGGATTTTTTTTTCTTTTTCAGTTCCTTATGATTTAATTTTACCTAACAAATATTAATCTGTTAGGAAGTCGAGTTCATCTAACTTGAAGCTTGTTTTACAAGCGAAAGTAAAAGTGCGAAAACTTGCGGGTAAAATAATAGTATTTATCACTATCTTCATAAATATATAGTTAGAGTTTCTTCAGGAACAAACACATAATGCATCCGTCCAGGTAGTTTAAGAAAAAGCTAAAAACAAGAGTTTATTAATTCAATTAAAAAGAAAAGAAAAAACTTCAATAACTAGAATATTCTGAAAAACATTGTGTAAGAAGCTCTATCGGGTTTTCCCCTGTTATTTTCCCAGGCATATTAATGAAGTCACATTTTATTATTGTTATTGCGACAGTGGAAAATTTCAACCATGACGGAAAAAAGTTCCGATCTTAACTAACGAAATGCTAAATGATGCGTTTGATTTCACATTGGGTAATTTTAAATCTTAAGACGCAATCATTATGGGCTTTTTAAGAAAGGAACATTATATGAAGATAATTGTGTTGACAGAACAATTTATCCGAAAAAAATTATACAAGCATAATAGTAAAATATTTTTCCTTGATAAACTAAAAGGAAAATTTTACTGAATTATTAGTTAAAAGGTCTTATAACGTTTAAGAATTCATAGAAAATGCGAAGAAGATGTCTTAATTCGTCTGATCGCATGCTTTTAGATATTGAAATTAAATAGAATTTAGACCTTCGATTTATTCTGTTGAACTGATCCAGACTATCAGAACAGATTATGCGATCGTTAAAGTTATTTGGGTGAAACAGTCCACCAGTATTTGTCCGGGATGGCTCAGTTGGAAGAGCATTAGCGGCTTTAGCCAATACATCCCTGGTTCAAATCCTGGCCCGGACTTTTTTCATCCACATGGAAAAATTACACCTGAAATAGAATTTCGTAAAATTGTCAAGGCCAATTTATAATATTATAAAATATTATATTGTAAAATAATATTATAAAATATCAGCCGTTAAACTAAGAAAGAAAAATCCTGTATCAAGAGAATAGATTATGAAACACGTTTCAACCCTTCTACAATGCTGTGATGAAACTTCGTCGTTAATAAGTTGAAAGAGTAGGTATATCTTAAGGTAAACAATTTAGATATTCGTATCCCTGTATATTAATTTATTTATATTCTGCAAACGTCTCTTAGTATACTAAATGTAGTTCAACTGTAAAATGCATCACTCAATTAAAACGCAACATTAAGCAATAAACGCTCATACATAGAAAATCTTACGAATTATGTTGTTTGTCCCTGTATATGATCTATAGAATTTATAAGCATTGCGAAGTACTGAAAAAAAATTATTTAAAATTAAAACCACATACCAAAGTCTAATAACACATTTTCAGCACTTATCGCTCATAGACGTACTTTGACAAAACTCTTTATTGTGACTCAGTAAATGAATCATATATGAATCTCCATATTTTACAAAAAACATCATTTAGTACACTTAACAAATGTATGTAAATTTTATCATGCTCGAAATACTAAAACATAGTTAAAATGCGCTGCAGCCGATTTTTTCTTACAAACCATAATTCTACGCTATTCTTTTGAGTATTCCTGTAAGTGAAATGTAAATGCTACATAATCTATACCTTTGAGAAATAATAAATAACTCGATTAATATATAAAAGAGGTTTTTTTTTTTTTTAAGTAAGCGTTGTGTCTTGATCCGTAAGGTAACTTAATTATTTAGATAATATACAACTTTTATTAAAATGTTATCTAAAAAATAAAAATAATTAAGTAAACAAAACCATTAATTTTTTTAAATAAATCCTTAAATATGGATTGAAATAACAAAAAATATGTCTTGAACAAATGATTACGGGATTTTTCTGTATTTTCATATATAATCTATTCTCCTGTAAAATTCTAAATATTATTCTTTGTTTTAGTATTTATTTTATTTTATTTTATCCATTTATTTATTTTTCGTAACAATTTGAAAATAATGCAAATGATGTAGCTTGATAAGGCTTATTTTGCTCACCGGTTTTACAAAAGTTACCCCCCCCCCTTTTTTTTTTTTTTTAGATTTTTTTAATATTTTGATAAAATACATTATTTATATTTATTGGTTTTATGATTCATTTATGTCAGAAGATTGTTTAGGTATGTAATAGAAGATCTAAGATCATTTTGCAGATCTTAACATTTTTTTATAATTTTTTCAGAAAAAAAGGTTTATAAACCTCCCTAAAATAGATTTTTTTTTTCATAGCATAACATAGACAAAAACTTCGAAAGTACTATGAACATTCCTATAAAAAAAATAGATCATATTGATTAAAACTAAGTTGAAATTTCGCTAAAATTAAAAATTGCTGAATAACCCATGTTTTAGATCGTGTATAACATATCTAAACATTCTCCAGGCAAAAATACGTAATAGAACCAGTTCAACACATTCATAAATTTTATCAAAACGCTTAAAACATGTTAAAATTTTTGTTGTTGTTGTTGTTTCATTCGAGCACTGCAGATTGCTAGTGAAACCAAAGAAATGGAGCTGGTATATTCTTCCACCACTATGTGCTACAAAAATGAAATATAGCCTGTAAAACCACTTTTCTAGCAATAAAAAAATTAACACAGAGAAAACGATATTACTTCAGTGTGTAACAACATAAAACCAGAAGGTTTCCAAATGTTATTATTTCTCGATGCACTGCAAAATTTGAATTTTTTTTCATGGTCCTTCTAATATGGGGCTGAAATTTTAAGTCCTGGGTCTAGCTCGAATAAAAGCTATTTTGTCCCAGCTCATGCAAAAATCAATTAATCGAGAATCAACACAATTTCTACTTAAAAAAAAATCTTAACATATAGTTAAGATTTTATTTTAAGAATATTGTATGTATATTTATGAGAGTTTTTATAAACAACAACAACAGCAACAACAACAATAATAATAATGATAATAATAATAATAATAATAATAATAATAATAATAATAATAATAATAATGATATAATTAATATAAATATCGCGTCCCCGATTGGCCCGAGTCTGTTGAAAAAATCAATGCCAGTCTCACACACAATGTATGTATTATTAAAAAGTACAAAGACTGTTTCAAGAATTGATCAAAAAAAAAAAAAAAAAAAATCTACTTTAAAACAAAGTTGAATTATTAGTATGAATCACAGTTTTTCTTATATCATGAGTTTTTGTCAATATATAGTTTTTTAAAAACAGTCTTTTTTTTAAAACCATGTTGAAAAGAAATAAAAACTACATTTGCGAAATACCCGAAACAAAAATGTGTCAAATATATAAAAATTTTTACAAACAGACTTAGTGAAAAAATCTGCAGAAAAGTATGCATATGACGTCACTATCGCATAATAATACATAAATCCAGCAAAAAGAGATAATAATAAAAAACTTGACCCCCCCACCTAAAAAAAAAACGGTAATTTAATCATTAATATGATTAATTACCGTTTAATCATAAATATATCATTTTATGATTAAAGGGCTCATTTCAGGGCTGGGTTTTTGCTGGTGGAAACAAGTGGCAGAAAGTGGTTTTAACCGGCAGAAACTGGCAACAACTGGTAGAAATTGGTATAAATTCATTTTAAGACATAATCTGAGACTTTTTTAGTAGTATACAATTGCTTATACATTTTATTCATGATAAATAACTAATAATAATTTGGATTAAACATAAAGGTGAATTCCATGAAAATGCGACATGGACATCATTTTTTTAATTTGACCTAAATTAGTATTTTTTTGTTCCAATTGATAGAAAATAAGTCAAATTTCATGAAAATAACAAGATATAATAAGATAATTGTAAAAATAAATTTTTATAGTTAATTATTATCAAGACTAACTTTGAAATCAAAAATCTGCTGTTTTTATCTCTAGTTGAATGTCCCTTGAAGCATTTAAATATCACATAGATTTTTGAAACAAATATATCTTTTTAAAAAATGACTAACACTATGTTTAAAAACACCAAAGTTTTCACCTTGTAAAAAACATGATTTTCTATTCATATTTCTGCTCATAAAACTTACTTAACTTTATTTAACGTTGGAAATATCATTTAAACTCACAAATGCAAGATTCAAATCTCATTTAATGCAGTGTTAGCTTTTATGCTAGCTCATTTTTTTAAACTAAATTCTTTATACGTTAAGTACATGTGTGAATTATGAATCATTGCAGGTTAAAGTTCTTATTAGTATTACTTCTTAGTTTCTGCCAGTTTTTGCCACTTACTGGCAAAAACTTGCCAGGCCTGCTTCATTTGTTTGTAACATTAAATAGATATTTAAAATTAAGTATAGTTTATAAAAGCTCTTTTTTATCAGAAACCATTCATTTATAATTTTTCAAAATAGCACGAATTTTAGTTACTTTTTTTTTCAGTTGTTATGGAAAAATGGCAACGAATAGATATAATTACTATTTTAGAGGGAGGAAAGAGATAGATGGAGATGCAGCATGCCTTAAAAATGTTTTGTAATATGATGCGTTATAGCTCAAATTTAAATATCTTCATTCGACTCAAGCAAAACAAACACATGGAACGGGGACCGAATTCTTCGACATCAAACGTGCATTGTTTTCTCTAAATGAAAATAATCTGCTTATATTTAAGTATTCTTAAGTAGCGTTTCATTGTATTAAGAATTAAAAACTGTATTATTAAAAGTTATCTTCTCTTTTTTTTTTTTTTTTTTTTTTTTTTTTTACGAAAGCGCGTGGCTGTGTTTGCACCGAATGTAGCGGATTTTAGAGTTAAATTTTTGGCGTCACCTTCAGCCACCAATCTTCATCTCTATTCTTTCTTTCTTATTTTATGACTATTTTCCCGATATTTTTACTTTATCTCTATTTTCTACAGACACGGAGTACATGAAATGCCGACTGCAAAGGAAAAGTGTTAAAAACCACAAAATAATAATAACAATAATACCTCAAAAATAGATTAAGATTCGGATTTCAAACAAATAGCAATTAAAATTACTTTCTTCCCTATACGATGGTATAAAAATTGAAAATATACAATGCTTAGAATATTTTTTAAATTCCATAGAGATTTTCCGTATTTAACCATTTTGTTTACGGCGGTTTAAGAGGCCACTCGACTCGCTGAAAAATACCCGGATGATAATGTTAAGTCTATAGATGCGTTATTTTCAAATATCTATCTCAAATTTTAATATTTTCACATGCTTATTTTTGAATAAAATAGCTGAAGACGATCTACAATCGGGCTAGTTTTTACTTTTTCGATTTTGGTTTCGGAATTTTTTTTTAATTACTTTAACTTTCGGAACCGGTTCTGAAATTGAAACTATCATAATATTTAAAAAATATAATCAAAATCTAAAAAGTAAAAAATAGCGGTTGTAGGTCGTCCTCAGCTATCCTATGTAAAAAAAAATTTAAAAAAATCATGAAATAATGTTAAAATTTGAGCGAGATATTTGAAAATAACGTCCCCGTAGACTTAACATTATCATCCGGGTATTTTTCAGCGAGTCGAGTAGCCTGTTAAATTACGGAACGTTATTTTTGAGAGATGACAATTAAATTGCTGGCAGAAAGAAAAATAACATATCGGAGGGGGGGGGGAAGCTGATACAGGATCTTATTTTTAAATGGAAATTTTAACAGTTGTTCAAAAAACGGTAAGAAAAGAATTTCACAAAAAACGAAACAAGGAAAAAAAAAAGTAGCAGTTGCAGGACGGTACCCCGATTTACGCCTCCATATGTGACAAGGAAATTGAGCAACAATAGTACATTTTCTTCCGAGTTTTTCCTTATACGTGCCAAAATAAAAAATCGAAGAAAAATACGGTTTCATTTTTATTTATTGCTTTCTTTCCACAATTTCGAAAGCGGAAAAAAGTCGGTCTTAATCGCTACAACAAAGCGAAATTTTTCCTTTGAGAGTCATTTAAAATCAACCTCTGGGACATCATTGTTTCTCTTCCTTTTGTCCAATTTTCGACCCAGGTCAATTACTTGGTTCGTTGACTTTAATGTACCTTTTCTTTCAAATTAAAGCTTAATCCACCTTTGTTTGTGTGTTACATTTTGCTCTGGTAGAAACAGAAGAGGGATTATTCTTTGAACTGATTTCGAACGATTCTGAATAATAATAATAATAATAATGAATTCGAGTGAAAATTTCCGTAAGTTGTGTCTGGGAAAAAAAGAACTTATCTGTAACAATGAAAGAAATAAGTGTAAAAGGATTGCTGATTAGAAATACAGATTTATCGTTATCTAAAATGCTTATTACATGCACTGATGCTCCAAGACTGTTTTTTTCTCTCTTAAAAGTTTTTATTATAACAGATACTTTTTTATTTCAGAAGTCTCACCTCCCGTAAATACCTTGTTGTTTCATATAATGATAATTCTCTGGAATTCAGTACCTTATATATTCTACCTAAAATTAATTACAATATTGATTTTATGAGTTATAATTAATTTGTATGATTAATTATCCCCATAAATGCTATTGCCCCGTATTTCGGCGCATCTCTGTTGCATTACGCACAGCTTAGAATTAGACCGGATATAGATATTAGATTATCCCAAAAATTTCTTCTTCTTTTTGTTGTTGTTGTTGTTGTTTGTTTGTTTGTTTTTTGGAGTTTGGAGTTTGAGACACTATTGACAAGTCTATGTGCCTATGGTCTATATCTGTATCTTCATAGAGTGTTAAAACCCTTAACCGCAGTTAATGGTCTGGCAGACCACCTTTTTTTTTAAACAATTTAACTACTTCTTACTGCTGAATTTTAATTTCGTTTGAAGCTTATATAACACGCATATGTGAATTCTGATAAATTTCATTGTTTCAAAAGTTCTACGCATACGCCGGAATATACTGTATATTGTTTACCGATAATCTTTATTTGCTTAAACTTTTTGAAAAATATTCTTAAGTCCCCGTAACTTTTTTTAATTGGTATGACACAAAGAAATAACATATCCAAAAGACGTTCTAGTACAGCTAAATACTCATTTAACTCAATGTTCAAACCAATTTTTCCCTAGAGAAGAAACTCTACATTCGATTCACGCCTTGGGGCGAAAACGTTACTGTCAAAAATATTCATCAAATAAAATTTATACAGAGAAATCACCTCATGTCTTTTTGAAGCAACATTTCAGGGGAATAACGGATAATTGCAACGTACAATAAAAATTATAAGATACTTTCAATGATAAAAGCTAGCATACAATTCGAAAAGAAAAGAAATCATAAAATAGCATAACAAATGCATCAAATTTCAAGGACAATAAGCACAATGGGTAAAAATAGTAATAATAACAATAATTCTTTTTTTTTTCTACCTGGTACCTACATTAGAATGGAATGCTCAGGAAAGGCTAGGAACATTGACCGCAATCACGCTAAATTTCCCGCCATCCTGTTTCCTGTTGGATGTACCATAGCAAGATGTTGTGTAATGTTCTACACTACATTTTTTTTTTTTTTTTTTTTTTTTTTTTTTTTTAAAGAAGAAAAGTAAATTACAATCTTAGAAGATGTTTCTTTATCTTCTTTACTCACGCAATTACCAGTCACGCAAGATGAATCCCACAAGTGCAAGTCGATCAAGTTTGGGGTAGTCTGAAGAATGCTCCGATAATATTTAGTGGTTGAGCGGGATTTCGGTCATCTTTTAGGTAGCTTTTATTACAAAAAGTAAAAAACTACCTATTGCAGCACTTTCGGAAAATTTTGGTATATTTTCGCTGATCATGACCCCCAGACCCCAAAACCACCCTCCGTTCAAATGTTGATATACATATATAATAGACATATACCGGGTGTCTCAAAAATGACTGATGGATTTTAAAATTCAATAACTTGCAAACGGTGACAGCTATTTAAAAAAATTTTGCAGGAGGGTTGTATAATGTCAGGAGTTTTTTAACCGTAATTTTTTATTTTAGCTCGAATTTCAAACAATAGGTGGCGCTGACGGAGATTGAAGGCCAGGTCGACGCCTCACTCAGCACTGATCACCTGGCCTTCAATCGCCGTCAGCGCCACCTATTGTTTGAAATTCGAACTAAAATAAAAAATTACGATTAAAAAAACTCCTGACATCATACATTACCCTTCTGCAAAAAAATTTTTAAATAGCTGTTACCGTTTACAAGTTATTGAATTTTAAAATCCATCAGTCATTTTTGGGACACCCGGTATATATATATATATATATATATATATATATATATATATATATATATATATATATATATATATATATATATGTATGTATACATATACAGGGGTGGGAAAATACATCACTTTGCTCGCCAGTGGCGAGTGGATTTATGGCAAGGCAAGTGCATTTTTAGTTTTTGAAAAACTGTAGGCAATAGAGACATGATAGAGACACCTTTTCAATTTAGATGTTTTAACATTCCAAATTATTACAGTGTAAATAGGGTACTAAGTTCTATCTTATATTAAGCTTACCTCTGTTGCATATATTTCTTAATTTTATAGGGAAAAAAGAATTACGAAAATGTATTGTAGTAATAGTAATTTCATGTGCGATTTTGTCATAATTATTTTTAACTGCGTGCATGTTGCATCTTGCAGACTGGTGAAATAAATCTTTGGCTGGTAAGATTTTCGAAAAATTTTCACCCCTGTATATATATATGATTTATGTCCTGCGATAACTCTGGTATTTATGAACCGATTTGGATGAGATTAATTGTATGTATAGTACATACCGCAAGAACTCGACCGAGTTCGTTGGTCAGCTTCATGTGCCAGCCATTAAGTGTCTCATCTATAGAAAATCATTCGGTAGCGGCGAATCGTACACACGATCTTTTAGAAAGGCCCAAAGAGGAAAAATTGAATGCTTGTAAACAAAACCATATTCTCGCATGCGCTTCTCTAAAACTAGGTCAGTTACTCTTTGTTGTGACCTTGAAACAACATTCTACAACTTCTACAGTTCATACTATTAAAATTTATAACGGGGACATTTTTTTTTACGGTCACTCTGTATTATTTAATAATAAAGCCTATGTGGTTCAATATTTTGTTTATTTGTTCCATTATTTGTGATAGTTTATGTTCATGAATGGAGATACTGACGTATATTTTTTCGTTCCTCGTAGAAATTCAATGCTGCCGCCAGTTCCGTCAAGGACATGAAGAGTCGTCCCAGTGATTCCGAACTCCTGAAGTTGTACGCTCTCTACAAGCAGGCTACAGTTGGAGATTGCAGCACAGGTAAGAAAGAGCGTTTGCCCCAAAAAAGTTACTTTATTTTTTTAACCAACTGCAACTAGTATGGGACCAGACCCAATCCGGATTATCCGAAAAATTAGAAAAAAACGAAGTAAAATAAAACATACTTACAGAAAATCACCTTTATGTTAAACTTATTGAATACTTTATAATGTTTACTTTGTAACAACAAAAGTTTTTAATTTTCTGCTGTGCCAGTTTTCTATATCTTTTGCGAGCCGTACGGTCACGCATGCGCTTGAGCATAAGTAGTTCGTTGGGTGTAGTCTCCAAAATCCGGGCTCGTTGTGCATCAATACAGTGTTGATTTCAGAGGGTGGCATCCCCCTCGGAGCAATCCCCCCCGACAAAAAAAATGACATTTTGTGTTTTCAATGGTTAAAAAAATGTTCAAATCCCTCCCTTAATTAGGAAATTGGGAAAATTGGAATTGCCAAACTTAGTGATACATTGTTGTTTCTTTGAAAGATAACATCAAAGAGTTTAAATAAGAAAGCTTAAGGTATTCTTCCAAAAAAATTTCAGATATTTTTTTTTTTTTAATTCAGAATACGACGATGAAACAAAGTAATGTTATGGAAATTAACCAATCGCTTTTCAAATTTGAAAGAAAAAAAAATTAAGCAAACCGATCCGGATTAACGGGGTCCGAATTAGCGGGGTTCTGCTGTATTTTTTTACTTCCAGAAAGTATCAAACGATTCAATTTACACTTGAAACTGAGGATACAATTTAAGTAATATAATGGCATTTCGCTTACGGGGATGCAATCAAATAAATGTTATAAAACAGTGCGCATTAAAAAAATAAATAAACAATTAAGAAGATGTACAAGAAAATATTTCAGTAATTCTCTAAAACTTTAGTTTAAGCATATTTGTTGATTTAATAATTTTTACAAATATGTGAAAAAGTATTGAAATCTATTTGAAGAATGTCATGTTTCTAAAGATATTTAGTTTATTAAATAAATGAAAAAAAATCACATAATTGTTTACAAGCCTCATTCCTTTTGAGTTATAAACAATAAAGTACAATAAACTTGTAAATAGTAACCCGGATAATAGTAATCCCCGGACACTTTGGATAATTGATTTAATTTCATCGTAACCCACTGCGTTTCATATACTAGCAAGAATAGTTGTGAAATTACAAACAGATATAGTCAGATTTTAATATAATTGATACATTAACTGCACATTCCAAGTTTCTTTCTGAAATTGTGTTATGCAATTACCACGTTACTCAATTTTGTTCCTTCTTGCAGCTGAACCCGGTGCACTTGACCTGAAGGGCAAAGCCAAATGGAACGCCTGGAATGGCAAAAAAGGTAAGAAAAAAATCTGATCGTATGTATGTGTAAATTATTATTTAACGAAGGTTTATTATTATTATTATTATTTATACATCATATGAAGTATAAGGTAAATCTTGCAATCGTTTTAAAAATCAGAAAAAAAAAAAAATCACGGATTTACACGTTGCAGACACTGGAGATTACGAAAAACATATTTTTAGAAAAAAAAAATGCCGTCCATCTGTCTATGTGTCTACAAACGTTCTATTTCCCCAAAATATTGAGATAGAGACTTGAAATTTGGGGTGTACTTAGTATACAATAATGAAAAGGAATCCATTGAATATCAGTAACCTCGATTACCCGGAGTCTTTTTTTTTTTTTTTTGACTCTCAAAATATTTTTTCTGATGGAAGGTTTATAAAAATTTTCGAATTTTTTTATTTTTTTATTTTAAGGAATGGGTGTAAGCAATAAAAAAAAAAAAAAAAAAAAAAAAAAAAAAAAAAAAAAAACATAAATTTTGCATAAAGAACGAAATTGATCGAATAATTAGTTACCGAGATATTTATAATCACACTAGCGGCCTTCGCCCGCTACGCTGGTCGGTTTATCTAAAGAAATCTTGAAGAAGTAGTTAGATAAGGTTCAGACATACATTAAAAAAAAAAAAAGCAAGTCGATCATTCAAAAAACGTTGGGAAATATCAAATATTTACTGTAATTTTTTAAGAAAAACAAAGTTTCGAAAAAAAAAATTAAATCGAAAAAAAATTACACTGACATATTAATGCAAGGAAATTTTCCCAGAGAGAAAATTCGCCTTGAATACAATATTTCAAATTCTTTTAATTGCTTATAGGCGTTAATGCCAACATAGTGAAAAAAAATTCCATGCTGGGAATCGAACCCGGGCCTTCAGTATGGCGCACTGACGTTCTACCGACTAAACCACATGGAACGACAGCCAGCTTGAAACTTTCTCATACTTAAGTAGACTGGCGAAAACATAACAATAGCGCGTTTTAAAATCGCACAGTGACATCTATTGGATTTTATATGTACTAAAAAACGTTATGTACTAAAAAACGTGAACAGCGCACCTAATAGTTTCTTTTGTTTCTTTTTGTTACTTTTTTGTCTGTTGTCCGATTTTGATGAAACAAAGCCTATACACTGCCCGGGAGTGTGCATTCTTCATTAGTGAAAACCGCATAAAAATCCATTCAGTAGTTACGAAGATAACCTCGAACAAACAGACAGACAGACAAAAAATTCAAAAAAATTTTTTTTGTGTTTCATTGGTTTTCTTTTATCGCCCTGACTCCATTTTTGTCAATTATCTTCAATGTACAGACACACCGGGTCCTACTGTTTTATTATATGTATAGATTTACCACCTATTCAATTTTTCACGACGCTGTATTTCATTCAAATTTCAATTCAAATAGATATTTTAATTGGAAATAAGACGTTTATTTCAACGTAGTAAATTGTTAGTTAAGAGGATTATCATTTTTAGACATATAAGATTGTTTCTTTTGAGTAGTTTGACGTTTTATATAATTTGTCGAAATTGGTTCATCAGCAGTTCCATAATAAAACATTACTATGTATTGAAAATATTGAAATGTACGTTTAAGCTTTATTTTGTAATTACAACGCATTTTATAAATAGTTAATACTTGATTTATTTTCATATTTTATATGCTGCTTATCCATGATGGGTGTAAATATTACGGTAATCCCCAACAACTAGTATTTTTTTATTTTATTTATTTATTTATTTATTTATTTATTAGGTGTAATAGCGGGACCTGCAAAATTAAAATCGGTATCACCACTTTTTTAATCGAGACGCATATTAATGTTGTATAGTTTTCTTTCTGTAAAATTATGTATATTAAACAACCCCAAGGGGCATAGTTTGAAGTTAGTAATTGCTCTCTGAAAAATTGTAATTATATTCTTAACAACATTTGTAGGCAAATCAACTTGCGCAAAGGAAATGTAAAACTGTATCACTGGCAAAACGGCAGGAACTCGGCTCGAAATCTTGAATTAAAAAATCGCAAATTTCTCCCTAATTATGAACATTAAAATAAATAATAGTTTATAATCAATTTTGATTTAGCTTATTTTAGGTCGACTGATTATCTACACGTGGGATATAGGCCCGAAAGGGATGGGCTGCCCTCCGTGGGGGTCTTTCTAAGGGAACCTAACCCGTGTTTACGCAAGGAAGTCCAAGGTTCGAAGAAAACTATTGAAACTCCGAACGATTAGGTCGACGGCCGCAATTGGGTTCGAGCCCAGCACCTGCTGTCTACCAGCTGAGAGGTCAGAACCTCTCGGCCACTGGTGGGGAATAATCAATTTTGAACAGTAAAATCTTTGTTACTGCAGTTTTATTTAACCACAAATCTTACAATTACAACATCTTTGAAAATGGGATCCTAATCCATAATGTTTTTTCTTAGTGTATTCTTAATATTTCTTTATAGAACAATTCAAAGAATTCTTTTGCAATATATTCTTTATTTATTAATGCTTTTGAAACATATATGGAATTTAAAAGTGCAACTCGTGTAAAAACCTATTTGTTAAAATATTATATTGTCTTAGCACATTGATAATTTATAGAATTCGATACTCAGGTGAAACTCAAAACTATAAGAGAGTAGTATTCAACTCACCTTTAATTTGTTTTAGAAAATAAGTAAATTAATAATAATTTTATTTTAAACTTCAAAACAACTTTAGGAATGTATTTCAAATGCATATCCTTTTTTTTTTCTGAAATATCGATACAAAAATAATTGCCACTTTTGCTAATTACCCAATTTTTCCACATTCCTTATACTACTTATTCTCATTATTCCCGCAGTTATTTTTTTCCCTCTATCCAGGTCATATCTATGTCATCTTAAAATGAATCCGAATGTAGTACACGATCTTCGATTAAACCGTTGCATTAAAATGGCTTTCGTCACCATAGAGTCTTCAATTAATCGAAAAAGTTTATGTTGGTTACTGCAGTTTCCATAGAGATTGCCCAATGCGTGCAAAAATCAAACGATTTTTTTTTTTTTTTTTTTTTTTTTGGTGAAGCCAATTTAAAAAAAATATTTTTGTTTATTTGTAGATTATAAAATAGACATATAATGAAGAGACATTATGGTTTCGTTTTAATAACTTTAAAAGTGGATTGATTTGTTGATCTAGGAAATAAAATATTCTGTATAATTCTTGTTCAAGAGACTCGGCATATTTTACTTAATTTAACAAATATTTTTTTCTTAATTCTTTACTTTAAAATGCATTTACACATCTATATTATATTCTATACAATGTCCTCATGAATGAAAATTACAACCAAAATCTAAAAAAGTAAACAAAAGCATTTGTAGAAATCACTCTCAACTATTAAAAATATATATATATTGAAATGAGATTGCGATATTTTAAAAGGACGCTCCGGTAGGCTTAACATTAGCGTGGGAATATCTTCGCATGAGTGAAGTAGCCCCTTAATGAGAATATTTTCACTTTCGGAAGCGATTTCGAAATAAAAAGTAACTTCATACGAAGAAATTGCAACCAAAATTGAAAGAGTTAAAAAGTAAACGGTTAGAGATCAACCTCATATATCCTATGCGTAAAATATATATATATATATATATATATATATATATATATATATATATATATATATATATATATATATATATATATATATATATATATATATATATATATATATATATATATATTTTTTTTTTTTTTTTTTTTTTTTTTTTTTTTAAATACTGAAATTCTCTTCGCTAAAAATACCCTTCGCTAAAGGGTTAACATTAGTTTGCGGGTATATTGGACTAACACTAGTTTGCATCTACATTGGATTAATATTAGCTTGCGGGTGTTTTTATGTAGCTAATATAAGATATTAGTACAGTAGACTCCCTCAAATCCGCACAGCCTCGGACCAGAGGTTGTGTGGATTTTAGAGTTTTGCAGTTTCTGGTTATTGCTTTGTTTACATTTTTTAAACAGTAATTTTAATGTAATTGTACAATTAAAATTATAATGAATGCTTACAATATAGTAAAAGACTAAAATAATTGAGTAAAGTAATAAACTAAATAAAATTTACGATAATTTTTAAAATATTAAAAGCAAAGGTCAAATAAATAACCAATAATGTATAATTAAATATTTTTTATAAAGATCGGATCCATTTTCCTAAATTATTCAATGAAACTTGCCTCATAAGAGTACACTACTAATTCTTATCAAAATCATTAAATAAGGAAGTTTTATTTTAGGTTCAGCCAGATATAATAACATAAAAAAAAGTTTTATTAATAAATAAATGTATTTGGTAAAAAGATTGTGATTATAGTGATATCAGTAATATCTTGAATTTTTTCAGAAATAAATTTATTCTTTCTTCATGAAAAAGTATGAATTCAGAAATATTAACCAAAATTAGATATTTAAAAATATATGGAATTGATAAAAAAAAAAAGGTCTAATTTTGTCCCTACATCTGAACTGAAAGTATCATTCTTTACACGCTTTTTATTATTAACTTCACCTGTATGTTTGTGAGTTTGTAACTCTCCTTAGGGGCCGTCCATTAATTATACGAGGCTCGAGAGGGGAGGGGGGGTCTATAAAAAAATCACGAAATATCACAAGGGGTGGAGGAGGGGTGTAGTAATATATCACGAGTATTTATTTTTTCGGCAAACGCGCGATACTGAACCGAGGATCGGATACTTTTGGAAAGGACATGCCAGCAGCGTGCATTCTACTTCTGTACAAAAACAAAAGTTAAAGCACATCTAAATTCTTGTCACAAACAACTGAATCCGAGCAATAATAACCTAGAGATGCACAATGTCCGTCCTTCTCGCATCCTCACGCGACGAACGAATGGTAGATCGAGAGAGATTCTCTGCGTAGTGCGCGAAAATGATGACGCCGAGTGGCTTGATGAAACCATTGTTAATCTTCAACAAAGCACTGTGCCTACAACTAACTTTCAAGATGCTTATCGATCCAGTTATTGGTGTTGAAGAAAGTCTTGCTAATCTGTGGTCTGAGGACATTGTAAATTAAATTATGCTTATGTATTACTACAAAAAAGTTTTTCGCATTTCTTTCATTATTTTTATGTCAGTCCAAAACAACTTGCAACCTTTCTGTTTACCTCTTAAGGTTATTATTGTAGTTTTTTTTTCTATAATAAAATTTGATGATACTTGAACCTATATTTTATAATAAATATTATAAAAAAATTAAGATTCTTTGTAGGTACTAAAAATACACGTGATATGGGGTAGGGGAGGGGGGGGGTAGTCTTGAACCTCACCATGTATCACCAAGGGGGAGGGGGGATTAAAAATGCCAAAAAATAACATCACATGATTAATGGACGGCCCCTTATTTTATGTATGTTCACCGATTACTCCGAAACCATGCAACCGATTAACTTGGTTTTGGTGTTAAATGAAAGACGATGCTCTCGAATTGGTACCACTTCAGTTTCATCGAAATTGGTTTAGTAGTTTTTTAGTAATTAGGTAAAAACTAATAAAATTAGTGATTTTTCGCTAGTTAAAAGTGTTGAATACGTTCAGGGAATGGAGTGTAGACAGCATGGCCGAGCGGTCTAAGGCGCCGGATTGAAGCTCTGTTTTTCGAAAGAGATTGTGGGTTCAAAACCCCACTCCTGACATTATTTTCATCTATGTAAAATTTAAAAAAAATTTCCGTATTACAATTTTTATTTTTAACCGGCTTCAGAAAAGGAAGAGGAAGTTATCAATTCGACGCGTATGTATTTTTTTTTTTTTTTTTTTTTTTTTTTTTTTTTTTAATGTATGTTCACCAATTACTCTGAAACTATCCAACCGATTAATTTGGTTTTTGTATTAAATATAAATATAGTTTAAAAAAAAAACTAAAAACCACGCTTTTAAAGTAATCAAACTAAAAAGTGAAAAATAAATATAGTTTTAAAAAACTAAAAAACACGCTTTTTAAGTATATCAAACTAAAAAGTGAAAAATAATTCGTACTATAAGCTGAAAACGAAAATAGATGAAAAATACTATATTACTATAAAATCATTGTTATTATAGAAATCAATTAATTTATATTAATAAAATAACAAATCGCTCTGTGTGTGTGTGTCTGCGATAGTTAGCGAAAACTACGGTACGTACGAAGCTCAAAATTTTTCTGAGAGTAGCCCAATATCTCTCCTGATGCACCTGATGCTCAGAATTTCAAAATTCTATTTATTAACTGAGTAATTAATTAAATTCCAAACCTCACTCTCATAAAAAATCGCTTTTTTTAGCTTTTTTCCCTTTCATTCTCTTATGGTTGGTTGGTTGCATAAAATTTTCGCAGAAATAATTTAAAAAACTGGGACTGACCTTTAAAATTCATAGACTGGCAAACTGTCAGTTTAAATAAGGATTTTTTTTTTTTTTTTTTTTTTTTTTTTAAATCACAGCTGCTGTACGCCATGGAGGAAAAATATAGGTGGTGGCAAAGTAAACCGAAAAAAAAAAGGTTTGCAATATGAAACCATTTATCGCTGAAATTTTAATGTCTCAAAATAAAGCACGAGGAAGGAATTTTGTATTAATAAGACGGGTTGGAAGAAATGAATTACAGCTGAAGTATATTTTACGAAGAAATAGTAATTTTTTTTAAATGGTTTTTTCTATTATATTATTTATTAAAAAAATGTTTTCTTTTAAAATAATTGAAATTGGAAAATTAAAAATAATTAAATGTCAAAACAAAATTAAATAAAATATTGAAAACGTGTGATTTGAAGTAAAAAATTGTATTACTAAAACTTTTCTCTTTTTTTTCAGAAATTTTTAATACTTTATAACGTAGATGAAAAATGTTTATGATTTAACAACATATTAATAATTCCATTTCAATATATAAAATATAGTGATGAAAAGATTTTTAAAATCATGCATGAACACTTAAATAATAATATTAATCTAAAATCTAGATTTCAGAGTGCAGACGATTTTAAGACATTAACGAAAGAATGTTGATTTTTCAAGCGATGCTTCTATATTGATATTTCAAAGTCATATGGTAAAAATAATCAAATAATTCCTGCCTATGATTGATCTAATTGTATCTTTCATGCATTCTGATCGTACAGGCAATAATGGCACAAAACGTTATTTTTAAATGAAATTTTAGTCATCTATTCAATAACAATTTAAAAGGTAAAAACAAAAACAAAGAAATACTGGTTTAAACCAGTTTGAATTGATCGGAGTTTCTAAGCACATGGTTTTGTTGGTGCTTATTTAGACTTAATGTAGCGGATTTTAGAGTTACATTTTTTGCGTCACCCCAAGAAATTATACTGCCACTCTATTAATTTCTTTTTACTATATGGTTGTACGCATATTTTTGGCATTTCGAACATTAGAATGTATGAGTCATTAGCTGTGTTGCAGTAAAAAACATTACACTACACTTTTCTATGAGTTTATTTTTTTTAACATTGATTGAATTTAAATGTATTCTATTCAATTTAAAATTGTAATATGTCTTTAATTTGTTTTTAAAACAAAAATAAAATAGCTGTTTGGCGTACAATTGTTTGTATCCGCAAACGATTCATTCACTATAATAAATTATCAAATAGCAAAGTAAATTATCTATCAGAAATAGCCATAAAAAGAATAGTAGCAAAACTGATTATAACCTTAATGTTTAGACTAATTTAAACATAACCCGATCCCAACCAGAAAAAAAAACAGACCACACTCCGATCCGTGATACACAAAGTTCCCGTGAGTATAAACCTGACCCTGACCTAAAAATTCTGTTTGGAAAAAACTATGGATTTGATAACTGACCCGAACCAAATCTGAATCCCGCAAAAATGATCAAGTGAAGCATAACCCGATCCGATTCAAATAAGGAAAAATAATTTTCGTGGGCATGAAACCTGACCCGAACCTAAATATTTTCTTTAAAAAAAAACCCGAAATATGACTCGAACGAAATCTGAAACCGATAAAAATATTTCAGAGAACTATAACCCGATCCCAGCAAGACAAAATACTTTCCATGGTCATAAACCCGACTCAAACCTAAAAAACTCCGTTTGAAAAATCCTGAACTTTGACCCAAACCACATCTAAATCTGACCAAAGTATTCGAAAGAACCATAACCGGATTCGAGTAAGACAAAATAATTTCCGTGGACATGAACCCGATACGAACCTAAAGCTCTCATTCAAAAAAATACCTGAAATTTGAATCTAGCCAAATCTGAATCTGACAAAACTATTTCAAAGAAACGCAACCGGATCCAAACAAGACAAAATATTTCCATGGACATGAACACAATCCGAACCCTAAAAATTTCTTTGAAAAAATCGCGAACTGAACGAAATCTGAACTTGCCAAAAATATTCCAGTGAAGCATGTTCTTATTCGAATAAGACAGAATTATTTCTGTGAACATGCAATAAGATCCGAACTCAACAGTTATATTTGAAGAAAAAACCCGAAATCTGAATTGAACCAAATCTGGGCTTGACAGAAATATTCCAAAGAACTATAACCCAATCCAAGCAAGACGAAATAATTTCTATGGACATAAACCCAACTCGAACCTAAAAAATTCGATTTGAAAAAACTGAAATTTTACCCAAACCACACCTAAATTCGACCAAAATATTCGAAAGAATCATAACTGGGATTCGAGTATGACAAAATAATTTCCGTGGACATGAACGAGATCCGAACCTAAAAATTCTATTTGAAAAATACATGAAATTTGAATCGAACCAAATCGGAACCTGATAAAAAGTATTCCAAAGAATCGTAACAGGATCTGAATAAGACAAAAAATTTCCATTCACATGAACCGAATCTGAACCTAAAAAATTTCTTTGAAAAAATCACGAAATCTGAACTGAACCAAATCTGAAATTGAAAAAAAATATTCCAGTGAAGCATGTTCTTATTCGAACAAGGCAGAATAATTTCCGTGAATACGCAAGAAAAACCGAACCCAAAAATTCCATTTGAAGAAAAAGCCGAAATCTGAATTGAACCAAATCTGTTCCCGACAAAAATATTCCACAGAACCATAACTGGATCCGAGCAAGGGAAAATAATTTCTATAGACTTAAATCCGACCTGAACATAAAAAAATTCAATTTCAAAAAATTCCTAAAATCTGCATCGAACGAAATCTGAACCCGACGAAAATATTCTAATGAATCATAACCAGATCCAAACAAGACAAAATAATTCCCATGAACATGAACCCAATATATGCGGTTAGATAACATTTATGTTGCAATTACATTACGGTAAGTCTTTGATTATGTTTAATATCCCGTTTATGTTTAATTTACAGTTAGGTCACGGTTTAAGTTAAAGTTAGGTTAAAGTTAAATTGCATTTATGCTATGGTTAGAATAAGGATATGTTACAATAAAGTGAAGGCTAGGTTACGTTTATGTTATATTTAATTTACGGTAAGGCATTGTTAAGTCAAAGTTAGGTTACAGGCAGGTTATGGTTACGGTACAAAAGTTTACGGTTAGGAATTTATCCATGGAGTGAACATTACACATGATTTGATTAAAAATAACTCTTACTTTTGTTAAATGGCTCTGATTAGTTTGAAATTCAAAATATTTCACTTGGGATTTCTATGTGAAAAAAAAAATAATTAGTTACGTGACTTAACAGTGATTTTTGATAAATATCAACACTTTAACACGAAAATCACGCAGTCGTTGGATACATATTCCCTCCCGCGTTTCTCATAGCTCATTTTGAGTATTTTTAGAGCTTAACATTAGCTGTTTTTTAAACCGATTTTTCACACAGTCAGTGGCTACGTATTTCAGACAATGCATTTATACATGTTTCGAGTTAATGATAAAATCATACAAATTTCAAGTTCGTTTAATGTTGTTAATACGGACCCGGGCAATGCCGGGCGGGTCAGCTAGTAAGCAATAAATAAAATTACCGTGGAAAAAAAGCGTGGGGTGCTCCATCTACCATGCTCCATCTATCAGTTCTTAAGAAGCACCCCACGCTTTTTTTCCACGATAATTTTATTTATTGCTTATTAATTGATTTCTACGCATAATAACAATGATTTTATAGTAATACTAGCTGCACCCGTCGAAACTCGACGGAAAAGAATATATATTAGGTATGATATATATCAATCTTATATAGACAGTAAAATACTAAGCGAAATAAACAAATGTTGTTTATAACACATAACAAACAACATTAAAACAACTCATAAATTATTATGTTGGACTTCAGCTACAATTTTTTTAATGCGGTTTCTAAACCTTAAATATTATTTAAATGCCAAACTACTTAGGAAATTAATATTATACCCCGGAAGACGAATTCAAAAATATCTGCATAGTTTATTTTTTCTCCATTTAAAGATCGCTTGATAACTGTACAATAATTATAATATCAATGAAACATTTTAATTATAATAGAAACAGGGACTTACTAAACTGCCTAGCCAACCCAGTACACATTTACAGCACTTGCAATAAATTTAATTTATTTATCGGCTTGTATCCTCCATGAACTTGTAAAAATTAATTTTATTGCTATGGCAACGGAAAAAAAGATATCTCTGTTATTAAAAAGAATAAAATTTTTGTATTTGTTGCTGAAATGCAGATTTTTTTTTTCTATTTTAAACAATAATTTAATACAATGAAATTATTTTAATTATTTTTTGATATTATGTAAGATAGAAATATTGTAATACCGCCATATCACAGGTTTTATTCTTTTTTTTTTTTCTCTAATATGACATCATTTACACCTTCAGAAATACTCATCTTTTCTTAAATAAAAGTGTGATTTATGCAGTTATTTAAGAATTCTTTAGTTTCATAAAATATTCAATATAATTAAATAGAAATGGCGCAGTTTATAGAAATATTTTTATTTGTGCACACTACGGACCTTTAAATTAATAGAAATTCACTTTATTTAGATGCAGGAATTAAAGTCAGTGAATATGACATCATCACTGACACAGCTATAACAATGTATATTGTATTCATGGAATAAATTTATCTGGTTTCTGTATGACGACATTTTCTCCATCGACAAAATTTCACTTTAGATATTATATATTATTAAAGTTTATCTTCTGTTATTTTACTGTTATTTTACTCTATAATATTACTCAATAAATAATCTGTGTATTGCAGGGGATAACTACGTGCAATCATTTTATTATGATTACAATAAATACAATGATACAATATGATACAATAAATTTAACGAAAACCCTTATTTATTCTTTTTTGTTTGTTTGTTTGTTTGAAATGCGATTATACATTCACCGATGAGATCAAGTTCCTGATTGGTGGAAAATAATGAAACAAAATAAATTTTGAGAACAGCTTAACCTGTTGCCACTGTTTTGAAGAAATGTCATGAAAAAGCTTTTAAAATTAAAAATAAAATATAAAAAATGAAATAAATTAAAAATTAACCAAAATGGGCACATCTGCACATAAACAACTTTCATTAAAAAAAATAATTATCAAAATCGGGCCAGTAGAAGGCTCAGGGCTGATGACCAAAAAAACAGCCAGGTGTTTTAAATATATAGATAGTATTTTTCACCTATTTTCGTTTTCAGCTTATAGTACGAATTATTACATCTGTAAATTATGTGCGGATTTTAGGGAGTCTATTGTACCATCTTTAGAATTTATTTTGCTTTTATTAAATGCAAAATATTTATACTTTAGCTAATGAATTTTCAATGAAGGAAAATTGTATAGATAAAATTCCACCATTTGTTCTTGATTCAAGCGCTGGTTCTTCTGAAAATTAATACTAATGATCCAGTTCTCACACTCAAATTAATATTAAAATGTTTAAATTCCATGTGCTTAGTTTTGCACTTTCATAACTCTAAATCTTCTTTTTCTTTTCACAGGTATGGCCCAAGATGCCGCCAAAGAAGCCTATGTGTCCTACGCTAACACTCTCATCACCAAGTACTAACTTTCTGGAGCAACAGAGAATTCATTTTCTTCTTCTAGAACGGAGATAAAACCAGAAAATTCAGAAAAAAAGAAGAAGTTCCAATTCGATATAGCGAACTCTCAAAAAAGTAAATTAGAAAACTGCTCAGCAATCCCCTACCAAGGTTTATGAAAACCTTGTAGACTAAATTATTGCAGTTATTTTCAGCATCTGTATAACGTCTTATCTCCGTTCCACCTCATCCTTGTATAGCCTCGTTTTTCGCACGTTTTTACTCCGTTCCTATGGCGTTTGTACAAAGGTTTTTTTCATATGAAATAAAAGAGATTTTTTAAATACATTTGAATAGTTCTGGTTCATTTTGTTATGATATAACATCCAATTGCTACGATTTTGGGTGACAATTAACAGAAATCTTCGCGTTATTTAAATGCAGATATCTGGAATTAAATAAGATGAGGATTTCTAGATTTGATTTAGAAATTTGTACTGACAAAAATTCGTAGGCAAAAAGATGAGGGGTTGTATCCATATATTCATTGATCAATGGCAATATAGAATACACAATATGGCACGTACATTTACGTACATGGCATGCACGTACGCTACATTTAAATAAAACCCTTTTTTTTTTTTTTTTTTTTTTTTTTTTTTTTTTTTTTTTTTTGCTTCATTTTGGAAATAACGGATTTTCAGTTGAATCTATAGACGATAACTTTCAGAAATTTTTAAGTTATGTTTTTGAAACTTTTACAGAAGTTGCTCTATGCATTTAGCTAACACAATATGCAAATGAAATTTTTATATCGTTAACACATGCGCAATGAAAAATTATTTATTAAACCTGCTCATTTTTCATACAATTTTTATTATTTTTTAATTCTGATGACAGTCTTTTGTGTACAATGTTGTTTGTCATATTTTCAAAAAAGAACATTATTTTATATTAAGAACTCTGCAAATTATAAGTAAAAAACTTGAAAAAATTTGGGACTATTTTTATAAAAACCTTAATTTCTCAACGAGTACACATTCTATCCACATAAAAATAAACACAGTATATTACAATAAGCCATTTAATCATAATCTACAATTTGAGCGTTTTTGCTACATTAGTTTTGACAGGGTTATCCAAAAGATATTCGTTCTCTTTCAATTTGTTGACAATCCCCCATAGAGTTTCGGGAATCGTATGACCTGTACTGTTATATTTACACGCTTAGAGTTTCAGGATAATTCCTCATATAATTTTTTAGATATTTAACAAAATGTCAAAAATCGCAAGTGGCCGGTCACCTTTGGCCATATAGTGTATAAGAATTAAAAAATCTACAAAATTGGAAACACTGTTTGCCTATATGCAAAATTGTGCACTAAAGGGTTAAAAGCAGTCGATTTACAGCATGTTTAGTATTTTTGCAATTTGTCTTGATGCTGATTGAGTTGCACCCAAATGACGTATATTGTTTTTCCTGTGAAATGTTTCTTATTGGTGAAGAGATAGTTTTACAGAGTTTACATCATTTATTTGAAGCAAATAGTAGAGAATTTTTAACTATACACAAGGGCGGCTTATGCCTACCCGCCCTTGGCGACCAAACATATGCTAAGCATTTTATCATGGTACTTTTATTCATGGCTGCGGAGTCAGTGGGAAAAATTGCCGACTCCGACTCCGACTCCGAAATTTTAACGACTTCGACTCCAACTCCGGAAATTTTAACGACTACGACTCCGACTCCGATTCCTGACTAGCTAATATACTAGTGTTGTTGTTTAAAATTTTGAGGGAACGAAAGAAAAATAAGGCAAAAATATCACTATTAATCCAGTTCTTAGAGCTTTAGTAAAAAAACGAAAAAAAAATTTCTCGTTTTACAAATTCTTTAACTTTACGTCCCACTAACCTGAAAAATCAAATTACCTAAATCTGAAAGAGAAAACAAAAACGGAAATTTTATTATTTTGGAAATTAAAAAAAGTAGTCAGATGTGTTAATCGCCAAACTTTCTTCTGTATTATGCATGTTAATACTTCTTGAAAAATGCAGCATAGCACTGCCACCGCTTAGGTGATTTATACCAAAATCTAGTCAACAATTTATATCAACTTCTAACTAAATTTCAATTTTGATGAAAATCAGTACATTAATTTCTGAGATAGGGCTATTGCGGATACCTTAAAATTCTGCAAAATAGCACTACCTGTTGGGTGATGTACATCAAAAACGAATCTACAGTTTTGATTAAAATCCATACATTAGTGCTTGAGCCACAGCAATTGCAAAATTATGAAAAATGCAGCATAGCAGCGCCACCTGTAGGGCGATTTAAACTAAACACTAAACTACACTAATTAAATATAAAGTTTGATGAAAATTCGAGCATTTGTTTTTGAGATAGTGCTATTGCAATAATCATGAACAATGCAGCATAACAGCGCAACCTGTTGAGCAATTTGCACAAAAATGTTTATAACACTTAATTATATCAAGAACTAACTGAATTAGAAGTTTGATAAAAATCCGTGATAAATTCTTAGGATATAGCTATTGTGGAAATTGTAAATAATACAGCAACGTCACCTGTCGAGTGATATACACCAAAAATTAATCAGCTCCAGTTTCTATAAGGGTCTAATAGAATTTAAAGTTTTGTGAAAATCCATTAATTAGTTCTTGCGATAGAGCGCTCCAAAATTTTTGTCACATACAGACTCACGAAGTGACAGAGTGACAAATACACTTACAGACAAAACTATCATATCGTGTTCAGGATCTTCTAAAACGTAAAAATCCATCGAAAACCGGAGGTCGAAATAATTTACAAATCCAATACTTTAATTTTATAAAGATAGAAGAAAAAAAATGAAGATGAAAATTTTACAAGTTCGGAAATAATTTGGGATCTATTAGAGCTTTTAATTAAAAATAGTTTTCATCTACTGTATATGCTGTGCAATATATTGGGAATATTTAACTTGGGTAGTCCGATATAATCAAAAAATAACAATAATAATTCTTTCCATGGATTTATAATTTCATATAATTGGTTTAATTTCACTTTCAATGTCTAAGAAAAAAAGCCGGAGTCGGAGTCGGCGTGTTTTTAGCGACTCCGACTCCGACTCCTTTGCATCAAAAATGGGTCCGACTCCGACTCTGCAGCCCTGCTTTTATTCATAATTTAATTTACTTGTTTAAGTCGTCTCTAAATTGGATGCCTCTGTTAGAGAAATTAAGAAATCGGTATTTCTATATTATCTCTGCTTATGTGATATATCGCCAAAAGTTGTTTCCTTTGCGTTATTTCATATTTTATTAATTTCATTTAAAATATAATCCTTTCACTCTTTTTATTTAAAATATATAACTTTAATATAAAACTAAAAGATTTAAAATTCATGACTTTAACATATTTCCTTTTTTTAAAAGAAAAAGAAAATAATGAAGAAAAATAATAAATAATACAATAAACTATGACATTTAATTTTAACATCAAAGCATTGTTTTAATTTACCGCACGAAAAATAAGAAATGCTAGCTGGCAAGTTAAAACAATTTTTTAAAATAATTATCTACATTAAAGAATAAAAAAAAAATATTTAATTACACATATCGAAATACTGTTGTTTGCATACATGCAAAGCTGCACATAAAAGGGTTAAAAGCAGTCGACTTACAGCATGTTTTTTAGCATTTTCGCAATTTGTCTTGATGATGATTAAATTGTACCTAAATGACATCCATGTTTTTCCCTGTCTATAGTCTCTTATAAGTGAAAAGATGGTTTTACAGGCTTTGCATCAGTTGTTTGAAGCAATATTGGACGGTTTTATACTGCAATTAGGTTTTTGCGGGATCTTTACAATTAAGGGGGTCATTAAGGGGGGACACAATTTAAAGTAATTTTTGTTTACTCAGTTAAAATTTTGTATTTTTTTGTGATGATTAGTCATATCATTCGTAAACAAAATCACATGATAAAACTTCTCATTTTTTTTTATTTATTAAAATTTATTTTAATCGTATTTATTTATATTAATCCAATGCTCATATTTATTACATTAATATTAAATTTATTTTAATCATATCATCCTTAAACAAAATCACATGATGAAACTTCTCATATTTTTTTTTAAATTTATTAAAAAAGGTGGGGTAATTTAAAATTGTTATAACTCAGAATATTATTTGTAAATTTTCATTTTTTTTTCATTTAAATAAACAGAAATATCTGAATTCTAATTTTGATTCGGCATTTTTAAAAATATTATTATTTTTTAATTAAAAATATTTAAAACAAAAGTTTGAAAAAAAATGAAGTAACTTATTTTTAAAAAATCATATTTTTAAAAGCAAATATGTTTTTTTCTCCAATTTATTGAATCAAAATTAAATTAAACCAATAAAATAAAGACATGTTTTAATTTCGAAGCATTTATCTTTAACAGTTCTTGATTTATAACAATTTAAATCTGAGAAATCGTGGAAAAAACCCATCATGAAGAAAAACGTATTTTCACAAGAAGTCATTATCATTGCAATCATACCTTGAAAGCTAGATTTTGAAAACAAACGAAGACGAAAAAAATATTATTTGCTCTTCTAATTAAGCTAGAAGCATGATTCAAACGTCATTATGAGTATTAAAAAACCGAGAGAAATTTTTAATGCAATAAAAGTTTTTTAGAAAATTTACATTTTTATGTCCCGGACGCCCTTAACATGCAGTGCGTTGTTTTATGCTACCTATCAATATATCTATATTATAAAGACCAAACGTATCTGTGCGTAACGCATACGTCATTCTGCAAATGGCAACGCATTCTCCTGCAATTTCGGATTTGCAATTTTCGCTACTGCAAATTTTATACTTCTAAACATCACACATTTTTAATTTTCATACCATCGTATAGAGAAAAAAATGTACTTTTAAATGCAATTTGTTTTAAAGTTGTATCTTAATTTGTTTTTGAAATATTAATTTTTTTGTAGTTTTTAATACCGTCTTTCTAATCGTGGCAACATAATCACTTCATTTTCTTTTAAAATAAAAAAAAGAAAAGAAATTTAAATGTACAACTTTTTTTCATGCAATTTCTGTGTCGCAATTTTCGGTACTGTAAATTTTACACTTCTGAACATCGTATATTATATTTTTTTACACCGTCGTATACAGAAAAAAATGCACTTTTAAATGTAATTTGTTTCGAAGCTGCATCTCAATTTATTTTTGAGATATTAATTTTTTTATAATTTTTAGTTCTAATTTTGTAATTTTGGCAACATAATGACTCCATTTTCTCTTAAAATTAAAAAAAAAGCAGAAATTAAAATGCGTACACTGTAAAAAAAAATCTGCAAAGTTACTAAACCTTTTCTAGGAAACTGGGATTCCAAGAACTTTTCCTGTAACGATAACAGCAAAAATTCAAGTTTCAGAATCGATTACATGAATTTTTCCTGTTATGGTTACATGAAAAATTCTTGGAATCCCAGTTTTCTAGAAAATGTTTAGTACCTTCACAGATTTTTTTTACTGTGTACAGTATTTCAAAAATATCGTCTGTTATAAAACCCAGTGAATTTCAGTTTTATTTAGTTTAATAGTTTGGATAATTGAGTTTTATAGTATTTTGTTTAATATTAGCTTAAAATAATGTTTGTTTGAGAGTTAGAATGACAGTATAAGATGTATTTTTTATTGTAACTAATTTTGTAGATATGTTATAAATCAATGAAACAGTTCTTTCTTAAAGATTTTCTTTCGTCGAATCTCGACGGGTTCCACCTCGTCTATTATAAAGGACAGACGAATCCGTGCAAAACGCAAGCGTCATTTTGCGAATGACACTTTCCCCCTCACTGTAAAAAAAAAAAAAATCTGCAAAGGTACTAAACTTTTTCTTGGAAACTGGGATTCCAAGAACTTTTCCTGTAACGGTAACAACAAAAATTCAAGTTTCAGAATCGATTACATGAATTTTTCCTGTTATCGTTACATGCAAAGTTCTTCGAATCCCAGTTTCCTAGAAAATGTTTAGTACCTTCACAGATTTTTTTTTACAGTGCTGCAATTTCGGTTTTGCATTTTTTAGATACTGTAAATTTTACACTTCTAAACATCGCACATTTTTAATTTTTGCACCGTCGAATAGAGAAAAAAATGCACTTTCAAATGCAATTTATTAAAGCTGTATCTTCATTTTTTCTTTTTTTTTGTGTAGTTTTTAGTACCAGTTTTGTAATTGTGGCAACAAAATCACTCCATTTTTTCTTAAAATTGAGGGGGGAAAATTAAAATGCGCAGCACTTTCCCATACAATTTCCGTTTTGCAGTTTTCTTTACAGCAAATTTTACCTCTAAACATCGTACCTTTTAAATTTTTACATTATGGTATATAGAAAAAAAATGTACTTTCAAATGCAATTTGTTTCAAAACTGTATCCCAATTTATTTCAGAAATATATTTTTTATATAATAATAATAATAATAATAAAGACACCTGAAATGCGTATACTACACTGTAAAAAAAAATCTGCAAAGGTACTAAACCTTTTCTACACTGTAAAAAAAAAAAAAATCTGTAAAGGTACTAAACATTTTCTAGGAAACTGGGATTCCAAGAACTTTTCATGTAACGATAACAAGAAAAATTCATGTAACCGATTCTAAAACTTGAATTTTTGTTGTTACCGTTACAGGAAAAATTCTTGGAATTCCAGTTTCCTAGAAAATGTTTAGTACCTTTACAGATTTTTTTTTACAGTGTAGGAAACTGGGATTCCAAGAACTATTCCTGTAACGGTAACAGCAAAAATTCAAGTTTCAGAATCGATTACATGAATTTTTCCTGTTATCGTTAGATGAAAAGTTCTTGGAATCCCAGTTTCCTAGAAAATGTTTAGTACCTTTACAGATTTTTTTTACAGTGTATTTCAAAAATATCGTTTGTTATAAAATCCGGTGAATTTCGGTCTTATTTCGTTTAATAATTTGGATAATTGAGTTTTATAGTATCTTATTAATTTTAGGTTAAAATAATATTTGTTTGAGAGTTAGATCGACCAATCCAATATTAGGTCCATTTTTTACTGTAACTAATTTTGTAGATTTATTATAAATCAATAAAACAGATCTTTCTTAAAGATTTTCTTTCGTCGAATTTCAACGGGTTCCACTTCGTTTATATTATAAAGCAAAAAATATGTCCTTGAATAACATTGATGTCATATAGAGCACTCAAAACCATTCATTTTGACTTTTACTCAATGGTGTCAAATTACTGTATTTAAAGATTAGTGTCGTGAAGGAATGTTCTTCTTGTTATTAATATAGACTTTAAAAAATATATGTAATTACATAAAAGGCGTTACAAACGTACAAAAATATTAGTTAATACATCCCTGAGATCTTTCAAACCCACACGCGTCCATTTTCAAAGAAGAAAAGATGACTGACTAGAATAAGGGATATATTCAATAATATCTTTATATGCAGTAGAAGCCCGTTATAACGCGGTTGTTGGAAGACATGCTTCACACTCGCGTTATAACGTAACCGCGGTATATCCAGAGCCTGATTAATGCACGGTCCTCCGGGGCCTCGGCCCTGAGCCCACAAATTGTGTGGCTGTGAAATAATGTTGTTTTATAAAATATGAAATGTAAAATTTAAATATTCTGAATGACGCAATAAAATTTTTGGAAGCTTTTAACCTAGGCACTTTTCACCCAAACAGCTTTGTCAACTCATCAAATAAACCTTCTTTTTTCTGCAAATGTCACCGAAAATGGGTTGGAAGACGGGCCCAACTTTTATACAGGCTCTGGGCCCAACTGCAGCTTGATCGGGCTCTGGGTATATCAGAATGGTGTCAAAGAAATGGCGCAAAATGATGAAAATGCTTACCCGCTTTGTGAAATGTAATTAACTTTATCACTCATTGGACATTGAACACAAACTTAATCTTACACTGTTTTAAAAAAGTCTATAAGTGTTGTTTGTCGGACTGAGGCGTTTCGTTTCTTTTCGGCATATTATTTCACACTAGCAAGATGAAGTAGATGAACACAATCTGAATCGTCTTGCCTTTCCATCCACAAAATTGCATTCGTTAAGAGTGAAATGATTTCACTAACATATAGAACGTCGTCTTTCATTGCCACATCATTTTCACTTTCATCATCATCATCTTGCTCACTCAATCAGTGACGTAACAAGCGCGGAGCGGAGGGGGCGGTCTGCCCCGTTTACACTCTAAGGTGTGACACCCAGACTTTATTTGCAAATATATATGTATAATCTTATAAGATTCTGGAAAGGAATTCTGAAATAAAATGAAATTTTTAACGCACGACACAATTGCGTTAGTTTTATTTTCTTTGAGAATGTCAAATTTTATACAGAATGATATATCTAAATAAAACATGCATCAGGAAACAAAACCCACCTATTTAATGAGTGGATAGCAAAAAAGAATTTTAAAAGAAAGAATTTTCTTCGACATATAGACACCACATTGACTTATGCGGACCATGGGTTGAGTAATAAATCGATCCTGTGTATTTTTTCTTTCTTTTTCTTTTTTTTTTTTTTTTTTTTTAATGCAAGAGGACAAAAGGTAAAAAAGGAATGGTATGGTCATTTGTTATAATAACGTAGAATTGTAATTGAAAAAAATATGACGGATCAAAAGGGGGGGGGTGACACCATTTACATCCGCCCCGGATGTAGAGGTCTGCACGGGCCCGGGCTTGGCCCGCGGACCGGGCCGGGCAGGCAGATTTAGAATAATTTCTTTCAACAGGCCGGGCCGGGCCGACAAAAAAATTTAACGGGCCAGACGGGCCGGGCCGATAAAAAAAATTTCGGGCCTGCCCGCCCATTCTGAAGATTTAAACAGAAACGATAAAATATGAGCTATTTTCAACGAAAATGGTTTTAACGAGAATAAATATAAATGTGCGTCACGAGCCATACTAGTTTGACAGCATCAATGTAAAAATATACAGTGTAGAGATCGGCATAGGAAAATTAAATAACGTGTAACCCGTTTTAATATTTTTTTAGTTGACTCATGTCGAGGCGAGATCAAGCTTGTATTATTTTTTTACATATAGACTGGCCGGACCGGAACTAGACTTAATTGTTCTCAAGATCTGTAGGGCAGAAAACATGATTTGTAAAATTATTAACAGCGATAAAGAACTTATGGATAACCTATATGGATCTATACTTCTTGATGGTTTTTAAATTAATTTCTCAATAATACGAAAGTTTGACACATTTTCTGATTAATTTTAAATTTTAAAAGTATAAAATTGATAAGCCTGACTATTGAAGGGATTTGAAATCGAATAGGGCAGTTCATCAAATGGCAGCGGTCACGTGATTTTTATGTTTCTCTACAAAACTGACGTCATCACCCCCAATGAAGCGGGAGATTTCGCGTTTTTTTTGGCGATTTTCTGGCAACCTCGTATATTTTTGTTGACATATTATAGATGTAAACAACAAATTATTATCACAAGTTACATGAAACATCACATACTATAATGTATTTCAGAATAATAATTAAATCAACGTGAAAAATTATGTTTATCAATATTTAAAAAATGTATAGTAGATAAAAAAGTTTCATAAGCAGCTGTAATTAAAAAAAAATGTTTTATTACTCAACTTATTTACTTTGGAGTAAAGAAAATTTATAATTACAAAAAATATAACGATTGATTGACATATTGCGAGCGGAAAATTGCATATTTATTTAATGCTTCACTTTTAACGCTTATTGTATATTCATCTATTTATATATAAATATTATTTATATAAAATCGCATTTTAATATACTAGGCTGTAATTCGAACTAAAACGCTCCTTTTTTAAAAGATAAAATTGTATTGTAATATATTAGGCTGTAATGCCGAACCAGAACGCTTTATTATTATTTTTTATTTTTTTTAAACAAAAGCATGAAGGATTCATTGTAGATGTTATCACAACTTATTTGTGAATTTTACTTCCTTTTTAATTTCTGCTTTTCTAATGATTTTTTTTTCCTCAATATTATATTTAAAATTTCTGTTACTTCTTTATATTTCTGAATTAGAATTTATTAAATTAGAAAGTAAACCAAATGCTAGAGTAAGACCAATGATATTGAGAAATTCGACATATTCGTACTTTAATATTCATAAGTTAATAAAATGCCAGCATTTTAGAATTCCCTCTATAGCATTTATCACTATTCTGAAGAATTCAGCATTCTTTTAATATTAGCCTGAACAAATTGAATCTGTGCTGTAGATATGTTTCTTAAAATAAATTTGATGGTACAGTTTAAACACTAAAAAATGTTGACAGATTTCACTCAGCAAATATAATTATATAGTATTTCTTTGACCAAAGCTATGAAATTTCTGATGTAATGATATTGCTGTGTCAAAAAATCCCGCATTAATGATCAAGAAGGAATATTACAGTCCCAATAAAAAGAATATCATAACCATAACATTATACATACTAAAATTAATAAAGCACACCTTTTAAAAAATCCTTAGGAGTTCCTTCTTACCATACTTTACTGTATTTTATTAATATTAGAATAGTTCCTTGTGAAAAACTATATTTTTTATTAGTTAGCCACAGTTTATATATTGACAAACAATGTTCTTGCCATAATCTAGCAATTTTTTATATTGCATTCATTTCATTTAAAATATAAATCTTTTATTATTTCATTAAAATAAAGAGGAAGAAAAACAGAAAATAATAAGGCAAACCAAGGCATTTTATTTAGGGATTGACCGAATACCGAATAGTTGATTTGGTATTCGGTGATTCAGCATGTAAACCGAATATTTGGTTTCGGCCGAATACTTATAAATATTCGGCTGAATTTTTAGAATAATTTATGAAAAATAATAGGTTAAGTATTACTCTAAAAGTACATGATGGCTAATGCCCATTTAATGTTATTTATTTCAATAGTATGCCTCAGTTATAAGTGATAATTTATAAAATGATACATTATAATTATTTGTAATTGAAATTTAATATGGACAAAATATGAGGCAAAAAAAAGCTGTACGGCATTATCTGGTTGTAATGTTTCTTTTTTGTTCATAAATCCATTTTACTTTGGGAAATAAATGTTCACTGTAAACACTACTGGTAGGCGCAGATAAGTATTTCTTAACTAACTTGGATAATGTTAAATACTTATTATGTTTTTTTTTTTTTTTTTTTTTTTTTTTTTTTTTTTTTTTTTTTTCCAACCAAATTAACGGGTTGTCTTCCCTTGATATAAGTGGTATTACTATGTATGCAGCCAATTCATCTGAAGCTTTAATGTCTAATGTGATGATATCATTTTCAGTAGAAGGATTTTCACTTTCTGTTTTTTCACTTGTAGCAATTTCAACAAAGCACTCCCAAAATGATGAATGCACAGTTTATGACAGGAGTAGTAGGAAAAGGACAGTTTAAGCTCATGCGGCGGCGGCACTGCGGCACCGTGCCGCCGCCGCACCACGCAGCAACCGTCCCGCCGCAGCAAACCGTCCCGCCGCCGCAGCAAACCGTACCGCCGCCGCCACCACCGTCCCGCCGCCGCAGCAAACCGTACCGCCGCCGCCACCACCGTCCCGCCGCCGCAGCAAACCGTACCGCCGCCGCCACCACCGTCCCGCCACCATCCCTCCTGCCCCCACCATGCATCCCCCTCCACAAACGCCCCCTAGTGGAAAAAAGGAACATTCTATTATAACAGGATAGGTGAACAACCTTCCCTAATTAAAAATATTATCAATCACATCTCAACTCGGAATCATACTATATGATGAAGATTAAATTTATATTTGAATTTTGAACAACCATAATTTTAATGAGTATTATTAATTAAGCGAAACACTGGAAAAATCTCAGTTTTTAACCATTTTATTTAGATTTCTTCAACTACAAGATGAGATTATCAATTTAACTCAAGAAAGTTAAACATATATTTGAATTTTGCTTCATAGACATCTTAATGAGTAGTATTAATTAAGTAAAAACAATAGAAAATATCCAGTTTTATAGAGAAAGACTGATTTCTTACGATTTTTATCAACTATATGATCAATGTAACGACTTAAAAGTTGAAAGTTAAACATGTATCCTAGTTTTTCAACAGCTATAGGGTCATTCCATGTCAATTCAACCAGGCCTTGTAACCCGACCCTCAGGGATTTTGATGAAACTTTGTGTACACACTAATTCTATCATGAAATGATTGCATCAGAAATATTTCCTTCCTAGACCTCATAGTTTGTGAGATATGGGGGGTCCAATTCTTCGGGGTTTCTCAAATCGCACATTTCTGAGTCTGTATTTTGAGATTGCAGTTCCATCTTCAAAAAATTGTCTCTCTGGATCTAAAACATGAATCATCTAAAAAATTTCACTGTAAGAATATAAATAGATGCAGATTTTAATAAAAAATATTTAAAAAATTTACTTGTAATATTTAGGATAAAAAAAATTAGCCAAAGTTGAGAGTTATGGTTATTTTTCTAAATTTTTGTGACTTCACGAAAAAGGCTGTACACAAAAAGGCAAATTAAATTTCCAATTTCTTTTTATTTTAAATAAAAGTTTACACTTTGGGCTTTCTATCTATGAAATAAAAATGATGTGTTTCGCATGGCTTATGCAAAAATTTTGGGTACTTTCCAATTAGCCGGGTGAGTGCTTTATTTTTATATATTACAAATGCACACAAAAAAGCAAATGAAATTTCCCATTTCTTTTGTTTTAAATAAAAGTTTACACTTTGGGCTTTCTGTCTATGAAATAAAAATGATGTCTTTCGCATGGCTTATGCAAAAATTTTGGGTACTTTCTAATTAGCCGGATAAGTGCTTTATTTTTACATATTACATATGCCCACAAAAAAGCAAATGAAATTTCCAATTTCTTTTTGTTTTAAATAAAAGTTTACACTTTGGGCTTTCTATCTGTGAAATAAAAATTATGTCTTTCACATGCCTTATACAAAAATTTTGGGTACTTTCCAATTAGCCGGATGCGTGTTTTATTTTTACATATGTACATATGTATTGATCTATTTAAATACAGATGTATTATACATGTACATATGTATGTATATATACAGTATATTGATATATATATGTGTATAACACTGGTGCCCGTCTAACCGAAAAGTACCAAATTTTGCCTCGTTTTGAAAATCTGCACCAATTAAGGGTAAAAAAATTTGACTAAGTTTAGCTGTGGTACTTAAATAATTACTGGAGTTTCTATGAGTTACTGAATTTAATGTTATTGGATACAAAAACAAACTGGAAATTTCATTTGCCTTTTTGTGTAGAGACTTTTTCATAAACTCACAAAATTTCGGAAAAATAATCATAACTTTCAACTTCGGTTTACTTTTTCGGCCGTATATAAATCTCTATTAATTGCCCTAATTGCTTTTTTCACTTGCTTTTTATGCCGCTTAAATGGATCTCCACATTTCATATTTCATTAAGAGCGAAATTCTGTGATGCTCACATATATTAATCAAACGGTTTTCACTTAATTTTTGTTTTATAAATGCAATAGTCCTAACTAATAAAAGTTCTTTTTCTGAATCACAGCGATTATCAATGTAGTCTATTTCTCTGTTATTTGTATAGCTAGTTTTCTGACATTCTAAACCATTTAATATTATAATACTGCAAGCCTGAAGACTAGTAGAAGGTTTAATATCAGGCTCCATATTAAAACAATAAAGCAAAAAAATATTTATACATATCACAAACTATAAAATATGTAACAATCAGAATATATTTTTAGTAGCACAGTAAAAGTTAAATCATTCTTCTATGATAAGAAACAGCAGAATGACAATAATTTGATTAACTTGATTTCAAAACATCTGCTTTCATACTAACGAACATTACCCTGCCTATATCAGAAGGTGTTTATACAAGGCAGGTGCAATTAAATCTTTCAGACTATAGAAACAAATTTAAGTTCTGTTAAATATTTGTGTATTTAAACTTGCCAATATAAATATTTAAACTGATTAAAATTAACCAAGGAAAGGAAATACAAGGTTTTGAACATTTTTTAAACACAAATAATTAATATATAAGCATTTGAAAGAAAGAATGGAAATGTGAGGAGAAAAATTTTCTATTTTATACTGTACAAAAAAAAATCTGTTTTGAGTTTAATTATTGAAAATAAAAGTAAGAGATTCTTTAGATTATCAAAAAATGCCCATTATTAAATACCGAAATGAAATATATGGACCATTCACTAAATTTAATAGGGAAACATATTACAGTCAGATTTTTTTTAATCAGAAAAAACAAAGCCTAAACTTTACTTTGAGAATTAAAAAAAAAAAAAAACATGCATCAAATAACATTAAATTCAATAACTCATAGAAATTCCAGTAATTATTTAAGTACCACAGCTAAACTTAGTCAGATTTTTTTTCCTCTTAATTGGTGCAGATTCTCAAAACAAGGCAAAATTTGGTACTTTTCGGTTAGACGGGCACCAGTGTTATACATATATATATCAATATACTGTATATATACATATATATGTACATGTATAATACATCTGCATTTATATAGATCTATACATATGTACATATGTAAAAATAAAACACGCATCCGGCTAATTGGAAAGTACCCAAAATTTTTGCATAAGCCATGCGAAACACATCATTTTTATTTCATAGATAGAAAGCCCAAAGTGTAAACTTTTATTTAAAACAAAAAGAAATTGGAAATTTAATTTGCCTTTTTGTGTATAGCCTTTTTCGTCAAGTCACAAAAATTTGGAAAAATAACCATAACTCTCAACTTTGGCTGGCTTTTTTTATCCTAAATATTAAAAGTAAATTTTTTAAATATTTTTTATTAAAATCTGCATCTTTTTATCTTTTTACAGTGATATTTTTAGGCTGATTCATGTTTTAGATCGAGAGAAACAATTTTTTGAAGATGGAACTGCAATCTCAGAATACAGACTCAGAAATGTGCGATTTGAGAAAAACCTAAAAATTGGACCCCCCATATCTCACAAACTATGAGGTCTGGGAAGGAAAAATTTCTGATGGAATCATTTCATGATAGAATTAATGTGCACACAAAGTTTCATCCAAATCCCTGTGGGTCGGGTTACAAATGGGGGAAAAATTGGTTGAATTGACATGGAATGACCCTATAGCCTTAATGAGTATCGTTAATTAAGTAAAAAAACAATGGAAAATATCAAGTTTTATGGAAAAAGACTGATCTCTTACGATTTTTATCAACTTAAGAGAGAAAACTTAAACATACATTTCAGTTTTTCAACAGCTATAACCTTAATGAGCATTCATAATTAAGTAAAAAACAATGGAAAATATCGATTTTATAGAAAAAGACTGATTTCTTACGATTTTTATCAACTGCAACATCAGTGTATCGACTTACAAGTTGAAAGTTAAACATGCATTCTAGTTTTTCAACAGCTATAATCTTAATGAGTATCGTTAATTAAGTAAAAAACAATGGAAAATATCAAGTTTTATAGAAAAAGACTGATTTCTTAAAATTTTTTCAACTCAAACTTCAGAATATCAGTTTGATAGAAAGAAATTTAAGCATGCATTCCAGTTTTGGACAACCATTTCCTTCATGAACATTATTAATTAAGCAAAACAACAGAAAATATTAAATTTTTAACTGATTTCTTCATATTCATTTATTTATTTATTTATTTTTTAATATAAAATCAGAATACACAACTTAAAATAGAAATTTAAACATATTTTTTAGTTTTTGAACAGTCGTTACCTCAAAGAATTTCGATAATTGAACAATTAACAAAGGAAACTAATGATTTTTTAACGAAAAAAGACGAATTAAACGAATTTGGTTAACTTTTACTCTAATTGGAAATTTCATCGTACTTTATATATACCAACAAAGTAGAATTTTAATGCATAAACGAATAATTTAAAGAAATCCCCAACACACAAATGTGAACCTGCAGAGCATTTCTTATTACGTCATATCTAAACTAAAACTTTTTTCTGCAACCCCTCCATGCATATATTCCAGGTAGGGGAACATAACAAAGAATTTTGACGTCACAACTTACAAAAGGATACAACAAAATGTTTACGTTCAAGAAAAAGTATCACATAGAGAGAAAAAAAGAAGAGATTTAAGCTATTTATCCATTCTAGTTTTATAACAGTTACCACAACATCTCCAAATTAAAATTTGGAAGTCATAATGAGTGTAATTAATTAAGCAAAATAATAGAAATATTAGTTTTTCAGAGGGGAAAAGACGAATTTAAACAAATTTTATTAGTTTTACACTAGTTTAATAATAATTTTAAGAGGAAAAAGACGAATTTAAACTTTTTTTTTTTTTTTTTTTTTTTTTTTTTTTTTTTTTAAGTTTTACACTATTTTTTCTCATCTCCAACACGGATATATCAATTTTAACAGAAGAATTAAACGTATATTTTAGTTTTTAACAACAAAATCTTAACAAGTATCATTAATTAAACAAAAATAAATATCAGTTTTAAAGAAAAGACGAATTTGAATAATTTTACACTAGTATTTTCAAAAGCAACATGGAAATATCAATACTTATTCACATATTTCACTTGTTCACTGTATTCAATACTATATTTTATAAATTTGGATACACTTTAAGAATTTCCTAATCTATAATTATATATTAGCTGTATATTTATTGTTACCCATGTTTTCAACATTAGTTCATAATCGTGATTTTTTATTTTAAATACCATATATTCAGGTTCAGATTATTTTCACTTGAAATCATACAGAATTTTTTAACAGAGTTTATTTTTGAAATCATTGAAGCAACTGTATTTAATATTTTTAACACCAATTTTCTAAGATTTTCTAACATTTTCCGATTATACATTCTTCAGAAGTACATTTCTAAATGTTAGAACCACTTTACATATCGAAAAGATATCATTGAAGCAACTGTATTTAATATTTTTAATACCAATTTTCTAAGATTTTTTAACATTTTCCGGTTATACATTCCTCAAAAGTTATTATTACGTATTCTAAACAATAGAAAATATTAATTTTAAGAATAAAAAGACGAATTTAAACAAATTTTATTAGTTTTACACTATTTTTTCTCACCTCCAACACGGATATATCAATTTTAACAGAAGAATTAAACGTATATTTTAGTTTTTAACAACAAAAATGTAATAAGTATCATTAATTAAACAAAAATAAATATCAATTTTCAAAAAAAGACAATTTTTTACACAAAATTTCAACTTTGAAATACATTTGCTTACATATATTGTTACAGTATATTACTAAACTTAAACTTTTTAAAAAGTTTGAATGTCTTTACAAAGGGTTCATACTTATATTTTTCACGTCTTGACTGCATTCGAAATCTTACAACAAAAGTATACTTTTATTATTATTATTATTATTATTCTAGAAAACCTAAACAATCGTTTCTTGCTGCTTTAGACACTTGACATATTAAAACTACTCTACCCATATAATTAATCAAATTAGGACATGATTCATCTTACACTTCAAAATTTCTGAATTTTTACAATACTTATTTTCATCAAACTTTATTCTTGATCCTATATATTTTAATAGCACAGAATTTTAACATCTGTTTTTATCTACTTATCAAAAAATTATTAAAACACCCAACAACATTTTCCAAATATGAATATTATCTTTACAATTTAATAATGCAAAACATACACGAATACAAAGTTTAATTTTTACAAACATTTCATATTTCAAACCAAACTATTCGAAATTTTCACAACATAAGAGCAAACATTAGACGAACTTTTTAACATTAATATTGCTTACATCTTTTCATCGTAACTTTTAACTATGGTACATTTTTAGGTTGATTGTCGAAAAACTGTAACTGAAATTACATAAACTTAATGTAAAAAACCATGTTCTCACACAATTTCTTGAAATTCAACAAAGAATTGACTATTACTCCAATACTTATCTACTTCAATCTCGACTCTTGATAGTATATAGATATTGCATCATTACATACATACAACTCTTTTCAAACGTTTATCAGAAAATCAAGTCAATCAAAGTGTAGTAGTTATCACACCTGTTCCTCAGAAATATTACTATCATATGAAACAGTAAAGAAAATTAATAGATATTTAATATTTAATAACTTCATACGTGAAATTACTGCCGAATAAGAATACTAATAATCAATAAAATCAACTGTTGGACAAAAAAATAGTACAGATTACCGAAAATTCAAATGTTTTTTTTGCAAAAGTTACAAAAATTAACAAATGAATGACAAGTTAGAGAAATAACTGAAAAAGTTAATGAACATATTTACAAATTTATTAAAATCACACCTTTTTCTGGATTACAAACCACAATTTCTTGACAAATCTATCACCGAATTTGTAAGATTTTAGTCCTAGTATTACATACACTCAATAAATATTCAAAATTAACAAAAATATAATTTTTTAGTCTCATCAATAAGCAAAAATTCTATATTAAAAGAATATTTTCATAGTAGTACTTATAAAAATGAGAGTTTACAAACTGATTTCCATAATTTTATCACATTTAAACTTAATATTTTACATAAAACATTATTTAATCAAATTTTATGCTTTCTAATTCAGTAAAATTCAATACTTTTTTAGTTTTTAAACCAATACCACAATATTTATTTACATCAAACTTGATTCTTCACCTTTTATATTTCCACATTACACACGTGAGATAAATACTAACTTGGATCAGGAGTTGAAGTCAATTGATTCCATTCGATTTTCATCATGTACGCATTACTCCTACACGAAATTTCTTACTGCTATAATCATCTAATGTATTAAAACTAATCTACTCATATTTTTAATCAATTCATCAGATGTTTCATCTCGCACTTCTGAATTATCATGCATCAAGTTGCTTAAAATATAAATACTATCTTTATAGTTTTAATGATATATAGTATACATGGTTTATCTAGAGTTAGCACTTCCATAGTATTAATCAAATTATATGTTTCATCTTGCACTTAATCTTAATGTTTTCATCTTGCATCTGAATTATCGTCCATCGAGTTTTTTAAATAATAATATATTTATAGTTTTTGATTATACATAGTATGTATGAATACAATCTTTAATTTTTAACAGTTCATATTTCAAATAACCTATTTTCGAAACCAAACTATGTGAATTTTACCACATAAAATGATTTGTGTTTCACACTTTTCTCAAAATTATCAGATATGTACTCCTCAGAGGAATTACTATCATGTGAATAAATGAATAAAATTTAATTTATATTAAATGTACACGAAATTGATTACAATATACATTTATTTAATAAAAATAAATAAATAAGCGATTATTTATACATTAAAACTTTACTAAATACATATTTCTTTCATTATACAGATGTTTCAACAAGACGATCCAAAACAGCAGCAAACTTCAGAAATTAATGATCTGAATGATTCATCCCTAGCACATGTAGCGTTAACGAATAATATTATATGTGAGTACTTATATGAGAAATACTAGAATTCGTATATGAAAAGTAATAAGAGTAAATATAAAATGATTTGTCTTACTGCCTACACTTTAACAAGTGCCTTTTTACTTATATTGTTGAAGAGAACCTTAATTGTTTCCATTTATTTCTATTACATTTCTACAAACACTTCTTAAGTAAATGGAATTTAGCAGAACATACAAAAATCCATACAGGTGAAAAACCTTACACTTGGGAAGATTACCAAATGCTGTTTCCAAGAAGACGTGAATCAAAAATGCACACATCATCATATAAAGCATCATCAGTTATAGGTAAACTTAATGAAGATATTCACAAATTAGTCAGACTTTTGAAGAATTTAGACATAAAGGAAGATATTTAGACTATTTATTCATCATATTTTCATAACACTTACCACAATATCTCAAACTTAAAATTTGGAAGTCATACACACTGCTGAAAAGTAATTTTGTTACCTCTGATTCTTCTAACCAGCATGAATGTATAGATATTATTTTGCAATGTATCCTTTAAATGCTCATATTAAATATTCTTTTATATGCATATATCGTTGTGTTTATTTTTTTTAAAACCTATTACATTAATAAAATAGGTTACACACACATACACACACATAACATTTTAAGTGAAACAACACTCTCACAACTTAAAAAATGCATAAGAACATACAAAAATAAGCAGATGTATGAAAAAAATATGCAAGTTTACAAAATAATTTCACTGTTTTCTAGAAATACACACAAAAAAATATTTAAAGTATAAAAAAATTACAAAAGTGAAAAGAAAAAACACAAATGTAAAACAAAAAAATCACAAAGTGAAAAACTCACAACAAAGTTTTTGAAAAAAAAATTTACAACAAAAATTTTTTTTTACAAAAACCAAAATTTCAAAAAATATTTTTCCAAAAAAATTTTTTTTCAAAAACATTTTTTACAAAAATTTTTTTTTTCAAAATAAGTTTTTACAAAAGTAAAAAATAAAAAATCACAACGTTAAAAATATGAAAAATTTTAGTTAAAAAAAGTGTAAAAAAAATTGCAAAAAAAGTTGCAAAAATTTCAAAAAAAGTTACGAAAAAAGTATCAAAATGTTTGTTCTTTTTAATACAGTATGCAATGGCGAAACCATTGTATTTGCTAATTTTGGTTTTTGTAAAAAAAAATTTTTGTTGTAAATTTTTTTTTCAAAAACTTTGTTGTGAGTTTTTCACTTTGTGATTTTTTTGTTTTACATTTGTGTTTTTTCTTTTCACTTTTGTAATTTTTTTATACTTTAAATATTTTTTTGTGTGTATTTCTAGAAAACAGTGAAATTATTTTGTAAACTTGCATATTTTTTTCATACATCTGCTTATTTTTGTATGTTCTTATGCATTTTTTAAGTTGTGAGAGTGTTGTTTCACTTAAAATGTTATGTGTATGTATGTGTGTGTAACCTATTTTATTAATGTAATAGGTTTTAAAAAAAATAAACACAGCGATATATGCATATAAAAGAATATTTAATGTGAGCATTTAAAGGATACATTGCAAAATAATATCTATACATTCATGCTGGTTAGAAGAATCAGAGGTAACAAAATTACTTTTCAGCAGTGTGTATGACTTCCAAATTTTAAGTTTGAGATATTGTGGTAAGTGTTATGAAAATATGATGAATAAATAGTCTAAATATCTTCCTTTATGTCTAAATTCTTCAAAAGTCTGACTAATTTGTGAATATCTTCATTAAGTTTACCTATAACTGATGATGCTTTATATGATGATGTGTGCATTTTTGATTCACGTCTTCTTGGAAACAGCATTTGGTAATCTTCCCAAGTGTAAGGTTTTTCACCTGTATGGATTTTTGTATGTTCTGCTAAATTCCATTTACTTAAGAAGTGTTTGTAGAAATGTAATAGAAATAAATGGAAACAATTAAGGTTCTCTTCAACAATATAAGTAAAAAGGCACTTGTTAAAGTGTAGGCAGTAAGACAAATCATTTTATATTTACTCTTATTACTTTTCATATACGAATTCTAGTATTTCTCATATAAGTACTCACATATAATATTATTCGTTAACGCTACATGTGCTAGGGATGAATCATTCAGATCATTAATTTCTGAAGTTTGCTGCTGTTTTGGATCGTCTTGTTGAAACATCTGTATAATGAAAGAAATATGTATTTAGTAAAGTTTTAATGTATAAATAATCGCTTATTTATTTATTTTTATTAAATAAATGTATATTGTAATCAATTTCGTGTACATTTAATATAAATTAAATTTTATTCATTTATTCACATGATAGTAATTCCTCTGAGGAGTACATATCTGATAATTTTGAGAAAAGTGTGAAACACAAATCATTTTATGTGGTAAAATTCACATAGTTTGGTTTCGAAAATAGGTTATTTGAAATATGAACTGTTAAAAATTAAAGATTGTATTCATACATACTATGTATAATCAAAAACTATAAATATATTATTATTTAAAAAACTCGATGGACGATAATTCAGATGCAAGATGAAAACATTAAGATTAAGTGCAAGATGAAACATATAATTTGATTAATACTATGGAAGTGCTAACTCTAGATAAACCATGTATACTATATATCATTAAAACTATAAAGATAGTATTTATATTTTAAGCAACTTGATGCATGATAATTCAGAAGTGCGAGATGAAACATCTGATGAATTGATTAAAAATATGAGTAGATTAGTTTTAATACATTAGATGATTATAGCAGTAAGAAATTTCGTGTAGGAGTAATGCGTACATGATGAAAATCGAATGGAATCAATTGACTTCAACTCCTGATCCAAGTTAGTATTTATCTCACGTGTGTAATGTGGAAATATAAAAGGTGAAGAATCAAGTTTGATGTAAATAAATATTGTGGTATTGTTTTAAAAACTAAAAAAGTATTGAATTTTACTGAATTAGAAAGCATAAAATTTGATTAAATAATGTTTTATGTAAAATATTAAGTTTAAATGTGATAAAATTATGGAAATCAGTTTGTAAACTCTCATTTTTATAAGTACTACTATGAAAATATTCTTTTAATATAGAATTTTTGCTTATTGATGAGACTAAAAAATTATATTTTTGTTAATTTTGAATATTTATTGAGTGTATGTAATACTAGGACTAAAATCTTACAAATTCGGTGATAGATTTGTCAAGAAATTGTGGTTTGTAATCCAGAAAAAGGTGTGATTTTAATAAATTTGTAAATATGTTCATTAACTTTTTCAGTTATTTCTCTAACTTGTCATTCATTTGTTAATTTTTGTAACTTTTGCAAAAAAAACATTTGAATTTTCGGTAATCTGTACTATTTTTTTGTCCAACAGTTGATTTTATTGATTATTAGTATTCTTATTCGGCAGTAATTTCACGTATGAAGTTATTAAATATTAAATATCTATTAATTTTCTTTACTGTTTCATATGATAGTAATATTTCTGAGGAACAGGTGTGATAACTACTACACTTTGATTGACTTGATTTTCTGATAAACGTTTGAAAAGAGTTGTATGTATGTAATGATGCAATATCTATATACTATCAAGAGTCGAGATTGAAGTAGATAAGTATTGGAGTAATAGTCAATTCTTTGTTGAATTTCAAGAAATTGTGTGAGAACATGGTTTTTTACATTAAGTTTATGTAATTTCAGTTACAGTTTTTCGACAATCAACCTAAAAATGTACCATAGTTAAAAGTTACGATGAAAAGATGTAAGCAATATTAATGTTAAAAAGTTCGTCTAATGTTTGCTCTTATGTTGTGAAAATTTCGAATAGTTTGGTTTGAAATATGAAATGTTTGTAAAAATTAAACTTTGTATTCGTGTATGTTTTGCATTATTAAATTGTAAAGATAATATTCATATTTGGAAAATGTTGTTGGGTGTTTTAATAATTTTTTGATAAGTAGATAAAAACAGATGTTAAAATTCTGTGCTATTAAAATATATAGGATCAAGAATAAAGTTTGATGAAAATAAGTATTGTAAAAATTCAGAAATTTTGAAGTGTAAGATGAATCATGTCCTAATTTGATTAATTATATGGGTAGAGTAGTTTTAATATGTCAAGTGTCTAAAGCAGCAAGAAACGATTGTTTAGGTTTTCTAGAATAATAATAATAATAATAATAAAAGTATACTTTTGTTGTAAGATTTCGAATGCAGTCAAGACGTGAAAAATATAAGTATGAACCCTTTGTAAAGACATTCAAACTTTTTAAAAAGTTTAAGTTTAGTAATATACTGTAACAATATATGTAAGCAAATGTATTTCAAAGTTGAAATTTTGTGTAAAAAATTGTCTTTTCTTGAAAATTGATATTTATTTTTGTTTAATTAATGATACTTATTACATTTTTGTTGTTAAAAACTAAAATATACGTTTAATTCTTCTGTTAAAATTGATATATCCGTGTTGGAGGTGAGAAAAAATAGTGTAAAACTAATAAAATTTGTTTAAATTCGTCTTTTTATTCTTAAAATTAATATTTTCTATTGTTTAGAATACGTAATAATAACTTTTGAGGAATGTATAACCGGAAAATGTTAAAAAATCTTAGAAAATTGGTATTAAAAATATTAAATACAGTTGCTTCAATGATATCTTTTCGATATGTAAAGTGGTTCTAACATTTAGAAATGTACTTCTGAAGAATGTATAATCGGAAAATGTTAGAAAATCTTAGAAAATTGGTGTTAAAAATATTAAATACAGTTGCTTCAATGATTTCAAAAATAAACTCTGTTAAAAAATTCTGTATGATTTCAAGTGAAAATAATCTGAACCTGAATATATGGTATTTAAAATAAAAAATCACGATTATGAACTAATGTTGAAAACATGGGTAACAATAAATATACAGCTAATATATAATTATAGATTAGGAAATTCTTAAAGTGTATCCAAATTTATAAAATATAGTATTGAATACAGTGAATAAGTGAAATATGTGAATAAGTATTGATATTTCCATGTTGCTTTTGAAAATACTAGTGTAAAATTATTCAAATTCGTCTTTTCTTTAAAACTGATATTTATTTTTGTTTAATTAATGATACTTGTTAAGATTTTGTTGTTAAAAACTAAAATATACGTTTAATTCTTCTGTTAAAATTGATATATCCGTGTTGGAGATGAGAAAAAATAGTGTAAAACTTAAAAAAAAAAAAAAAAAAAAAAAAAAAAAAAGTTTAAATTCGTCTTTTTCCTCTTAAAATTATTATTAAACTAGTGTAAAACTAATAAAATTTGTTTAAATTCGTCTTTTCCCCTCTGAAAAACTAATATTTCTATTATTTTGCTTAATTAATTACACTCATTATGACTTCCAAATTTTAATTTGGAGATGTTGTGGTAACTGTTATAAAACTAGAATGGATAAATAGCTTAAATCTCTTCTTTTTTTCTCTCTATGTGATACTTTTTCTTGAACGTAAACATTTTGTTGTATCCTTTTGTAAGTTGTGACGTCAAAATTCTTTGTTATGTTCCCCTACCTGGAATACATGCATGGAGGGGTTGCAGAAAAAAGTTTTAGTTTAGATATGACGTAATAAGAAATGCTCTGCAGGTTCACATTTGTGTGTTGGGGATTTCTTTAAATTATTCGTTTATGCATTAAAATTCTACTTAGTTGGTATATATAAAGTACGATGAAATTTCCAATTAGAGTAAAAGTTAACCAAATTCGTTTAATTCGTCTTTTTTCGTTAAAAAATCATTAGTTTCCTTTGTTAATTGTTCAATTATCGAAATTCTTTGAGGTAACGACTGTTCAAAAACTAAAAAATATGTTTAAATTTCTATTTTAAGTTGTGTATTCTGATTTTATATTAAAAAATAAATAAATAAATAAATGAATATGAAGAAATCAGTTAAAAATTTAATATTTTCTGTTGTTTTGCTTAATTAATAATGTTCATGAAGGAAATGGTTGTCCAAAACTGGAATGCATGCTTAAATTTCTTTCTATCAAATTGATATTCTGAAGTTTGAGTTGAAAAAATTGTAAGAAATCAGTCTTTTTCTATAAAACTTGATATTTTCCATTGTTTTTTACTTAATTAACGATACTCATTAAGATTATAGCTGTTGAAAAACTAGAATGCATGTTTAACTTTCAACTTGTAAGTCGATACACTGATGTTGCAGTTGATAAAAATCGTAAGAAATCAGTCTTTTTCTATAAAATCGATATTTTCCATTGTTTTTTACTTAATTATGAATGCTCATTAAGGTTATAGCTGTTGAAAAACTGAAATGTATGTTTAAGTTTTCTCTCTTAAGTTGATAAAAATCGTAAGAGATCAGTCTTTTTCCATAAAACTTGATATTTTCCATTGTTTTTTTACTTAATTAACGATACTCATTAAGGCTATAGCTGTTGAAAAACTAGGATACATGTTTAACTTTCAACTTTTAAGTCGTTACATTGATCATATAGTTGATAAAAATCGTAAGAAATCAGTCTTTCTCTATAAAACTGGATATTTTCTATTGTTTTTACTTAATTAATACTACTCATTAAGATGTCTATGAAGCAAAATTCAAATATATGTTTAACTTTCTTGAGTTAAATTGATAATCTCATCTTGTAGTTGAAGAAATCTAAATAAAATGGTTAAAAACTGAGATTTTTCCAGTGTTTCGCTTAATTAATAATACTCATTAAAATTATGGTTGTTCAAAATTCAAATATAAATTTAATCTTCATCATATAGTATGATTCCGAGTTGAGATGTGATTGATAATATTTTTAATTAGGGAAGGTTGTTCACCTATCCTGTTATAATAGAATGTTCCTTTTTTCCACTAGGGGGCGTTTGTGGAGGGGGATGCATGGTGGGGGCAGGAGGGATGGTGGCGGGACGGTGGTGGCGGCGGCGGTACGGTTTGCTGCGGCGGCGGGACGGTTTGCTGCGGCGGGACGGTTGCTGCGTGGTGCGGCGGCGGCACGGTGCCGCAGTGCCGCCGCCGCATGAGCTTAAACTGTCCTTTTCCTACTACTGACAGGGCATCATTTTTATTGAAATTTTGTGATTAATTTGGCTCAGTAATTTCAGTTTGAGAGGATATATTTATTATTTATTGCACTTTATTTTTAAATACATTTTTTAATTTATTAGCAGTTGCTCCATCTTTAAAAAAAGCTGTTTTGAATCTGGGATCCAAAATAGAGGCTAGAAAATAAAACTCATCATCATAAATTTCTGAAAAACGTTCTGCGAGTCTTTTTGGTTCTTTCATGGTTCTCACTCCAAAAAATTCTACATTATCACTTTTCCAAGTAACGTTTCAATGTAGAAATAATAGGTATTACTTCTGAAATTAAAGATTTTTTGTTACTTATAATTTTTGTTATTTCTTCGAAAGGTCGGAGAAGCCTAAGAATACTTTCTATCATTATTAAAAAAGTTAATACATGCAAAAATATTTATTAAAAAAATTTAAGTATTCGGTGCACACTTTGACCTAATTTTCGGTAATCGGCGAAATTCCTGATTCAGTCAATCACTAATTTTATTTCAATATTAAAGCATTATTTTTATCTAAATCACAAAAAATAAAAACTGCATTAGCGAGGTAAAAAATACTATTGAAACAATTTGCTCTCAGTTAACATAAAAGTACTTAAACAAAAGGTTATTATTAAGCTAAATTTAGTTTTATGAAATGTGAAATGAAGTTTAAGTATGCAGTACCTTTTATCCTCAGTACCGAGTTAAATTCCTTATACATAGATAAGGATTAAAAAAAAAAATAATAAAAAAAAATGAAAGAGTTATACAGAATAGCAATATTTGATATTATTTTAGCTTCATATCACTTTGAATTTTTATGATATATCCATTCTTACTTTTCTAGTACATACAGCTATAATGAACCCTACTTTCCGTAGTTTTTTACCAAGTCTTATTATTTTTGCAGCAATGATTTTCTTTTAATAATACAGTTAGCTCCTTCACAATGTTTAATTTTAAATCTTTAATCACTGATATTTCAATACAGAAATTTTCTGTACTTAAATAGTGATAATACTCCAATTAAATAAGGTAAACTTAAAAAATAACTGGTGGGAATAATGAAGGATTCTGAGAATTTTAAATGCCACATATATCAGTCGCTCATCCCCAAGGGGTTAATAATATACAGTAGACTCCCTCAAATCCGCACAGCTTGGGACCAGAGGTTGTGCGGATTTTAGAATTTTGCAGATTTCTGATCATCACTTTGTTTACATTTTTTAAACAGTAATTTGAGTGCAATTAATAGTGCAATTGGAACTATAACGAATGCTTACAATGTAATAAAATATTAAAATAAGTAATAAACTAAAATAGTAAAAATTTAGATAATTTATAAATTGATTAAAGTTTTAATAGGAAAAGTCAAGTTAATAATCAATAGAGTATGATTAAATATTCATTATTAAAGATTAAATGTATTTTTCCAAAATTATTCAACAAAACTTGCCTCATAAAGTTACATTACTCATTCACATCAAAATCATAAAATAAGTTTTTTTTTTCCAAGTTTAGCCAGGCTTAATAACAAAAAAAATCTTCATTAATGCATAAATATATTTGGTAAGAAGATTGTGATTACCAGTAATATCAGCACTATTTTGAACTTTTTCTGTAATAAATTTATTCTTCCTTCATGAAAAAACATGAACTCAGTCATATTAACAAAAATTACAAAATAAAAAACCTATGGAATTGATACATAACTAAAAAAAAAATCAAATTCCCAATATCCAAATCGAAAGTTTCATTGTTTACATCCATAAAATATGTGCGGATTTTAGAGAGTTGTGGATATGAGGAAGTCTACTGTATATACATATGATACATATGTTTGTTGTTTTTTGTTTATAGCAGGATTCCGTTATGAACAGGCTTTATTACAGATAATAAATTTGCTGGACATTACCATTTAAAAAAAACTATAAAGTATTATTTGTATACAATTATGTATACATTTATAATGTAAGATGCATTTGTAACCTTCTTTTATTTCTAATTAAAAAGATTTTAACCTCTATTTAAAAAGATTTTAAATAAAATTTAAAATATTGAAAATATAATTCAATTTTAATTGAAATCATTGATTAACCCTAAATGAAAATGTTTAAGAGGCTACTTCACTCAAATGAAAAGACCCGTTCGCTAATTCTAATCCTATGGGAGAAATTTATAAAAATATCTCGGTTGCATTTCAATATTTTTAGATGATTCTTTTTGCATTGGATAACTCAGATTGATCTGAATGGAGGTCGTTTTTTAGTTTTTCGATTTTGGTTGCAGATATTTTTTATGGGGTTGCTTTCGCTTTCGAAACCGATTCCAAAAATGAAAGCGTCCGTGTAAAAAATAACTGTGAACAAAATGAAAAAAGTAACTAACGTCATGCATACAGATCAATCTCAGATATCCAAAGCCAAAAAATCATTTAAAAATATTGAAATGCAACCGAGATATCTGTATAAATTTCTTCCATAGGATTAGCATTAGTGAATGGGTCTTTTCATTTGACTGAAGTAGCCCCTTAAGATATGAAAGAAAAAAAAGAAATACTAAACCTTCTTGTGACTTTATTCAACCTTCTATTTGATTAATTCCTGTTTGCATGTCTGAAATTAGTCATGTCATAAAAACAGAGGCACAATACCAAAACTTTCTTGATAAAAATGAATTTTCAAATATTTGTGCTTGTTTTTATAACTGAAGCCAAGACTGCTAGACGAGTCAGGCCCTGGTAATGTTTAACCACTCTACTACTCTCTGTTTGGGTCTGAATTTAATTAAATATTATTATCATTACCATAACTGTAAAAACAAAAACTTTATTAGCTATAATTAAAAAATGTATTTTTTTATTTGGCATAAAATTTTGTATTAGAAAATAAACTAAAACTTTTCTAAATACTATAAAAAAAAAAAGAAAAGATAGTTAATAGAAAAATGTTCATGGTAATTGTTAAATGAGAAAAGTAAAATGATTGTGAATGTACAAAAAAGGGATACAATAGACTCTTTTAAATCCGCACAGCTTGGGACCAGAGCTTTTGCGGATTTTAGAATTTTGCAGATTTCTGGTCATTGCTTTGTTTACATTTTTTAAAAGGAAATTTGAATGTAATTAATAATGAAATCAAAAGTATAATGGATGCTTACAATATGTAAAATATTAAAATAAGTTATAAACTAAAATAATAAAAAATTAGATAGTTTTTAAAATGATAAAAATACTAAAAGCAAAGGTCAAATTAGTAATAATGTACAATTAAATATTCATTATAGAGATGAAATGTGTTTTTCTTAAATTATTCAATGAAACTTGCTTCATAAAGATACATTGCTAATTCACATCAAGATCATAAAATAATGAAGCTTTATTTCAGGTTTAGCCAGACTTAATAACTAAAAAAGCTTGATTAATACATAAATATATTTGGTAAGATTGTGATTGCCATTGATATCAGCAATATCTTGATTTTTTCAGAAATAAATTATTCTTTCTTCATGAAAAAACATGAATTCAATAACCTTAACAAAAATTACAAATTAAAAAATATATGCAATTGATATAAAACTAAAAAAGTCAAATTTTGCACCTACATCTGAACTGAATGTTTCATTGTTTACATCCGTAAAATATGTGCGGATTTGAGGGAGTCTACTGTATATGTAAGTGTAACGGCAGATCCTAAAGGGAGGTCACGGGAAGGCTCAGACTGGCCCGCTGGCTGGTGCACTATTGTCTCAAGAAAACTTTGCACGCCTAAATTCTTAAGCTGCTCAAATATTCTTTCTCTTATTGAACACATGTATTCTGACTAGTGCACTAATTTTTGAGAATTCATTAAGGGGATAATTCTCACTCAACAGACAAGCAGCACAAGAAGTTTTTTTTTTTTTTTTTTTTTTTTTTTTTTTTTTCACAACAAAAAAATTAAAGATAGATCGAAACAATTTTAGAATAGGAAACCAAAGTAATCATCTCTGCATATGATTGAGAGAGAAAACATGCACTCAAGAAAAAATTTAATAGCCATGCGCCCTGGGTTAGATTTTCACCGAATAATTTGCAAATTATTAATACTTTAGGTCTTAATACCTTGTTTCTTCCTCCCCCTTTAAAGTCAGACCTGAATGCACCTATAATTAAAACCATGCTTTATGAAAATAATTTGAGAAAAAAAAGACAAAAATATCAGATGGTAAAAAACATTTTGCTGTTGATTTGAAAACATGATCTTTGTTTATGAGGAATCTAAACCTGTTGACACTTTTGGACTCTGCAAGCTTTGGAATGAAACAGCGAGTGATTTTTTTTTTAAATTCACAAAATCTACAACATAATTTTTGATTAGTAATATTCACTCTATTTAATGACAAACTTTCCGTGGTTAAATAACTATAAGGAAATTCTAGTATGTATTTCAAATTTAAAAATGTTAAATTTAATCATGGAAAGATCTATTATTTAAAAAAAATGATGATTATATTGAGAAATTGTAATAGGTTTTTTTATATAATAATAATTAAGCACGCTGGACACAAAATCCTGCAACTTCGAGGAATAAAATCGGTGAGACATTTCTCTTGATTATCGAAATTTAAATATTTCCCTTGAACTCTAATTATCAGGGGGATCGTGGGATCATGAAAAAATACCTGAAATTTTAGCGAGAAAATGTTTCTGTATGGGAACAAGGGGGAAAGACAACATATTTATAACAGGTAGGCCAAATTACATAATATATAAACTTTAATTATGTTTAGCAATCTTATGAAATTGATATTTTATTTTAAGAATTGAACTATCATAAAAACTGGAATTTTGGTACAGTAAATTTACAAAATACCTGAATTGAGGTATATAACCTGAACACAATCGCCCCTGAATTATCAAAAGAATTTTGCAAATCATAGGAAGAGTGTTCTGTAAATTATTTTAGTGTAATAAAGTTAATCTTTATTAGACCATTTCTTTTTTGTATAAATTTTGGATACTTACGTATTAACGCCACTGCAGCTACAGATTTGATGGTTTTTAAGTATCCCCAATCTATGCCTAAAATTTTTGCGACAAATCATAAAATAAAACACTTTCAAAATTCAAAACACATTATTTAAAAACAAAGCAGTTAGTCGGATTTCAGTGGAAAATGGCCCGATATAGAGTTTAACTCCTGTATCATCGCTCCTGAAAAAAATAAAATTGCATCTTGATCTGTTTTTGTGCAAAACAGGCATCAAAAATCAGCAAACAACAAGGCAACAAGAAATCCAAACGATAACTGTATGCGCGTGCAAACAACGAGATTGCTCTTTATTGCAGGGTTTGAAAAAGCCCAACCCACTGGGCCCAGTAGTCTAAAACCCGGGTTTTTTCGGGCTTTTTTGAAAAAACCCAGGTTTTTACGGGTTTTATTAAAAATTTTTAGAGAACTCTTCAAATTTCTAATTTTTACATGATGCACAGTACCTAAATTTTTCATTTATCAGTGAAACAAAGGTATAATTTTGCATTAAGTATAGATTAACAATAAAAATAAATATATAAAAAGAAAATATAAATATATTTAAAAAGATTATTTTGTATCTCATAGAACTAGATTACTGGAAGAATGATATATTAAACCAAGTGCAACTGAATTTCTTTATATAAATCTTAAGTTAAACAGACTAATTTATGCAATTTCTTTCATTTATTTCAATAGTTTAAAGCAGCAACATTTATGTAAATATTTTTATGAAGAAAAAAAATAGAAGTCACACAATTGAAGCAACATTTATATTGCAATAGTATTAAATTGGATTATTTTAAAGTCAATGTCAGTCATATCTATAAAGTTAGATCGTAAATGGCAATACACTTTAACTAGTTTAGTTTTGTATGCCATCTGTAAGCAATCATTTAAAGTATCTGGATACATTTTAGATTATATTTTATTAGGGTTTTTTTAAGTTAAAGAAATATGGTTCAGAATGTTTGAAAACAAGGTACTTATACTACTAAATACAAATTAAAATAACTAATTGATTACAAAAAGTTTATAAATCAATGATAATAATAAACATTATAATTTGCTTTTCCAAAAATTAATTATTAGTAATAATTTTAATAATGAAATTATCATTTAAGTACTATACTCAAACTTTTTCACTCTTTTTTTTTCTTTTTTTTGTTATAACAAGATTCCCAGAAAAACATGACTAGCAAATTCCTTGATTTTCCATGACCAAATCTAAAAAAAATTCCCTGACTTTCCCAGATCAAATCTCGAAAAATTCTCTGACCAAATAAACATACAGCGAAATTTGATACTTATTTTCACAATCTTTTGGCAAAATTAGCAATTTTCTTTTTGCAATCATACTTCAATCTTTTTTTTTTTTTTTTTGGCCCCAACTGTTTGATGAATTTTGTGTCATTTTTCATTTTTTCACTCAAATGTTTTCCATGATTTTTTTAGAAAATATTTGTAAATTCCCTGACTTTTCCTGTATATTTTGAGATTTTCCTGACTTTCCATGACTACTTTGAAATTCCCTGACTTTCCATGATACTAGGAACCCTGGGAATCTGTCAAGATTTTTGTGTTGAAAATTACTGTATAAACTTTCATTGAACATTGAAGAAGAATAATAAATGTTGCGATTAATCTTAAAAGCTATAACAATACAAGCAATCAGGATGGGGATCACATTTCAACTGCCATCTTTAGGTATACATTAAGATTTAAAGCACTTGGATGCATTTTAAAATATATAGCCAAAAAAATCTTCGTTATTTACAAACTAATTTTTTTTATGGTCATTTTATCAATACTTAGAAATTCTTTTAAATACGGTTAGTTTGAAACATATTTAAATTGGCATTTATCTTTTTATTCTCATATCTTAGATTAAATAATGATACAGTTGTGAAAACACGAGAAAATGTGAAAAAACCCACAAATGGGTTTTTTGAAGGGGTTTTTCAAGTGGGCCCGCCCGGGTTTTTTCGGGCTGGGCCCACTTCGGCGAACCCTGCTTTATTGGCACATCAGTACAATTTATGCTGCAGTGGCGTTAATACACTACCACAGCATAAATTGCGCTGTACCAAATTTTGTAATAGTGAAACATAAATTTAGCATTTTGTATATAGATAAAGTCATGGTTTAAGGCTAGAACAAAATGCCTCTTGCTACAAAATATCTGACTCGTAAAAGTAATAACTGTCAGATTATAACAGAAATTAAATTTATCTCATATTTAACTGATTGATAAACAAATCTTATTACGTTAAAAAAATATTTAATTTTTAACGAAGGTTGAACATTTTGCAGCATTGCAGAAACTCTATTTTGCGCGTAGCAAAAAAAAAAAAAAAAAAAAAAAAAAAAAAAAAAAAATTCTTAGTTTTCAGTTACCAATTTCTAGAGCATCAATGGTGATAAGTGGAATGAAAGGGGTTATTCTGAACTAATTATGCCAAAAATAATCATAAACTCTAGGAATCAGACTGAGCATAATGTTTATTAATTATTATTGTGTATAAATTATGCTTTTGAAGTCATCTACATTTAAAAAATTATATCAACTTTGAATTTTCAATTAGTAACACCCATTTTTGACATTTTATTTGAGTTTCTTGGATCCAAATGGACCAGGAAATGATTGTATGTCCATATTATCTTAAATCTTGATACAGCTGGAAGAGCATGATTTTGAGGATGATATAATTGAACCCATTTCAAAAACATTAATTTATATCTTCATGAAAGTCATCTGATTTTTATACTAAATTGACCCAAACATATTACAGGTTTCTTTTTCTATTCAAAAAAGTTTTTTTAATTATTTAAACTATTAATAAATTTATATTAAAATCAATGTGAAATATAAAAGCAGTAATTCTTGATTACGCCCATTAATAACTACTTTGCGTATAAAAACAGCAAAAAATGTTGATTTTCTTAAAAATTTCAATACAAATAAATCTTTTTTCCTTATAAAAGGTATCAAGTTGAAAAGCTAATAAAAAAAATCAACAAAACTAAGTATTTTATTACAAAAATAAAGTAATTGTAAAAAAAAAAAAAAAAAAAAAAAAAAAAAAAAAAAAAAAAAACACCATTTTTGCCTGTGTAAAAACAATAAGGACAGCAAATAAATTCAACATAGTAACCAAAGGAACTAATATTTCATATATTAATGCAACCACCTCTGAAGTTTAATGATTGCAAATATTCCACCATTCCTCGACATCATTCATTTTTGCACTGTTCGGGATTGTGTTTGTGCTATTCATCCTTAATCATAGACTTGGGTTCTGATGATGAGAAAAAATGCCTTCCTTTTTGATAAACTCAATCTTCTAGATCTCACCATAAGTTATTGATAGGATTTAAAACTGGATTTCTGAGCGCCCATTGCAAGACTTCAATATTTTTCTTGTGGAACTAATGTTTTGTGGAAAGGCACATTATCTCATTGTTATAGCCATCCTTTTTTTTTTTCTTTCCCTGCCAGAATTGTATCAACAAATGAGAGATGGCCAGAAAGAGTTTGTACATGTGTCTTTCAATTAAATTTTGCTAAAAACATATACAAATGGCTCCACATCTTTGAACAAAAAGCAGCCCCATGTTGCAATTGATCCACCACCTAACTGATGTTTAAATAAAATCTTTTTTTTTTCTTAAATCATCTCAATAATATTTTCAACCACACAAGTGATGACTTGGGACAACAAACTGCTGCAGGTTACTTTCTCTGATGAAAATAAGTGAAACTTGAATGGTCCTGATATTATAAAAATTTAATTAAATCCAATTGATTTTTTAAATCACCAGATTATAAAACATTCACCTTTTATATAAACATTTTAATAAAATTTTTTAATTTTATTTAAGAAAGGTGTTATAATAAAAATAAATGACATTGACATGTTTCAGAACCATCAAACAAGTTCCATTATCATAATATAAATAAAAATAAAATTTCAAAATATTTCACAGTCAATACAAATGACACGCGACAATGAGATAACAAAAAACCTGCGCTCTTTTGTAAAAAATTAAAATATAGACCATGATCTAAAATGTAAATAAAAATAAAATTTCAAAACTATTGTGACAATTTGAAAAAAAGAAAAAGAGATCTTCTCAAAACAGTTAAATGACGTAATCATTGCAGCATTAGACTGCTTTTCGTTCAGTGACGTTGAGTCACTTGTGTATATTTCCGAAAATTTTAATTCAAACATATATATACAAACTCTTTTTGACCATCTTTCATTTGTTACAACACTTCTAGCATGAAAAAAAAAAAAAAAAAAAAAGAAAGGATTAACAGCAAGATAATGCACCTATCCACACAAGCCGTAAAGGCATTCAGAATTCTCTAAGGTGGGACTTTCCTCGATAATATACTTTATACAATAATTTTTTTAATATGCCAGTTTTGAGGCAATATAATGTAAAGTTAACATCCAAAACAATGCAACTTGGATCAAATTCCCAACAAAAATTCTATGTATTGCTGACAATTTGCACAATGTTGAATTAAAGCTGAACATCCTAAAGAATCTAAGTGTAGGAAAAATCAGTCCTCTAGATTAGAGGATAAAGACGTGCCATCAGCAATGCCCTTCGAAATTTTTTAAGATAAACTAAAAAGCTTTTATATGCGAACATTTAAAAAAAAATTAGAGGGAAAAAAAAGTTTTTTTTTAATTTACCTAATTTTTCTTTTATATATTAAACTTATATCTCAAATAAATATAACTGAAGTAAACTTACTTGTTTTTGTTTATATGTGTTTTCTTTTTCTTGATTTTTATATTTTTTTTTTATATGTAACAAAAGCATTGACCGGGAGGAGTTTCCTGTGTGAGCGGCCGAACACTGTGTGCCAGGCGCTACCCACGCTAGAAACTCTCCAAGTGTTATCCCTTTATTCACATATAATTACAAACATATTCTTCTGTTGCCATTGTCACATCTCACTTTTTTTTAATGGGAGATCTTCTTGAAGAGAAATCTTTAGCATGCAGGGTCACAGTTGATGCCGGGATTTGTCTATGCCTGTGATGATTCTCATAGGGGAGTGCCGATTCTGCCAAAAGGGTGCAATCTGGACGAATTTCTTTTGCAGTAGCTTTTATCCCAATACATTGTTGGCACAGCCGACACAATTCCTGTGTAGCGGTTTAAATTCTAAAAAAAAAAAAAAAAAAAAAAAAAAAAAAAAAAAAAAAAAAATTAAGTAAACAGATAAATAGATTTTGAAAAATTAAAGAAAATGTATTACTTACTTCTAAATTTTACTGCAACACTTACCTGAAAGAGATCTTTAAGGTTTTCATGCTTTGCCCTAATATCGAATTCTAGACCCAACATTTCACAAACTTCTAGAAAATTTTTCAATATTTAATTTATACATACTTTTTCCCTTAAATGAAACTTTTTCGAAAATTTACTAAAAAAAAATCATACTTATTAATATTGATAACAATAGCTTTTTTTTTTTTAAATAAAATTTAACTTCTTGAAATTCATCTTTGTGAGCCTGGTAGAACTGTTCATTCAGAAAAAAAATTTAACAAACTGGATCCCGATTGACAGTTCACCTTATACAATTCGGCAGAAAAGTGTTGTTCATTTGTTGTTATTATTCCCATCCATCATTTCTCTCATAACTCTGTCAATCTCAATATTATGGAAACCAACAGATGTTACATCATAATATGTAAGAAAAGCATGCGGATAGCTTGCCCTAGCTGAAATGTTAGCTATTGTCCTCATTTGTATTAATATTCATAGGAACCCTATTAAATAAATCAACTAACTACACCCGAAGCGAATGTAGTTTTCCCAGAATTAACCGTCCCCTGTAGTGCAACCCATCTATGTTTAGGCTTTCCAATCTGATAAGCATAAAGCAATTTACTTAACAATGGTAGTAGTTTAAAGAGTATTTTTATATGAATTAAATTTTAACAAAATACTTTCATATAATAAGGGTACTAGATAAACTACAGGGCTGAACAAAAGTATTCAAGTATATTTTGATCTATTAATATTAATTGTTGAAAGAAAATTTTCAACTAGTTAGGCGTTTTCTTGCAAGACTAAATTTACTCATTATGTAGTATATATATATCAATCGGCAAATCAAATATGCGGCTGTTCAAAAGTATTAGAATACATATTTGGCTGTGAACAGTAACACTTTATTTCTATAGATAATGATGTTTTGTTAATGATTTCAGGAAGAGGAAGTGTAAGAAAGTGTTCCATAATCTATGCTTAAGGCATAATTTTTCTTACTTGTTTAACTTAAATGAGTTCAGAAAATTCATAAACTGTGTTATATTTATTTGGTACTTATTCAATTTCATTTAATTTAAATAAAACTTTTAGCAAATAAAATACTTATTTGAGTAGAAAAAAAATGGGGGGAAATTTGGCAGATATATGTTTTCATATTAATAGGTCTGCAAAATTGACTGTTTTAAAAGTAAAAAAACTTTAATAAAGTATTTTTAAATATATTTTTTCCGTGAAGGATCGTGAATATATCTTGCAGGAACTAGAAGGAAATATTGTAGTGTTGCGTATTGATTGAAAGGAAAAAAAAAAAAAAAATCGACAAGCATGTACAGTGAAACTCCAAATAAGGGACACTCCGAATAACGGACACCTGTATTTAAGGGACAAAAGTTCCGGTCCCAGTCCCTTGATATAGGCCGAGTAATGTATTTACCTCTGAATAAGGGACACCTGAAAATGCGATGAAAGGAGCTGGTTTTTGCATTTCAGATAATGAAGTAGCCAGTGATGAAAACAAAAATAGATTTTTGAGAGCTTATCAAACAGACAGGCAGTCATGTTGATATGACTCAATTGATGTGCATTTATTTACCCACAATTAGTGTTTTTATCCCCATCAAAAGTAGTGCTGAAAATTGTAAGGATGACTATGAAACTGAAGAAGAAATGAAAATTGTGAAATAAAGAACTTTACAGATGTTTTAAAATATGTAAAGTTCAATACTTTTTTAGTAAATGTTGCTGATAATGAAGGATTGAAATTTATATGCATGGTAAATGAACACTTGAAAGATTTGTAATGAAAAATTGAAATCTGCAAAAGAATCACTTTTGATTGATTAAGTAAGATTCTTTTAAATGTTAATGCACATTTTACATGTATGAAATATTTGTGTAAAAAATGTAAATCAATAATTCTACAAATCTTTTAATGAAGTAATCAATTAAAAATTTCAATGAATTAAATATCTATTTGTTGTGTCTGATTAACGTAATTCATATCCTTCTGGTACATTTAAACTTCACCTTTAATTTAATGTTATATTTTATGTCTATCTGAAAGATTAATTTAAAAAAAAGAAAAAACTCCGAATAAGGGACACCTCTATTTAAGGGACAAAAGTTCCGGTCCCATGGGTGTCCCTTATTTGGAGGTTTCACTGTATATCACAAATATTTTTCAAAATATACAATGTCTTTTTTATAAAATATTCTAGTATACTTATCATAATGATAAATAAGCTTTAATATAAAAATATACAAACAGTTTACAAGTATTTGAAAAGCAGGCATGATTCTAGCACTAGAAATATTACTATTCACGTAACAGACAAAAAATTATACGAAATATTGAACAAGAAGTAATCGGACAGATTATTAAATAGAAAACAATTACAAAACACTTACGTAATATATTTCTTTCATTTACATTCAAGTCTGGATAGCGCAAAGATTCCTGAATTTTCTGTTAAAAACAAATGATTAAGGCTAATTTAAATAAAGCATTTGGCATTTACATCAAATGCGATAAAGCAGCCAAAATGGTAACCATACATTCACTTGAAAGATGCCAATAATATGTGCGTGAAGTTGCGCAGATAGAAGATTTTGGGCGGTAATGTCCCTGACGTCATGTTGGAATGCCCTATAGCGTTTTTCATTTTTGGTAAATAAAATACTTGTATAACCTTGTTGAGGTATGATAGTTTCTCAAATGATTGCAGGTTTTTCTCCCTTCACATGCTATCGCTTCCAGAAATTCTATTCAAAACGCTAATTATGACAGTATTTATTTGTTTGCAGTGTTCTTAAATTGCTTGTATCAAAAAATGGATAACGCCATTTGATTATATAGTTTCTAAATAAAGACACTTGCTATTCTTATGCGTTTCTGAGAAGAAAATGAATATAGAAATGTATCAGAAAGGAGCTTCTTTGAATTTAAGAATGAATTTGGATTTAAAATCTTTAATAAAATGTTTTAGAAATAATTTTATAAATCTTCTTTTATTAAACAGCTTCAAAAATAATTATGTTTTTAGCTTTCTTTCTTTTTTCTTTTATTCTAAGCCATATTAATTTTTTAATGAATCTTTATTCGAATGTTGAAAGCCCAGGAATCTAATTAATCATCAATGTTGTTAATGTATATTTCCTGTAAAATATACTGTAAAATCATTACTTCTCCTGTACGTTTTTCTTTTCTTTTTCTCTTCTTTTATTACTGAAGAACTAGCAGCCTTCATCCGCTATGCTGATCGATATTTCTCCAACTAAACAAAATACATCGATAAATTAGAGCTTCTTAAAATATATATGTGACGATTTCAGGAGAACTCGAATTATTTCCACTGGTTAAAAAGAAACACACAGTCATGGCAAGCGAGGGAAAAAACAAAATAAATAAATAAATGTAGAAGATCCAATAATTAGTCATGGGCTGCTGTAAATTCATTTATTAAATTCGTAATAATGAGGAAGGAAAAGCTCCGTTTGCAAAAATTCCATCATTATTTCAGCGAGCTGTCCTCATCGAAGAAGCAACCCAAGAAATCTTCCTTCTCATCTCGAGACTTCCACCTTTTTAAACTGAAAAGAAAGTTCTGGAACATTCGGTAACCTCAAACCATCATTCTTTTTATGTAAACAGAATTCTTGTCCAGCTACGAGATTATTTTAAACAGACGATAAATTTATTTTAAAAAAAATATTATTTAACCAATTTATAATTGACTCAGAATTTTAAATATCTTAGGCAGACGATTTTTATACATGATTAATTTTAAGAGAAAAAGAAAAGAAATGAATTTATTAATATGCAAATTATCGTTGACGGCGGAAAAATAAATAAATAGATAAAATAAAATAATGATATTTTTTAAAAGTATGGGTTTGGAATAAATTTAATAAGACTTTCTTAAAAAGGGTTGATAAAAACATAGAAGAAATCAGTTTTATTTGGAATATTAAGAAATAAAGTTTTAATTAAGAATATTTTTAATTTAGAGCCATCTCTTTAAATTTACGCATACTGGAATAATGTTTTTTAAGGAAAATTAAGAATTTATATCGTCTGCATACAGATTAACAGATTAGATTTAGAAACAAGATTTTAATTTAATAATTTGAAGTAAGTACGGAATATTATTATAAGAAAATTAAGATAGTATAAAGGTTAGTTTTGGCGAAAAAATTTTAAATTTGTAATATTATCCCCCCTCCCCAAGACTTTGTATGAAATTGATAGTTAAATAAAACTACAAGTTCAGACAACAGAAATATAATAATTTAGAAAAGTTAAATTTTGGAATAAAACTGTCAAATCCAGGAAGCCAAGAGATGGAAGAAAAGAAAATTAACGCAATATAAAAAATATTAGCGATTAAAATAAAATAGTTAACAGAAAATAATTCTGAATTGAATTTAGGTAGGAGCATTTCCCTGAAAGAAATACAATAATGTTACAACATCACTTACCATTTGTAAGTGCATAGGAGATAATACATACAATAACAGTAAGTAAGTTATAAATATTAATAAGCAAGAGATAAAAATATAATAAAAACAATAAAAGTTCGTTCTCATGGAAGTTTAAATAACTACAATGACTTAATGCATAGTTTATTTTAAATAAGTCCTTTAAATGAAAAAAGTCTTTCAAGAATATATAAAAGAGTCTTTTTCAATGTCCAGTGAATACAGTCTCTTTAATTAAATATCTCCAAATCTAGTTTAATCTTTGTTTTTTGTTGGGTCCCAACATTTTTTAATAATATGTCAAATTTCTAATAATAAATAGTATCACTCTCAATATCAATAATAAATAATATAGAAAATTTTAAATAATAACAACAATAATAAGTAATAGTATAATAAGACTCCATATCCTAATATTTTTCAATAAGAGTATAATTAATACTAAACTTCATTATAGAAATCATAATAATAATAATAATAGTAAAACAAGAGTATAATCAAAAGAAAATATCACTGTTTGTTTATTATTGATAGGGAAAATATTGGTTGAGGATAAAAATAATTACATAGCAACTAAATAATTTTCTTATCTTTTAATAGCATAAGAAAGTATTTTTTGCTAGCCGAAAGTATAAATAAAAAAAATCATAATAATTCCAAAATCCAAATTAAATTAAATCTAACTATTTAGAAAATGGGCTCTCAACCAGCATTTCCTTACAATAATTCCTCTCTGATACTCTTTTACAAAATTGTCAAATTTGGTTATAAGTTTTCAATGCCAAATGTAGACTAATGTTTTATCTACACATGGTTTATAAACTTTAATAATAAAATACAATAGGAATGAAAGTTGTCATTCTTAATTGAGAAATGGAAATAAAAATAGTGTGCTTTTTTTTTTTTTGAAAAACTTTTAATCTGTAGTTTTCACAATCACTGAAAATCACATATTATGTTATAGGTTTGAGTAGAATCATTAGATTTTATAACTGTTATAACATAAATATCTGCTGAATAAATAGAATAATATTAATGTCAAATACATGAGTAAATATAATTAGACTTAAACACCCTTAAAATTAATTTATCAACATCAATTTGAAAGTGTCACAAATAAAAATTAAATTAAAGAGTTGACATGTTTCGGTTCATTAATAAGAACCGTATTCATAACATATAAAATCAGTAGAAAATTAAATGACACTGGATATAAATATAATTTAAAAATCAAAACAAAACATTGCGCCCGCTATGATCGTGAATATAGCCATTGCCAACGCGGCATATAAATATAATAAATTTTGACCATATATTAAATTTAAAATGTATAAAATTAAAATTAAAAAAGTAGAAAAACTAAATGACTCTGGATATAAAGGTAATTTAAAACCCCCAAAACATAAAATATTGCGCCCTCTATGATCGTGAATAGCCAATGCCATCGCGGTTCCTCCTATTAGACTCATCCTTTAAATATTTATTTAGTAATTCTAACCACAAACTCGAAATGTCATAAGAATAAGAATCATTACAAACTCTATCCCTCCTAGAATATATCTCTATGGATTCACGGATGATTAATTTTCGGAATAAACTGGAAATGAACACTAATCTACTATCTTTAAAACAAATTTTAACCCCCCTCTTTAAAAACAATCTTGATAACGCAGTCTTATCCCTACCAAATTTTATGTCACATTCATGCTCTTTCTTTCTAACCCCAAATTTTCTACCTGTCATACCGATATAAAAATTAATATCCCCCTCTTCATTCTCATATGGAATTTCATATACCCCTGCTAGATCATCTTGTGGAACCGGATCAAAAGCTCTGTATAGAAGATGTTTTAACTTAGGAGGTGGCTTAGCAATTAATTCTATTTTAAACTTTTTTAATTTAGCTTTAAGCCTCTCAAAATTACCCTTTATATAAGGAAACGATAGTCTTTTAACCCCAATTTCTTCCCCCTTCTCACAGGCATTATCAACCAAATTACAATTAACCTGAGAATTATTTTTATCCCTATAATTTTTAACCAATTTATTAATTTTATCCTTTTTGTAACCATTCAACTTAGCAATATTAAAAATATAATTCAACTCTTCATACAAAAATTCATCAGAACAAATAATAAACGCACGATTAACCATGAACCGGAATGTAGAAAACTTATACCCAAAGGGTGAATACGCAGAAAATGGAATAATATGCTGACTAGCTATATCTTTCCTGTAAACTTTCCTTTTTAACATAGAACCCTCTCTAATAAGCCACACGTCTAAAAATGAAATAGCACGATCATTTTCCAATTCAAACGTAAATTGAATATTCCTATCCAGTTTATTAACTTCATCTACAAAAACAATGAAAGACTCAACTCCACCCTCCCAAATTAAAAACACATCGTCAACATACCTCTTCCAAAATTTAGGAACTTTCTCGAACTTTGCGAAAATATTCTCTTCAAAAGGCCTCATTTTAAACTCAGCTAAAAAACCCGAAATAGGAGAACCCATAGGGGCACCCATGTTTTGTTTATAAATTTTACCATCAAAAACAAAATAATTACTTTGTACAATCAACTGTAATCCATCTTTTAAAGTACATTTTATACTGTCATTATATATTTCTGCCTTGTTGATTGTACAAAGTAATTATTTTGTTTTTGATGGTAAAATTTATAAACAAAACATGGGTGCCCCTATGGGTTCTCCTATTTCGGGTTTTTTAGCTGAGTTTAAAATGAGGCCTTTTGAAGAGAATATTTTCGCAAAGTTCGAGAAAGTTCCTAAATTTTGGAAGAGGTATGTTGATAAAATTATCTGTTGAAAACGATTCAAAATTTTCAAGAGGTAAATTTATTTTCTATTGGAAAATAAAGGATTTTCCTTGTAAAATTGTTAAATTTTGAAGAGTTTAACACATATCGTAAACCATTATTTTGACGACTACCATATGAATATGCTTCGTTTCAAACCAGAAATTTGATTAAGAAATAAGTTTAACTCTTTCGGGTCTGGTGTACTATTAATAGTACATGTATTTTTAACCGACTTCAAAGAGGAGGTTATGATTTCGACCTGTATGTATTTGTTGTTCACGCATAACTTTTGCAAATATGAACCGATTTTGATAATTCTTTTTTTGTTTGAAAGCGTATGAGGCCCATGTGGTCCCATTCGAATTTCATAAAAATCTGATAATTAGAACTTTTAAAAAAATGAAAACTTTAAATTTCAAATTCATTTTGAAGCAATCGACCAATTAGAAGTGTTCATTTTGCATGCTTTTATGTTACACTTACATAGACACACGATCTTTTCACTGTTAAAAGTTTGAAGTTTTTGCTGCATCGTCACTCCACCGCTTTTATGGAATATCTCTATTTTGACCAATGAGAATTCACCATAATACAATGAAGTAATCATTTTCTATAAAAGCGATGGATTGACGATAAAGTAAAAGTTTCAAATTTTTAATAGTGTTCAAAGTGCAAAATCCTAACTGGACGAGGGCCAGGATTCACATAAATTTTGCGCTGTTTGCAAAACGAGATTTATTAACAAGAAAATTTATTTAAAACATCGAAAAATTTGCTAAAATTCCTGCTTCTGATTCGTTAATCTAGTTTCGCTAACAGCGCAAATTCTACCTGGATTCCGGACAAGTTCTCTTATGCAAGAAACCGGAAATATAGCATCTAGGGGATATAGTGAGGAAATCGGCTGTCTATCTCAGGGCGTGTTCAGAACAACTTACAAAAGTAACCAATGTTACCGACCGATTGTCGGGCAGTACGAAAGCAAATTGCGGCATCAATGAAAACTATTCTGTTGAATTGTAGCTGACGTCACACTTCGCTTTGTTTTTCATTTCGTACTTGTCTACAATCGGTAAGTGGTCGGTAAGTAACCGGTAAGTTGTGCTGAACACGCCCTCTGTAACACTTAAAAAAAGCACTAAAATGTTCTATTCTTTAAATGTGCAACAATGCTAATGAAATTTAAAGATAGAAGCGACATCTGCAGGACATTTTCTAAAGATGCAAGAATTATTGCTACACTGTTAAAAATCTGCTGCATTTTGCTGCAATGCACTCCCCTGCTTGTATAGAAAACTATTTGGCCGTGAAATGGAGCTTTCTCATTGGTTGGAATAGAGATATTATATACAAGCGGTGGAGTGCGTTGCAGCAAAATGCAGCAGATTTTTAACAGTGTATGCCGGATTCAGAAAGTGATTAAAGTACATTGCTATGTGCTAGATTTACATTTGGACAAATATAAATGACGAAAAATTTTGATAAGCTTACCATTAAAGTTAAGCTAGTTAACTTCTTTCACTCATAAAACAACTCGTTCAGGCGACTACCGCCAAGTTCTGGAATAAAAATTCTTAAATTTCTTTAAATTCTTAAAATTTGTGGCCGAGTGGTTAAGACACCACGCTGCTAATCTCTTGAGAGCGTAGGAGACTGTGGGTTAGAATCCCACTGGCTCCGTTGTACGCACTCTTTATGTGTAGCTCCCGGTTGTACTTTTCTTGTGTCGTAATATTTCCTTGTGCTATCTTGTCCTTGTATGTCCACGAATTTGTAAAATAATGTGGATTATGTATTTATGTCTGTGTAGAAATAAAGGATCATTCGGCGTACAATCGAATTCTACCAGAAAATCATCATCAAATTTTATAATAGAAAATGCCTAGCAGGGCCTCCGTGGCTGAGTGGTTAAGACATCACGCCGCTGATCGTGAGGTTGTGGGTTCGAATCCCACTGGCTCCATTGCACACACTCCTTGTGTGGAGCTCCTGGTTGTACTTCTCTTGTGTTGTAATATTTCCTTGTGTGCTATCTCGTCCCTGTATATTGACGATGGCTTATAAGCAGGCTTCATGTCGAGCACACAAGTCAGATGTATGTTGTTCAATAAACAAACAAACAAACAAATGCCTAGCATTGCGATGCATTGTTAAAAATTTAACTTTTGCTGCATCGTCACTCCCCCGCTTTTATAAAATATTTGTCCTTTGACCCATGAGAATGCTCCATGATAGGCTGAAATAATCGTTTTCCTTAAAAGCGGTGGAGTGAGTTTCAAACTTTTAACAGTTTAGTTGGGACAAAAGCGTCCGCGAAAAAAGTATTTGGGCATCGAATGCTGTCACACTCTTATAGATGCAGCTAAGTACAGGTTATAATTTTCGGATTCCTCGTCGAATCATCACCGCTCATTTCCGATACCTTAACTGCATTTATAGGAATTAGATTGTTGTTGTTTATCTATTGAATCACAGAGCGATTTTTGTTAAAATCTTTCTTTTTGCTTTTTCTGACTGAAGGAGGGAGTACTTTTGACTACACTAGAAAAGCATTTTACTATTCATTGATATATGGAGTCATTCTGCTGTTTACTCATATATTGAAGCGCTTTGCCGCGCGCTTCTGTGTAAGGACACTTTACTTGAGGCATTGTCATCTTTCGATAACCACTTCCGATGTCCGTACGATTAGATGTTGACTTTAAGATTTCATGAATGCGGTAGCTTTTCGTCGTGCCAGATCTGAAGAAGTTACCACATCCAGAAAAACCTAAAGCTTCACAACGATACTAACCGATATTGTGTCTTTTGAAAAGTTGACAATCAAACAGTGACAAGTAAAGTGAATACATCAGAACTCAGCAAGGTGCGTTGATTAGTAATGCGTTGCAAAGAGCCATCATATGTCAGTACACATAATTATGTATTACGGTATAAATAACTAAAAAGTGGGAAATAAATTTAACTTTTTCAAAAAAATGTATAACCGACTCCAAAAAAAAAAGCGCTAAAAAGAATTAAATAATTCTATAAAATTCTCTAATGACAAATCGTTATCCAATAACCACACATTGACTATCATGTACCGGTATAAAACGATTAAATTTAATATATAGAATTTAATATCCACCAAACATAGATTTTCCAGAGAATATTTTCTACAAGAGATTAATTTACATATTTTTGATTTAATTTTTGAATATATACATATAAAAAGTAAGGAATTACTTTTTGAAGTTGGTGCCAAACTATCTTAAGTATAGTAAGAATTGTGGATATATTATGTCTAATACCATAAATAAAATGGGGAAATCATTATCGATTATGATTGTTTGGCACCAACTTCAAAAAGTAATTCCTTACTTTTTATATGTATAAATTCAAAAATTAAATCAAAATTATGTAAATTATTCTCTTGTAGAAAATATTCTCTGGAAAATCTATGTTTGGTGGATATTAAATTCTATATATTAAATTTAACCGTTTTATACCGGTACATGATAGTCAATGTGTGGTTATTGGATAACGATTTGTCATTAGAGAATTTTATAGAATTATTTAATTCTTTTTAGCGCTTTTTTTTTTTTTTGGAGTCGGTTATACATTTTTTTGAAAAAGTTAAATTTATAATGGAGTAAAATTTTCTTTTAAGAAATACTTTTGCTACTATTTAAATTTAGTAATGTTAGTATATGTCTATGCGTTTACTATAGGACTTCCTTTATGTTTAGGCATTTAGTAATAATAATTACTATTATTATTTGCTTAATTCTCTTTGCGCTGTTTGCGATTCTTTTATATTTAACATATATTTCACTCATTAAATTTAAAACAAAAGCTACTTTCCTAAAATAATCATAAGTAATAAAGCGCAAAAATATTAGAAAGTTGCAATATAAGTTAAATCTTATTGTCATGCAATATTTTCTAAATATCTCCCAAAATTTTTCCTTAGCCTATTGTCATATGAATATATGAATTGAATAGTATGCAAAACAACAAAATTCGATATCTTTCAGACAAAGAAATATTCGTTAAATACTAATTAATCGATATGGATAGCTAGTGTTAAAGTTATTAACGTAAAAATATTTTTTTCTAAAAACTGAAGAAAATTCAGATCCGAAAGGGTTAAAAGATACAAAGAAGAAAAATGTTAAATAATAAAATTAAACTATTTTAAATCAAAATTCTAGAGTGAAATATTTTAATAAAACTTGATTTAAATTTCCGGTAGTTCTTCTAGTGCTAAATAATAAGTTACTTTTTTGTTAAATTATATGTCATTCCTTAGCATGCGTATGCCAAGATAATGATAATTTCATTCTAAAACATTCATTACATTGCAAAGTAGAATAAATATTTCTTTAATGAAGAAATTTTATGTAAAGTAAATTTTAAAATATGCATTTCCATCATCATTATGTATTTTTAGTTAAATAAGATCGTTTGAATTTAAAACAGATTCATACCATTTAGAGATAATTTTGAATAAGAATGATAAAAATTCACGCAAATTATTTCCCGGACACATTGTCTCATTGTGTTGAAGAGTATGCTTAAAATACCAACCACGTGTTTTATTGTAGAATGAACATTGCTTCCAGATGTCTACGATGTCCTTTTTAATATGTAATTAAGATTTAAATGGAAAAAAACTCTCTACTTTATTCGGATTTATCAACCTCTAATTACAACTTCATCTTTTATTCTATCTAAAATCAACTTTTATCCGTGATTCGACTCGCATAGTTTTGCAATTCGGATATCAAATTTTAAACTATATATATTTTTTTCTTTATGCATCATTTACCTAACGAATAGTGCAACCTCCATCAAAATCCAATCAATAGAACAGTTTAAAAAACCAATCATTCATAATAGGTTTCACTTAATAATTCCCATTGGCTGTAATGTAATGGAATACTTTTAATTGTCTCTGTATTAAACTATACACTCGATTTTCATAAAATTTGAAATGACACGAAAAAATTATGCAAAAATTACATATTTTAAATTTCAAATGATTCGGTTTTTGCTCTATTATATGCGGACAGACGGACTGAACAACGACTAACGACTATAAATGCTACGTATTTACATAATTACAACACACACCTAAAAAGATGTAAACAGCTTCTTTGAATAGCCCGAACAACATAAAATTTTACAAACAGTTCCCCCCCCCCCCCATAGCGAGACACTGTTAAATAAGTTTATCCCTTGTAACATACTATCTAAAATATTAATGCCACAAAACATTTGTAAATATAACTTTATTCTCTAACGTTTATCCATCTCGTATCTTGAATTTCCTTGGCAACCCAACTATGGTGACGGAAACTCGCTTAAAACATCCAAATTTAAGACGCCTAATTTTATGACCGGATATTGTGTAAGATAGAAAAATATTTTTAGAACAGATGGATCAAGTCTTTTATGTTTGACAAGCAATAAATTTTAGAATGGGGTTTTAAAATGATAAAAGTACTCAAAACGCAAATATTTATTCAGGTTTTTGTAACGAACCTCTTTTCTTTCCCGTAAATGTCACTCTGCATTTTTTTTACTACTAAAAATAGGCCAAAATATTTAACAATGAGAATAACGATAATAAAATCAAAAGAAATTTCCTGTACGTTTTTCTTTTCTTTTTCTCTTCTTTTATTACTGAAGAACTAGCAGCCTTCATCCGCTATGCTGATCGATTTCTCCAATCAAACAAAATACATCGATGAATTCGAGCTTGTTTTTTAAAAAAACAATATGGAATTTTACCTGGAATATCCATTCGCATTGTTAAAACGATATAAATGACATTAGAATCGATTCGCATGGCATGGAAGAGCATAGAATACTAATCATCGATGCCCTAAATCAGAGGTTCCCAAAGTGTGCTCCGCGGAGCCCTTGGGGCTCCGCCTGAACATTTTAAGGGCTCCGTGGCGTTCCAGGATAATAAAGAAAACATGAAAGAAATTAGCATATTGCAAGTAAATGATTTTCAAAAGTATGTAGAAAATTATGTGTGTGTGTCTTAAGAATAAATGTATCTGTATCTGAGAGGAAAAATACAATAATACACTTCAAAATTATTTGAACATTTGCATTATACATGTATTTACTGTCTGTATAATATTTTTGGTTTGAGTTGTTTTATTTTATATTTGTGCACTTAATGTGTTTTAAAGTTTCGATTTAAAATAAGCTTCAAGAAATAATATTCTGAATCGAATGAACAAAGTGAATCGAAACAGAAAACGCACCGAACAAGAGGGAAAACAGTTTAGTTCTTTGGAGCTTCGCCTATTTATATGTTTATACTTAATTCTTACTAAATATCTAACTCTTACTAAAATGTTTTTAAATGACCATATCAAGTTTGATAGAACAAAAATCAGAAAGTATTTAAAATCATCTCGAAGCTCTGATAAATTCATTTGGGCATTACTTTCCATATGCTCAAAATAAGATGCTGGAGGATTTTAAATGGACACTAAATCCATTCACTATAAAAACAAAACCACACAGCGCTTAAACTCTGAGGAATATGAAACTCTCATTGATGTAAAATCTCAAAACGATCTAGAAATCTCTTTTCAAAGCAAGCGTATCACTGAATTTTGATGTCATTTAACAGATGAATACAAAATCTTGTCAGACAGAGCAAAATTAATTTTACTCCCATTTTCAAAGACATATCTGTGTGAAGCTGGATTCTCCACTTATACAAATACCAAAACAAAATACAGAAACTGGTTAATTGCAAAACCATACATTCACTTGCTATTGTCGAAATTGCACCAGATATTATGAAAAATTTTTCGGAAATAATTCAAGCACATTTTTCACACTAAACTTTTACATACGTCATCAAACATTATGCAAAATAATAATAATAATAATAATAAACTACCGGCATTTAATATTTAATATATGTTGTATATTGTACTATTTTTATTTTTGAAATTTTAATTTCCTTAAATGTTTATTTTTATTAAATTTTATTTATTTAAATCTTCTATCCTAGTTTTCAAAATTGTACTTATTTTTTAAAACAATACCTGTCGCTTAAACCGTCTTCTTTTAAAAGATCTTTTATCATTTAAAATCCCTCACTAGATTCATTTCTGTGTAATGTGTGTATATATTTCTTTTTAGTTTCAGTTATTTAAATTTTGTATACTGTTTTTTTATAATAAAATAATGTTTGTCGCTGAAGAATATGTTTATTGCATATTTTATCATTTAAAGCCCTTTATTAGATCCATATTACATTTGTGTATATTGTGTATACATATTTCTTTTTTTATATATAAATATAAATTCTTTAATCTGTTTATGTTATTTGATTATTTAAATTTTCTATACTGTTTTTCATTGTGCAGCAATGTTTTTCAATTAAAACGCCCCCTTTTTTGTATAATTTTACAACATTTAAGAACATTATTAGATTTATTTAATATTTATGTACATTGTGTATATAGTTTTTTTCTTTTCGCAACTTTAATTGCTTTAATCTGTTTATTATATTTTTATAATTTCTTAGTTATTTAAATTTTCTATGCTGTTTTACATAATTGTACTTAATTTTATAAGCAATGTATATTGGTAAAAAAAAACTTTTTTGTTCTTTTTTTTAGCATTTTGTATCTCTTTACAACTGCTCTTTAATTTTTTTAATTCGTCTCTGCCACATTTTCCAATCAGAAAAGAGTCTGTAGCAATTAAAAAAATACGTATTGGTTCTTTACATTTGTCATCACACTAAGAATTTAAATTTTTTCTTAGCTCTACCCCTTACTTAGATTTTTGTCAATGAGTACCCGCCCTGGTGTATTTTTTAATCCCACCCATGTATTCCATATTGTCAGAAAAGTTTTATTGTTAGTTGCAGTTCGTTTATGATGTGTAAATTTTAACTGCATGTCTGTTTTGAGGCAAAAACAATTACGAAAGAAAGTTTCTTTCAAAACTATAATTTATAACCAAATACTTTAAATAAAGTATACTATTAAAAAATATAACTATGCTGCGCCAAACAATACATTTTAGAGATTTTGCCCCGCCCACTTCACTATAACAATGACTTGTTCCTAAATGTATTTTTTCAAATTGGGTAAATAAAAAAAAAAAAAAAAAAAAAAAAAAAACCCTGAGAATCGATTTATTTTCGTTGCATGTTTAGAAGTACTAGAAACTTAAAGAAGAATGAAAACATACTCAATAATAGCTTGATTCAATTACGGGTAGGCGGGACTAGTGGAAACGTGTTGCCTAATAACTCATGGGTGACTGGAACTAGGCATTTTTTTTTCGCGAGTAGCCTACTGGAATTATACAGAAGTACCTCTCTGAAAATGAAAACTGTACAACTTACCTTTTTTCTGTGTCTGTGTGGTTTTCGCCATAAATAACAATAGTTTTAAGTAAGCCCCAATGCAGTGCATAATCCAAACATGGTTACAATTTTGATCTTTAATTCTGAGTTCATATTGAAAATTCCAAAAGAAAACTTTTTATTTTAAAATTGGGTGTTATTAACCCCTTAACAGTATTACTTGAACATCGCTAAGGTTAAAAAAAAAAAAAAAATACTTGTTTTTCTTGTTACTGAGCGCTTTCAGAAATCGCAAATTTTCAACTATAATTTTTGCTGTATTGGAAGGAAATATCTCGATTATACAAGTTAAATATTTTAATTTAAAAAAAAAGAGGACTTTAATTTTTATTTTCATTTTATTGTGTCCAATAATTGTAACATTAAATAAAACTGTTAAAAGGTTGTATAACAGAAAATTTGATTTTTAAAATTTCTAGTATGAATTTAGAATTTCTGTATCAGGAAAGGCCCAAACTGAGAACCTTGGTCCAATGTTGAAAATTACTGGTTAGGATTTTTATTGAGCAGATTTTTCTCTGCTCTATAGGCATGAAAAATCAATTTTTAAATCACAGAGTATCCTTCGGTTTTGGGGCTCCGCCTTAAAATTTCTTCCCAAAAAGGGCTCCGCGAGGCGAAAAGTTTGGGAACCGCTGCCCTAAATCATCGATGGCATTCGCGAAACGATATAAATGACATTGGTATGACCGGCATTCGCCGGTCATAAAATCAGTTCATTAGAACTTTTATTTATTTGACAAAAAAAAAAAAAAAAAAGAAAAAGAAAAGAAAAGAAAAAGAAAGAAATAAACACTTCCCATAATTTCATAACTGAGCAACATAGAACGATGTGCAATGCACTAAAGCCTTCCCTAAAAAATTACCTAATAATGCAAGTTTCAGTAAAATTCCTTCAATAAAATTCAAGTTACAGCCGCGACGAAATTTTCTCTGCATTGTATACATACCGGGTGTCCCAAAAATGACTGATGGATTTTAAAATTCAATAACTTGCAAACGGTGACAGCTATTTAAAAAAATTTTGCAGGAGGTTTATGTATAATGTCAGGAGTTTTTTTACCGTAATTTTTTTTATTTTAGTTCAAATTTCAAAAAACAGGTGGCGCTGACGGCAATTGAAGGCCGGGTGATCAATGCTGAGTGAAGCATCGACCTGGCCTTCAATCGCCGTCAGCGCCACCTATTGTTTGAAATTTGAATTAAAATAAAAAAATTACGGTAAAAAAACTCCTGACATTATACATAACCCTCCTGCAAAAAATTTTTAAATAGCTGTCACTGTTTGCACGTTATTGAATTTTAAAATCCATCAGTCATTTTTGGGACATCCGGTACATATACTAGGTGACGTGCCCGGCCTATGATGAACGCTCTTTGACCGCCGAGCAAAAAGACAAAATTGTTATGTTGTTTTATCTGTAATTATTTTAAAAGGCTAAAAAAGATGGGTTTTTTTTCCAATATGATGTAATTTTTTAATTACATATAGGTATATAAGACACCAGAGTATTAATCATAATTTAATTTCTTAAAACTAGATTGTTTCTGTAGAATTACATTAATTTAAATAATGCTACTATCGTAAGTGAAACCTGCAGCTTAGTAAACGGATAAATGAGTTCGCGGCGGTAAATGAACCTCAAATGTGTATGATTATTTTTAACTTCATTTTGTCGAATTTATATTTAAAAATTAAAAAAATTACGAAAAAATATTGAATTGAAAGTACATACGATTTGATGCTTTATTTTCTGTGTAATTTGATATTTGAGTCTATACATCCCGAAAGTAAGAGAAACTGCGACTAAAAATTCAAGGTTTTTAACGATTTCGTCGAAATTTTCACGCATTTCATTTTGTAAAAAAATATTTCTATGCCTCCGAACGTTTCAAAATTTTTGTAGGTGGTGTAAATTTAGTCTATTGAGATACTCTTGTGATAAAATAAGGAAATTTATTTACTTTTATCCTAGAAAAAAAGAGCGTCTCAGTGAGGTGCGAAATGCGTTCGTCGGTGTATTTGAAAGAGCAAAAATTCATATTTTTTACAACCGATTGTCCATCGACTAAGGTTTTAGCTTTAAAAATATGTTTTTGGTTTGTCAATGCCTTAAAAATTGCGCCCCGATGGTGCGCTGCAATTAGGTGGGAAACGCTTTTCGAAAAAAACGACCCTTTTTTATTTATTTATTTTTTTTTTTTTCTAAGAATTAACTGCGATATATTTTTTAATTGATTGTAGCATTTGAGACTTTGAGAACTTACTTTTCGCTTTTAACTTTACTAAGCAATTTGGCCTATGGAAGTTGATAAATAATGACAAAATACCCATATTTGTTTATTTATTTATTTATTTATTTTTCCCGTTTTTCATTTTCTCTCGATAGGTAATTAGGGCCTTTGCTCGCGCGAGAGCCTTTTCCCTCTCGAAACGTCAGATACGGATTTTTAATTAGGGTTCCTTGTAATTTTTAATTAATGACTCAGCTAATTATAAGAAATTTAAAATTTTGAGTCTCAGTCCTTTGAGTCTTCATAATCTTAATGAATTGTATGATATATTGATTCATAGTAAATACAAGTATCTAAAACTTAAAAAATGCCATACATTTTTTAGATTTTCTATACTGTAGAGGTTAATAAAGGAAAGGCAGATTTCACATTTGTGTTTGTGGGAAGAGAGTGGGCAAAATTCAGAAAAATGTGCAAAGGGAGTGCAAAATTTAAATATTTTGATTGCATATGTATTTTATTGATTGCGTATATTCTTTATTGATATTTGTTACTTTGCAGTAACATTAGAAAGAAAGAAAAAAAATAAGATTTCAAACTATATATTTTGAGAGAGGATGAGAGAAGGAGGGGGAATGAAAATTTCCGGGAACCCAGATGATCTGCTTTAAAAAGGGAAAATATTAATCACATTAATAAAAAGAAAAAAAACTTGTAAACTAGTAGGTAAGTGTTATCGCAGATCGCACAGAATCATTAAATTAGCAAACGAAAAGTGGTTTCTCGGTGCTATTTCAGATTTATTCACCAATCGCACAACCCAGAACAGAATACCGAATTCTTCCCCTGAATGCTGACTTGATCGCATAGATTTGTTGATTTCTCTATCAGAATCTACACCAATTTTGTAATTTTGGCGATAGAAGTACTCCATTTCTTTTTAAAGCGTAAAAAAGAAATAATTTTTATATCTATTTAAAACTGCGTGCAACAATTAGAAGGAAAAAAGCTACAAAAAATGGACTGGTGACTATTAAAAAAATATTTTAATTAAAATAACAATTTTTTTTCAAAATTTTATGATTTGTTTTGTGACAAGAGATATTCAACTATAAGTACACAAAATTTGAACGCTCCGACTTATATAGTTTTTGTGTACGTACTCTGTGATAGACAGACAGACAGACAGACAGAGGACAGAGACGAATAGGGTTTCGTCAGATGAGCGAAACTCTAAAAAGAAAGTTAAAATTTAATAAAAACTTGCCCCCTCTTTTTTGCCCCCCAAGCCCCAACCCAAGGACCCCCAATTAAATTTAGTTTAAATTCACATTGTAGTGTCATTTAGAATACTTTAAAATCAAAATTGAATCATTTGTATCCACTACGAAAGCCAGAAATGATTTTTTGACCACTTGATCACAATTTAAGACCATTGTGGCGCAATTTCAATTTTTATGAAAATCGAATAGAAACTTAAAAAGATATTAATAAAAATTTTCTTCATTTTATTAAATCCTATCATACATAATTAATTCAATGACATTCCGTGAAAGATAATGACGGTAGGTTCCGTGGTGATTATTCAATTAAATTTTATCATGTGTAATTAATTCATTGATATCCCATTGTAGGTAATGATTCTAGATTGCAATGATATTACGTAGAATTTAAGATAGAGACCTATTTTTTTCGAATTCGTGAATTTATTATATAGAATCGTAATAAACTTTGTATTATTCCGTAAGATTAATAATTGTAATAATTGATTAAGTAATTGCGTAAGAGTGCAATGATTATTTCATTAAGATATGAATATTTATAAAGTTAGCTACAGTACGAACGCACCTCACTTGCCACGTTTGACGAACAATTTCAGACTTGTTTTATTTTTATCCTGTTCATTGGCTATTTAAATCCCAATTTTTCTTACTGTAAGAAAAGACCTCTTTACTACGGAAACAAAATTGTCTAAGTTGATAACTAAAATATAAAGAATGTATTAAGAATTACTATTATTGTTGTTGTTGTTATTTTTAAATATAATTCCGTGCGCTTTAAACCATCGCTCAAAAATTAAAGTATATGTATGTATTTTTTTAATCCCACTGACATTTTTTAACAAGTTAGAAACTGCACGTGAAGCGTAGCAAATGCGGTGCGTTCGTACTACAACAAAGTTTTTAAAATATTCAGATCTTGGTGTATACAGTAGAGTATCCAAAATCTTTTGTGAATCCCTATAAATACTATCTGCTTTCTATTATACACGAAGCAACTTGTAATAAACCTCAGCAACGAATATCGATTTCATGTAATATGAAATAGTTTAACATTATTAAAACGCGTCCCAAACAATGTTTCCCCCGTTACCATTATGTAATGGAATACTTTTGTGCGGCCCTGTAAATGAATAACAAATATTTTTTGTACCACAGATTGTACAGAATGTATATTTTAGTACATACTTCATAGATGCATATCAATTTTATTATGTTCGAAAAAATGCAACACCATTAAAATGCACTCAAAACTATTTTTTTTTTCTTTTGACCGTAATGAAACGGAATATTTTTGATTGTCCCTGTAATTAAACCATGCATTTTCATAAAATTTGAAATAACTCGGCAAAATTTTGCAGCAATTATATATTTTAAATTTCAAACGATTCAGTTGGTTAGTTTTTGCTCTGTTACATGCGGACAGGCGGACGGACTAAAGGACGACTTAGCTGCTACTTATTTACATAATTACGAACGCACCTAAAAACTGAATTCAAATTCAGTTGCAGTTTTCTGAACACAAATTTTTTCATCCTCAGATAAATCACATTTTTTCTCTGGAAAATACTGCATCATATCTTTATGTAAAAAAATAGAATATCGCTTAAATATGAAGAACGTATGTATATATATACGGTTCTAAATAAAGATTTTTCTATCTCTTTTCGATAAAATAGCTTGAGTAATCATGCATACAAAGTTTCAGTGTCATTTTTAAATGCAATAAATGAATAATACAAAATAAATAGCAAACTTTTTTTAGAACTTTAATTTAAATTTTTTTTAAACGCGCATCCACGCAGAACTCTGAAACAGATGAACTGGTTTCGACAATGCCTCTTTTGTTTGAAATGACATATTTTCCTGATGTTTCCTTGAAAATTTTATTAAATGAGGGGGGGGGAGGACATATTTCTCTGCCTGCTTTCTTAACATTCCTCCTCCCGCGACATTCTTCTATATTATAAAGGCCCAACGTATCTGTGCGTAACCCATACGTCATTTTGTGAATGGCAATACTTTCAAATTTTAAATGAAATTACGGTTTTGCAATTTTTACTACTGCAAATTTTTTAAATGTATCGCACATTTTCAATTTTTACACCATCGTATAGGGAAAAAATGTACGTTTAAATGCAATTTATTTGAAAACTGTATCTCAATTTATTTTTGAAATATTAATTTTTTTGTAATTTTTAATACCGCTTTTCTAATCATGGCAACAGGAGTACTTCATTTCTATTAAAAGCAAAGGAAAAAAGGAAAAAAAAATGATTACGGTATCTTTCAGTATAATGTATATCTCCATTATCTCATTAAAAGTGGGGAAATTGAAATTTAAATACGTACATGGTGAATTTTGATTTCACTTACAAAATTTAATTTACATTTAAAAGAATATCAATGTTTAATATCTGTTTCAGCTAACAGCATGGACGCTTCAAGTTTTGAATCAAAATGATCAAATTAAAATACCAATTTGGAAAGGTGAATACAGATATGAAATGCGTATTTGTAAATTTTGATATGGTGAAAATGATGTCAGGTTTAGATTTCACGGTGAAAAGATTCTATCATTGAGTCAAATTTAATAAATTTTACTTTTTGTCATTTTGGAAGCATAAGAGCATCATAGCATAATTACTAGCATAAGAGCTTTAATTGAAAACTTTATCATAATAACAAATCTTTATTATTTTTTAATGCTTACCTGTACGATTAAATTTTAATTTTAACAATTTCTGTAACTGAGTGTTTTAGAAATAGTATTTTGTTAACTTTAAGTTAAATATGATTTGTTTAAGAATTAGAATTACCAATTTAAGAAGCATTTTTTACTATAATTAAAATTTTATTATAAATCAATGAAAACAGTTCCTTCTTAAACATTTTCTTTCGTCAAAATTTGACGGGTTCTATATTATATTTTTAAAATTGGCAGTCAACTTAAATATTGGTCGAAATGCCTTACTTTGAAAAACTATATCTGATGAACTATATCTGATTAACGAGATAAGAGTGTGTACTTTTAAATGCAGAATCGGCCTAAGTCTCACCCACCTCCATCTCCCTTCCCTTGAACCGCGGCCAAATTCCTTCCTCCGGAATGCATTGCAATTGCGGAAAACTGTAAAACACGTAAAAAATTGGTTGTTTTTTAAATTATGATCGAAAAGAGGGATATAGTCCCTAAAAGGGATGCCCTTCGTGAGAGGGCAGTGGGGGGGGGGGGATCTTTCAAAGGTAAGCTAACTCGTATTTACGCAAGGATATCCAATGTTCGAAAAAAAACCACGAAAATTCCAAACGATTAGGTCGACGTGCACGATTGGGTTTGAACCCAGCACCTCCTGTCTATTAGCAGTGAGAATAGAATCTCTCGACCACTGGTGAGGCTTTAAAAGAGGGAAGGGGCAGGGGAATAGCAGAGCCATGGAATGTGTTTGTCGAGGAGGGTAGGGGAGGATTTACCTTTGCAACTCCCCATGCAATTATCGATATCGTATTTGAATTCTTTAAATTTTGCCTTGAGAACTATCCAAACGGGAAGTCATTCAGTCAGGTAGACTAGGAATGATGCAAGTTTGAAGCTTGAAATTCCCACTGTTTAATTTATATTTAACCCTTTGGGCACGAGCAACACGTATACGTGCTGCAAAAAGGCTTAAAAACCCTTGTTTATCCGCATCTAGTGAAAAATTTCTTATCTAATCGGAGTATTTTTTCGATTTAATAAGACACAATTTTCTGTTTTTAAAAACCGGTAACAAAATATAAAAAATTTCGTAAAAGGCTTCCGTCGCGAACGTGTTAATCATTGCAAGTAACTTTTAAAAATGGTTTTTCAAATACTTCTTGGCAGAATGCGATCTAATTATCTATACTAATAAAATAACAAATCGCTCTGTCTGCGTGTGTGTGTGTGTGTGTGTGTGTGTGTGTGTGTGTGTGTGTCTGCGATGGCTAGCAAAATCTATGGGACGTACGAAGCTCAAAATTTTTATGAGAGTAGCCCAATATCTCTCCTGATGCACCTGAGCTTCAGAATTTCGAAATTCTATTTATTAACTGAGTAATTAATTAAATTCCAAAGATCACTCTCATAAAAAATCGCCTTTTTTCTTCTTTTTTTCTCTTCATTCAGTTATGGTTGGTTGGTTGCATAAAATTTTCGCATAAATAATTAAAAAAGCTGGGAATAGACCTTTAAAATTCATAGACTGGCAAACTGTCAGTTTAAATGATGATTTTTTATCACAGCGGTTGTAAACCATGGAGGAAAAAGATAGGTGGTGGTGAAGTGAACCGAAAAAAGGGTTGCAATATTAAATCATTTATCGCTCAAATTTTAATGTCCCAAACAAAAGCATGTGGAAGTGATTTTGTATTAATAAGACGAATTGAAAGAAATGAATTACAGCCGAAGCGTATTTTATGAAGAAATAGTAATTTTTTAAAATGGTCTTTTTTCTATTATATTATTTATTTTTAAAAAAATGTTTGCTTTTAAAATAATTGAAATTGATAAATTCGAAATAATTAAATGTCAAAATAAAATAAAATAAAATATTGAAAACATTTGATTTGAACTAAAAATTGTATTACTAAAAGGTTTCTTTTTTTTCAGAACTTTTTAATACTTTATAACGTAGATGAAAATATGGTTTTAATATAACAACATATTAATAACTCTATATCAATATATAAAATATATTTATGAAAACATTCTTTTAAAATCATGCGCGAAAACTTAAATAACAAATATTAGTCTAAAATCTAGATTTCAGAGTGCAGACGATTTTAAGACATTAACGAAAGAATGCTAACTTTTCAAGCAAAATCTTAAATGATGCTTCTATATTGATATTTCAAAGTGACGGCTAGGTTACATTTATGTTATATTTAAGTTACGGTAGGGTAATGTTAAGTCGCAGTTAGGTTACAGACAGATTATGGTTATGGTACAAAAGTTTACGGTTAGGAATTTGTCCACAGAGTCAACATTACGCATGCTTTGATTAAAAATATACACTTTTGTTAAATGGCTCTGAAATTATAATACTATATACCAATCTTTTATCATCGCGTATCGATTCATTCAAGGTATAGTCGGATTTAAGAATGATATAATTAGTTTGAAATTCAAAATATTTCACTTGGGATTTCTATGTGAAAAAAATAATTAGTTACGTGATTTAACAGTGATTTTTACGGGTAAATATCAACACTTTAACACGAAACTAACGCAATCGTTGGATACATGTTCCCTCCCGTGTTTCTCATTGCTCATTTTAAGTATTTTTAGAGCTTAATATTAGTTGTTGTTTTTAAAACCGATTTTTCACAAAGTCAGCTGCAACGTATTTCAGACAATGCATTTCTGCATGCTTCCAGTTATTGATAAAATCATACAAATTTCAAGTTCGTTTAATATTGTTAATACGGACCCGGGCAACGCCGGGCGGGTCAGCTAGTGGATTTATATAGTTTCTGCTTCTAAAAATGGATTTCTCATAAAATATGCATAGATCACAATTCACATTTTTCTTTTTTTTTTTCGAAAATAAATATTTAATTTGATATTAAAATTTACAAAATAATATTAATTTGAAAAAAAAAGTCAGCGCCCCCCTATTCAATTTTATAAAATTGAGGAATTTGATTTAAAAAAATAATAATGATATGACTTCTGATAATGAACCCTCTTGACGTTGGATACACGTGATAGATACTTTTTATTAGCACTTTCCAACAAAGTAGAAAAGTGCTTATGCATTCGGTTTGTCTGGCCGTCTGTCCGCGCTCTAACTCAAGTAAATACACTCGGATTCCTATGAAATTTTAGGAAATTATTGACACTTACCCTAGCACGAATCCTATTGAAAATGAAGTTTCTACCATGATTAGTTTATCTACAGGGAGAATCAAAAGTTTCCCATTACATTACGGCCTATGGGGAAAAACGTTTCAAAGGAATTTTAAAGATGTTATACCCTGTCAAACATATTAAAATTTATATGCTTTTACGAGGTGCATTAAAATATGCATTCTATAAAATATAAGGTGAAAATGTAGCTATTATTCATTTACAGGGACACACAAAAGAATTCCATTAGATAATGGTAAAAGGGGGATTTGTGTGTGACATATTTTAAATATATTAAACTGTTTTATGTAAATAAAATGCTTAGTACCAACTAAAATTAAAAGAATGTTTAAATTTGAACCTGAAGATCATGTTGTCTGGTATGAGAAGAACCAAATATTAGCAAATGTTTCAACTCCAACACTAGTCACTTCCAAGAGATTTTATAAATTTTAAATATTTTTTATAATTTATTTTGAGATTCTTTTAACATAATATACCAATGTTATATCATATTGTAATCTCCAAGTTGTGATAAAAGTAAAGAAAGTAATATTTAAGAAAAAAATACGTAAATTCATTGAAAATTGTACACGTGTCATGTCTGTCACAAAACTTTGTCATGTCTGTCGCGCTGATAAATATTTTATAATATTTTTCTATTTACAAATTTTTCAATATTTTTTTTTTCTGCTTCACATATCCAAGTCTTATTTTGTTTTCTAAAAAATTCTGGTCTTGGTATGCATGCCAATTAAGAGCAAATGATAATAATATGTGTCTAGTCAAAATCTATGTCTAAATTTTGTCATGTCTGTCACGGCAGGTTTTAACTCTCAATTTAATTTATTTTTTTCCTTGAATTAAAATTTTAGTGTTTTTTGTAGCATAAGACCTATATTTACATCACCCCATGCAATTTTTTAACTATCGATTAATATTTAGTACTTAAAGATGAACAAAAAAGTTCTCTCAGTCATGTCTGTCACAAAATGGAATTCACCGTATAATAAAATTGATGTATGTCAATGAAGCTTACCGGTCAAGTCACGGCCAACCTTTAACTAGTGTTTCAACTCTCAGTTGAGAAACTCTAGGTTGACAAATCTAACTGCCAGTTAATATTTCGCATTCATCAATAACTTTGGAGCCGCGATTATTCAACCTCGGGTTACTCGACCTGGGTTAAAAACTAGTTAGCGGATTGGCCATAGGAATCACATGACCTGGTAGTTGCCGTTATGAGTTCTGTCCTGGCCCAATACCATTTTTATCTGTTTTTTTTTTTTTTTTTCCCAAGAGCAAAATTAAAGGAACTATTGAAAATGCATACTTATCATGTTTAATTTTTAAGCAAAAAATTTTTATAAATAAATTTCGAATGGTGGTTTTCGTTTACAAAACAAAATTTTGCGTTGCTTTGAAATTCTTAAAAAAAAACATTTATTTCATTAAATGTATATATATATATGTATATATATTTCTTTAACATAAATTTAATAGAAAGTTATCTGATCAAACTAATAAATTTATTTATTATAAGCAAAAGTAATTATTTCAAACTTACCAAACATATAATTAACAAAAAAATACATTTATCTATTAGTAATAACTGATCACATATGTACGCAATTTCGTAGAAATTTCATACTTTAAACAAATATAAAAAGTACTGCGGTACAACAGAAATTAAACTTCGTTTTTTCCTTATTATTATTATTATTATTTAAAGAGAGATAGAGAATTTTGATTCATATAATTATAATTGATGTTAACATATTTCTTTTTGGATTCTTTAGAGGGCGCCACCAAACAAAATCCGTAAAATTGCAAGCTTCGTTTTCGACACACAAATTTATGTAATTTTGCGTTCGTAGAGCAAAAATATATAAGAAAAAGGGGGGAAATTAGGTGACACATTCTGTTATAATAGCAACTTTCATAATAAACGCTTCGCCTTATTAATAAATCATAAAGAGCATTGTTTTAGAAAAAGACGCATCAACGCTCTGTTTAAAACGACGGCCATCTTTTTTTCTAGTAGGCATGCGCGGTTCACTAACCTGGGATTTTAGCTTGGTTGAGTTCGTCAACTCCAGGTTGGGAAACGCCTCGAATCTCGGCTGTTTTAGTTAACGGCGAATTGGATTTCGCTTTCAACCCAGAATTCAGCTCGAAATGCGAGGTTGAGGTTGATGGAGAATTACCGGGTTAGTGTAAATTATAGGATACTGCCTTCCCTAATATAAAGTACATAGTATTTACAGAGACACACAAAAGATTTCACATTCTTTCCGAAGTACTGTATATGTATTGGATGATAGCTGATGGATGGATGAAATGCATTTTAATTATGATATACGCGTATAAGTTACACTAAATTTATGCATATTATATGGTGTGTATAAATGCTATAGTTAATATACAGGGCTACCCAAAAGAGCTCGCCAACGTTACTGAATATGAGCATAAATTACTAAAAGGTGATTCTTAAATAAATTATGCATTTTTACGCTGAACTGCATTAAATTTATTAAGAAATGTTTCCAGAATATAGATAAAATGATATACAGGGCCACACAAAGAATTGGATACATGGAGCCTATGAATGATAATTTATGAGAAAGTGATTTCAGTTGCTTTAAGACTGTTTTAGTTTTTAAAACATTTTTATCTTAACACTGATATGTAATAAAGGTACCAGGCTAACTACAAGGCTGCAGTGCCTGATTTACAGCAGGGCATTCGGGGCACAGGCCCAGGGCCCCTGAATTTCAGGGGCCCCCAAATGCTATTGAAGTTTTTAAAGTATTGTCTAAAAAATAGATTGTTTTTTTTTTAGTAAGTGTTTATATTTGAAAAAAAATATTATTTGATTAATAGCTGATATTTCAAATATTATAGTACTGTAGAAAACTTATCATTTATTGCATACTTTTTCATTACAGATGTGTGAAATTAAAGAAAACAGAAATTTAAAACACACAATTTATTAGAAAACACATATTCAATTAAATTTAATAATACTGAAATAATTATTAAAAATCAAATTAATAATTATCAAATTTAGTTTTTAATGGATATTTAAAAAATATATTAAATCAATAATGAACTTAATAAGTACGGCTTTCAATAATATATATATATATATATATATATATATATATATATATATATATATATATATATTTGCTCAAGGTCACTGTAAGTATTGGTGATAGGGGGCCCCCCGTAAGCGTCTGTGCCCCGGGCCCCTAAATTTGTAAGTCGGTCCCTGCAAGGCTGAACAAAGTATTCAAGTATGTTTCCATGTATTAGTATAAATTGCTGAAAGGGAAATTTCAAGCTCTAGGCATTTTTTGCTAAACTAAATTTTCCCATTATATAGTATGTATATTAGCTGACAGATCAAATACAGGGCTGTTCTATGGTACTGGAATATATATTTGGCTTTATATCCTTATTTTCCTAAATAACGAAGTTTTGTTAAAGATTTCATGAAGCGTTGGAAAGTGCTTCATAATGTATGCTTAACGCAGGATTTTCCTTACTTGTTAACACTTTCCCAAAAAGTTGAAAAATGTTTATTCATTCGACTTGTCTGGTCGTCTGGCCGCTTTAACTCCCGTAAATATTCTCGGATTGCTATGAAATTTTTATATGTTATTGATGTTTACCGCTGATGATGAGCACGAGCTCTATTGAAAATGAAGTGTCTACTATGATTAGTTTATTTACAGGGATAGTCAAAAGTTTTCCGATACATTATGGCCAGTAGGAAAAAATCCTTTAAAATGAATTTTAAACGTGTTACACCTTTCGCAAATATTGCGATGTCGTTGTTATAAATTCTACCCGAAAATATAAACATCGTCGTTTTAATTTAAAACGTGTGAAAATAACTTAAATCTCTTTCAAAACACAAAGCTTCAACCATTTCAGATAAAAACTTAACACATACTTTATTCCAGAAAATTCTACCACTCATTTTATCATTGATCGTGATCGTCTGCGAAAATAAAACTATGACCATGGAGTCACTATAAGAGTATGGACACCAAAGTAATTACAAAATATTAATCAAATTCGCGACATTTTCCCACCTTGAGTTTTCGACAGATAAATTCAACAATGGGTACAATAAAATATAAAATAATATAAAATACTAGCGGACCCGACAGACGTTGTCCTGTCACCGACAGACGTTGTCCTTCCTGGCACCGACACCAGAAAATCAAAAAAATGTACTTAAATATAGTGATACGCACGATAAACACTACGCTCTTAATTTAATTTCTTATTACAATTATGTAAGGAAATTATTTTTCACTCTTCAGTATTTTTTGAAGTCGGTTCAATTTTTGATAGAAAAGTTTATTTTTCTCTTTTTTGTTAAAAGTTAACGATTTTCTGAAGTCAGTTAATCAAAATTATAATACAGGCTATATTACTGTAAAGCACACACTTGTGACAGGAGCGGGGTTCGAACACGCGATCTCTTTCTTCGAGAAGTTGAGCTTAAATCTGGCGCCTTTGACCGCTCGGACATTCCGTCCGTACGCTATTTATCGAAATTATTCAACACTTTTAATTAACAAAAAAATCACTAACTATTAGGTTTTGCCTAATTACTAAAAAAGTACTGAATCAATTTCGACGAAATGTGAATCTAAACCATTCTCGAATCTACCAGAACGCACACACAAAATTTCATCAAAATCGGTCCAGTCGTTTAGGAGGAGTTCAATTACATACACACGCACAGAAGATTTTTATATATAAAGATGACTAATACCAGGGGTCACAGCCACTCAGAAGGATTTGGAGCAGTTTTTGGAGCAGCCAAAAATGGATTTTGGAGCAGGAAAATCAATTTTTAGAGCAGAAAAAAAATTGGAGCAGGAACAGTTTTTGGAGCACCCCCCCCCCCAAAAAAAAAAAAAAAAAACAGGAAAAGCATAGAAAACAATAGAAATAATTTTGTAACAGCAAAATTTTTAAAATAGAAAAAAAGCAGCAAAAAAATTCATTTTTTTAACAAATAATAAAAGTTGTTTACCTGCACTTACTCGAACACAACTGGAACAACAGCTATTTTTGGAAGCAGAAAAACAAATATTATAGAAAGATACAATAAGCAAAACGGCTCCATGTTTTTGTTAATTGAAATCGTTTTTTCCCCGATCTTTAAACAAAATTTGCATTTTTACGCGATTTTTTCTTGAAAACGGCGTTTTATTCCCACGATCTTTTGACGAAATTGGCGTTTTTTCCGTGTTCTTTTGATGAAATCGGCTTATTTTTTCAAATATTCTATTGACAAAATATTTTTAAGCGATCTTTTACCGAAAACGATGTTTTTTCCCACGATCTTTTAACGATATCGGCGTTATATCTGCTATCTTTAGACGAAATCAGCGTTTTATCTTGCGATATTTGGTGAAATTGTCGTTTTTCCCGCGATCCGCGCAGGAAATTCACGTTTTTTATCGATCTTTTGACAAAGTTCGTTTACAAAAACATCGACGAAACATCGTCGTTTTTCCACGAAATATTGACGAAATGTATGCTATTTCGATGATCCTTTCACGAAATTTTCATTTCTACGTAATTGTTTTTTCCGCGCGCAAAACCGTACAAGTTGGCAACTATGCGGAACTGATTACCCAATTTCAAATTTTCGGAAGAGAATCGGAGTTTCGAAATACATCATTTTACTTACCCTATCATTGAAGGCAACCAAGAAGATGCCGTAACGAAAACTCACTTACCCGTTTGATCGCCATTTTTGATCAATTTCGTCATGGTAAAAAATGGCAGCGAGGCCGAAAAAAATAAGAAAGGTCGTGGAAATCCGCGGGTTTTGAAAATAAATAAAAAAGCGGAAATCCGCGGATTATGAAAATAAGCAAAACGCGGAAATTCGCGTTTCCGCGGAAAACTGGCATGCCTGTTGATTTGATATGCATCGTCGAATACGTCAGCGTCAAATCATCCAATAATATAAGTTGTAGAAGGTAGGTGGGTACTCCAGTGTCGTCATCACGGGAGGGGAGGGTAAGAGACGAACAACGTTGCAACACGTACATTGAAAAGAAAATTCATCGAAGGAAACAAAATGGCGCTAAGAAATAAAATTTTGGCGCAGAAGGAAAATACAAAATGGCCGTTTTGGAGCAGAAATGGCCAAAATAACTGATTTGGAGCAGATTGGAGCAGATATTTTCGTTTGGAGCAGTTTGGAGCAATTGGAGCAGGTCTGTGACCCCTGCTAATACTTATATTACAGTGAAAACATACAATTCTTACAATCTTACATTTTCTCAAAACAGGTAAATAAACATTTTCTTCTGCAAAGTTCAAATAAAATTAAACATATTATTATAAATTCAAATTATCAATACGAAATATACTAAAAAATACGACTAAAGTCTTTAGTTGAAAGAGTATTTAGATTCAATAACGTTTTGGGACAGTCAATATTCTGCCACTTCTCGTTCTTAATACTGGATTACTAGAGAGTTCTTTTGGAATCTCTAAATTGTACAGTTTTTACACAGGTCTGAAAAGTTCACCATTTTCAGTTTTTAATCGTGCAACTCTTGGGTGGCCATCTTTACCAGAAATAAGTTCTTGCACTCGGGCTAAAGTCCAATAGGCACGTTTCTTATCAGACTCTACGAGTACGACATCACCAATAGTCAATTGCTTGACATTCTTTTGAAAAGAACTTTGCTGGCGCAATTGTCCTAAATATTCAATACGAAATCGCTTACGTAGGTGTTCTCGAACGTGTTTCCTATACTTAACGCTTTTATTTAATTCTTGTGCATCAATTGCATCAAAATCTCTCACATCTGAAGATCTTATGTCCTGTAAAAACATTGATGGTGTTAACGGTGCTAGATCGTTTACATCTTCAGTACCATATGTTAGAGGTCTAGCATTCACAACTTGTTCACAATCACAGAGAATTGTGAGCAGTTCTTCGTAGGATAATGAAGCTCTACCTAAAATTTTTCTCAGGATGCGTTTCACCATTTGTATCAATCGCTCCCACCAGCCGCCCCACCAGGCAGCGGTAGGTGGGTTAAATTTCCAGCGAATCTTTTGTGTTGCTGCGACGGCAGAGATTTGCTCCTAATCTATGGCTGAAAATGCTGTGTCTGCCCCGACGAAATTTCCGCCGTTATCAGAATACACGGTGGTTGGTCTTCCTCTTCGCGCTATGAAACGCCTGAAAGACTGGAGGAAAGCATCTGTAGATAATGACGTAACTAATTCTAAGTGTATGGCCCTATACACTGCACAAGTGTACAGCACAATCCAAGCCTTTTTCTCATTCTTTAAATATAATGGGCTGGCTAAATCAACTGCAATTATCTGAAACACTACTGCGTCTTCAACTCTTTCTGCTGGTAATGCAATAGAAATCGATTCTATCTTTTGTGCACTGAATCTTCTGCATCGTACGCATTTCTGTACTACTGCTCGAATAGTTTTCCTAGCTTTTAAGATCTAGTAGTCTTCTTATAACGATGTCATCAAAAGAGCCACTCCTGCATGCAAAAGCTCTTGGTGTTTCCAGGAGATCAGGCGGTGGACTACAGGATGGTCAGAAGACAAAAGAACTGGGTATTTAAAATTGAAAGCATCTTCTCTATAAATAACTTGTGTTTTCACTCTTATAATACCATCTTTATCTAGGATTGGTCTCAAGCTACGTATCTTCTGATTATTCTTCTCGTTGAATCTATCTCTCTGTATCAAAATTATCAATTTTCTTTCGACTTGTTCTAATTCCAAATGCGTAAGTTCAGAAATTTCTTTTGAATTTGTATTTCTTGAATTGTTTAATAATCTTAAGATCCACGCGATCAATCTTATAATTTTCTTGAAAGATAAAAACCGTCGATAATACCAATCATTAGATTCTGTGTTCTTGGTTATTGCTGAAATGACACTTTTCCGTTTTTCAGAGTTAATAATTTCTTCATCGGGAATTTCGACACTTTGAGGCCAACTATGTTCAGGTTGAGCCAACCAATTCGGTCCCTCCCACCATCTTAGTTGTAAAAATTGTTCAATCGAACAATCTCTGGAAGGGATATCTGCCGGATTAAATTTTCCTGCAATGTGTCGCCATTGGTTTTTTTGAGTTAAGGATCTAATTTCTTCTACTCGATTCCAAACGAATGTTCCTCATCTTTCGTCTCGCTTTATCCAGCCTAAAGCTGTAGTTGAGTCACACCAATAAAATATCTTTAAATTTGGAATTCGTAGATCGGGTATAACTCGACTTCCCAACCTGGCTCCAATGCAACATGCTAAAAGCTCCAACCGGGGTATCATTATGTTCTTAAGGGGAGCTACTCTTGCGTGTGACTGTATGAAAGTTACCAGGATTTTATCTTTTCTCTTTACTCTTAGAAAAATGCAAGTAGCATACGCTAGTTTGCTTCCATCACAAAATATGTGAAGGCCTACATCATTACTTTCATAATTATCAAAATATATCCATCGCTGCAATTTGATGTCAGAAATCATCTTCAATCCTTGCACCCATTTTAAAAATTGTTTAGCTAAATTCGTTGGGAGTAATTCATCCCACTTAATTTTCAACTTCCAGCATTCTTGTAAAATAAGTTTAGGGAGCAAAGTCACAGGAGAGTAAATCCAAGAGGATCAAACACTTTCTGAGCGAATAAAAGTAGAGCTCGTTTTGTGGGAATAATTTGTTTTTCCTCAATAGAACCGATTTTGCAAGATAGGGAATCGTTTTCCAGATCCCAGTTTAAACCTAATACTGGTGTCATATTAGCTGTTGAATTTTCAGAAATAATTTGAATGGGACAATTTGACAACCATCCCCTGCGATTAAATTTTGCAGAGAATAGTACATTTAGGGCTCAAATATAAACTTATTTAATTCTTCAACTGTTTTGAAACTGCAAACACAATTATCTACCTACAACAATTCATTCAAAATTTCTACTGTAAAAGCAAGATTGTCAGTCGCACTTTCTAAGTGATGTCTCAAAGTAGCCGCTAATAAAAAGGGGCTACAATTGATTCCAAAAACAACACGTTTATATTATAAATTATGCCATTTTCCCATAGAAATCTCAGATAGTCTCTATCCTCTACTTTAATACCAATTTGTAGAAATCCCTTCTCTATATCAGATACTGCCCCAACAGGATATTTCCGAAAACGGTGCAATATAGAAGGAATCATTTCAATCAAATTTAATCCCTTATCTAGGCAATCATTTAGAGAAGATGAACCTTTAACATAAGCCGAAGCGTCAAAAACTGGTCTAACTTTAGTAGTTTCACTCGATTCTTTAAATACAGGTCTGTGTGGCAAATAATGTACTTTGGTTTCTTTATTATCAACCACCCTTTCAATTATTCCTGCATTTATCCACGAATCAAATACTTCGCTATATACCTCAATTTTATTTAAATTAATTAACTTTTTCCTCGTTGTAGCAAGCCGCTTTTTGGCCAGTTCTCTATTGTTAGATAAGCAAGCATTATGTAGCACCTATGGCAATGCTACTTCGTATCTCCCATCTGAATCTATTCTTATATTACTCTTAAAATGCTGCATATGTTTCTTCATGAATCTCAGATTTAGTTTTGGATTCATCTGGATCCGTTATACCGATAATATCTAGTTTCCACAAATCAGCAACGGAACAATTGTTCCAAAGTGATGAAATAACCATAATAGCCTCATTTGTTTCTGATTGATTACTTGGAATTTTTCCCACTAGAGTCCATCCCAAATGGGTTTTTACCGCAACCGGACCACTTTCTAAAACTTTAATATTTCCGGTGAGTAATTTTCCGGCCACATCAGAACCAATCAATAAATTTCATTTTCGGTTTTACATGAACTATTTTCAACATCAGAAATTTTAATACCACATTTATTTAACTCTGATAACCAAGGCCCATTTGGCACTTTTCGCATTTTAGAACAAATAACAGGAACATCTAAAACATGCATATCACATTTATAACTATCGTCGATACTACTTAAGTGAATTCTATATTTATTATGCTTTGTTTTACTTGTTTCAACATTACCAAATAATGTGTGAATTAATTTAATTTCACCAATACTTTTAAAATTCAAATATTTAATTACATCTCGTGATAAATAGGAGCGTTCCGATCCTGTGTCAATAACTCTACTCACGATTTTCTCTTTTCTATTGTGCTTTATACGAACACTCAAAGTTTGAAGTAACACAATTGGATCCGAACCTTGAGTAGTTAAAACAGTGTCACTACTCCCTGATTCATGTTTGCGACTTTCTAACGCCGCATTACCACCACCTTCATTAAAAACATTTTGACATAATATAAAAAATGTCTTTTACCACAATTCGTGCATTTAATTTTAGAGTTACAATTGCGTGAAATGTGGTTTTTCTTCAGGCAAACAAAACAAGCCCCTTTTTTCAAAATTAAGTTACGTTTCTCATCAAAAGAAAGCGAACTAGTTTTAAAACATTTTTCTGATAAGTGACACTTGTCACAAAATATACACAAGTCTTCACGTTTTTAAACTAAATTCTTATCTTCAGGCTTATTACTTATAAATAAATCTGTGGCAGTTGGCATTGAATTATATTCATTATTACATTTCCTATATTTCTTTGGGTTTTCAAAATCAAGATTGGAATGAGCCAAAAGAACCCGCTCTTCCTCTATTACTTCATTTTAAAAAAAAATCAAGGATAGAATTTAATTCGTTCTTACCTTGAGCAGTCTTCTCACACTGTCTTTCCCCGATCTTTAGCACATCATGAGGTAGACATGATTCTACAAGTGAAAAAAGTATGCTGGCATACTTCTCTTCTGTGACACCTAAGGATTCTAGAGACCTAAGTTTTGTCTCTAGATTATCATATAACGACGATAAATTAAAATTCTTAGTAGCATCAGTAGCATCAAGACTTGCGTCGTTTAAAGCTTCACTTAAAGCATTGTAAGATTTCGTAAATCCAGCTCTAAGAGGCGTTCTTTTGATTTTCAAAAGATCCATATTTTCAGTGATAACTTCTGTTAACTAATAAAAAACAGTTACTTTTCACACGTCCCTATTAGTTCGGGCGCCACATTTCGCAAACATTACGATGTCGTTGTTATAAATTCTATCCGAAAATATAAACATCGTCGTTTTAATTTAAAACGTGTGAAAGTAACTTAAATCTCTTACAAAACACAAAGCTTCAACCATTTCAGATAAAAACTTAACACATACTTTATTCCAGAAAATTCTACTACTCATTTTATCATTGCTCGTGATCGTCTGCGAAAATAAAACTATGACCATGGAGTCACTATGAGAGTATGGACACCAAAGTAATTACAAAATATTAATCAAATTAGCGACAACACCCTGTCTAACTTATTTAAATTTACATGCATTCACAAAGTGCACTAAAATATGCATTCTGTAAAGTATGCAGTCAAAATAATAGTTATTATTCATTTGCAGGGCCACTCAAAAGAATACATTATACAATAATAAAGGGGGGAATTGTTTGCGACATATTTTAATAATGTTAAACGGTTTCAAGTATCATAAAATTGATATACGCCACTGAGACTTAATATTTAAAGCATAATATGACGTCAGTAGCGTAGCTATGTTTTTTGGCGCCCGGGGCCAGCAAGAAATTTTGCGCCCCCACCCCAATATAGATATATAACAATTTCTTTCAATTTGGCGCCCCTAGGCCTCGGCGCCCGGGGCGGACGCCCCCCTTGTCCCCCCTTAGCTACGCCACTGTATGACGTGCATAGCATTTACAGGGACACTCAAAATATTTCAAATCTTATATTCTTATCCGAAGTATTGTATATTATCGATGATAGCTGATGGATGGTTGGTACAGTGGTGGTGGTAATTATAAGAACAATTGAAAATTGCACAGAAAAAATTTATTTCTGAACTAAATAAAGTGAAATTAATACATAAAATGCTTTTTCATGCTAGAAAAAATTGCAGAATTCAAAACATGGGAAAATGCCAAAATATGAATATTTTGTCACATTTAACGAAATATTTCTTTGTAAAAATTGGACAAAATTATAAGGACAGTGAATATTTTTTACCTGAAACACACTGATAATTAATAATTTCCTGGTTCTTCTCAATCATTTTTATCAGTCTTCACGTCATAGAGTTTGACAGTTCCTTAACAAGGTTCTTGGAAATTTTTGACCAGGCTTTTTCAATGGAAGACATGAGCTCTTGCTTGTTTTAATATTATATACATTTTTTGTCTACTTCGTGTGCCAGAATACCAGATTTTCCATTGTATTCAGATCAAGACTTCTGGCAGGTCTATCAAGTAGTTTCACGAAATTAGCATCAAACCACGAGTTTAGAGTTTGGGAAACATGTACCGAGGCATCGTCCTGCTGGAAAAAAAATAGTCTCCAATCACTATTGATGGTACTTCCGGTAAAAGATTATTGCCCAATACATCAAAATAACTCTCAGAATTCCTCTTACCCTATACAAAAACTATTCGAGTAGTTCCACTAGTTGCGAAACCTCCCTAGACCATTAATAAGACACCTCCAAATACACGTTTTGACAAAATTGTTTTTTTCTTTACGAAGATCATACTAGAAATAGCAAAAACCATATAGTCTATCCAAATTAATCTTTTTCTCGTTGTTAAAAGACAGCATCCCACTTTTTTCCAATAGTATTGCATTTTTTGGCAAATTCCATCTTCAGTGTCTTATAAACTTTTGTAGCAGGCGTTAGTGGCATATGTTTACTATATCTTTTTTTTTTTTTTTTTTTTTTTTTTTTTTTGTAAAACACATCTAACAGTTCGAGCACTTGCATTCTTTGTTCAATTCACGTTTTATTTCGGTTTTTTGCAGCAAATTCGCCTTATTATGATTATTTTCCCCCCATACAGACACATAAGATGACCTGGCTGTATGTCTTTGCCGTCCATATTTAGCGGAATTTTAAAGATAACTCTAAATAACCGTCCCTTATCTATTACGCTTTGTCGCAATTTAGCATACAGAAAGTCCTGAACTTTTAAATGCATCCACTTTCCCTTTCTGAAACTCCAAAAAATTTGTACCTTCTGATATTGTAAGAGAGAGCCCGGTATAGCGCTTATTTCTATTTACGCGTTTCAAATAATTAATTGATTAAAATCATTATATTTTACTTAATATCAAAAAAACTAATTAAAATAATTTTGCTATATTAAATTACTTGTAAAATAATAATAAATAGAACGCCTTCAGCATATCAACAACAAACAACATTTTCATTCTTTTAATAACAACAATATCGTCAGTGTTGCCAGATTGTCGAAAGTCAATTTCCCCAAAATTTCTGAAATTTTCCCCAAATCAGGGCTTTTTTCAAAAAAGTCCCCAACGCAAATTTTACTCAAAATGGCAAGTTTTTAATTTTCATTTTTCCATCATAAAATTTTTTTAACAAATTTAAACTCAATTTTTTTCCCCAAATCAAGCATTTTTTTGAAAAAATTCCCCATTTACGAAAAAAATAAAAATAAAAATTTAATCTCAACAGAATTTTGCATGTATTTTCAAAGCTAATAGCAACAACAATAAAAACAAGTTGGAAATTGCACGTGAAGCGTAGCAAATGAGGTGCGTTCGTACGATAACAAAATTTTAAAAATGTCACTCTCATATATCAATCTCATAAAATTTTAACCAAACAATGTTCTCCCTATACCATTATGTAATGGAATACTTTTGTGTGGCCTTGTAAATCAATAACAAATGTTGTTTGCACCACAGATTATGCAAAATATGTATTATAATATGCACTTTATAGATGCATATCAATTTTATTATGTTCAAATCAGCGCAGCACCATTAAAATGCATTTGAAACATTTTTCCCCATTGACCGTAATACTTTTGATTGTCCCTGTAATTAAACTACGCATCCGATTTTGATAAAATTTGAAATCAGTCGACAAAATTATCTAATAATTATATATTTTAAATTTCAAACGATTCGGCTGGATAGTTTTTTGCGTTGTTACATTCGGACAGACGGACGGACTGAACGACAACTATAGGTGCTACGTATTTACATAATCACGAACGCACCTCAAAAAGGTTATAAGATTGGTTTTATTTTTGTTGTATAAATCTGTATTATTAAACGAAATGTATTTCTGTGCTTGTGTTTCTGTTCGCGATGAAAGGAAAATATGATTCACTTATCTGAAAATTCAGACGTGGAAAATACGGAACTATTTCTTATTTCTTTTAATTGCCCAATAAAGATCATGATGAATCTGTAGTACACATGTAAACGGTGAAGACGACTACAAGAATGATTTATATGTATTATTTTTGTATTTTATTTTCGTTTTCCAAACCAAAATCGACTTCGAGACAGGTCCAGTATTGGCAAATGTCTGAAAGTAAAAATTGAAATTGTAATAACCATTCCCCAAGTTTTTCCCCAAAAATGTTCATTGTTCCCAAACATGTCCCCAAGATTTACTTGTCCCCAAAAAATTCCCCTGGTGATTCAAAATTCCCCAAAATGAGGACAAAATCCCCAATCTGGCAACACTGAATATCGTCTGCCTTTTTGTTGCCAACAAATGAACGGAATCTTTACAAGTTCATGGAGGCTACATTACTCCCTCCCCAGTAACCTAGTTACGATACAAATATAATATATACAGAAATATAAAATAGAAATATAATAATATATTAAATAAAATATAAAAAAGTACATAATTAGTCTCTGTAACGTTTCGGAAACCTTACTTGTCTACCAGAGCGTGTAGTTTTCTCACGAACATTTTTATCAGGCAAATCTGAATGTTCATTTTTGATTATTGATGGCACAGGCACAGGTAGTTGGTTATCCGGTAACTCGTGATAAGGAGTGTTCTCATCATTTGTTAATAAATAAGCAAGTTTTAATCTATCTATGGATATGTTGATATCTCTTTCCTTAATTTTTACTGTATAATACTTTTCGTGTCTTTTGACAACTGGAAAGGGTCCATCATAAGCAGGTTCGAGTGGTTTTTTAACCCGATCAATGCGTATGAATACATGACTAGAATTGTGCAAGTCCTTATGAACAAAAATTTTTTGAGAAGGCTCTCGGCGAGTTTTAAAAGGTTTTAATTCTCCCATTTGTTTCTGCAATTCTTTAGCAAAGGTTTCTGTGTCGATAATAGTTTTCGGTTGTTCAAAAAATTCTCCTGGTAGCATGAGAGGTTTTCCGTAGACCATTTGTGCAATGGTAAAATTTGTATCACCACGTAAAGCTGATCTCAATCCCAATAGTACTGTAGGTAATGATTGAGTCCACTTAATTGTATTTTGCGCTCTAATTGCCGCTTTTAAAGTACGATGGATTCGTTCTATTTTTCCATTACATTGTGGATGATAAGCTGTTGTTGGGTTTAATTTAAAACCACAAATAATACTTAAATTGTAGAATAATTCTGATCTAAATTGTTTTCCTCGATCCGTGATTACACGATGTGGAATGCCAAAGCGAGAAATCCATTGATCATAAAATGCTCGAGCAACTGTTGGAGCCGTCACATTTTCTAGAGGAACTACTTCTATCCAACATGTGAAGCGGTCAATACAGGTTAGGCAGTATAATTTTCCTTCAGACGGTGTTAGTGGACCTATGATGTCAATATGAACGACACTAAATCGTTCATCTGTTTCTTCAAAAGTGGCAAATGGAGAATGCGTATGTCTGCTAATTTTGTTTTTCTGACAATCAATGCAGGATTTTGCCCACTGATTAACATCTTTCCTAATGTTTGTCCAAATAAACCTTGAAGCTACTTGTTTTACTGTATTTTTCACTCCAGGATGAGCTAAATTGTGGATTTTCTAAAAAATTTGTTCTCTAAAAGCTTCAGGAATAAATGGTCGGATTTTGGAAGTTGAAATATCACACCGAAGAAGTTTACCTGAATCCAAAGGATATTGTTTGAAATTTAAAGATGGATTTAAACGTAATTTTGTAAGTTCTTCATTATTAAACTGCCCATCAGAAATTTTGTCATAATCTATTGTAGAAATCGATTGTATTCTGGATAATGTGTCTGCAACTGTATTTTCTACTCCACTAATATGTCGAATATCTGTTGAAAATTGTGATATATATTGTAAATGACGCAACTGTCTAGGCGAAACTTTTTCATTTTTTTGCTGAAAGGCGAATGTTAAGGGTTTATGGTCTGTATAAATTATAAATTGTCTTCCTTCTAACATATGTTTAAATTGCTTTACAGAAAGATATATTCCCAGTAATTCTCGATCATAGGTACTATAACTTTTCTGAGCATTACTTAATTTTTTTTAAAAAAAAAGGCTAATGGTTCCCAGCAGCCTGCTTCAAATTGTTGTAAAACTGCACCAATGGCAAAATCAGAAGCATCACAAAAGAGAGATAATGGAAGATCAGGATTAGGATAGGTCAATAAAGCAGCATTTGCTAGGTCTTCTTTACATTTTTCAAATTTTTCTTTTGTTTCATCTGTCCACGGAATTTTTCTTTTGTCTTTCTTTTTCGCCCCTTTTAAATACTCATGAAGTGGTGCTTGATTTTCAGCAGCATTTTTTATGTATCTTCTATAAAAATTCACCAGAATAAGGAAAGTTCGTAATTCATGGATTGTTTCCGGTAACTTATAATTTTTAATTACTTGTACTTTTTCGGGAAGGGGTTTTGAACCTTCAGGAGTAATCATGTATCCTAAAAATTGTAACTGGTTTACTCCAAAAACTGATTTTGCAATATTTAAACGAAGACCATATTGACCCAATCTTGAAAAAACTAATTTTAGATGTTCTGTGTGCTCAACTTCCGTTGTAGAAGCTATTAAAATATCATCTAAATATGGGAAAACGAAGTCCAATCCGAAAAATACTTCATTAATGAAACGCTGAAACGTAGATGGAGCATTCCGTAATCCAAAATTCATCACATTATATTCAAATAATCCAAACGGCGTTATTATCGCTGTTTTTTGCTTATCTTCTTCTGCAATTGGTATCTGAAAATAGGCCTTAAATAAGTCAATTTTTGAAAATATTTTCTTTCCTTTTAATATATGCTGAAAATCTTCTATTCTGGGAATAGGGTAACGGTCAGGAATAGTTCGAGCATTAACCCTTTCACCGTCCAAGGGTTTTCATGAATTTTTATAAGAATGCTTATAAATTGCAAGATATTTATATTAATTAATCACAGTTTGATGTTATAATATCTTTAATATCACTTCTTTTTATGTATGATTTAAAGTAACATTCCGTTTAAAATATTTTTGTCCACAGCCATTTAATTATGATTTCTAGAAACGGAAAAAGCCGGGACAAACGGTTAAAGGGTTAAGGCGTCTGTAATCCCCGCACGGTCTTAAACTTCCATCTTTTTTGTTAACTAAATGAAGTGGACTAGCCTAGACTATTTGGATAGACTATTTGGATGGTCTAATTATATCATTATCCAACATAAACTTGAATTCTTGTTTTGTAAATTTAATTTTTTTTAGTCTAATGGGCGAGGTTTTGAATAGACAGGAGAACCTTTAGTATCAATATAATGCTTTACATTGTGTTTGGAATTGCATATTAAAAGATTTGGCTTCGTTAAATTAGGATATTGTAATAACAAATGTGCATATTGAGAATTTTTGTCAGTTGAACTTATGCTATCAGCACTTGATACACACATAACATCGGTTTTAACAAAAAGGTTAGTAACACCATCTATTAATTTTTTATTATGTATATCAATAAGCAATTTAAATTTATTAAGGAAATCTGCACCTAAAATTGCTTTGTCTACTTTTGCTATTACAAAAGGAAATTGATATTGTCTACGTAAGCCCAAATCTAGTGTTAAAATTTTGAAACCCAATGTAGGAATTATTGAACCATTTGCTGCATACAATTTGAAAGAGTTACATATTTTATGTTTGGAGGAAGCAGGAATAATTGATAAATCAGCTCCACTATCAACAAGAAAGCGTAAACCGGTTGTTTTGTCTTTAACAAATAAACGATAATTACGGCAATCTTTAAATTCTTCAGCAGCAGAATTTGCCGCTAAAACTACTGCTGATCGGAGTTTTCCGATTTTTTCCAGCTTCACGGACTTTTACATTTATTAGGATAACACTGATTACCAAATTTAAAATGGTAGTAACAATATTTCCCATTTGGATTAAATCGTTTTCTCGATTGACTTCTACTTTTATTTCGTTTAGTACCAGATTTCCGAATTTTACTTCTGGATTGCCTCTCAGTTTTTAATGCCGAAATCTGGTTTTCCAACATAGAAATTTTCTCAAGTATTTTACTCATAACAGAAGAATCTGAACTCGCAGAATAAATTTCTGTTGAAGAGCTCATTTCAAAAATTTTATCTGCCATTAGTGATAAATTATCTAAATTTTCACTGCTTACAATTAGAATATTTTTTATTGACTCTGGTAATTTATCAAGAAATAAAGTTTTCAAAACCTTTTCTGGTATGTTATTTCCACTGAGTGATTTCATTTTAAGCAGTAGTTGGCTTGGCTTCATATCATCCAATGAAATTCCCGTAAGCAATTTCTTTAGTAATTTTTCCTCACTCTCTTTAAATGTATTTAAAAATCTTTCTTTAGCGGCGGTATATTTATCATCTCGATTACTTTGGATAATATCCCATATATTTTCAATCAGTGGTGTAGTCCTGGAAAAAAAAGTGGGGGGACGCTCATAGTCTGGAACATTAGGATCTCTATCACCCTTACGGCTAACTTGATTGTGAATTCCAGGGATAAATAATTGAAAAATTAAATTTAAATTAAAAAAAAATATTTTAAAATTAATTAAAATTTTAAATTAAATTAAATTTACCTTTAAAAGTAATTAAATTTTTAAATTATAATTTAATTAAAATTTAAAAAAAGTTGCATTTTAAATAATTTATTTTGTACTTAGTTATTCAAAATGGAAAAGAAATTCATTCAACGTAATTTATTTTATGTTACAGCAATTTTTTACTTCAAACACAATTTTAAATACAGGGTGATTCTAAATTTATATAAAAAGTTTAAGTAGCCAATTTAGCCCTTTTCTATTTCAAAAATTTCCCTTCATACCAGAAAAATCATATAATATTCTTTTCTTCATTTAAGATGGGCATTTCATGATTACAAAAAGAAGAAAATTCCTTTGAAATTTTCTGGTATGAAATTGAAAATTTTAAATTAGAAAAAGAAAGAAACAAAGAAAGAAAGAAAAACTAGTAAATTTGTCGAACACAGAAAATACATTTAAAAAAAATAGAAATGGAGTTTTTTTAAATGAGGATGTTTGATTTCATAACAGAGATTTTCAAAGAATTGTTCCTTTAAGTCATAGGTTCCCAACGGGGGCGGTACCGCCCCCCAGTGGGCGCTGGAACCTTCCAGGGGGGCGGTGGCGGATTCAGAGACAAATGGGGGGCGTTGCCGTGGCGTACCTAGCAATTTAAGATATGTGCATTTTAAAACTAGCTTACATTGACGGTGTTGTTTTGGACCGTGATAAAAAAGTTAAAATATCCCTTTAAATGAATATCTACTCAATCGAACCTAAAGCTGGGTCCCAAAAACATAATTTCTTTTACGATTGTCAAAAAAATTGCCCCCTGCTGCTGATGGTTCCCCAGCAATTATGGAGCGTCATAAGGGGTGCATTTGAAACAAGCAGTATCATTTGTACTCGATGTACATCATTATCGTCAGCCATTGATTATAAAATAATTCAATGAATGACTGCATACCTCACTTTATTACATTTTATTAAGGTAGTCGATAAAATTAAAAGCATTTCATTGCATGACAGATTATTTCTTTAACTTTGTAGTGAAAATAATGAAGATTACAATCGCTTGCTAGTGCACACAGAAGTTTACAGTAGGTATTGGATTGAACCGTGTTTAAATCCATTTGGACTCAATACTTGACTTCTTTGAAAATGTAGACAAAAAATAGAGCGAAAGCCTGATTACATCCAAAAATGACATAGATTTTTTAATAGACTTAGATGAGAGTGGGAATGAAAGGACAAGGGATGAAAGGGACACTTAGAACTTCAGGAAGAAAAAAAATGTACAAAAATTCAACTTTGGCTCAATTGATGGACATACTTCATCTGTCTTAAAAATCCTCTCAACTAACGCCCTGAATTATAGCGTTATAGGTGCTGAAAGCAAAACCTACTTTTGCATTCAGCAAAATTAAATTTTTATCTTGCTTTTATTTTTTTCTCTAAAAAATTGAGTTTAACATTACAATATTTACATTATTTAGCAGTGTAAAGTATCCATTTTATGTGAATACCAGTACATCTTGTTAGCTAAAATACTGTCATCCCTGAATACATTTTCAATGGCGCCAACTTTTGAAAAATATTGGGTTAGCTCAATAATGTAGGGTGGGCTCAAAAATATTTTGGTAAAATGGTTCGATCAGTTTGTTTTCATTTGAAGGGAAGACAGATGGTTAAAGATGGGAATTTAGTTATAAAGATGAGAAGTCAAGTTTTAAGATGAGAAGTCAAGTTATAATGTTTTAATAAAGTTGCAACTTTATTAAATCACATTCTCATGCGTTTTTCCTTATAAAGACACTAATGTTTATTACAATATTATCATATCATGAACATGATTACAAATAGAAATATTAAAAAGTTAAACATGGAACAAAACATTTCAGTCATTTGAGATTTATGAGTGCCAATCAGAGAATTAAAGCACGTGAACTTTGGCAAAATAAATTTTGTTCTAGGAAGAAAAATGAATAATAAAATAATAATGAAATAAATAACGAAATAGAACAAAAAAATGGGCTCACTACGATTCAAAATTATTGGGTAGGCTCGGGCCTCATGGGCCCATATACGTTGTTGCCACTGTACATTTTTAATTTCGCCAGGTGGATATGGGGCTGAAAGGGACATGGAAAACACAATAAAAAATTGTATGAAATACTAGTATTTTGTTAAAGAGAAATTCGCTTTCATAATCCCTTTGTATTATTGGAAGATTTTCTATAAGAAAATTCTGTTAGCTTCCCTTTTTTTACTGTATTTTTCCTTGACCACTCCCCACCCTATTAATATATTTTGTTGAACTTACCTAAATCCTTAACTGGTGGAGAGATTCTTGTTTTTGTTTTATCATATGTTGCATTATATTTTATATATATTTGTGTGTTATTATCTTTTATTTTTGAATAATGTAATTGCAAATAGAAAGACATATGTTCGTAAAAGCGTCAACGTGCTCAAGCGTCAAAGTGTTCGTCTCGCTTTCAACCCCACAAGATAGTCCTTGCATTCCTTTCAATGGGATTAAAAAAGACATTTCTGGCAATTTTCATAAATACATACAGATTTTCAATTGCTGCGTTTAGGGATAAGAGATTTCACTAGTATCAAAGCCAAAGTTTTAGACCAGAACTAGGCACAAATGTGAAAATACCTTTTAATTTCATTATTTTATAAGCTTATTAATACAAAATGTTCCTTTCATCCCCACTCTCCTTCTATTAAGAATATCTAATGAAATCCATTTAATTAAAACAAAAACTTCATAGCTGCTTTTCTCGGAATACTTCAGTTCAAACAAAATGCAAGTAGAGGTAAATACAAGCACCTTCCTACAGTTTTAGAAGTTACTCCCCCAGCAGCAGAATTTTTCTACAGTCTACAACACACGTAGAAACATTAAAAACAGTCTGCAGAACTGAAGGACAATAGCTCTCTTTCTACTCCCTCGCTTTATGTTACATGCACTCAAACCTCCCAAGTATTTGTGATTAACATAAAAGAAAATTGTTTTAATAAATGTTTTGTAAAAATAAGTTTCTTTCATCTTCAGAATTTTTAACACCATCATATTTTGTTCAAAAGGGGGAGAAAATCCACTCCCAGCACTATGTTTTCCGTTTACTTTTTCGTGTCCTATTGACAAAATTTGCCTTTTTTCGCAATTTTTCGCAATTTTTTGACGAAGTTTGCGTTTTTTCGTGAATTTTCTACAAAATTTCCCATTTTCACGATCTTTGTGCTAAATTTGTTACTTTTTTAGCAATTATTTCACAAAATTGGCGTTTTTTTCTTGATTTCTGGACATTTTCTATTTTTCGCAATTTTTTGACAAATTTTGTGAGTTTTTTCACGATCTTTTGAAGAAATTTGTCGTTTTCTCGCAATCTTTTGACGAAATTCTGGATTTTTTCGAGATTTTTTCACGAAACTTGTCATTTTTTCGCTATTCTTTCGAGATTGTTTTCTTTTTTCGTAATACCTGGTCAAAATTTGCGTTTTTTTCGCGATCTTTTGACGAATTTTGGGATTTTTGTGATATTGTGACGAAATTTTGTTGTTTTCTCACAATTTTTTGACGAAATTTGCCAATTTTTCGTAATTATTTCCAAAGTGTGCTTTTTTTCGCGTTTTTTTTAAAAGGAAATTCAAGCTTTTTGTGAAACTCAGACAGAATTTGTCGTTTTCTCTCAACTTATTCATGAAATTTGCCGCTTGTTCACGATCTGTTTACAAAATCTGTCGTTTTTTCGAGATTTCATGTTGAAATTTGCCCTTTCTTTCGCGATCATTTTACAAATTTTTTTGTTTTTTTTTATACTTTGATGAAATTTGCCGTTTTTTCGCGATCTTCTGACAAACTTTACATTTTTTTTTGCGATCCCCTGATGAAATTCGATTTTGTTCCGGGATCTGTTACCGCAAAATTGGCAATTTTTTTTTTCGAACGATTGAAGAAATTGGTTTTTTTGGAGATCATTTCTCGAACTTCGCGATACATTTCATGTCCATATTTTTCGGATTTGTAACCGATTTTTTTTTTTTTAAATTTTGAAAATGATTTCCTTAATTTTCGAAAGATTCGAGACAGAATCGTGCCTGATTTATATTTTAACGTGAATAAGGCATGTGGATCAAATTATAATGGCACATAGCAAATCATATCCAGCAAACTGTTTATTATTATTATAATTTTATTTTAACAGTTGAAAGATAGTCTGCAGATTTCCCCAAGAGTCTGCGACGTGCGTCGCAGCGTTGCGCCGACTCTGCTCCCGGGGTTTCTCCAAAATAGGAATATCTATTTGCATGCTGCTAAAATTTGGACATCTTCATGGTGAATTTTCGGAACGATTGCAAGATATTTCAAAAATGAATATTCCGAGTTGGCTTTTAGATCCTTCCGCAAATGTAGATACAGTAAAATCATTAAATTTAGAGAAGAAACCCGTAGAACTCACAACTAACGAAATGCTTATCAAGAGTTCTGATAGCAAATATCAACACTTTCAAACTCTCTCTACTCTGAATTGTAGGAAAGAGTGCAAACATTTTTAATTGCCAGATAGTTTTCCTTCATCATATTTGGCTGAACATGTGTTCTATCGGGTAGCTAATTTGCTGTCTAAGAAAAGGCACAGATTGGACATGACTGAACATGGCAATTTGCGGCTGAATTTAACAAAAACGGAACCCAATATTAACAAATTGTTAAAAGTCTGCCAGTATCCTCCATGTCATTTTATTTGTTACCGACTTTGTGTTTATTTGTAAATATCCAAAAATAAAATAAAATAAAATAAAATAAAATAAAATAAAATAAAATAAAATAAAAATAAAAAATTACTGCATTTGATTGTCGATTAAATTATTTTTTACGTTGCGATTCTTAATATAAAAAGATAAAATTCGATATAGATAATTAGAATAATTTAATATTTGTATAATTAGTTATTACGGAAGAGGGGGGCGTTGGAATATTTTTCCTTGTGAAGGGGGGCGATGGTCCAGAAAAGGTTGGGAACCTATGCTTTAAGTAATCCTGAAATGTCTCTCTTTTAAGTAAAGAAAATAATAACATAAGAATTTTCTGAATCTAGGAAAAAAAGTGACCGGAAAAAAGTGACATAAACTACAAAATCGGAAAAAAGTGACACGGAAAAAAAATGACGCGGAAAAAAAAGTGACAAGGTTAAAAAGTTACCGGAAAAAAAGTGACAAAGAATTGATTTTGGGAATTTATTATTGATTTTGGGGATTCATTGCTTAAGTATGAAAGGGGGATCGGGGAGGGGCTCATAGTTTAGGTAAATGGGTTTTTCAAATTTAATTAACAATTTATCTAATTTAAGGGGGGAGGGGAATAATCACCCGCCCCAATTTTTAATTGGCAAAATAACCCCATATGTAATCAGGGATACGCCTTATCATAATGGTTCTATAATCCAAAATTTGAAGCAAATCTGATAATTCTGCGTAAAAAGTAATTTTATTTAAGGTGGGTTATATTATATTCCCCTTCTGTACTTAGATATTAAATCCTTAAAACTATTCAGAGATCCATCTTATCAGAAAGAACCTATATTTAAAATTTAGGGAGAGATAATTGCTCGTCTTCCCTTTATAATAAGCAGAAGACCCCCATAACTAATCTAAGATACGTCTTATCATAATGAACTTATGACCAAAATTTTAAGCAAATCGGATAATTATGCGTAAAAAGTTATTTAATTTTAGAAATTTTATCCCCCGTTCCCTCTCTATACTTAACCATTAGAACTCCTAAATCTCTTCATGCATTATATACTATATATAAGCCTTAACGAAAAGAACCTATATGCAAATTTGACACACGTTGGACAATTCTGCATAAAAACTCATTCATCTAATTGAGGACGGATGGAGGGGGGAGTAATCGTACCTTCCAAAAACTAATCAGGCAGGCGTCTTTTCAGAATGAACGTATATCCAAAAATTGAACCAAAACAGTTAATTCAGCATGATAAACCCATTTACCTAAACTATGAGCCCCCTCCCCGATCCCCCCTTCATACTTAACCAATGAATCCCCAAAATCAATAATAAATCCCCAAAATCAATTCCTTGTCACTTTTTTCCGGTAACTTTTTTTCCTTGTCACTTTTTTTCCGCTTTTGTAGTTTGTCACTTTTTTTCCGATAACTTTTTTTCCGGTCACTTTTTTTCCTAGATTCGATCTCCTTTCATACTTAACCGATGAATCCCAAAAATCAATAAGGAATCTGCAAAATCAAGTCCTTGTCACTTTTTTTTCCCGGTAACTTTTTTCTCCTTGTCACCTTTTTTCCAGTAACTTTTTTTCCGTGTCCCTTTTTCCGCTATTGTACTTTATATCACTTTTTTTCCGCTTTTGTAGTTTATGTCACTTTTTCCCCCGATAACTTTTTTTCCGTGTACTACTTCTCCCTAATAAATAATCCTTGGTTATCTTTTCTTTTAACTGTTCAGTTACTTAAATCCTCTGAGAAAAACAAGCTGTAATATTTTTTGAAAATTTTGAGAGAAAGAAAATTTAATTAATTAAATTTGAAAATTTAGAGGTGCAATTCTGCTCCACCACCATTGATGACGAACATGTTTCTTTTCCGCCCCCCCCCCCTTTTTTAATCCCGTTCAATAAAAAACAGTTTTATAACAAAAACCTATTGATATTTGGAAAATATATAACGCTTATCAAAAATTCAAAATATACCAAATAATTTAAGATATTATTCATCAAAACTCAAAAGATACTTACAATTCTGTTGGACCTGACTTTTGATCTGCAATTGTGATATGCAATTGTGTGTACCGCAACTTTTGAAAGAAATTGCAAACCTTTTCAGTTTTGGCTGCCTACATCGTTTCATTGTTATTTTTCCTTCAAAAATTAAAATTATGATATAAAATATTTATCGCTAGAAAAAACGAGGCTACTCAGAGATACTCGCCCCACTTTAAACTAGTCCAATGCTTGAATCTAAACAAGAAATAATTGTCAATGTGAACGAGAGAAAAGAGACTAATCGTTCTGGGGGATTCTTTCACTGAACAGTATCAGAAGTTGACAGTCTGCATTGATGATCTTTTATTGACTAGTCTGTATTCAACTGCAGACCCCATATACCGGCCAATTGATGACCATTAACTAACAGCATGTGACAGCTATGACAATTACCCTGAATGTCTTTAAAGACTTTATTTATTGACTAATGGAAGCATGCTGTTGCTAATTGTCATGTGAGTAAAAAAATGACTAGACTTTCAATTCTCGAACATCTGGATATTTTTTAAACTGAGACTGCGGTGTGTCCAAGGTCTTTTTCGGGAGCTTGTATGATCTTTCTGATAGGAAACAGGAAGGGGATAATAGACTTCCAAATAAAAGTAATGTATGCCTTTGAAAGAACTAATGTTAGTGCGGTATTTCATTAATGATAATTTATCTTTTTGAGTGCCGTTGTTATGTTGTTAACGAAAACTAAAATGCAGGGCCGTAGCAAGATGTTTTGAGGCCCCCCCCCCCAAAAAAAAAATATAACTCTGGGCCCCCCTCCCCCCATTTTAAACTGAGTTTTTTTGAGAAATATGTAAAGTTATATATTGAAGTTTCAATATAAGTTCCAAATTATAATAATGTAATGAACAAATTTAATAATTAGCAAATTAGTAATTCTAAAATTATGAAAGTTTACATTTATTATTTTTTAAAGATTCTGCAAAATAGAAATTTTGAAAAAAAAGTAATTTTTCACAATTTTTTTCTTATTATTTATAAATTTTCTTATGAAATTTGAAATATCAGCATTTTTAATATTTACCACTTAAAACAATATTTTCTTTTTATTTATCAAAGAGGTTTAAGCCTTCAGAATTAGCTCCATCAAAAATTTTCAGAGGCCCCCCCCCCCCCCAGTTTGACATGGTACACTTGAAATGGTGTAACGCTTAAAATACACTAAAAATGATATTCCCATTGACCATAATGCAATGGAACTCTCTTGAGCGCCCCTATTAATGTTACACATTTCCTATTCAAAACCGAAATGCCAATGTTAAATGTCATTAACTTATAATAATTGCATAAAAATCCGAGTATATTTACGCAAGTTAGAGCGTGAACAGATGGCCAGTCAATCCGAATCATAAACACTTTTCAACTATGTCGGAAAGTGTTAAAAAGAAACAATATATATATATATATATATATGTATATACAGAGGTGTGAAAATTATTAGAATAATTGTAAAATTTACAATAAACTCTTGATATATTATAGAAATAGCACATCATTTAAAAAATAATGATACATTTAATATTTAGTGTGCATTCCGTTGACTTTTGTTAAAGATTTGATATGTTTTGGCTAACATTGCATTGGTTTTTGGCAATTAATTTGTATTTCGATGTCAGGTGCCAAATTCCAATGAGTCTTTCTATCAGATCTTTCTTGTTTGTAATGATGCATTTCTTTAATTTTTTTTTCTTTACAATGGCCCAAGATTCATCATGAGATTCATATCTAGACTGTTTACAGGCCATCGAAGAGTTTTATTTATTTTTTTCATCCAAAAATTTAGTCACAGATGAAATTTTATGGGACGGATCTTCATCATGAATTAATATAAAGTCTTCATTTGGGAAATGGTCTTCTAATTGTAGAATTACTCTTTGTTCAAGCACTTTTTTACACTGATACTGGTCCATTATGCTTTCTACAATGTATAAACGTCTAGTAACTAGAGAAGACATCACGTTTAAAAAAATTTCTTTAGTATGATGTTTAACCGTTTGTGCTAAGCAATTTATGGAAAATTCTTCATTGGTACATCTTCTGACATATTGAATGTTTTCTCCTCATATCGTAAAGATTGATTCATGAGAAAAACATACCTAAAGGATATAAAATTACTTAAGGTATGTAATTTGTAGAGAAATATTCTTATAAAGAAAATTTTAATCAAACTTATAAACAGTTCTGTATCATTATTCAGTATGCAAAAAAACATGATTTCAAGAAAAGAAATGAACAACTTAATTTCAACTGATTAATTAAGGGAAAATTAATATTTCTCTTTTTGCTCCAGCCAATTTCAAATTGTTTTTGCACAATTTTTGCCCAGACAAGTCCCTTCTTTGCCACAGTAGATATGATTTTAGTCTTCTTTCGAGAATGGTGAGCACTGTCTCCAGCTGAGATAAGTTTTCTACGAATAGAAGAATCGCATTCATTTATTCCATGCGCTTGTAAAGAGATTTTTAGTTCATGATTGGTTGCTCTTCTGTTCGTTTTAGCATTGTGAATTTATTTTCTTTCTGTTATTGCAGTAAATTTACCTTTCCTTTCGCATTTTCTTACTCTAGAATTTTCATATTCACATTTGAAGGCCAAAGATCTTCACACATACTTGCGAAATTTTTGCTGTTTTAGCGATTTCATGCTGTGTATAATTATTTTCTTGGATGAGACACTTTATTTCAGTAGTTTTCTAGGTGAAATATCAATTGCTATACCCATAATCACTGAATAATCCTTCGACAATCGAAAATAAGCCACTAATTAGTATAAACTAAGCAAAACAGCAAAAAGATTTGTTTTAAGAATAAAATAATACTGATTCCAACTCAAGAAAAGAAAGCTAATACACGCAAAGCAAGCAGAAAATTTAAAAATTTTATTTTAAATTCGTTTGTTAGTCAAACAAATTCGTTATGCAGTGCAAACAATTTAATTACTTTGGATCAAATATTTTTCTTTTTCAGAAATGGCAACATTTAACAAAATTATAACCCAAAAATTGTTCTAAAGGAGTAAAAAATGACTAGATCAACAAATCAAACTGCCTTTCATGAAACATTGCAAATATTTATAATATTACTCAAGAAAAACTGAAAAAACACAATTATTCTGATAATTTTCACACCTCTGTATATATATTACAAATCAATTCACTAGCATGCAGTTTTTACTGAATGTAAAAGAGCAGTAATTTTTCCATAATCGGGTTCCGTGTCAATCCTAATCAGTGGTGTAGTCCTGGAAAAAAAAGTGGGGGGACGCTCATAGTCTGGAACATTAGGATCTCTATCACCCTTACGGCTAACTTGATTGTGAATTCCAGGGATAAATAATTGAAAAATTAAATTTAAATTAAAAAAAAATATTTTAAAATTAATTAAAATTTTAAATTAAATTAAATTTACCTTTAAAAGTAATTAAATTTTTAAATTATAATTTAATTAAAATTTAAAAAAAGTTGCATTTTAAATAATTTATTTTGTACTTAGTTATTCAAAATGGAAAAGAAATTCATTCAACGTAATTTATTTTATGTTACAGCAATTTTTTACTTCAAACACAATTTTAAATACAGGGTGATTCTAAATTTATATAAAAAGTTTAAGTAGCCAATTTAGCCCTTTTCTATTTCAAAAATTTCCCTTCATACCAGAAAAATCATATAATATTCTTTTCTTCATTTAAGATGGGCATTTCATGATTACAAAAAGAAGAAAATTCCTTTGAAATTTTCTGGTATGAAATTGAAAATTTTAAATTAGAAAAAGAAAGAAACAAAGAAAGAAAGAAAAACTAGTAAATTTGTCGAACACAGAAAATACATTTAAAAAAAATAGAAATGGAGTTTTTTTAAATGAGGATGTTTGATTTCATAACAGAGATTTTCAAAGAATTGTTCCTTTAAGTAATCCTGAAATGTCTCTCTTTTAAGTAAAGAAAATAATAACATAAGAATTTTCTGAATCTAGGAAAAAAAGTGACCGGAAAAAAGTGACATAAACTACAAAATCGGAAAAAAGTGACACGGAAAAAAAATGACGCGGAAAAAAAGTGACAAGGTTAAAAAGTTACCGGAAAAAAAGTGACAAAGAATTGATTTTGGGAATTTATTATTGATTTTGGGGATTCATTGCTTAAGTATGAAAGGGGGATCGGGGAGGGGCTCATAGTTTAGGTAAATGGGTTTTTCAAATTTAATTAACAATTTATCTAATTTAAGGGGGGAGGGGAATAATCACCCGCCCCAATTTTTAATTGGCAAAATAACCCCATATGTAATCAGGGATACGCCTTATCATAATGGTTCTATAATCCAAAATTTGAAGCAAATCTGATAATTCTGCGTAAAAAGTAATTTTATTTAAGGTGGGTTATATTATATTCCCCTTCTGTACTTAGATATTAAATCCTTAAAACTATTCAGAGATCCATCTTATCAGAAAGAACCTATATTTAAAATTTAGGGAGAGATAATTGCTCGTCTTCCCTTTATAATAAGCAGAAGACCCCCATAACTAATCTAAGATACGTCTTATCATAATGAACTTATGACCAAAATTTTAAGCAAATCGGATAATTATGCGTAAAAAGTTATTTAATTTTAGAAATTTTATCCCCCGTTCCCTCTCTATACTTAACCATTAGAACTCCTAAATCTCTTCATGCATTATATACTATATATAAGCCTTAACGAAAAGAACCTATATGCAAATTTGACACACGTTGGACAATTCTGCATAAAAACTCATTCATCTAATTGAGGACGGATGGAGGGGGGAGTAATCGTACCTTCCAAAAACTAATCAGGCAGGCGTCTTTTCAGAATGAACGTATATCCAAAAATTGAACCAAAACAGTTAATTCAGCATGATAAACCCATTTACCTAAACTATGAGCCCCCTCCCCGATCCCCCCTTCATACTTAACCAATGAATCCCCAAAATCAATAATAAATCCCCAAAATCAATTCCTTGTCACTTTTTTCCGGTAACTTTTTTTCCTTGTCACTTTTTTCCGCTTTTGTAGTTTGTCACTTTTTTTCCGATAACTTTTTTTCCGGTCACTTTTTTTCCTAGATTCGATCTCCTTTCATACTTAACCGATGAATCCCAAAAATCAATAAGGAATCTGCAAAATCAAGTCCTTGTCACTTTTTTTTCCCGGTAACTTTTTTCTCCTTGTCACCTTTTTTCCAGTAACTTTTTTTCCGTGTCCCTTTTTCCGCTATTGTACTTTATATCACTTTTTTTCCGCTTTTGTAGTTTATGTCACTTTTTCCCCCGATAACTTTTTTTCCGTGTACTACTTCTCCCTAATAAATAATCCTTGGTTATCTTTTCTTTTAACTGTTCAGTTACTTAAATCCTCTGAGAAAAACAAGCTGTAATATTTTTTGAAAATTTTGAGAGAAAGAAAATTTAATTAATTAAATTTGAAAATTTAGAGGTGCAATTCTGCTCCACCACCATTGATGACGAACATGTTTCTTTTCCGCCCCCCCCCCTTTTTTAATCCCGTTCAATAAAAAACAGTTTTATAACAAAAACCTATTGATATTTGGAAAATATATAACGCTTATCAAAAATTCAAAATATACCAAATAATTTAAGATATTATTCATCAAAACTCAAAAGATACTTACAATTCTGTTGGACCTGACTTTTGATCTGCAATTGTGATATGCAATTGTGTGTACCGCAACTTTTGAAAGAAATTGCAAACCTTTTCAGTTTTGGCTGCCTACATCGTTTCATTGTTATTTTTCCTTCAAAAATTAAAATTATGATATAAAATATTTATCGCTAGAAAAAACGAGGCTACTCAGAGATACTCGCCCCACTTTAAACTAGTCCAATGCTTGAATCTAAACAAGAAATAATTGTCAATGTGAACGAGAGAAAAGAGACTAATCGTTCTGGGGGATTCTTTCACTGAACAGTATCAGAAGTTGACAGTCTGCATTGATGATCTTTTATTGACTAGTCTGTATTCAACTGCAGACCCCATATACCGGCCAATTGATGACCATTAACTAACAGCATGTGACAGCTATGACAATTACCCTGAATGTCTTTAAAGACTTTATTTATTGACTAATGGAAGCATGCTGTTGCTAATTGTCATGTGAGTAAAAAAAATGACTAGACTTTCAATTCTCGAACATCTGGATATTTTTTAAACTGAGACTGCGGTGTGTCCAAGGTCTTTTTCGGGAGCTTGTATGATCTTTCTGATAGGAAACAGGAAGGGGATAATAGACTTCCAAATAAAAGTAATGTATGCCTTTGAAAGAACTAATGTTAGTGCGGTATTTCATTAATGATAATTTATCTTTTTGAGTGCCGTTGTTATGTTGTTAACGAAAACTAAAATGCAGGGCCGTAGCAAGATGTTTTGAGGCCCCCCCCCCCCAAAAAAAATATAACTCTGGGCCCCCCTCCCCCCATTTTAAACTGAGTTTTTTTGAGAAATATGTAAAGTTATATATTGAAGTTTCAATATAAGTTCCAAATTATAATAATGTAATGAACAAATTTAATAATTAGCATATTATTTTAAATCATTATTATGAATAAAATGATTTTTGTCGAAAAAATCCGAAAAAAAAGCTATTTTCGTCAAAAGATAGCGAAAAAAAATGTTATGTTCGCCGAATGTAGCTAAAAAAATGCTATTTTTGTCAAATACCGAGAGAAAAATGCGATTTTGTCAAAATATCGCTAGAAAAATGGGGTTTTCGTGCAAAAATCTCGAGAAAAACACGGTTTTTTGCATAAGATCGTCAGAAAAACAAGATTTACGTCAAACGATAGCGAGAAAAACGGGATTTTCGTTAAAGATCGCGAGAAAAACGCGATTTTCGTCAAAATATCGAGAAAAGACGAGATTTTCGCCAAAAGATCGCAAAAAAAACGCGATCTTCATATAAAAAATCGCGGAATAAAAAATGATTTTCGTCGAAAGATCCCGAAATAAACGCTATTTTCGTCAAAAGATCGCGAAAAAATGCTATTTTTATCAAAATACTGCGAGAAAAACGCAGTTTTCGTCAAAATAATTCTAGAAAAATGCGATTTTCGTAAAAAAAATCTCGAGAAAAACGCGATTTTTATCTTAAGATCATGAGAAAAATACTACTTTCGTCAAAAGTTCAAGATAAATTTTTGTAAAATTCGAGAAAACCACAATGTTCGGCATAAAATCGTGAGAAAAACCTCGATTTTCGGCAAAAAATCGTGAGAAAAGCCGCAATTTTCGTCAAAAGATAGCAATTAAAACATGATTTTCGTTAAAAGATCGTAAAAAAAGCAGCTTTCGTCAAAAGATCGCAAAAAGAACGCAAATTTCCTCAAAAAATATAGCAAAAAGAACGCGATTTGTCAAATAAACGCGATTTTCGTCAAAAAGATCGGGAAAAAAAATGCAAATTTCGTCAAACGATCGCAAAAAATGCAAATAACATCAAAGAATCGCAGAAAATTTGTTCCAATATTAATGTTTTCAACAACTTTTTTAGTAGCTGAGTAGCAAATTAAAACATTAGCTTCCCATGCTTGAATAACTGATTTTTTAAGGGAAAACATGTTAAAATTTAAATTGAACAGCTAGCTGTGTGAAACATTGCAGCAGAAGTATGAACTTAAATAAGAAACTTCCATTTCATAACTACTTATAATATTTTCATAAATGGATTCACTTTGACCACCCCCCTTTCCCCAAATAAAAATTAAATAATATAACACAGGATTTAAACAAAAATACTGACAATTTTTTTGCGAATAAAATAACCTTCTTAATTGTCTATACGCGCGTTATTTAAACTAATTTCTCATTTTACGGTTCACGAGCTTTACCTTTTTTTTTTTTTTCACTTTTTGCAATCTTATGCCTGAAAGAAATTTATATATCGGTTGCATTTCAATATTTTTAATTGATTTTTTTTCACTGGATATCTAAAATCAATCTGTATGCAGAGTTTTTTCTTCTATTTTGATTTTAATTGCAAATTTTTCTAAGAGGATGCTTTCATTTTCGGAACAAGTTCCAAAAATGAAAGTGAACTTATTAAAATTATCCGTAAACAAAATTGAAAAAGCAAAAAACAGTATACAGATCGATCTCAGCTATTCTCACATTTTAGAGAGCACCGATTAACCAAATTCATTGCATAACCAAGTATCAAATGACAAAGAATTTATAGAAACTGACTTATAACAATTTTACAAGTTTCTTTCTAATATTAATTTTTTTTAACAACTTATATACACATTTTTTCCCCTTTTAAAATACGAAATGCTAGAAACTACAGGTTTCAAGACAATTATAAACTCAAATTCATACTAACTTTTTCTTAAAATAAATAAACAAAAATAATTAAAAAAATAGAACTTAAATGGTAAGTGAAAGCAAAATTGTCATTCTCTTGAAAAGAGGCAAAAAGATTTCGAATTGTGTGTAAAGGCGTGGGTCTCGCAACACTTTAACAGGCTCGAGGACTGTGCCAACTCTTGTCTGTTTCAGAGCCCGCTTAAGAATTAGAAGTATAGGAAGCCCGACGTCACAGAGGAAGGTCCCCTATTATCCTATCAGTTGCTTTTTCATTTGCTAAATCCATTTTTCATATGCTAAAATTATTCGAAATTTCACCATGCAAATTTCGAGAAAATAACGTTTCTACTATAAAATTAAAACTGACTATCTACATATTATACACATTGACAAAAATATTTTGTTAAATACATAATTATACATAACCAATTAATTTTGTAAAAAACAAGTATGGAATTAAAGTTAAGAGTATTTAAACTTTTTTTTTTTTTTTTTTTTTTACAAATTGCAGCATAGTAAGAAAAAATATTTCAATATATATATATGTGTGTGTGTGTGTTTTTACTCTGATTGAATTTATTGAAATGAAAATTAGATTTGAAAAGTAAATTTGGGGGGGGGGGGCTTTGTATTTTAGTGGATAAGCATGGGCTTTATGGGCTTGTGAGATTATTTAACATCACAGAAAAAGAAAGAAAGAGCATAGAAAAATTTAAAATAGCACAATTTCTTATTGTGCCATGAATTTAAAACTCTAGATTCTCCAAGGAAATAAGCATATAAATGAAATGAGAATTTACTTGTTACTTGTTAACAAACGAAATAGTTTAACATATGAATGCAATGGAATCAGAGGTTGATGCAGGGATTTTTTTCTTGGATCCCATTTTGTGAAAAATAAAGTTATTTTTATGAAATTTATTGTATTTTGTAATGAAATTTGAACTTTAATTATTGAAATTCGCATCAAGCATTTATTAATAATAACTTACTTAAGTCTAATTGCTAAATTTCTCATTTCTGTTGAACTTGTTTCTTTTGCAAAATACATAATTAAAAACCTAACAATATAAAATTAATTAGAGTATGTTTGCATGGAATAGAATTTTGTAAATGGGTGTGTTTCATTAAAAAGAATTTTGTGAAGGAGTTCTAATAAAACGCTTAAATGAAAAACATGTAAATGAGAAATATGTGTTATTAAAATGTGCTCCATTATAATATATATATATTTTCCAAGCTGTGCAAAATTTTCTAATACTTAAAAATTTTAATAACTACTACATAAGTTACATAAAGTAATAAATGTGGCTTACCAGATTAGTATAAGAGTATATTTTCTTTTTCTTTCAGATAATCTAAATCTACACTTAATTTTATAAATATTACATGCGCGTAGCCGGGGGGAGGGGGTGTCCTGGGTGCCCGGGCGCCCCCCCGCTCGCGCAGATCCAAGATTGATTTTTTTTTTCAAAATTTATAAAAGAAAAAAGAAGAAAAATGTAAGCAAAGTTAGTTCAATTAGTTAATCAAAAGGAAAACTAACAGTCTATGTTTTGAAATGTGATAAAAGAAGAGACCTTGATTATTACTTTTTTCTTTTTGAGAAAATTATTTTATTCATCTTTTTTAAAACTAGAATATTTACTAGAATCTGTATTAATCACAGTAAATCAAAAAAGTTGGTTTTATAATCCCAATTTGATGTCGTTTCTTTATGGAATTTTTTAACACCTTTCTATTGCATGCATATTTCAATAAAAAATTAGAGTAAATTCCCGACAAGGATAGAAACTACTATTTATATCTTTGCTTTTGTTAGGGGCAAAAAAAAAAGGGAAATACAGATGTGAAACGATAATTCCACCATGTGATTAGCCTGGAGAACGGAGGGGGTGGAAGGTTCTGCAAATTAGAGATGAGACAGGCTCAGCTCCAGCACGAAAGCCCGAGCCCAAACCCGGGTCCGAAGCGGCCACGGGCTCTATTTTTATTTTAGTGTTTGGTTCCGGAGGGGGGGGGGGGTCTCGGGCTCATTCTTTCTCAGAATTAAAAAACATTTATGTGTAGAAGAGATTGAAAGAACTACTATTTTCCTTTTAAATTTATTTATTCTTTTTCAAGTCATTTCAGTATTATTTTGATCAAAACGAAAGAAAAATAAAAATATTTTTTTTTTGTTTCAATAGTTGATTGTTGCTTTAAAAGAAAATTTGTAATGTATGGAGATTTATGCCTACTGCATTTCCGTCGACGATTAATTGATAAGGCGCCTATCAAAATAATCATAAATAATAAATTAGCTTCTGGTTGGATTTTCGTTTAAGGCAGAGGATATTTTTTAATTCGATCGTTTATTTATTTATTTTGTTAGAGAATGATTTCTTCGTTTTTGATGCAGACTAGATGCTTGATATTTGCAAATTATTTGATTGTGCACTAATCATAATCGTTCTTCACATGACAACAGCATTGTGATTTTTTTTCTGTTTGTCATCATGAATTTTGCTTATGCTGAGGATTTTCCTTCGTAAGTAAACATATTTTACATGTTATTCCGATAGAAAACATTCGATTAATGTTTCTTCTTTTCCCATAAAAACAACGGAACTTTAAGATAACTGTATCAATGTTTTAATTTGCGTTGATTTTAAGGTTCCCGTCAGTCATGGGGAATTGTTAAGAGAAATGAATTGATTATAGATAAATGTACAGGGGATGTAGTGAAGGGTATACTGGGGTATACGCCGTATACCTTCTGGATTTTTTTAAGGAACACCGTATAACCCTCTGTTTCTCATGAAACCCATAGGATGTACTCTCTAGAATATACTCTGTGCCTTGAGCATATACCCTCTGTGTCGATCGTGTAACCTGTGTTTTTTTTACGACTACACCCCTGAAGATGTACACTTTTTATAGGAAATTGAAAACGTTTTTTGATTATTCAGCATACAAATAGTAATTTCTATAAACTCTATCCATTTATTCATTACACTTCTTTAATATGTCTATCAAATTTTCTTCTTAAAGGACAAGAAATATGGGAATCATTTTAGATATGAAGGATATTTTTTTTTGATAGCAAATTGCTCTTTTCATGCTCATTTCCTTCTTTGTATACTTTTTGTATCGGGCTTGGATGGGCTCGGGCTCCAATGTACTAAAAATCTTTCGGGCGCGGGTTTCAAAAATCGAGCCCGAACTCATCTCTAGTACAAATCTGTGCTTCCTCTGAAAATAAGAAATGATGCTACGCAAAATTCAAATTAATATGGAGGTTGGTTCATTGATTTGCTAAATTTTATTTATTCATGAGTAGAAAATATAAGAACTATTTTTCACTTTAAATTGCGTTCTACAAGTTATTTCAATGCTACTTTGATCAAAATGAAGGGGGGAACTAAAGTCGTGCTTATTTATTTTAGTATTTTATTGCTGTTTGAAGTGAAAACTTGTGATAATTACAGATTTATGTTTACGGATATCTTTATTTTATATCTATCATGTTTTATTTGTTTATACATCTTTTTTTTTATCCCTTAGCAGCGTCGTGCGAAAGGGGGAGCGTAAGGGGCAGCTGCGACGGCGTGGAATTTTAGGGGGCGCCAAATTTTTACTACCAACGTCATTTTTGGCTGTTACAAGAAAAAGTTGGGTGGAGGGGGCGCCAAATTGTAACTTTGCCCCGGGAGCAGTTTTCTCTCTTTGCAAGCCCCTGTCCATTAGATTTAGTTTTAAGCAATTTCTCATCCTTCTTCACGCAATGAAAAATTGCGTTTGGCTCCTTTTTAAAAGAAGTTCTTCATACCTTCCGCAAAAAACCTGTCTAAAACGGAAATTTGATAGGTTTTATGGGGTTTCGTTTTATTAGGTTTTATTACATAAGATATTGTTTGTACCCAACATGTTCGGGTTAAAAAATTTAGGCACCCCCCCCCCCCCCCCGTTCAAGAGGCTGGCTACGCCTATGTATTATACTATGCGTACTACTAAAACAAATCAGAAGAAAAATTATAAAAAATTCCACATCTGAAGTTCTCTGTTGTCTACAGACATGTACTTGTATGCATTAGTGAGCTGCTAAGTACTTGAACAGGCTAGTACTCCCTTTAAGGTCAAGGAATCCGGTTACTACTAAGCTGTTAACATTTTAAGATGATTCTCTAGACATTATTTGTGTCACCCACGTCGTGCAATCGGTGACAGGTCAGTATTGTGTAAGTTAATGTGAAGAATGACCTATTTTCTAAGAACATAATATTCCTGTGTTTCAAAAGAAAACCCCCCTTTTGTCGCTAGGAGCTCTATAGAAAAACCCATAACCAAAAAGAGAGAAAGGAAAATTTGAGTAAGAAAATAAAGATTTCTAGTTTCTGCATTTTTGCGATCTAAACAATGTTTTTGATAAGAACAAGGCCCAGTTAAGACTGTAAGAGGCCCTAGGATAAACATCATTCTGTAGACCCCCCCCCCCTTTCTATCTATCTGTAGACTTTTTTGTAAATATAAAAGTGGCAAACACACACACACACACACAAAAAAAAGATTGTATGCGTGCATAATTTTTTTTACTCGATACGGCTCACATCTATATATAAGAGATCCCATTAGTCACAACTTTAATTAAGAATATTAATTTGATAGTTATAGAAAAAAATTATAAATTGGTTGACATAAATATTTCTTTGCAAATTTTTACTTTGCTTACCTACGTACATTACAAGATGTCTAAAAAAGAAGGCTCAAAATTGATCATAATTAATGATTTTATCTTATCACGTTAAGAGGAAACATTAATAAAAAATTTCTTTTAAAAGCTATAGAATACTATGTTGTTGTAATCAGGGCCTGACTAAGACAGGGGCATGCAGGGCAACTGCATCGGATGTCCCCAAGGGCAAATATAAATTTTTCCTTAAGGGTAAATAATAAAAAAAGGCCAAAAGTGACCAAAATTCTTTATTTATTTATTTAGTTTTAGCTTTATTGAGGCCCTTTTCTCCTCTGCTTTCGAACATCATGCCCCCCGTTCCTTGAATGTAACAATTACATCACAAGTGTTTTTACATTTTAATGGCTCACATTTATTCTTATATTTCTATTAATGAAGAAAAAAAATTATTCGATAGTTTCTTAAAGTTACCTTTTTTGTGCTATTCTGTATACAAATGCGAATAGTTCTTGGTACGAAATTTATGTATATAGACAATTAGTATAAAGTTTAGTTTTAGATACTTCAGTATAATTCAAGAAAAAAATTTAAAAGATAGAAGGGGGCCCCTCACAATCTAAGCCGGGCCCTGGTTGTAATAAAATTTTAATCATTTGTTTTCTAATGATATAGTTCGTTTTCTGCGTATGTGGAGGGAATACTGGAAGCAGAGAGGAAAAGGGGAACCACACTCCCTTCCTAAATGTTTGAAAACATATGAATTTTGGTCACTTTTGGCACCCTTTAATGGAAATCCTGATTATTGGGTCCCCCTTAAAAAGAGGCACCTGAGGGACCTGCCCCACATGTTCCTAGATAAGAAAAGGTGAATTTGAAAAAATAAAAACATTATTTAAAAGAACTATTTTCGGACATTCAAAAACTTCGGTAAAAAGGTCGATAGAATCGAGTAGGGGGCCCCCTGACTTCGTCGCCCCCCCAAATGGGGGGTATAGGGGGCGGTCGCTACGGCCCTGCTAAAATGGTTTAAAATATCAATTCTATATTTTACAAAATTGTTAATTTTTTAATATATTTTTTAAAATTTCAATCATTTAATGAATCAGGAGAATCTGCGTCCCCTCGCGTCTTTAGCGTCCCCCTTGAGATAAAAAAGTAAGGGGACGTTTGAAAGAAAATAAAAAAGTGGGGGGACGCCGTCCCCCTGCGTCCCCCCTCGACTACACCACTGTTTTCAATGTATTTAGGGTCTAACTGAGCCACAAAATGATTGAATTTTATTTCTTCATTTATAATATTTACAAGTGAAAACTGAGCATCAATTTGGAAAAACCATATTTCAGGATTTTCTTCCCAGAATGGAGGAAATTTGACGCTTACCTTGTTTTCTTCAAGAACCTTGTTTGCTTCAAAAATCGAATTTGTAGACGTTTTCGTTGATTCTTGATTCATTTTTCAATGCGTTAATGTCCAAAGCAGGGTCACCAGAATTTGTAAGAGAGAACCCGGTATTGCGCTTATTTCTATTTACGCGTTTCAAATAATTAATTGATTAAAATCATTATATTTTACTTAATATCAAAAAAACTAATTAAAATAATTTTACTATATTAAATTACTTGTAAAATAATAATAAATAGAACGCCTTCAGCATATCGACAACAAACAACATTTTTATTCTTTTAATAACAACAATATCGTCTGCCTTTTTGTTGCCAACAAATGAACGGAATCTTTACAAGTTCATGGAGGCTACAGTATAATTGAAAAACAGAATAATACAATCCCAAACGCTTGCTACGTATTTATATCGTCTGGACCGTGTGCGGAGCATAAAAACATGTAAATTTTACTTTTTAGAACACACAAATGCAGTTGTTCTTATAATTTTGTCCAAATCAAATGGCTGAATAAATCTATAATAAATTTTATGAATATGAATTTTCCACATGTTTTCATAAAAACTTATAAAAATATTCTTCATTTTTCATTAGTTTCCAGTCATAAAATTTGCATAAGTTTCTCGCCAAATGTAGCCAAGATTTGGCAGTTTTTGCCTTGTCCTTATAATTGTGACCACCACTGTATGCATTTTCAATTATGATATGCGCTTTTAAGTATTACTAAATGTTCTGCAAATTATATGGTGTATATAAATGTTATAGTTGATATACAGGGCTACACAAAAGAGCTCATAAATGTTACTGAATATGAGAGTAATTAACTTAAAGGTGGTTTTTAAGTAAGTTATGCATTTTTACGTTGAACTGCTTTCAATTTACTAAGAAATGTTTGTAGAATATAGATAAAATAATATACAGGATCACGCAAAGAATTAGCTACATGGTCAGAAATAGATGATAATTTCTGGAAATATGATTTAAGTAGTGTAAGGGTATGTTTGTGTGAACTAAATGTTAACAAAATATTGGCGTGTAATAAAGGTACTAGATAAATTACAGTGCTGAGCAAAAATATTCAGGTATGTTTCCATCTATTAGAATAAAGTGCTGAAAGAGAAAATTCAACCAGTTAGGCATTTTCTCGCTAAACTAAATTTTCCCATTATATAGTGTATATATATCAACCGACGGATCAAATACAGGGCTGTTCAAAGTATTGGAATATATATTTGGCTATGGACAGTAGTGTCATATTTCTTTTAATAACAAAGATTTGCTAAAGATTTCAGAAAATGTTAAAAAGTGTTTTTTTTTTTTTTTTTTTTTTTTTTTTTTTTGTAAAATTAAAAAAGTAAATACACTAATAAACAGTTTTCAAACAATTTGCATTTGAAAGTACGCTCCCCCCCCCCTTCCACCCTATTCAATGGTGCAAAAATATTATGCGATGTTTACGAAAAAAGTTGCAGGAACTTTGGTTATTTTGATCGTTGCCATTATCAATATGCCTTCAGCGTTATTCTAAAGGAAATGTTTTTGATTTTAATACCGCAAAATATAACATATTTTCATTTTGTAATTAAAAGTAATTTTTTTATCATTAATCTTTAAAAGTTCATTAATTACTTTTCAGTTTTGAGATTACTTTATCCGAAAGTGTGTTTTTACTTTCCTCTATCTTCAGTAGAAGAAAATATTGTAATCGATCCCCCCCCCCCCCCAGACTTCCAGCTTTCGACGGATTTATACGTTTTAAGGTTCAACTCTTCCGTAAGAGTAAAGATTAATGTTCTGTAGAAATTCACTCGAGACAGGCCGGGTTCGGGCCGAATTTTTAACTTTTTTCTGGGCCGGGCCGGACCGGGCCAATATTTCTTTCGTTCGGGCCGGGCCTGGAAATTTCGGCCCGTGCAGACTTATACCTTAATGTCTAATTTTGAGCGCTGCCCCTAGAGCGTGGGACCGAACAGGCAGGCAGATAGACTCACAAACTTTTTGTTTCATTAATAAAAGATTGATGATCCTGATAGTTCAATTTATTTGAAAACTACAGCTTGAGCGTCTTCCATCGATTTTGTATTGTTGTGCTACTGCATCCCATTTTGAAATCTCTCTTACGTTATGCTTCAAAATCGCATCTTTTGTTCGTCACTTTCGATGTTGAATGATTATAATAATAATGCGAGCCCTGCAATTAGGATCGCTTGACTTAAGATAGCGTTTCCCGCGAGAAACAAAACATGACATCGGTGAAGCACATCGCAGACGAGGATGTAACAACCTCCTTTACTCTGAAGGCTTTTTTTCTTTCTTTTTTTAGGCCAGTCTGATTTGAGGATTTTTTCCCACCTGGTTTAGATTAAATGATTCATGTATAAACTATGTCTGGAATTTGAAACATTTGTGTGTATCTTTTTTATTTTTTATTTTTTTTTTATTTTGGTTCGAATGAGTTTAATAGAGTTCAAACGACTTCTAATTCCTTTATTTTTCCCTAACAAATTGGTTTCTGATGCGTATCGTGGAACTACTATTTCTTTTAGAGTGGTATAATAATAGAACTAATGTTAATTTCACGATTTTATTTTACCGAGCTGAAATAATGTAAAATAAAAGAAATTATGTTCTTGTTTATCGGTCATCTGTCACTTATTGCCATTATTTTTTAAACTTTTAAAGTTACCGCATTTACTCGTCTATTTCCCAGGATTGTTATCGGTTTTTTACGAGTGAAATGAGAATTTCATATCTTTAATATTGAGCAGCGTTTGTGTGCAAATCAGTGACTTTTTTAGATTCGTGAGAATACTAAAATGCAGCACAGTACAGTGCACTCCCTAATCGTCTTTTCCATTTATTAGCATTTTATTAGCAATTATTTTACACAAGAAATTCTTTTTAAAAAAAAATTCCATGCCATCACCATTTCAGTCTAGAAAACGATGCTCGCCTTCGTCCCGCCATGATATATATTAATATTATTTTAAACAAGAACGAAAAATCATGAGCGCAGCATAGATTATGAAACACTTTCCAACACATTCGGAATACTATAACAAAACTTCACATTTTACTAAAGTGGAAAATGATGTCTAAATTGAAACATTTGGAAATCGCAAAGCGCATTTGAAAACCAAATTTCTCTTACTATCATGACTAATCGTTAAAACCTATGATTTTTTTTTCAGCCCTATATATGATCTATAGATATGCATGCATACTACATGGCATGCTAAATGTGCACAGCACAATCGAAAATTTCCCCTCGACGATTTCAGGCAATAAATGGATGTTGTTGAGAACTTTAGTACGACCCTGTATATGATCCATAGAACTTATACACACCAAGTAATATTTAAGAAACAGTTTCATTAAAAAACATAGACCATAACTGGAAACGCAGTTATGGTATGTCCAGTAATTATCGACCGTATAGGTTTCAAATAGTTTAATTATTGCTCATTTTCTTTTATGGCTAATTTTTTTGTGCCCCTGGAAATAAAGAATAAGCTGTATGCAGTAAGAACCTTGTATAGTAAATCTCAGCATTGTACGTCAATTTCAATGTGTTTAAAATATTCTAATATCATTAAAATACACAGCAAAAGATTTTCCCCCTCAGATCGTAATGTAAAGGAATAATCTTAAGTAATCCTCAATAAATGAACCCAAAATGCTATACACTTCATTTTCAATGTCAAATATGCCATACTAAACTCGAATAACATTTATGAGGACCCCAGAAGCTAAGGGGTATAACGGTATAAGTGACAAAATTGAGAAAAAATGAACTAAGTGCACAGATGACCTGGAAATATGTTTTTCTTTTCAGATAAAGAAATATGAATGATTTTCTAATTATGTGCTGCGTTCTAAAGATAAACCATCTTTGCCGAATAATAATCAAAATTGATTAATTATTTTAAAAAAATTGTACACAACTTTTTTTTAAATTATTGAAATAAAAGGTAAAAGGTTAAAATTAAGCAAGTGGCAGTTTTCTATTTTAACTCGGTTAATTATTATTGTTGTTCAAATTTAACGTCAATTATTTTTAAACTCAATTTTCTACAAATCGAATTTTTGTCATTTGTACCTCTTGGTTTTTGAGGTCGTCATATATCCATTTCAGCGCAGTGAGACGGTATTTATGCGAGTCAGAACACGGACAGACAAACCGAATATATAAACACTTTTCAACTATATTTAAAAATATAAAAAAAAACGTTGTTATAAAATATATTTTTTATAAGCATTCAATATTTATCTTGAAAATCATGCCACGACTGCAATTTTCCGTTTCAATTGATTGAATTAGGATCAGTG